>OX451736.1:695445304-696055304 GCA_948472305.1 Vicia faba
GCAAAGGAATGACGTCGGTGTTTGGAGCGTATCTGAGCTGTAACCATATTTGAACTTCGAATGAATATCAGAATGTCTGACGTGTCTGGAGTGTATCTGTATTGTATCTGAATTTGAGATCTGTATGAGTAGCAGAATGACTTTCGTGTCTAGAGTATATCTGAGACTGTAACTGGGATCTGAATAAGTGACAGAATGACTTCCGTGGCGATTGCACTGGGGAGAATCAAGCTACTGGTGTAAGGGCCAGAATGGCATCCATGTTTAGAGCATATCTAAACTTGAAGTTGATAATTGAATCTGAATGAGAGATAGAATGGCCGCCGTGTCTGGAGCGTATCTAGTCTGTATCGGATTGCTGAAGTCTGAATGAGTAGTAGAATAACCGCCGTGTCTGGGGTGTATCTGTACTGTATTTGACTTGAAATTCTGAATGAGTAATAGAATGACCGTCGTGTCTGGGGTGTATCCATACTGTATCTGAATAATTGTTAACGATAGCCTTTTAATCTTATCCTGAAAAGGGTAAAATGTTAGCTAAAACACAAAGTTATGTTGCATGATATGTATGATGCAATGAACTGTATTTCATCAATGTTTATGATATATGAATGTAATGGTTATGCATGTAAGCTGAGTAGCTGTCTTGTTGAGGAAGATAAATTCCGGATAGCTGGAGATAATGAAATCTTTGACTGCTTGCCGGGGAAAATAAATCCTTGACCGATGCTGAGGATTCAAAAATCTTTGATTGTTGAAGATGAGAAATCCTTGCCGACTGCTTGGGGAATAAGGAAAACTCTGAACATCTCTACTGGGGAGTTAAAACCTGGGAGACTTCTGCCGGAGAAATGAGACCGAGAATCTTCAATCTGCTGGGAAATAAACTCTGTGGAGAGAATGTTTAGACTATTCTGGCTCCACTGGGGATTGGGTTTTCAGGGTTTTCGGGCTCCATTGGGGATCTTGAAGCTTTAACTCTGAGGGGAATCTTGAAACTCAACTCAGCTTGGGGAATCAAGTTTTTAGAACATACTGGCTCTGCTGAGGACCTTGAAACTTAACTCTTGATGAGAATTTTGAAATTTAACTCAACTGGGGAATCATACTCCAAATTTTAGCTTTGTTGAGGATCCGAATGGTGTATTGCAAGGGATTTCTTCTGAAATGGCATAAAGATATCTTCCTACACCTTCAACCTATCAGTAATTATCTTTTTTTCAATTCTGTTTTATTTGTAAGCAGTGATTATATCCAAATGCATATGCCTTTTTAACAAAACATTGGACGTTTTCAAATAAAACATAAGTGTAAAAGAAAAGAAAGGCAAGCAAATTTCTGCATTTTGAAGTATATTTGTATTAACTTTTGTGAGTATCTTTGTACAAAGGAGACATACATCCTAGTAAGAGAATGTTGTCGTAAAAATTGAAATTTTTTTTACAAAAGAAAGATGGCTACGTGTAACAATTCCATGGGATTCCCATTCTGCTATAGCCTTCACAACTATGAATATCTTATCCATTTGCTGCTTCTTCTGCCGATGACTAGATTGATCAGAAGCTTGGAGTTTGTTGGTGAAGAGATTGTTCTTGAAGCGATCCGACGAGACATAGTCATACGCTTTAAATCCCTAACTTTTGCCTGGACCGCCCTTTCGAGTTTTCGATCCACCGGGAAACCCTTTTTTGCCCAAGTCGCCCTTTCGGGTTTTCAACTTTCCGGGTGTACAATTTTTTTTGTTTTATCCCTAATTTTTGCCTGAACCGCCCTTTCGGGTTTTCGATTCACCGGGATGCCCATTTTTGCCCAAGTCGCCCTTTCGGGTTTTCAACTTGCCGGGTCGTTTTATGCGTAGTATCTTTTGACTATGTCTGCGTTTGCAGGGTGTGGAAAATCGTTGCCGTCCATGGTGGTCAAAATCATTGCCCCACCAGAAAAGATGCTCTTGATCACAAATGGTCCTTCGTAAGTAGGAGTCCATTTTCCCCTGGGATCACTTTGCGGTAAGATGATCCGCTTGATTACAAGATCTCCGACTTGATATACCTGACGCCTAACTTTCTTGTTGAAAGCCTTTATCATCCGTTTTTGATACTTCTGACCATGGCAAACAACAGTAAGTCGCTTCTCATCGATCAAATCAAGTTGATCAAGCCGGGTATGAATCCAATCGTCTTCACTCAAACCAGCGTCCTTCATAATCCTTAAGGAAGCAATCTGAACTTCCATGGGTAGAACAACTTCCATGCCATACACCAAAGAAAATGGGGTTGCCCCTGTTGAAGTATGTGTCGTGGTACGATATCCATGCAGAGCAAATGGTAACATCTCATGCCAGTCCTTGTAGGTAATTGTCATCTTTTGAATGATCTTCTTGATATTTTTGTTCGCAGCTTCAACAACACCATTCATCTTCGGCCGATAGGGAGATGAATTGTGATGATAAATCTTGAACTGTTTGCATAGAGCGGTGATCATAGTGTTGTTCAAATTTGTACCGTTGTCCGTGATAATCCTGTCGGGGACACCATACCGGCATATGAGGTTCTGCTTGATGAAGCGGGAAACCACATTCTTTGTAACTGAGGCATAGGAAGCTGCCTCGACCCACTTGGTGAAATAGTCAATAGCGACCAAGATGAAGCGATGTCCATTGGATGCCGTAGGCTTGATCTCTCCAATCATGTCAATGCCCCACATTGCGAATGGCCAAGGAGCTGTCAGAACGTTGAGAGGAACAAGAGGAATATGTACCTTGTCAGCATAGACTTGGCATTTGTGGCAAATACGAGAATGTTGATGACAATCAGCTTCCATGGTAGACCAGTAGTAGCCTGCCCTTAGAATCTTTTTAGCCATCGTATGTCCGCTCAAGTGGGTGCCAAATGTACCACTGTGTATCTCAGTCATGATCAACTCTACTTCAGCTTTGTCCACACAACAAAGTAAAACACAATCATGGCTGCGCTTATAAAGGATGCCATTGCTTAGGAAGAACTTGGCAGCAAATCTCCTTAAGAACTTTTTGTCATTGACGGAAGCTCTTTCAGGATATTCTCTAGTTTGGAGATACCTTTTGATTTCATGAAACCAGGGTCGTTCCACTACTTCTTCGGTATTAATCTCATGACAGTGTGCAGGTTCGTTCATTCGCTCGATTATAATTTGGGGGGCCTCGTTATCCCAGTTGAGTTTAAACATGGAAGACATTGTAGCCAGAGCATCTGCTAGCTGATTTTCTTCTCGCGGGAAGTGCTCGAAGGTAATCTGCTCGAAATGAGGCAACAATGTCAGGACATGTTCTTTGTATGGGATAAGATTAGGATGTTTAGTCTACCACTCTCCTTTGATTTGATTGATAACCAAAGCCGAGTCTCCAAATACGACCAAAGATTTGATTCCCAAGTCTATAGCAGCCTTGAGACCAAAGATGCAAGCTTCATATTCAGCCATGTTATTGGTACAGCTGAAACAAAGTCGGGCAGTGAAGGATGTATGTCAACCTTCCGGAGAAATGAGTACCGCACCGATGTCGTTGCCAAGTGAATTTGAAGCACCATCAAAGTACAGGGTCCATCGGGATCCTTGTTCAGGTCCGTCATACGGTCCGTTACCTTCGATGTTGTCCAAAGTCATAATGTCCTCGTCAGGGAAGTCAAATCTCAAAGATTGGTAATCTTCGACGGCTTGATGAGCTAGATGGTCGGCTAGTATACTCCCCTTTATAGCTTTTTGGGTAGTATACTGGATATCATACTCAGTCAGGATCATTTGCCATCTAGTGATTCTTCCAGATAAAGCAGGCTTCTCGAAGATATACTTGATCGGATCCATTTTGGAAATCAGCAAGGTGATATGAGTCAACATATACTGTCTCAGTCGGTGAGCAACCCATACCAAAGCGCAACAAGTTTTCTCGAGCAGTGAGTAGTGAGTCTCACAGTCGGTAAACTTTTTGCTAAGGTAATAAATGGCATGCTCTTTTCGGCCAGACTCGTCATGTTGGCCCAACACGCACCCCATTGAATTATCCAAAAAAGTTAGATACATGATTAACAACCTTCCTTCGATGGGTGGCATCAGAATAGGAGGTTCTAGTAAATACTCCTTGATCTTATCAAAAGCAACCTGACAATCATTGTTCCATTCAACTACCTGATCCTTCTTTAACAGTTTGAAAATTGGCTCACAGGTAGACGTCAGGTGAGAGATGAACCTGGCGATATAGTTCAAGCGTCCCAAGAATCCTCTAACCTCCTTTTCGATACAGGGGGCAGGCATTTCTTGTATAGCCTTCACTTCAGTTGGATCAACCTCAATGCCTTTGTTGCTGACAATAAATCCCAAAAGTTTACCAGACCTAACTCCAAAAGTGCACTTGCTTGGGTTCAGTCTGAGTTTATACTCCTTCAACCTGGCAAACAGCTTTTGCAAATGACCAAGGTGTTCTTCTTCTGTCTGTGATCGGGCTATCATGTCGTCTACGTAAACTTCGATCTCATGATGTATCATATTATGAAACAAAGCTACCATGGCGCGTTGATAGGTTGCCCCTGCATTCTTCAGTCCGAACTGCATCACTTTGTAGTAGAAGGTACCCTATTGCGTGACAAAAGTAGTTTTCTCCATATCTTCGGGGGCCATTTTGATCTGGTTATATCCCGAGAATCCATCCATGAAGGAAAACACTTTGTGCTGAGCTGTGTTGTCAACCAAGATGTTGATATGTGGCAGTGGAAAATCGTCTTTAGGGCTAGCCCTATTTAAATCCCGATAGTCCATACACATTCTGACTTTGCCTTCCTTCTTAGGCACGGGCACAATGTTAGCAACCCATTGTGGATAGGAAGTAACATCCAGAAAGCCAGCATTGAATTGCTTCATTACTTCAGCCTTAATCTTCTCATACATGTCAGGCCTCATTCGGCGGACCTTTTGTTTGATCAGTGGACAGTCCTCTCTTGTAGGGAGACGGTGGACCACGATATCTGTGTCTAATCCTGGCATGTCTTCATAAGACCAGGCGAAGATTTCAACATATTCATTCAACAATTGCACTAAGTGCTCCTTGACACTTGGTTCTAAGTTGGCACCCACTTTTACTTATTTCCTGTCTTCCTCTGTCCCCAAGTTGATGGTTTCTAGAAACTCTTCATGAGGCAGAATAGCCCTCTCTTCTTGTTGTAAAAGTATGGCTAACTCTCCCGGCACTTCACAATCTTCGTCAACTTCGTACTCAGTATGATTGACCAGATCTTCAGAGTTATCGAAGGCTAAAACAGAATAGTCACCCATGGAATCCGGAGTGGATGGGTACCTGCATTTGTGAGTGTGGGTGTGTGTAAGGGATAGCCATCCTTAAACAAATAAAAATGCAAAAGGAAAGAAAATGAACACAACAGTTTATAGATGAAAAACGTCCAATGATTCATTAAAACATGGCATATGATTATGAAGAAAATCAAGCCCTTACAAATGGACCTACATGCCCCGGGCAAGGCATGAGGTGAAAATAGTGTGCGAATTATTTTAGTTATTACAGACCATAAAAATGGGAAATTATTCAAAGATAAAATTACTGGTTGATAAAGGTGATGGGAACAAAATCCTTTGCTTCCCAGTTGCTCAAACCCCCTTCGACGGTCGGAAAGATCCAATCTTCAAAGTGGCTCTCTTCATCTTCATCTTCTACAGCATTGATTCCATGGTGTAAGATCTTGACGGGTGGCCCTCCAGCCTTGGAGCGACGCATAGCCTTTTGTCCTGCAGTAGTGAACCCTAACCCAAACTTGTCCGTCTTATGGGGAAAATCAGGCAACTGCCCCCACACTGTGCTCTTCCCTTCTTTAACTACAGCCTCTGCATCCTTGAGAGATGCCATCCTAGATACATGCTTGGGAATGATAGGCACCTCAACCATTGTCTTCACCACTGCTACCTCAGGAGACACTTCCTCGAAATGTTGGAAATGCGTTTCGATGAACTCGCCATCTGTGATACGGTGGGAGAACTGACTATGGTTTTACGTTTGTTTTCGCAAATGTTTCGGTTGAGCAAGAGTCGCCACCGACTTTTTATTTTATCCTAAGGAAAGGTTAAAAAGCACAGCAAAAACCTTTGAGACGTTTTCTTGGGTTCGGGGAGTAGATTATAGAAAGGGAAGGTATTATCACCCTTTCTATCCATGGTTATCCATGGGCTCTTAGTTACTTGCTTAGATCAACTTGCCTTGATTTTCAATTGTTTGAAATGGTGCTTTGTGTGTGCGGGTTTAAAAATGTTTTGAAAAGAAGCCAATGTGGTGGCAACCTTTGTAATGATCCATGTTGGGATGTATACAAAGGTGTATGTCTTTTTGAAAAGGTTTTCATTATTTTTGAAAGTTGTTTTGAAAGTGTAGTGATGTGTGGTTTGAAAAATAGGCAAGTGTTTTGTTTTGCAAGTTTGATTCAAGTAACTAAGAGTTTGTCTACTCCTAAATTTCTCAAAGATTTCTCCTATGTTTTTAACCCTTTTAACAATTTTGTTCCACCATTGCATTTGGTGGACAATCTTGTGTTAGGATGTGAAAGGAACGGGCGCGGGTCATTGTTTAGACCATTATTGCAATGGTGCCAAGTATCTTTGGGCAATTTTTCCTTTAAGGGACTTGATCATTTTTTAGGCAACTTTTAAAAGCGTCATCGAGGGACTATGATCATTTGAATTGTTTTGTTTTGCCCAAAGAGACCTAACATACAATATGGCCCATTATTGAAGGCAACAAGTGGAATACCCTAGGGGTGCAAGTGTGATTGGTGTTGTCCATTTTCATGCTTGATTATCTTGAAGTTAGGTCAAACTATTTTTGTTGTTTTTGATTCGCATATAAAACCCTAATTCTAACATGGCATATTTAGAAAACATTTAAAGTGCAAAATTTAAAAGTCCTAAGTTATTACACAATGATCATGGGAATGGGGATACAAATGTTCAAATGAGGATGAGACTTCATAGGAGGATGGTACCCAATATTTACAACCAAATTGAATTGCGCAAATGTAAATGTATAAATGGGTAAGAATGGAACAATGTATATGTGAAAGTATTTTTGTGTAAGTGTATATTTTATTCACAAATAAAATAAAATACTAAAAAGAAATTTATTTTTTTTGAATATTTTCATGTTTAGGGCAAAAACCCTGATTTCACTAAATAAAAGGTATTAATTATTTATTATGTATTATATACAATATTTACTAATTATATACAAAAAATAAATGAAAGAGAGGTATATTTGTCAAAAAGGTCTTTTTAATGTTAAATATTAATAAAAATAAAAATGTATATATTTTGTATTTTTTAACCTAAATATACTAATAAATATATATGTATTTGTATTATTTACTAAATATATTAAATATGTACAAAAATAATAATATTTAACATTTATAAAAAAAGGTATATTTTATATAAAATATTTTCAGAAGATAAAATAAAATAAAAATTAGAAAATAAATGTGTTTGGTATTATTCCTAATATTCTAAACAAAAAGCATTATGTATTTATATATATATATATATATATATATATATATATATATATATATATATATATATATATATATATATATATATATATATATATATATATATATATATATATATATATATATATATATATATATATATATATATATATATATATATATATATATATATATATATATATATATATATATATATATATATATATATATATATATATATATATATATATATATATATATATATATATATATATATATATATATATAAAACTAACTAAAGCAAATAAATATCAAATAAAATGCAAAAAATGTGAGAAAAATAATTTTAATGTTTTTTCATGTTTAGAAAAAAATATAAAAACAAAATCAAAAGGAAAAAATCAGAAATAACAAAGATATCTCAAAATGGGCCAGGGGGGTGCAACTGCAAAAGCATGGTGTGAAAAGAAAAAACATTCCAAGCCCAGCCCAGAACCTATCTTCTTCAACCTCCAGCAAACCTTTTTCAAAAAACGCGCGTTTTGTACATTGATTCAAACATCCTGATTCCTGGACTTTTAATGAAAACTCACAACACAAAAAATGTAAAGCATCATCTCACAAGTTCATACATATAAAGAACATGATTTAACTCTCAGAATTGAGAGAGAATTTCTTCTCCCCCAATTCCTAACCTAATTTTTATTCAATGTTCAGACTTAAAATTCTCTAAGCACACATAACATAAATGAAAACTAATGACATGGGCGTGTTCAGGGCTATGAATGTGACATAATTTCTTCACAAATCTAAACCTAACAATGCCTGGATAGAGAGATAAGAGTTCATGAACTTACCTGTTCAGTTGGAATCGTGTCTGGCAATGGAGGAGCTTTCAGGGCAAGATGATGATTTGTATAGCTTGCTTGATGTCTGAGGATGCTATTCCAATACTTGGTATGCTTTGAAACCAAGAGAATCGTGCTATGGTACTTCAACTGCAAAACAGAAAAATGAAAATGGTGATGTTAACTAGGGATGTTACAGGTCGTGTTTAGGGCTTGGAACAGTTTCAAGGGATGATGTGGGATGTGTTTGAAGTGGTTTCAGCAAGAATGCATGAATGGATTGAGTTATGGAACTCAATCTGCAGCAGGTGCCCTGTTTTAGCAGTTCTATGGGGTTTCTGTGTTTGAGAAGGCAATGGAGATGGTTGGCTCGTGTTTCAGCTTAGTTTTGATGATTAGAAAGTGTTTGATAACTTTGCTTAAGCTCTGGTTCACAAGAATGAGAGTTGTCTATTATTATGCAATGTTTCTTCAACTTTAAGCAACAAAGTGTCAAGTGGTGTTTCTAGCTTGTACAGGCCCCCAATCTATGCTGCAACCTTCCCCCTTGATCAGTGTGTTTTGCTTCTGAACTTGTGCCCAAAGATATGGCCTTGTACTTCTTGATTTGCAACTTTGACATAAAGCCATACTTTTCAAAAATGGATAATTAGCTTTTTCTATTTAAGGGTTAAACTTCCATGTAATGCTTAAACACAAAAAACAAGGCCTTGGCACAATGAGTTAGCATTAAATTATTGAGTTCAAATGGGATATAGGATCTGTAATCAAGGAATGCAAGCTGAGTTCAAAATGGCACAAGTGTATGAACATGTAAATTGGTCATAACAAAAGTGAATTTTTCCCAACTTGCCAAATTCGATTCTCCCTAACCATGAGGTTGTTTGATAAGTTCTTGGACATTTTGGAAAGCTTGGAATGTGTACTACATTCCATCTTTGAAATGCAAATTGAAATTCCAAGTGGAAGCATGTGAAAAATGGTCTTGAAGTTAGGCAAAAATCCTGCCTAAAATAGGTCAAATTTCTCTAAGTTAAGAATGGTTTGATACCCTTGTTCCAAAAATTGTAACTTGAGCTACAAGCTTCTTTTGAGGAAACTTTGTGAATCAAAGTTGTAGATTTTGCAATGGACTACAACTTTCATGTTTTGACTTTTGCTTGAATCCAAATGAATCTTGGTGAAAAAATGGGACAAAGTTAAGAAAAAATTAGGGTTTTTCATAACTTAGAAAAATTCTAAGTTATGAAAAATCTTCATTTCAAACCCTAATTTGCAATTCTTTATTTCTTGATGAACAAGTTTCATGATTTGGCATGTTTTGATGAAAAATGAATATTGACACTTGATTTTGACCAAAAAGTCAAAGTTTGACTTTTCAGTATATAGTCAAAATTGATCAATTGACTGGGAGATTCAACTGTCAATCTTGTGCATTTGGGATCTTTTGAACTTGTTGAGTATGTCAAGACAATTCCATGGGGTCCTTGAGTCCATATGTGAGCTTGGTTTGCCATTGGCTAGGTCAAACAGTCAAAAATTGCCTTTGTGCAGTCAAAACCCTAAAAATGACCATTTTGTCCTTTTGGTGATCTGATCAAATTTCTTGTGGAATTGTGATCCAAACTTGATCAAATGGTCCATGTGAGTTCATAATGTTGATGTGGGTCAATTTTCATGATATTTGACTGTCAATTGGCCACAGTTGACTTTTTCCCCAATACAGTTGATTTCTAGGTCAACTGTCCAATTGACTGGGCAAAATTTGGAATCAAGATTTAAAACTTGGTATGGATAAACTTGGGAGTACAACATGAAGCATGAAATTCATCTTAGGCATTTTAGGTCAAAATATCTTTGTGCCAACACAAACCCTAATTTGGGTCAACAGTGCAAGGAGAAGTCTTGAGCAGAGGAAACCCTAACTGGACCTGGAGCTCCAAGGGTCTTGTGATGAGAAAATGTTGAGAAAATGGGAGGGCAAATTTTGGGGTACAACAGTTGCCCCTGTTCAATCTTCTTGAACCTGAAGAGTTAGATTGGCAAGTTTGCCTTTCGTGACTCGAGGGTAAAAGGAGATTGGACACTAGAGTGCCCGGAAATTTGCACTCGCATGTTGGAGTATCAGCAAATGTGATGTCGGGAATGGGCTTATAGATGCCATTTGGAGAGATGGTAGATAGGGAGATGGGCTTATAGATGCCATCTGAAGGCGTGACAGAATCTTGTCGGAAATGGGCTTATAGATGCCATTTGGAGGTGGTGATCGCATAAGAGATTCCTTAGCGAGAACTTGTGTATTTTGAGAAAGACAGATGTTTTCCTGGCTTGTTACAGGTGTTGATCTTCAATCTCTTCATGCAGACATGCCCTGGCTAGATACAGGTGTCGAGTCTACAATCGGTTGCTCGCAGATATGCCCTGGATGGGTACAGGTATCGAATCTGGTATTAGTCGTCTACAGATATGCCCTGGCTGGATACAGGAATCGAATATGGAAATAGTCATCAACAGATATGCCCTGGCTGGATACAGGAATCGAATCTTCAAACTCTTCAGATGTGCCCTGGCTGGATACAGGAATCGAATCTGGAAATAGTCGTCAACAGATATGCCCTGGCTGGATACAGGAATCGAATATGGAAATAGTCGTCAACAGATATGCCCTGGCTGGATACAGGAATCGAATCTTCAAACTCTTCAGATGTGCCCTGGCTAGATACAGGAATCGAATCCGGAATTGTGACAATTGATAGATATGCCCTGGCCGGATACAGGAATCGAATCTTCAAACTCTTCAGACGTGCCCTGGCTAGATACAGGAATCGAGTCTGGAAATAGTCGTCAACAGATATGCCCTGGCTGGATACAAGAATCGAATCTTCAAACTCTTCAGACGTGCCATGGCTAGATACAGGAATCGAATCTGGAAACTGATCACTCACAGATGTGCCCTGGCTAGATACAGGAATCGAATCTGGAATTGTGACGGTTGAAGGTAGTTATCTTTTTCCTGAAAAGGCAAAACATCAGTTGTATGCAATGTCATGATGTATGACATGCATGATGTCATGACGTTCAAAATGAGATAGTGTTGTATGCACTTTATCATGTATGTAAGCAAGATGTATGAAGTGTGAAATGTTTTATGAATGTACTTTCGTCTAGGAAAATAAATCCTTGACGATTGGCTGGGGAATTAAATCCTGGACTGACATTGAAGAGTAAAGTCCTTCGCTTCCGCTAGGGATGATGTTTGCAAGAATACACCGGTAGGAGAAGATGACTCCGTTGGGGAATAAACTTGTTGGAAAGATTACGCTGAGGGGAATTACTCTGTGGGAAGAGATACTTTGCTGAAGTTTTGATGAGAGCTCCGCTGAGGATTTCAATGATGGACTCCGTTGGGGATAATAATGATTAACTCCGCTGGGGATTGTGTTGATAAGTTATGTGGGGGAACCTTGATGAACTCCGCTGGGGATTGGAAGAGCTTTGCCGAGGGCGATCTTCCGTGGCAATTAGCTGAGGATAACCCAGTTATAAGCCCTTGTGAGGAATAACTTTGAATAAAGCCCGGGAGAGACGTCCGTACTTTACAGGGGATAAGCTTCCAGAATCTACTGGGGATAAGCTTCGAGACTTGCTGGGGATATGGATTCCAAATTTCCTGGGGAACAGGGTGCCTATTGTAGGGCTGGTGATAGACTAAATCTTCCCTGGGAGGGTATTGCTGATTCTTGTCTTACCCTGTGGGGAGTTGAGATAACTTGGTCACATTCTTCAGTTGAATCTACCTTGGTACCCTGGCGGACAAAGCAACTAGACTGCCTGGACAATTCTACATTGCCACTACTTCTGAGGTCACCTGTAATTGGTCTTTTGTTTCGTATGCAAGTATTTATGAATTAGAAATTTAATGTCAAATGCATATATCAAAAATGAACATTGGACGTTCTTCGCAAGACAAAACAGAAAAAGAAAAAACAATTGGCAATTTGTTTGAAAAAGTGAACTTGTATTGATTTTGAAATTTGCCTGTAAATAGGCGTTTTTTGTACAAGAGGCCGACGTCCTAGTAAGAGAACGCCGCCAAATAACATAAAGTTTATACAATTTTGAAAAGGAAACAAAACAGCTATATGCACAATATTCCCACTGGGTTCCAACTCTGCTATCGCCTTTATGTCTTCAAGCGTCTCATCACTTTGCTGCTTAGTTGAAGATGAAGCTGATTGATCGATGCCGAAGTCTGAGCCAGATAGTTGATGCCGAATTCCGGATTCTAGGTGATCCAATGAGACATAGTGTTACGCTTTGTCCCTAACTTTTTCCTGGACCGCCCTTTCGGGTTTTCAGTCCACCGGGATACCCATTTTTGCCCAAGCCGCCTTTTCAGGTTTTCGACTTGCCGAGTGTACAGATTTTTTTCATTTCATCCCTTATTTTTGCCCGAACCCTTTTGGTTCGCCGGGAAGCCCTTATTTTTGCCTAGGTATGTCAACCTAGCGGGTCTCTTATTCATGCGTAGTATCTTTTTACTATGTCTGCATTGGCGGGGTGAGGAAGGTCGTCACTATCCATGGTGGTTAGAATCATGGCTCCTCCTGAGAACACATGTTTAACCACAAATGACCCTTCGTATGTAGGGGTCCATTTGCCCCGGGGATCACTTTGAGGAAGGATGATGCGTTTGATTACCAGGTCCCCAACTTGATACTCTTGTGGTCTGACTTTCTTGTTAAATGCCCTGATCATCCGTTTTTGATATGTCTGACCATGACAGATAGCAGTGAGTCTCTTTTCGTCAATCAGGTTTAATTGATCAAGCCGAGTCTGAATCCAGTCATCTTCGCTCAAGTCTGCATCCTTCATTATCCGGAGAGAGGGTATCTGGACTTCAATTGGAAAGACTGCCTCCATGCCATAGACCAAGGAAAAAGGAGTTGCCACGGTTGACGTCCTTGCTGAGGTACGGTACCCATGAAGAGAAAATGGTAACATTTCGTGCCAATCTTTGTAGGTCACTGTCATCTTCTGCACAATATTCTTGATGTTTTTATTTGCCGCTTCGATAGCTCCATTCATCTTCGGCCGGTAAGGAGAAGAGTTGTGGTGCTGTATCTTGAATTGCTCGCATAGCTCAGTGATCATCTTGTTGTTAAGATTGGTACCATTGTCCGTAATGATCCTTTCCGGGACGCCGTATCGACAGATCAGGTTATGCCGAATGAAACGTGCCACAACGCTCTTGGTTACCGTGGCATAGGAAGCTGCTTCTACCCACTTTGTGAAATAATCAATTGCTACCAAGATGAAGTGATGCCTGTTGGATGCCGTTGGTCGGATTTCGCCGATCATATCAATGCCCCACATTGCAAAAGGCCAAGGTGCCGTCAGGACGTTCAAAGGAACCGGAGGGATGTGCACCTTATCAGCATAGATCTGGCATTTATGACAAGTTCGAGAATGCTGGTAACAGTCGGCTTCCATCGTGGACCAGAAATATCCTTCCCGAAGGATTTTCTTTGCCATGGTGTGTCCACTGGAATGTGTTCCGAATGTACCTTCATGTAGCTCTGCCATGATCTTTTCTGCTTCAGTCTTATCCACACAACGTAGTAAAGTTGAATCATGATTTCGTTTGTAGAGAATGCCGTTGCTGAGGAAGAATTTTGCCGCAAACCTTCTCATGAACTTCTTGTCATTGACCGATGCGCCTTCGGGGTATTCTTGAGCTTCCAAATATCTCTTCACCTCATGATACCAGGGTTTCTCGATTACCTCTTCGGCCTCAAGATCGCAGCAGTATGCAGGTTCGTCCAACTTCTAGATGATGATCCGGGGAGCCTCATTGTCCCATTTGACTTTGAACATTGAAGACATCGTAGCTAGTGCGTCCGCTAACTGATTCTCCTCTCTTGGGAAGTGTTCAAAAGTTATCTCTTCAAAGTGGGGAAGCAGAGTCAACACATACTCCTTGTAAGGAATAAGATTTGGGTGTTTCGTATCCCACTCGCCTTTGATCTGATTGATCACGAGAGTGGAATCTCCGAAGACACTCAGAAACTTGATCCTTAAGTCGATTGCAGCTTGAAGACCCATGATACATGCCTCATATTCTGCCATGTTGTTGGTGCAGTTGAAACACAGCCGGGCGGTGAGTGGAGTATGAGTGCCTTTAGGGGATATGATTACAGCGCCGATGCCGTTACCCAAAGCGTTTGAGGCTCCGTAAAAATGCATAGACCATCGGGATCCTTCCTCAGGTCCTTCATCCGGTCCAGGTACTTCACAATCAGTTACTATCATGATATCTTCGTCCGGGAATTCGAAGTTCAATGATTGGTAATCATCCACAGGTTGGTGTGCCAAATGGTCTGCCAATACACTCCCCTTGATTGCTTTTTGAGTTGTATATTGGATGTCATATTCTGTCAAGATCATTTGCCATCTTGCTATTCTTCCAGACAGAGCAGGCTTTTCGAATATGTAATTGATGGGATCCATCTTTGAAATCAACAGAGTAGTGTGAGTTAACATATACTGTCTCAGCCGGCGAGCAGCCCATACCAGAGCGCAGCAAGTTTTCTCGAGCAGTGAGTACCGAGACTCACAGTCGGTAAACTTTTTGCTCAGGTAATAAATAGCGTGCTCTTTTCGGCCAGACTCGTCATGCTGCCCCAGCACACACCCCATTGAGTTGTCAAGTACTGTCAAGTATAGTATTAGAGGTCTCCCTTCCACTGGAGGCATAAGAATGGGTGGTTCTTGGAGATATTCCTTTATCTTTTCGAAAGCAGCCTGACATTCATCGTTCCAACGTACTACTTGATCTTTCTTCAGCAATTTGAAGATTGGCTCACAGGTAGCAGTTAGATGTGAGATGAATCGGGCAATGTAATTCAGTCATCCCAAAAAACCTCTGACTTCTTTCTCTGTCTTGGGAGTCGGCATCTCTTGTATGGCTTTCACCTTGGCAGGGTCCACCTGAATACCTTTATCGCTTACAATGAAACCTAGCAACTTTCTAGACCTCACCCCAAAGGTGCATTTGTTTGGGTTCAACCTCAGCTTGTACAATTTCAGTCGGTCAAACAGCTTCCGCAGATGGTCAAGGTGTTCCTCCTCAGTTTGGGACCTTGCAATCATATCATCGACGTACACTTCAATCTCATGGTGGATCATATCATGAAATAAAGCAACCATGGCACGTTGGTAGGTTGCCCCAGCATTTTTCAACCCGAATGGCATGACCTTGTAGCAGAAGGTGCCCCACTGAGTCACAAAGGTAGTCTTTTCCATATCTTCAGGAGCCATCTTGATCTGATTATACCCTGAAAAACCATCCATGAAGGAGAACACCTTGTGCTGAGCAGTATTGTCAACAAGAACGTCGATGTGAGGCAAAGGGAAATCATCCTTGGGGCTTGCCCTGTTTAGATCCCTGTAATCGACACACATTCTGACCTTACCGTCCTTCTTCGGCACTGGCACCACGTTGGCAACCCACTGAGGGTAAGAAGTCACTGCTAGAAACCCGGCATCGAATTGCTTCATAACCTCAGCTTTGATCTTTTCGGACATCTCTGGACGCATACGGCGGACCTTTTGCTTTACCGGAGGGCAGTCTTCCTTGGTAGGCAGGTGATGAACCACAATGTCGGCATCCAAACCAGGAATGTCTTCGTAAGACCAAGCAAAGATCTCCATGTAATCATGTAGCATCTGGATCAATCGTTGCTTCACGCTGAGCTCTAGATTGGCACCAATCTTGACTTCTTTTCTATCTGTCTTAGTACCCAGGTTCACTGTTTCCACCGGCTCTTCATGCGGCTGAATGGCCCTCTCTTCCTGGAGTAGCAGTCTTGCGAGTTCACCAGGCACTTCACAATCATCTTCACCTTCGTCTTCGGCCAAGTTGATCGGATTTTCGAAGTCATAACTGGCAGTAGCAGAGCTGTTACCAGTGAGATCCAGAGTGGATTGGAACCTGTATAAGTGAGTGTGTGTAAATATAGCTGTTTTGCAATATAATCACAGAAAGAAAAAGAGCACAAGATTTGAAATGCAACAAACGTCCAATGTTTTGATTAATGATATATGGAAATGTCATACAAAAAACCCTCACAAATGGAGCTACGGTGCCCCGGGTAGGACACCGAGCCAATAAAAGTTTCAACATATTGTTTGTTACAAATTAAAAATCAAAAGAGTTCATTACTGCGTGACAAATGTAATAGGTGTAAAATCCTTTGCCGTCCAGTTGCTTGGTCCGTTGTTGGTTGCTGGATAGATCCAACTGTCAAATTCTGCTTCCTCTATGTCCTCCTCGATAGCATTCACCCTTGGGTTGGTGATGAACACCGGAGCCTTTCTGATCCTTTCCTTGCGAACAACCCTCTGAGCCTCTGCAGTGAAGCCCAGCCCAAACTTGTCGGTCTTTTGAGTGAAGTCAGGAAGTTGACCCCAATTTGCGCACTTGCCTTTCTCGATTACGGCCCGGGCATCCTTCAAGGAAGCCATCTTCAAAGGAAAGTCTTCTTCAACCACTGTCTCAGCTGACGCCAACGTTGGAGGTACCTCCTCAAAAAGTTGAAAAGGGGTTTCAATAAACTCCCCGTCCATCTCGATATACCGGAATGAATTCAAGTGACTAACCATGTATTCCTCCTCACCCTGCACAGTAACAATCTTCCCTTTGACAGGGTATTTGAGCTTCTGGTGTAGAGTGGATGTTACTGCCCCAGCCTTGTGAATCCAGGGTCGACCCAGCAAACAGGAATAAGATGGACGAATATCCATCACGTAGAACGTTGAGTCAAAGACTTGGGAACCCACACGAATAAGAATGTCTACCTCACCGTGCACCATCCTCTTAGAACCGTCGAAGGCTCTAACAATGATGTTACTAGGTTTTCAATTCCAGGCCCTCACAATCCAACCGATCTAAGGCCTTCTTGGGCAATACATTCAGGGAAGAACCGGTGTCCACCAATACGTGTGCGAGAGTAGTGCCCCTGCATTCTATGGAAACATGCAGGGCATCATTGTGGTTTTTCCCTTTGGCGGTAAGGTCTGCATCCGAGAAACCCAAGCCATTGTCAGCTGTCAAATTAGCCACACAGTCAGTGAACTGATCTGCAGAGGTCTCTTGCGGCACATGGGCCGTTTTCAGAAATGAAATCAGTGCCTTGGCGTGGGCCTCTGAGCACAACAGTAATAATAGCATAGAGATTTTGGAGGGGGTATGCCCCAGCTGTTCAACGACATTGAAGTCACTCTTTTTAATAATTTTAAGGATTTCCTCCATCTCTTGCTGGGAGGCTTCAACAACGGTCTTTTTTGGTGCCTCCGTCCTGGCAGGAAAATCGGTAGCAACTTCTTTGCCCCGAGCATCAGAGGACTCGGCGGCAGTAGTAGAGACAGGAACTTGATTTGGAACATGCACACTTGCGGGTGTGATGATAAGAGGTTTTCGGATAACTGGCGGTGCAATGTCAGGCGAGAAAATCCTGCCACTGCGAGTAATCTTGGCGGGACCAGTGATGTTACTGATACTGGTACCGGTGTTGAACTCCTGCTTCACTCCAAGCACATACACGTCTGCCCCATAGTGCCATGGGACAGCCTTGTCAGACTCATAGGGGAGGGGCCCCGGAACAGTAATGGTAATGGGTGCAACAAACATAATTTTTACTGGCTTCCTTGGGAGAGCCTTGGTAGGATTGTTGAAAATTGTGACGACAGATACTTCTTCAGCGGAAACAAATGGAACAACAGTTTTCTTGAACAGAATTTCTTTGCTATCCATCAGGCTTTGGATGCCTGATTTCAGCAGCGGACAACCGGTAGGGATAACAGCACACAGGAGGCAACCCTTGTTACAACCCGGAAATAAACCGGCTAGCAGTAGGTTCCTCTTAACATTCAATAGAGGGGTAGCAACATCATTCACCGAAACAGCATACAAATCTTCCTCGATGACATTTACTCTATGCTGGGGCATAGGAGCAGTTACAACATTTGGCCTCTCAGGCGCCTCAAACTGAATTTCCTTCGCATTGATAAGGTCTTGAACCTTATTTCTCAGGGCCCAGCAATCATCAGTAGTATGCCCGGGGCTATCAGAATGATAAGCACAACGGGCATTTGGGTTATACTTAGGAGATGCAGTATTCACGACCTTTGGAGCCTCTTTGATGGTCACCAAGTTGGTTGATAACAGTTGCGGTAAGATTTGTGACAAGGTCATACTCAGCCGAGTGTATTGCCTCTTGGGCCTCTCACCCCTTTGTTGATTGTACTGCTGAGGAGCAGCAACAGGTTTTGAAATTACCAAGGCATTGACGGCTTGGCGGTGTTCGGGCTTAACTTGTCTTCTAGGACCATAGACGACACTAGCTTCCTTCTTGAAAGGCCTCTTCTCAGTACTTGCGGAGGCACCTTTCTGTATCTTTCTTGACCTGATGCCAGCTTCTATCCTTTCACCCGTCAGGATCAAATCCGTAAACCCAGCGGAGGAATTACCAACCAGATGATTGAAGAATGGACCAGACAAGGTCCCTAGAAACATGTCAACCAGTTCACGGTCAGTCAATGGAGGCTGCACCCTGCCAGCCAAATCTCTCCATTTTTGCGCATATTCTTTGAACCCTTCGCCCGTTCCTAGTGACATACCCTGAAGTTGGGTATGCGTAGGAGCGGGGTCAGAATTGTATTGATATTGTCTATAAAATGCGGTAGCCAAATCTTCCCAATGTCGGATACTGGTTCCATCTAGCTGATAGAACCACTCAAGTTGTGACCCCGAAAGGCTATCTTGGAAGAAGTGGATCCAAAGATTTTTGTCTGCCGTGTAAGGTTGGATCTTCCTTACGTACGATCTGAGATGCAGCTTTGGAGAGAAAGCCCCGTCGTATTTGGCAAAGGCAGGCGCCTTGAACTTGTGTGGGATTACCACCCCAGAAGATAACCCTAAATCTCCGAAATCCAGCCCCGGCACATTTTGAATCTCCATGGCACTCAAGCGGTCCTCTAATTGCTTGTATCTGTCAGCAGCAGGAGGGTATTGTTCGTCATTGTAATCCGTCTCGTTGTCAGAGACTGCAGGACTAGGAGCCCCTCCCCCTTGGGGACTGTCTTTCTCAGCAGAGGAAGTAGTTGGATCAGCCTCGTTATGGAGTGTGTTCCCAAACCTGCACCCAGTATTGAACAACGCGGTCCTCTTCTTCTTCTTCTTCTTCTTCTTCTTCTTCTTTAGGAGCAGAGCCTTCAACTCTTGTTGCCCTTGGGCCAAGCTCATGACCATCTCTTGAAACTGGGCATTCTGGGCCTGAAGGGCCTTGATTGCTTGCTCACTGGATGATTCTGGATTCATGATGACTGTTCAAATAAACAGCGAAGAAGATTAAGCAACCTGTGGAAAAGGGTACCTGTTATGCATATGGTGCAATGAGATGCGTATGTTTTATGTTTTCAAAGACAAACGAGATTCAACTTTGTAGACAAAAGGGAAACACACTTCATTAGATTCAAATTTTAAATTGTTCAACAACTTGCCCTTAGGCATTACAAGAATGAAAAATACTGAAAAGGAAATAAAAGCTGTAAAAGGAAATATTCAAAGCCCATCAGTGCTCCCATGGCCTCCTCTTCTCAGTATGGATATAGTCATTCAGGACCCGCTCCTCCTCCAATTGTTTAGTCAGCCTCTGGATCTTCCGTTCCTGTTCGTTGAACTTTTCCCGATAAAAATCCCGTTCTTCCTTTAGCTGCGCCCAAGATCTCTTCAGTGTGTCAAAATCAGTGGGTATCTGAGGAGGGAGGACAGTTGGAGGAACCCCATCTTCATCAGGAGATTCAAGAATGATAGGTCTGACAGCTTCGTACGGTATACCTAACTTCTGAGCACGGATGCGGACCCATCTGCAATAGGGTTCCATTGGTAGAGAAGTCTTTGGTCCCAACTCATGTGGGTCAACTTTGTGAATTCTGTCCCAAGCCTTAATGAATCCATGGCGTAGTTTGTCACTGTCTACCTGAAATTCAAAATGGAAATGAGGAACCAACATCTCATGAGGCCCCACTCTTCTGGCTCTTCCAAACTGACGGAGAGCTAAACACGGATTATAAGAGATTCCTCCCTGGGTGCCGATCAATGGAACATTAGGGTATTCTCCGCAACAATCAATAACAGCTACCTCATCCAAACCTCTGAGAGTCCAAGTGATGTCATTATCAGTGAGAGACATTAACCTATGAGCCCAACCCTTTCCTTCTTCATTCTTCAGCACGAACTTAGGAAGGTGCGAAATAAACCACCTCACTAGCAAAGGAGCACAACACCATGGAGTTCCCCGTTTTCGGGCAGTACGAGCATAGAGTTGTTGCAGGATATCACCCAAAAGAGTGGGTACAGGATTCCGAGACATGAAGATCCTTATGGCATAGATACTGATAAAGGTGTCAGGATTTGGGAACAATACTAGACCATAGATTAAAAGAGCCAGAATGTCTTCGTACGCCTTGAAGTCTAAGTCATTCCAGAAATCATTAGCCTTGCCAACCAGAAATTTGACCAAAAATCCCTTAACTCCACTTCTAGTTTCCCAGTTAGCCAATACCTCCTCTTTGGTCAAGGGGAGAACTGCAGCAATCTCTTCAGGCCTAGGAGTCTTTTCCCAACCAGTGAATGGAGTTTGCTCCAACACAGGGATACCAAGCAAAGCAGAGAATTCTTCCAGGGTAGGGACCAGCTGGAAGTCTTGAAAGGTAAAGCAATGATACAGGGGATCATAAAACTGGGTCAGGACACTTATCAGTTGTTGGTCCCACTTTGAAGTGATCAAACCAAGGAGAGAACCATGCCTGTTGATGAAGGAAGTAGTGTTTGGAATCCTATCAACCAAATCCCTGAGCAAAGTTGGTGGTTGAACAAAATTGAACCGGTTAGTATTCCTACGTACGGGCATCATGATGTCCTACAAAACAGAGCAAAGATGAAACCCTCTTGTCTTTGAAATGGGTTAGTCTTTATACAGGATGCATGCAATGGTATGATGGTAGCACACCACAAGTATTCACACAGGCAAGCATGATAAGGCACACAAGTCACACAAGACAACCCTTAGGTTTCAGGCCAGCATGAAGTTTAGGTATTACCCTCTTTTAGTTTCGTTGGTTAAAACCTGTCCTATCAAAAGTAACCGGGTTCTAGAGGATCTCAAATCATTGACTACCCTCAATCGGTCATAACTCTAACATCGCAATCTTTTCTTGCGGCCAGAACCATCGCGAGAGTTTAGCCTCGATGAGTGTAGCATACTGCTACTGTTCTATGGCCAAGTTTGGTCAATTTAGGGTTCTAAGGTCGATTGGTGTTTAATGACTCCTTAGAAGACCCATATTCTCCTCGTTGCAACACAAGGGATATCGGTACAGACCAAGGTGCCACACCAATGTAGCCACTGCTTCACCCATGTCGGTCTACGCCGGACAGGTCCCTCACAGATTATGCTACCTAAAAGGGTATTCCCCAGATCCGGGTTAGGATCTATGAAACTCCGATGCAAAGCCCACAAATATAAAAGCAAACAAAGCAAACAATTGAAAACAAATGTGATCTAGGCCCTAAGGTTACTCCACTTTTAAGGTATCCCTAGCAGAGTCGCCAGTTCTGTGATACGGTGGGAGAACTGACTATGGTTTTGCATTTGTTTTCGCAAATGTTTCGGTTGAGCAAGAGTCGCCACCGACTTTTTATTTTATCCTAAGGAAAGGTTAAAAAGCACAACAAAAACCTTTGAGACGTTTTCTTGGGTTCGGGGAGTAGATTATAGAAAGGGAAGGTATTAGCACCCTTTCTATCCATGGTTATCCATGGGCTCTTAGTTACTTGCTTAGATCAACTTGCCTTGATTTTCAATTGTTTGAAATGGTGCTTTGTGTGTGTGGGTTTGAAAATGTTTTGAAAAGAAGCCAATGTGGTGGCAACCTTTGTAATGATCCATGTTGGGATGTATACAAAGGTGTATGTCTTTTTGAAAAGGTTTTCATTGTTTTTGAAAGTTGTTTTGAAAGTGTAGTGATGTGTGGTTTGAAAAATAGGCAAGTGTTTTGTTTTGCAAGTTTGATTCAAGTAACTAAGAGTTTGTCTACTCCTAAATTTGTCAAAGATTTCTCCTATGTTTTTAACCCTTTTAACAATTTTGTTCCACCATTGCATTTGGTGGACAATCTTGTGTTAGGATGTGAAAGGGACGGGCGCGGGTCATTGTTTAGACCATTATTGCAATGGTGCCAAGTATCTTTGGGCAATTTTTCCTTTAAGGGACTTGATCATTTTTTAGGCAACTTTTGAAAGCGTCATCGAGGGACTATGATCATTTGAATTGTTTTGTTTTGCCCAAAGAGACCTAACATACAATATGGCCCATTATTGAAGGCAACAAGTGGAATACCCTAAGGGTGCAAGTGTGATTGGTGTTGTCCATTTTCATGCTTGATTATCTTGAAGTTAGGTCAAACTATTTTTGTTGTTTTTGATTCGCATATAAAACCCTAATTCTAACATGGCATATTTAGAAAACATTTAAAGTGCGAAATTTAAAAGTCCTAAGTTATTACACAATGATCAAGGGAATGGGGATACAAATGTTCAAATGGGGATGAGACTTCATAGGAGGATGGTACCCAATATTTACAACCAAATTGAATTGCGCAAATGTAAATGTATAAATGGGTAAGAATGGAACAATGTATATGTGAAAGTATTTTTGTGTAAGTGTATATTTTATTCACAAATAAAATAAAATACTAAAAAGAAATTTATTTATTTTGAATATTTTCATGTTTAGGGCAAAAACCCTGATTTCACTAAATAAAAGGTATTAATTATTTATTATGTATTATATACAATATTTACTAATTATATACAAAAAATAAATGAAAGAGAGGTATATTTGTCAAAAAGGTCTTTTTAATGTTAAATATTAATAAAAATAAAAATGTATATATTTTGTATTTTTTAACCTAAATATACTAATAAATATATATGTATTTGTATTATTTACTAAATATATTAAATATGTACAAAAATAATAATATTTAACATTTATAAAAAAAGGTATATTTTATATAAAATATTTTCAGAAGATAAAATAAAATAAAAATTAGAAAATAAATGTGTTTGGTATTATTCCTAATATTCTAAACAAAAAGCATTATGTATTTATTTATATATATATATATATATATATATATATATATATATATATATATATATATATATATATATATATATATATATATATATATATATATATATATATATATATATATATATATATATATATATATATATATATATATATATATATATATATATATATATATATATATATATATATATATATATATATATATATATATATATATATATATATATATATATAACTAACTAAAGCAAATAAATATCAAATAAAATGCAAAAAATGTGAGAAAAATAATTTTAATGTTTTTTCATGTTTAGACAAAAATATAAAAACAAAATCAAAAGGAAAAAATCAGAAATAACAAAGATATCTCAAAATGGGCCAGGGGGGTGCAACTGCAAAAGCATGGTGTGAAATGAAAAAACATTCCAAGCCCAGCCCAGAACCTATCTTCTTCAACCTCCAGCAAACCTTGTTCAAAAAATGCGCGTTTTGTACATTGATTCAAACATCCTGATTCCTGGACTTTTAATGAAAACTCACAACACAAAAAATGTAAAGCATCATCTCACGAGTTCATACATATAAAGAACATGATTTAACTCTCAGAATTGAGAGAGAATTTCTTCTCCCCCAATTCCTAACCTAATTTTTATTCAATGTTCAGACTTAAAATTCTCTAAGCACACATAACATAAATGAAAACTAATGACATGGGCATGTTCAGGGCTATGAATGTGACATAATTTCTTCACAAATCTAAACCTAACAATGCCTGGATAGAGAGATAAGAGTTCATGAACTTACCTGTTCAGTTGGAATCGTATCTAGCAATGGAGGAGCTTTCAGGGCAAGATGATGATTTGTATAGCTTGCTTGATGTCTGAGGATGCTATTCCAATACTTGGTATGCTTTGAAACCAAGAGAATCGTGCTATGGTACTTAAACTGCAAAACAGAAAAATGAAAATGGTGATGTTAGCTAGGGATGTTACAGGTCGTGTTTAGGGCTTGGAACAGTTTCAAGGGATGATGTGGGATGTGTTTGAAGTGGTTTCAGCAAGAATGCACGAATGGATTGAGTTATGGAACTCAATCTGCAGCAGGTGCCCTGTTTTGGCAGTTCTATGGGGTTTCTGTGTTTGAGAAGGCAATGGAGATGGTTGGCTCGTGTTTCAGCTTAGGTTTGATGATTAGAAAGTGTTTGATAACTTTGCTTAAGCTCTAGTTCACAAGAATGAGAGTTGTCTATTGTTATGCAATGTTTCTTCAACTTTAAGCAACAAAGTGTCAAGTGGTGTTTCTAGCTTGTACATGCCCCCAATCTATGCTGCAACCTTCCCCCTTTATCAGTGTGTTTTGCTTCTGAACTTGTGCCCAAAGATATGGCCTTGTACTTCTTGATTTGCAACTTTGACATAAAGCCATACTTTTCAAAAATGGATAATTAGCTTTTTCTATTTAAGGGTTAAACTTCCATGTAAAGCTTAAACACAAAAAACAAGGCCTTGGCACAATGAGTTAGCATTAAATTGTTGAGTGCAAATGGGATATAGGACCTGTAATCAAGGAATGCAAGCTGAGTTCAAAATGACACAAGTGTATGAACATGTAAATTGGTCATAACAAAGTGAATTTTTCCCAACTTGCCAAATTCGATTCTCCCTAACCATGAGGTTGTTTGATGAGTTCTTGGACATTTTGGAAAGCTTGGAATGTGTACTACAATACATATTTGAAATGCAAATTGAAATTCCAAGTGGAAGCATGTGAAAAATGGTCTTGAAGTTAGGCAAAAATCCTGCCTAAAATAGGTCAAATTTCTCTAAGTTAAGAATGGTTTGGTACCCTTGTTCCAAAAATTGTAACTTGAGCTACAAGCTTCTTTTGAGGAAACTTTGTGAATCATAGATGTAGATTTTGCAATGGACTACAACTTTCATGTTTTGACTTTTGCTTGAATCCAAATGAATCTTGGTGATAAAGTGGGACAAAGTTAGGAAAAAATTAGGGTTTTTCATAACTTAGAAAAATTCTAAGTTATGAAAAATCTTCATTTCAAACCCTAATTTGCAATTCTTGATTTCTTGATGAACAAGTTTCATGATTTGGCATGTTTTGATGAAAAATGAATCTTGACACTTGATTTTGACCAAAAAGTCAAAGTTTGACTTTTCAGTATACAATCAAAATTGATCAATTGACTGGGAAATTCAACTGTCAATCTTGTGCATTTGGGATCTTTTGAACTTGTTGAGTATGTAAAGACAATTCCATGGGGTCCTTGAGTCCATATGTGAGCTTGGTTTTCCATTGGCTAGGTCAAACAGTCAAAAATTGCCTTTGTGCAGTCAAAACCCTAAAAATGACCATTTTGCCTTTTGGTGATCTGATCAAATTTCTTATGGAATTGTGATCCAAACTTGATCAAATGGTCCATGTGAGTTCATAATGTTGATGTGGGTCAATTTTCATGAGATTTGACTGCCAATTGGCCACAGTTGACTTTTCCCCCAATACAGTTGATTTCTAGGTCAACTGTCCAATTGACTGGGCAAAATTTGGAATCAAGACTTAAAACTTGGTATGGATAAACTTGGGAGTCCAACATGAAGCATGAAAGTCATCTTAGGCATTTTAGGTCAAAATATCTTTGTGCCAACACAAACCCTAATTTGGGTCAACAGTGCAAGGAGAAGTCTTGAGCAGAGGAAACCCTAACTGGACCTGGAGCTCCAAGAGTCTTGTGATGAGAAAATGTTGAGAAAATGGGAGCGCAAATTTTGGGGTACAACAGTTGCCCCTGTTCAATCTTCTTGAACCTGAAGAGTTAGATTGGCAAGTTTGCCTTTCGTGACTCGAGGGTAAAAGGAGATTGGACACTAGAGTGCCCGGAAATTTGCACTCGCATGTTGGAGTATCAGCAAATGTGATGTCGGGAATGGGCTTATAGATGCCATTTGGAGAGATGGTGGATAGGGAGATGGGCTTATAGATGCCATCTGAAGGCGTGACAGAATCTTGTCGGAAATGGGCTTATAGATGCCATTTGGAGGTGGTGATCGCATAAGAGATTCCTTAGCGAGAACTTGTGTATTTTGAGAAAGACAGATGTTTTCCTGGCTTGTTACAGGTGTTGATCTTCAATCTCTTCATGCAGACATGCCCTGGCTATATACAGGTGTCGAGTCTACAATCGGTTGCTCGCAGATATGCCCTGGATGGATACAGGTATCGAATCTGGAATTAGTCGTCTACAGATATGCCCTGGCTGGATACAGGAATCGAATTTGGAAATAGTCATCAACAGATATGCCCTGGCTGGATACAGGAATCGAATCTTCAAACTCTTCAGATGTGCCCTGGCTGGATACAGGAATCGAATCTGGAAATAGTCGTCAACAGATATGCCCTGGCTGGATACAGGAATCGAATCTGGAAATAGTCGTCAACAGATATGCCCTGGCTAGATACAGGAATCGAATCTTCAAACTCTTCAGATGTGCCCTGGCTAGATACAGGAATCGAATCCGGAATTGTGACAGTTGATAGATATTCCCTGGCTGGATACAGGAATCGAATCTTCAAACTCTTCAGACGTGCCCTGGCTAGATACAGGAATCGAGTCTGGAAATAGTCGTCAACAGATATGCCCTGGCTGGATACAGGAATCGAATCTTCAAACTCTTCAGACGTGCCCTGGCTAGATACAGGAATCGAATCTGGAAACTGATCACTCACAGATGTGCCCTGGCTAGATACAGGAATCGAATTTGGAATTGTGACGGTTGAAGGTAGTTGTATTTTTCCTGAAAAGGCAAAACATCAGTTGTATGCAATGTCATGATGTATGACATGCATGATGTCATGACGGTCAAAATGAGATAGTGTTGTATGCACTTTATCATGTATGTAAGCAAGATGTATGAAGTGTGAAATGTTTTATGAATGTACTTTCGTCTAGGAAAATAAATCCTTGACGATTGGCTGGGGAATTAAATCCTGGGCTGACGTTGAAGAGTAAAGTCCTTCGCTTCCGCTAGGGATGATGTTTGCAAGAATACACCGGTAGGAGAAGATGACTCCGTTGGGGAATAAACTTGTTGGAAAGATTACGCTGAGGGGAATTACTCTGTGGGAAGAGATACTTTGCTGAAGTTTTGATGAGAGCTCCGCTGAGGATTTCAATGATGGACTCCGTTGGGGATAATAATGATTAACTCCGCTGGGGATTGTGTTGATAAGTTATGTGGGGGAACCTTGATGAACTCCGCTGGGGATTGGAAGAGCTTTGCCGAGGGCGATCTTCCGTGGCAATTAGCTGAGGATAACCCAGTTATAAGCCCTTGTGAGGAATAACTTTGAATAAATCCCGGGAGAGACGTCCGTACTTTACAGGGGATAAGCTTCCAGAATCTACTGGGGATAAGCTTCGAGACTTGCTGGGGATATGGATTCCAAATTTCCTGGGGAACAAGGTGCCTATTGTAGGGATGGTGATAGACTAAATCTTCCCTGGGAGGGTATTGCTGATTCTTGTCTTACCCTGTGGGGAGTTGAGATAACTTAGTCACATTCTTCAGTTGGATCTACCTTGGTACCCTGGCGGACAAAGCAACTAGACTGCCTGGACAATTCTACATTGCCACTACTTCTGAGGTCACCTGTAATTGGTCTTTTGTTTCGTATGCAAGTATTTATGAATTAGCAATTTAATGTCAAATGCATATATCAAAAATGAACATTGGACGTTCTTCGCAAGACAAAACAGAAAAAGAAAAAACAATTGGAAATTTGTTTGAAAAAGTGAACTTGTATTGATTTTGAAATTTGCCTGTAAATAGGCGTTTTTTGTACAAGAGGCCGACGTCCTAGTAAGAGAACGCCGCCGAATAACATAAAGTTTATACAATTTTGAAAAGGAAACAAAACAGCTATGTGCACAATATTCCCACTGGGTTCCAACTCTGCTATCGCCTTTATGTCTTCAAGCGTCTCATCACTTTGCTGCTTAGTTGAAGATGAAGTTGATTGATCGATGCCGAAGTCTGAGCCAGATAGTTGATGCCGAATTCCGGATGCCAGGTGATCCAATGAGACATAGTGTTACGCTTTGTCCCTAACTTTTGCTTGGACCGCCCTTTCGGGTTTTCAGTCCACCGGGATACCCATTTTTGCCCAAGCCGCCTTTTCAGGTTTTAGACTTGTCGGGTGTACAGATTTTTTTCATTTCATCCCTTATTTTTTCCCGAACCCTTTTGGTTCGCCGGGAAGCCCTTATTTTTGCCTAGGTATGTCAACCTAGCGGGTCTCTTATTCATGCGTAGTATCTTTTTACTATGTCTGCATTGGCGGGGTGAGGAAGTTCGTCACCATCCATGGTGGTTAGAATCATGGCTCCTCCTGAGAACACATGTTTAACCACAAATGACCCTTCGTATGTAGGGGTCCATTTGCCCCTGGGATCACTTTGAGGAAGGATGATGCGTTTGATTACCAGGTCCCCAACTTGATACTCTTGTGGTCTGACTTTCTTGTTAAATGCCCTGATCATCCGTTTTTGATACATCTGACCATGACAGATAGCAGTGAGTCTCTTTTCGTCAATCAGGTTTAATTGATCAAGCCGAGTCTGAATCCAGTCATCTTCGCTCAAGTCTGCATCCTTCATTATCCGGAGAGAGGGTATCTGGACTTCAATTGGCAAGACTGCCTCCATGCCATAGACCAAGGAAAAAGGAGTTGCCCCTGTTGACGTCCTTGATGAGGTACGGTACCCATGAAGAGCAAATGGTAACATTTCGTGCCAATCTTTGTAGGTCACTGTTATCTTCTGCACAATCTTCTTGATGTTTTTATTTGCCGCTTCGACAACTCCATTCATCTTCGGCCGGTAAGGAGAAGAGTTGTGGTGCTGTATCTTGAATTGCTCGCAGAGCTCAGTGATCATCTTGTTGTTAAGATTGGAACCATTGTCCATAATGATACTTTCCGGGACGCCGTACCGACATATCAGGTTATGCCTAATGAAACGTGCCACGACGCTCTTGGTTACCGTGGCGTAGGAAGCTGCTTCTACCCACTTTATGAAATAATCAATTGCTACCAAGATGAAGCGATGCCCGTTGGATGCCGTTGGTCGGATTTCGCCGATCATATCAATGCCCCACATTGCAAAAGGCCAAGGTGCCGTCAGGAAGTTCAAAGGAACCGGAGGGATGTGCATCTTATCAGCATAGATCTGGCATTTATGACAAGTTCGAGAGTGCTGGTAACAGTCGGCTTCCATCGTGGACCAGAAATATCCTGCCCAAAGGATTTTCTTTGCCATGGTGTGTCCACTGGAATGTGTTCCGAATGTACCTTCATGTAGCTCTGCCATGATCTTTTCTGCTTCAGTCTTATCCACACAACGTAGTAAAGTTGAATCATGATTTCGTTTGTAGAGAATGTCGTTGCTGAGGAAGAATTTTGCCGCAAACCTTCTCATGAACTTCTTGTCATTGACCGATGCGCCTTCGGGGTATTCTTGAGCTTCCAAATATCTCTTCACCTCATGATACCAGGGTTTCTCGATTACCTCTTCAGCCTCAAGATCGCAGCAGTATGCAGGTTCATCCAACTTCCAGATGATGATCCGGGGAGCCTCATTGTCCCATTTGACTTTGAACATTGAAGACATCGTAGCTAGTGCGTCCGCTAACTGATTCTCCTCTCTTGGGAAGTGTTCAAAAGTTATCTCTTCAAAGTGGGGAAGCAGAGTCAACACATACTCCTTGTAAGGAATAAGATTTGGGTGTTTCGTATCCCACTCGCCTTTGATCTGATTGATCACGAGAGCGAAATCTCCGAAGACACTCAGAAACTTGATCCTTAAGTCGATTGCAGCTTGAAGACCCATGATACATGCCTCATATTCTGCCATGTTGTTGGTGCAGTTGAAACACAGCCGGGTGGTGAGTGGAGTATGAGTGCCTTTAGGGGATATGATTACAGCGCCGATGCCGTTACCCAAAGCGTTTGAGGCTCCGTCAAAATGCATAGACCATCGGGATCCTTCCTCAGGTCCTTCATCCGGTCCAGGTACTTCACAATCAGTTACTACCATGATATCTTCGTCCAGGAATTCGAAGTTCAATGATTGGTAATCATCCACAGGTTGGTGTGCCAAATGGTCTGCCAATACACTCCCCTTGATTGCTTTTTGAGTTGTATATTGGATGTCATATTCTGTCAAGATCATTTGCCATCTTGCTATTCTTCCAGACAGAGCAGGATTTTCGAATATGTACTTGATGGGATCCATCTTTGAAATCAACAGAGTAGTGTGAGTCAACATATACTGTCTCAGCCGGCGAGCAGCCCATACCAGAGCGTAGCAAGTTTTCTCGAGCAGTGAGTACCGAGACTCACAGTCGGTAAACTTTTTGCTCAGGTAATAAATAGCGTGCTCTTTTCGGCCAGACTCGTCATGCTGCCCCAACACACACCCCATTGAGTTGTCAAGTACTGTCAAGTATAGTATTAGAGGACTCCCTTCCACTAGAGGCATAAGAATGGGTGGTTCTTGGAGATATTCCTTTATCTTTTCGAAAGCAGCCTGACATTCATCGTTCCAACGTACTACTTGATCTTTCTTCAGCAATTTGAAGATTGGCTCACAGGTAGCAGTTAGATGTGAGATGAATCGGGCAATGTAATTCAGTCGTCCCAAAAAACCTCTGACTTCTTTCTCTGTCTTGGGAGTCGGCATCTCTTGTATGGCTTTCACCTTGGCAGGGTCCACCTGAATACCTTTATCGCTTACAATGAAACCTAGCAACTTTCCAGACCTCACCCCAAAGGTGCATTTGTTTGGGTTCAACCTCAGCTTGTACAATTTCAGTCGGTCAAACAGCTTCCGGCATAATGGATCCACGGTCTTCCTAGCAAACACGAATATGACGGACGGATGTCCATCACGTAGAAGGTGGAGTTGAAAACTTCTGTTCCTACTTTGATAGGAATATCAACCTCTCCATGAACCATTCTTTTGGAACCATCAAAAGCCCTAACAACGATGTTACTAGGTTTGAGAGTCTGTCCTTCACAGTCTAAACGGTCTAAGGCTTTCTTTGGCAGCACATTCAAGGAAGAACCAGTATCAACTAAGACATGGGCGAGAGTGGTTCCCCGGCATTCAACTGAAACATGTAACGCATCGTTGTGTTTCCTTCCTTTAGGAGTTAAGTCAGCATCGGAAAAGCCAAGGCCATTATCAGCGGTAAGACTGGCCACACATTCTTGAAACTGGTCAGCCGAAGTCTCTTGGGGTACATGTGCCGCTTTCAAGAATTTGATTAGGGCCTTAGCATGGGCCTCAGAACAGAGCAGGAGAGCTAACATTGAAATTTAGAAGGGGTCTGCCCTAACTATTCCACAACATCGTAGTCATTTTTTCTGATTATCTTCAAGATTTCATCCATTTCTTTCTGAGTGGTTTCGGGGATAACCACAGCATGAGCCTTCGTCCTGACAGGCACTTCCAGTATCCCCTTACCCTTGTCGGTAGTATCAGCAGATGGTCTTACTTCAGGGGTATCTAATTTTTCAATTACCGGGCATTGTACATATGGTCCAACAGGTACAGAAGCTTTCTGGGGTCCGAAAACTGCTCGAGGGGGAGCAATCTCCGGAGAAAAGATCCGGCCACTGCGGGTTATCTTGCTTGTACCCGCGATGTTCCCTATATCAGGGTTTTCTTCTTCATAAATTTCTTAGACTGTTTCGATTTGTTTGATACCATTGTAGAAGATTTCTCCCCCATAGTTCCATGGTATTGTTGTGCTTGATTGGTACGGGACAGGTCCCGGCATGGTGATCTTTAAAGGTACACATTCAGAGTTGGGTGTAATCCTGACAGACCTTTTTAAAGCCTTGGGAGGATTGTCGGAAATGGTTATAATTGCAATATCGTTGGTAGAAGTAGCAACAGTATCAGGAGTAACAGGATTGAAGGTATCAATAGGGGTTTTCTGGAAAAGTATCTCTTGGGTATCCATCAGGCGTTGGACACCTGACTTCAACATTGGGAAATCACCTTGTATGTTCAAACAAAAATAACAGTCTTTACCACAACCAGAAAAGATCCCGGCTCTCAACAAATTTTCTTTAACCGCAAGTAACAGCGTCAACAGGTCAACAACATCAGTAACATGGGTGTCCTCCATAACAACATGAATATTGTGGTTGTGCTTGGGCATCGGAGCAGATATAACATTGGGCTTCTCAGGAGCATCAAATTCTACTTCCTTAGCATCAATCAGATCCTGGATTTTGTTCTTAAGCGCCCAACAATTATTGGTATCGTGCCCAGCACTGTCGGAATGGTAAGAACACTTGGAATTGGAGTGGTAGTATGGATAGGAGGTGTTAGGGTTCTTTGGCGCTTCCTTCAAACTGGTCAGATTCAGCTTCAACAAATGAGGAAGTACCTGAGCGAGCGTCATGTTGATGCGAGTGAACTGCCGTTGTGGCCTTTCCACCCGTTGTTGATTAGGTCTCGACTGATTGTTACGAGGTTGATCATTTGGCGAGTTTTGAATCATCACAGCCCCTACAGTCGGTCGACGCTCAGTTCTTCCCTGTCCCTTCTAAGAATACATAGCAGATGCTTCCTTCTTGGCTGGGAAGGGTTTCTTAACAGCCGTGGATGCGGAAGCATCCTTTTGAATCTTTCCACTCTTAATACCGGCCTCAACCCTTTCGCCGGTCAAAATCAGGTTAGTAAATCCCGCGGAAGAACTTCCGATCAGATGATTGAAGAAGGGGCCAGACAGGGTCCCCAGAAACATGTCAACTAACTCCCTATCTGATAGCGGTGGCTGCACCCTTCCAGCCAGATCACACCACTTCTGGGCGTACTCTTTAAACCCTTCATTGGAAGCCATCCCCATACTTTGTAACTGAGTACGAGTGGGCGCCAAATCAGCATTGTATTGATACTAACGATAAAAAGCAGCTGCCAAGTCTTCCCAATTGTGAACCTCTGACTTTCGAGCTGATAAAACCAGTCTAACTGCGTGCCAGACAAGCTGTTTTGGAAAAAGTGTACCCAGAGGTCTTTGTCGGATGAATGGGGTTGGATTTTTCTAACATACGACCTCAGGTGCATCTTAGGGCAAGACAGACCGTCGTACTTGGCGAATGTCGACACCTTGAACTTGGGAGGGATAAAAATCCCAGCCACCAGCCCTAGTTCTTCAAAGTCCAAACCAGGGATCCTCTGCAACTCCATAGCTTCCAGTCTATCCTCAAGATTCTTATATTTGTCGTCCGCTGGTGGATACTGTTGTTTGAAGTAGTCTTCATCTTCTTCCTCTTCCTCCCCTTCAACCTCAGATTCGGAAGGTACAGCAGCCCCTTTCCCTTTACCAGCCCCTTCGTCAGACGTTGAGGGGAACTCGAGAACTCTCCTGGCCTGATGCTCAAATCTCCTTCCCAAAGTGGCTACTCCGGGTCTCTTTTTCTTTTTCTCTTTATTCTTCTCCAACAAAACTTTGAGGTCCTCTTGACCCTTTGCCAAGGTCATGAGGAGTTGCTGGAACTGTGAATTTTGTGCCTGCAGATCCTTTACCGTCTGCTCCAAATCCATCTCGCTGGAATAAACAGCAGAAAGATAAGGAAACCTGGCGTGAAGACCTGTTTATGCATATGATGAATGGTATGTTATTCATGTAATGCATTCAAGGATTCAGAAATTCAAATTTGTTGCAAACAAAAAGAACACACGTCATATTAAGAAGAAATTTGTTAGTACATAAGTGCCCCATGGGCGAAATATTACAAAATTATTAATGTAAAAAGACATTGCGCATCCTCTTTAGCGCGATGTAAGTGTTGAGAGTTTCCTCCTCATGAAGTCGGCGGGTAAGCTCCAAAACCTTCTTCTCACTTGCATAGAAGCTAGCTTCAAAGGTATTCCGTTCTTACTTGAGTTGGATCCAACTCTTTTGCATTTCTTCCCATGATGTTGGCATGTCAGGACATAAGATGGTGTATGGAACCTCTCCTTCCGTAACAGGCTCTTTGATCAAGGGGAGAATGTGAGGATATGGCATCATAAGATTCTGGGAGCGGGTTCGTACCCACTTGAGGTAAGGCTCAAGGGGGATGGAATTCTTGTGCCCCAATGTCTTACTATCTACCTTGTTAGGCATCCTCCAAGCTCTGATGAACCTTTGTCGAAGTCCTTACGCATCGTTGTCGAAGTCAAAAACTAGGTCCGGAATCAGCATGTCATGAGGGCCATCCCTCCGAGCATATCAAAATTGTCTCAAAGCTAGACAAGGGTTGTAGGTGATGCCTCCCCTAATGCCAAGTAGTTGGACATTAGGGAATTCCCCACAACGATCAATGATGATGACATTTTCTCTGGACCGAGAACACCAATGTACATCAGAATGTGTGAGGGTCATCAACCGTTGTGACCACCTTAAACCCTGCTCATTCTTCACAACTGACTATGGAAGGTGAGAAATAAACCACCTTGCTAGGAGAGGAGTACAACACATGAGAACACCTCTTTTCCTCATTGTTCATGTGTAAAATGAGTGTAGGATGTCCCCAAGCAGTGTAGGTATAGGATTACTGGATATGAAAATCTTGACAGCATTCACATCTATAAGTTGGTCAGGGTTTGGGAACAAAACCAATCCATAGATAAGGAGTGCCACAATCTCTTAAAAGGCTTGTAGATCAAGAGAATTCCAGCAGTCTTGTGCCTTCTCAAACAGAAACTTTGCCAAGAAACCCTTGACACCACTTCTGGTTTCCCAATGCCCCTTGATGTCAGATGGTTGCAAGTGTAATGCTTGAGCAACATCTTCAGGCTTTGGTTCTTTTTCCGTACCGTTGTAGGGTAGTTGATGAAGAATAGGAATTCCCAGGAGTTGAGAAAATTCCTCCAAAGTAGGCACCAATTGATAATCAGGGAATGTGAAACAGTGGTGTAGGGGGTCAAAGAACTGGAAGAGAACTTTCACCATGTCTTCTTCAATGTTGGTGTTGACCAAGTTGAGGAGTCTACCATGTCTTTCACTGAAGAGAGAATTCTATGGAATTCTGGAAGTAAGCTCATTGAGTTGAGGAGGGATTCTCACAAGGTTGACTTGAATTGTTTTCCTGCGAAGAGATTCCATGACCTACAAAACAAGAACAAAGATGAAGATCCAAACCCTTATAATGGTTAGTGGATGCATATGATGTTTTATGATGTTCATGATGTATGCACAAGCACATGTACAAGCAAGTCACACAAAATCCTAGTTTCATGCTTGCATGAGGTTTCATAGGTAAGTACCCTCTTGAAGTTTAGTTGGCTCAAAACCTGTCCTATAAATAGTAACCGGGTTCTAAGGAGCTCAATATCACTGGATTGTTTTCTATGTTCATTGTTTTGGTTTAGCCACTTAACTAGCGACCAAAATATTCCAAGAAAACAACCCTCAATGAGTGTAGTATCGAGTATCTACCAACTTCGGACTGCACCAAAGCCGGTCATCTCACTACCCCTAAAAAAAGGCCAAGATGGTCAAGTAAGGTTCTAAGAGTTCATTAGTGCTTCATGACATCACTCAGCGGCCCCGTATTCTCTTTGATTGACTCAAAGGCTATCGGTACTCACAAATATGTCGCACTAATATAGCTATTGCTTCAACCGTGTCGGTATACCCCACACAGTTTCCACAACGTATTGATATTTACCTATGAATGTGTCCCAAATACGGGTGGAGGATTTCAAGACCAAACAAGAGAACCAAATGTAAAGCAATCAAAGCACACAATAATCATTCAAAGGGTGATCTAAGCCCTAAGGTTACTCCACTTTTAAAATGTTTCCCCAACAGAGTCGCCAGTTCTGTAATACGGTGGGAGAACTGACTTGAGGTTTTGCGTTTGTGTTCGCAAATGTTTCAGTTTAGCAAGAGTCACCATCGACTTTTTATTTTATCCTAAGGAAAGGTCAAAAAGCACAGGAAAGACCTTTGAGATGTTTTCTTGGGTTCGGGGAGTAGATTATAGAAAGGGAAGGTATTAGCACCCTTTCTATCTATGGTTATCCATGGGCTCTTAGTTACTTACTTAGATCACTTGCTTTTGCTTTTCAATTGTTTGAAATGGTGCTCTTCAATGGTTTGAAATGGTGCTTTGTTGTGTGATTTTGAAAGATGTTTTGAAAAGAGGCCATTGTTATGGCAACCTTTGTAATGATTCTTGTTTGAATGTATACAAAGGTGTTTTTGTCTTTTGAAAAGTTTTCAATGTTTGAAAGTAGGGTTTTGAAATTGTGTTGTGAAGTGTGTTTTTTTTTAAGAAATAGCAAGGATGTTTTTGCAAGCTTTGATCAAGTAATTAAGAGTTACCTACCCTATTTTACCCAAAGATCTTTCTTATGTTTTTAACCCTTTTAACAGTGTTGTTTCACCATTGTATTTGGTGAACAAACTTGTGTTAGGATGTTAAACGGGACAGGCGCGGGTCATCGTATAAACCATGATAGCAATTGTGTCAAGTATTTTTGGCAATTTTCTTGAGGGACTTGATCATTTTGTTTAGGCAACCCAGATAGCGTCATCGAGGGACTATGATCTTTTTGTTTGTTTTTGTTTTGCCAAAGTACTTGACATGCAACCATGGCCCATTTTTGAAGGCAACAAGTGGATTGAAACCCTATGGGGTGCAAGTGTGCATCGTGTTTGTTTTTCATGCATATTTGTCTTGGATTAGGTCAAGCTAGTTGTTGATTTTATTTTGCATACAAATCCTAAGTCTAAGCATGGCATAATTGGAAGCTTTTAAATGTGCGAGAATTTAAATGCTACACTATTACAACATGATATAGGGAGGGGGGTACAAATTTGAATTAGGGGTATTCGACAAGAAATTAAATTCTAAGTTATTACAACCAAATAGAATGTACAAGGCATAATATAATATTTAAATAAATACAATTAAATAAATATCAAATAAAATGTATTATGCAAAAAAAAGATTTTTATGTATGTAAAAAGTATTTTTCAATGTGAAGTAAAAATAACTAAAAAAAAAAAAGAAAGCCAATTTTAATTATTTTGTTATTTAGGGCAAAAACCCTAATTTTTTAAGTAAATAGCATTATTTATTAAATATGTACAATAATACATTAATTTATACAAAAATAAAAAGTATATTGTAAAAAGATATTTTTAGTGTAAAATACTAATAAAAATGAAAATGTATTATTTTTGTATTTGTCCTAATTATTTAATAAAATAAAGTATATATATATATATATATATATATATATATATATATATATATATATATATATATATATATATATATATATATATATATATATATATATATATATATATATATATATATATATATATATATATATATATATATATATATATATATATATATATATATATATATATATATATATATATTAAACATATTAAATATATAAAAAATAAAAATTAAATATTTACAAAAAATGTGCATATTCAAGAAAATGTTTTTAAATATAAATAAAATAGTAAATGTAAAAATAAACATATTTTTTACATTATTCTTTAAGTTTTAATAAAAGAAAAATAAATTATTTACCTATTTATACTAGTAAAATAAATAATAAATATGAAATAAATATGAAAAAATATAAAATAATTTTTTTGGCATTTTTTATATTTGGACAAAAAATAATAAAGTCAGAATAAAAAATAAAAACATCAAAATGACAAATATTCAAATAAATGGGCCAGGGGGTGTAAACTGAATAATGTGGTGTTAGAAGTAGAAACAACCAGGCCCAGCCCAGTCAGACTTCATCTTCCTCCTTTGTTCACCAAAACGCGCGTTCTGTACATCAATGGCTATCTCCCGATTCTTTGATTTTTTAACAAAACTCATAACATGAAACTTGTAGAGCATCAAACAACGAATTCAACCATATAAAAAACTTAAGCTAACTCTCAAAGACCAAAGAGAATTTCTCTGGCCCTAATTTCTAACCTAGTTTTTTTAGAAAGTTCATGGGTGAAATTCTCCTAACACGATTAATGTAAATGAAAACTAGGCATATATGGCTTCAGGGCTATGAGTACAACATATTTCATTCACAAACCTAAGCCTAACTATTCCTAACTAGAGAGATAGAAGTCCATGAAATACCTGTTTCAGTTGACTTCGAGCTGGCCAATGCAGTAACTTTCAAGGGTGCTTGAGCTTTTTTTGAGCTTGCCTGAAGTCCAAGGAAGCTTTCTCAATGCTTGCTTTGTTTTGAAATGGCTTGAATCGTGCCACAGAACTCAACCTGCAAAGCTTTGAAACAAAAATGGCAATGTGTGTTAATGGTGTTACAGCTAGCAATGGAGGCCTGGGATAGTTCAGGTGAGTTGAGTGGAAGGTATTGGAACAAATTTGAGGCAAAACGCACGAGGGAGAATGGAGATGGAGATGGTTCTGCAGGGCTTGCCCTGTTTTGCAGAAAAATAGTGATTCTGTGTACAAGGGAGTTTGAGAGGCAAAGGGGTCGTGTTTCTGGCTTATTAGGAGGTATCAAAGTTGTTTGCAATGTTTGGGTAAGTTGGTTTTTACAGATGTGAGAGATTGTTTCTGTTTTGCAAGTTTCTTCTACTTGAAGCAAAAGAGTGGAAGTGATGTTATAGCTTTGTACAGACCCTCCTATCACCATGCACACAACACTCTTGGCCCCTCTAATTCATGGATTTGGTTTGCAGTATCAGATCTTTTTCAAGGCTTAAGGCTTAGTGTTTTGACATAAAGTAACCTTTTGCAAAAATGGCAATATACCTTTTACCATTTAGGGCTTAATCTTGTATACAATGCCATAATGACCAAGACAATACCTTAACTCAATGGATATGCATTAAATTATGGAGTACAAACTGGTTTTGAGGCCTGTAATTGTGAACCAAGCTAGCTAGATCAGATTTGCAAATTGGTATGAACATGTATTGGCCATGGATCAAAGTGAGTTTTTGCCAACTTCAAGCATTCGATTCTCCCTAACCACAAGGGTGTTTGAGGAGTTCTTGGACAATTTGGAAAGCTTTGAACATGTACTATAATCCATTTTTGAAATGCAACTTGAAAATCCAAGTGGAACTATGTTAAAAATGTCCAAGAATATGGGTCAAAATCCCGCCTAGATTAGGGCAAATTTTCTCTAAGTTAAAAGTTTTAGGTACCCTTGTTCTAAAAATCATAAATTGAGATATAAGCCTCTTTTGAGAAAACTTTGTGAATCAAAGTTGTATACTTTGTGATGTACTACAACTTTCATGTTGCGAGTTTTGTTTGAATCCATTTTCATTTGTATTTTTGGGTTTCTTGATGAACAAGTTTCATAATTTGACATGTCTTGATGAAAAATGACCCTTGGCACTTGATTTTGACCAAAAAGTCAAAGTTTGACTTTTCAGTGTACAGTCAAATTTTGATTAGTTGACTGAAAAATTTATCTGTCAATCCTATGCATTTGAGATCTTTTGAACTTGTTGAATGGGTCAAGACAAAGTCATTGAGTCCTTGAGTCCATGTGTGAGCTTAATTTGCCGTTGGCTAGGTCAAACAGTCAAAAATTGCTTTTGTGCAGTCAAAACCCTAAAAATGACCATTTTGCCCTTTTTGTGATCTGATCAAATTTCTTGTCCAAACTTGATCAAATGGTTCATATGAGTTCATAATGTTGATGTGGGTCAAATTTCATGAGGTTTGACTGTCAATTGGCCACAATTGACTTTTCCCCGATACAACTGATTTCTAGGTCAACTGTCCAATTGACTGGGTAAAAATTTGAATCAAGGCTTGAAACTTGGTATGGATAAACTTGTGAGTCCAACATGAAGTATGAAAGTCACTTTTGGAATTTTAGGTCAAAACATCCTTGTGCAAACTCAAACCCTAATTTAGGTCTGTGATACGGTGGGAGAACTGACTATGGTTTTGCGTTTGTTTTCGCAAATGTTTCGGTTGAGCAAGAGTCGCCACCGACTTTTTATTTTATCCTAAGGAAAGGTTAAAAAGCACAGCAAAAACCTTTGAGATGTTTTCTTGGGTTCGGGGAGTAGGTTATAGAAAGGGAAGGTATTAGCACCCTTTCTATCCATGGTTATCCATGGGCTCTTAGTTACTTGCTTAAATCAACTTGCCTTAGTTTTCAACTGTTTGAAATGGTGCTTTGTGCGTGTGGGTTTGAAAATGTTTTGAAAAGAAGCCAATGTGGTGGCAACCTTTGTAATGATCCATGTTGGGATGTATACAAAGGTGTGTGTCTTTTGAAAAGGTTTTCAATGTTTTTGAAAGTTGTTTTGAAAGTGTAGTGATGTGTGTTTTTTAGAAAATAGGCAAGTGTTTTGTTTTTGCAAGTTTGATTCAAGTAACTAAGAGATTATCTACTCCTAAATTTCTCAAGGATTATTGCTATGTTTTAACCCTTTTAACAAGTTTGTTCCACCATTGCATTTGGTGGACAATCTCATGTTAGGATGTGAAAGGGACGGGCGCAAGTCATCGTTTAGACCATAATTGCAATGGTGCCAAGTATCTTTGGGCAATTTTCCTTAAGGGACTTGATCATTTGTTTAGGCAACCTTTTTTTGAAAGCGTCATCGAGGGACTATGATCATTTGATTGTTTGTTTTACCCAAAGAGACCTAACATGCAATATGGCCCAATTTTGAAAGGCAACAAGTGGAATACCCTAGGGGGTGCAAGTGTGATTTGTGTGTCCATTTTCATGCTTGTTTATCTTGAAATTAGGTCAAACTATTTTCATTGTTTTTTCGCATACAAACCCTAATTCTAACATGGTATAATTAGAAAGCAATAAAGTGCGAAAAATAAATTTACTAAACTATTACAACACAATATATGGGAAGGGGGGTACAAATGTTCAAATGGGGATTTTTGACAAGGAATTTAAACCTAAACTATTACATCAATATTGAATTATTTACAAGATATTCTAATTGCACAAATTAAATAAAATAAGAATAAATATGCAAGATGCAAAAAGGGTTTTTGTATATATGAAAAAAAAGTATTTTTATGTGTCAAAATAAACAAAAAGAAAAGTATTATTTTTTGGAGTTTTTGTGTTTTAAGGGTAAAACCCTAATTTCATTAAGTAAAATGTATTATTTATTTATTATGTATAATTTATTTATTATATACAAAAATAAAATAAAAATGAGGTACATTTACAAAAAGGGGGTTTTTAATATTAAATATTAATAAAAAAAAATAAAAGTGTGTATATTTTGTATTTTTACCCTAAATATTTTAATAAATATATATATATGTATTATTTCCCAAATATGTATTATATATACAAAATAATAATATTTAATATTTATAAAAAAAGTATTTTTCATATAAAATATTTTCAGAAGATAAAATGAAATAAAATGAAAATAAAAATGTATTTGCACTATTTTAACATTTTTTAAACAAAAGTATATCTATTTATTTATTTATGTTCAAAAACTAATCTAAACAAATAAATACCTAATAAATAGGAAAATGGTGAGAAAAATATTTTTTATATTTTTAATATCATAAGAAAAAATAAATAAGTCAAACCAAAAAAGAAAAAGTCAAAAAATCACTAAAATAAACAAAATGGGCTCAGGGGGTGCAGAAGTAAAAATATGGTGCAAAAAGAAAAGTCAAACAGGCCCAGCCCAGAACCAGGTCATCTTCAACCTCAGAACATCTTTTGTTCAAGCAAACACGCGTTTCCTATCTCCCAATTCCTGGACTTTTAAGTAAAACTTACAACATGAAAAATGTAGAGCATGAGAAGACGAATCCAGGGATATAAAGAACTTGACTTAACTCTCTAAGATGAGGGAGAATTTCTTCTCCCCCAATTCCTGACCTAGTTTTTCATCAATGTTCAGACTCAAAATTCTCTAAGCATGTGTAATATAAATGAAATCTAATCATATGGGCATGTTCAGGGCTATGATTGTGACATGTTTCCTTCACAAACCTAAAGCTAACAATGCCTATACTGAGAGATAGAACTTCATGAATATACTTGTTCAGTTGGAATCGTGCCTTGCAATGGAGGAGCTTTCAGGGCAAGATGATGATTTGTACAGCTTCCTTGAAGTGTGAGGATGCTATTCCAAGCTTTACTTTGCCTTGAAACCTTTTGAATCGTGCTATAGAACTTCAACTGCAAAACAAGAAAATGAAAATGGTGATGATGCCTGGGAGTGTTACAGGTCGTGTCTTAGGTTTTGGTTAGCTTGCATTGATGGTAGGGAAGATGTTTGAACTGGTTTGGGCAAGAATGTATGAAAGGATTGAGCTAGGGAACTCAATCTGCAGCAAGCCCTGTTTTTGTACAGTTTAAAGGTGATTCTGAGTTTGGGGAGGTGTTGAGGATCTTAGGGTCGTGCTTCAGCTTAGGATGAATGTTTGGAATGTGTTTGATAACTTTCTCTGAGCCTTGGTTAACTGATATGAGAGTTTGTACATGTTATGATGTGTTTCTTAAACTTTAAGCAAGCAATGGTCACTTTGTGTTCTAGACAGGTAGAGGCCCCCTAAACATGATGCAAAGCCTTGTCTTGATCAGAGTGATTAACTCATAAACTTGTGCCAAAGAGATTTCAAATGTACTTGCTTGGATTTTCATTTTGACATAAAGCTTACTTTTGCAAAAATGGTTAAAGTGCTTTATCTAAAAATGGATTAAACCACTATGCAATGCTTGAACACATAGAACATGGTCTTGGCACAATGAGTTTGCATTAAATTTATGAGTGTTGAATGGTTTAGAGGTCTGTAATCAAGTTGCATGCTGATTTGAGAAATTTGCACAAGTTATGAACATGGAAATTGGCCAATTCAAAAGTGAGTTTTTGCCATATTGCAAAATTCGATTCTCTCAAGTCATGAGGTTGTTTGATGAGTTCTTTGACATTTTGGAAAGCTTGGAATGTGCACTACAATCCATCTTTGAAATGAAAATTGAAATTCCAAGTGGAAGTGTATGAAAAATGGTCTTGAAGTTAGGTAAAAAACTTGCCTAAAATAGGTCAAATTTTCTCTAAGTTAAGAATGGTTTAGTACCCTTGTTCCAAAAACTGTAACTTGAGATACAAGCCTATTTTTGGAAAACTTTGTGAATCAAAGTTGTAGATTATGCAATATTCTACAACTTTTATGTTTTGACTTTTGCTTGAATCCAAAGGAATCTTGGTGAGAAAGTGGGGCAAAGTTAGGAAAAAATTAGGGTTTTTCATAACTTAGAAAAATTCTAAGTTATGAAAAATCTTCATTTCAAACCCTAATTTGCATTTCTTGATTTCTTGATGGACAAGTTTCATGATTTGGCATGTTTTGATGAATCTTGACCCTTGATTTTGACCAAAAAGTCAAAGTTTGACTTTTCAGTATACAGTCAAAATTGATCAATTGACTGGGAAATTCAACTGTCAATCTTGTGTACTTGGGATCTTTTGAACTTGTTGAGCATGTCAAGATAATTCCATGGTGTCCTTGAGTCCATATGTGAGCTTGTTTTGCCATTGGCTAGGTCAAACAGTCAAAAATTGCCTTTGTGCAGTCAAAACTCTAAAAATGACCATTTTGCCCTTTTGATGATCTGATCAAATTTCTTGTGGAATTGTGATCCAAACTTGATCAAATGGTCCATGTCAGTTCATAATGTTGATGTGGGTCAATTTTCATGAGATTTGACTGTCAATTGGCCACAATTGATTTTTTCCCCAATACAGTTGATTTCTAGGTCAACTGTCCAATTGACTGGGCAAAATTTGGAATCAAGACTTGAAACTTGGTATGGATAAACTTGGGAGTCCAACATGAAGCATGAAAGTCATCTTAGGCATTTTAGGTCAAAATATATTTGTGCAATCACAAACCCTAATTTGGGTCAACAGTGCAAGGAGAAGTCTTGAGCAGAGGAAACCCTAACTGGATCTTGATCTTCAAGGGTCTTGTGATGAGAAAATGTTGAGGAAATGGGAGGGAAAATTTTGGGGTACAACCGTTGCCCCTGTTCAATCTTCTTGAACCTGAAGAGTTATATTGGCAAGTTTGCCTTTCGCGACTCGAGGGTAAAAGGAGATTGGACATTAGAGTGCCCGGAAATTTGCACTCGCATGTTGAAGTATCAGCAATGTGATGTCGGGAATGGGCTTACAGGTGCCTTTTGGAGAGATGGTGGATAGGGAGATGGGCTTATAGATGCCATCTGGAGATGTGACAGAACCTTGTCGGGAATGGGCTTATAGATGCCATTTGGAAGTGTTGATCGCATAAGAGATTCCTTAGCGTGAACTTGTGTATTTGAGAAAGACAGATGTTTTCCTGGCTTGTTACAGGTGTTTGATCTTCAATCTCCTCATGCAGATATGCCCTGGCTAGATACAGGTGTCGAATCTACAATCGGTTGCTCACAGATGTGCCCTGGCTGGATACAGGAATTGAATCCGGAAATAGTCGTCAACAGATATGCCCTGGCTGGATACAGCAATCGAATCTGGAAATCTTCAGACGTGCCCTGGCTAGATACAGGAATCGAATCCGGAAATAGTCGTCAACAGATATGCCCTGGCTGGATACAGGAATCGAATCTGGAATTGTGATAGTTGATAGATATGCCCTGGCTGGATACAGGAATCGAATCTTCGAACTCTTCAGACGTGCCCTGGCTAGATACAGGAATCGAGTCTGGAAATTGATCACTCACAGATGTGCCCTGGCCAGATACAAGTATCGAATCTAGAATTGTGACAGTTGAAGGTAGTTGTCTTTGGGATTGTCTTTTTCCCTAAAAAGGCAAAAACATCAGTTGTATGCAATGTCATGATGCATGATGTCATGATGTTCAACATGAGATAATGCTGCATGCATTTTATTATGTATGTAAGAAAGATGTATGAAAATGTGAAATGTTTATGAATGTATTTCCGTCTAGGAAAATAAATCCTTGACGACCGGCCGAGGAATTGAATTTTGGGCTGATATTGAAGAATAGAGCTCTTCGCTTCCGCTGGGGATAATGGTTGCAAGAATACACTGGTAGGAGAAGATGACTCCGTCGGGAAATTGCTCTGTGGAAGAGATACTTCGCTGAAGTTTGACGAGAGCTTCACTGAGGATTTCAATGATGGACTCCGCTGGGGATAATGATGATAAACTCCGCTGGGGATAGGAAGAACTTTGCCGAGGGCGGTCTCCCGTGGCAATTAGCTGAGGATAACCCAGTTATAAGCCTTTGTGAGGAATAACTTTGAATAAAGCTCAGGAGAGACGTCCGTACTTTGCAGGGAACAAGCTTCCAGAATCTACTGGGGATAAGCTTTAAGACCTGCCGGGGATAAGAATTCCACTTTCCTGGGGAAACCTTTGGAATTGTACTGGTAAATGGTTCCACTGGGGGTGTCTGTATTCCGCCGGGGAACAATCTTAGATCAAGACTGCCGGGGATGCTTGCTGATGAATGCATATACTCCGCTGGGGAAGGTTGTGCCTTTTCAGGATTGACGGGGAACCAACTCTGCTTGGGGAAAGTATTGTTGAATCTTGTCTTATTCTGTGGGGAGTTGAGAGCACTTGATCACATCCTTCAGTTAGAATCTACCTTGGTACCTCGGCGGACAAAGCAACCAGACTGCATTAAACAACTCTACATTGCCCTTGTTTCTGATGTCATCTGTAATTAGTCTTTTGTTTCATATGCAAATATTTATGAATCAACAATTTAATGTCAAATGCATATATCAAAAATGAACATTGGACGTTCTTCGCAAGACAAAACAGAAAAAGGAAAAAACAATGGAAATTTATATGGACAAGTGAATTTGTATTGATTTGAATTTTGCCTGTGAATAGGCGTTTTTGTACAAGAGGCTGACATCCTAGTAAGAGAATGCCGCCGAATAACATAGAATTTACAATTTTGAAAAGGAAACAAAACAGCTATGTGAACAATCCCACTGGGTTCCAACTCTGCTATCGCCTTTATGTCTTCAAGCGTCTCATCACTTTGCTGCTTGGTTGAAGATGAAGCTGATTGATCGATGCTGAGATCTGAGCCAGATGGTTGATGCCGAATTCTGGATGCAAGGTGATCCAATGAGACATAGTGTTACGCTTTATCCCTAACTTTTGCCTGGACCGCCCTTTCGGGTTTTCAGTCCACCGGGATACCCATTTTTGCCCAAGCCGCCTTTTCAGGTTTTCGACTTGCCGGGTGTACAGATTTTTTTTATTTCATCCCTTATTTTTGCCCGAACCCTTTTGGTTCGCCGGGAAGCCCTTATTTTTGCCTAGGTATGTCAACCTAGCGGGTCTTTTATTCATGCGTAGTATCTTTTTACTATGTCTGCATTGGCGGGGTGAGGAAGGTCGTCACCATCCATGGTGGTCAGAATCATGGCTCCTCCTGAGAACACATGTTTAACCACAAATGGTCCTTCGTATGTAGGGGTCCATTTGCCCCGGGGATCACTTTGAGGAAGGATGATGCGCTTGATTACCAGGTCCCCAACTTGATACTCTTGTGGTCTGACTTTCTTGTTAAATGCCCTGATCATCCGTTTTTGATACGTCTGACCATGACAGATAGCAGTGAGTCTCTTTTCGTCAATCAGGTTTAATTGATCAAGTCGAGTCTGGATCCAGTCATCTTCACTCAGATCGGCATCCTTCATTATTCGGAGAGAGGGTATCTGGACTTCAATTGGCAAGACTGCCTCCATGCCATAGACCAAGGAAAAAGGTGTTGCCCCGGTTGACGTCCTCGCTGAGGTACGGTACCCATGAAGAGAAAACGGTAACATCTCGTGCCAATCTTTATAGGTCACTGTCATCTTCTGCACAATTTTCTTGATATTTTTATTAGCTGCCTCTACAACCCCATTCATCTTCGGCCGGTAAGGAGAAGAGTTATGGTGTTGTATCTTTAATTGTTCGCAGAGCTCAGTGATCATCTTGTTATTGAGATTGGTACCATTGTCTGTAATGATTCTTTCCGGGACGCCGTACCGACAGATCAGGTTATGCCGGATGAAACGTTCCACGACGCTCTTGGTTACCGTGGCGTAGGAAGCTGCCTCAACCCACTTCGTGAAGTAATCGATTGCTACCAAGATGAAGCGATGCCCGTTGGATGCCGTCGGTCGGATCTCACCGATCATATCAATGTCCCACATTGCAAAAGGCCAAGGTGCCGTCAGGACGTTCAGAGGAACCGGAGGGATGTGCACCTTGTCAGTATAGATCTGGCATTTATGACAAGTTCGAGAATGTTGGTAACAATCAGCTTCCATTATGGACCAGAAATATCCTGCCCGAAGGATTTTCTTTGCCATGGTGTGTCCACTGGAATGCGTTCCGAATGTTCCTTCATGCAGTTCTATCATGATCTTCTCTGCTTCATCCTTATCCACACAATGCAGTAGAGTTGAATCATGATTCCGTTTGTAGAGAATGCCGTTACTGAGGAAGAATTTTGCCGCAAACCTTCTCATGAATTTCTTGTCATTGACAGATGCACCTTCAGGGTATTCCTGAGCTTCCAAGTATCTCTTCACCTCATGATACCAGGGTTCTTCAGTCACCTTTTCGGCCTCAAGATCGCAGCAGTATGCCGGTTCGTCTAACTTCCAAATAATGATTCGGGGAGCCTCATTGTCCCATTTAACTTTGAACATTGAAGACATCGTAGCTAGTGCGTCTGCTAGCTGATTCTCCTCTCTTGGGAAGTGCTCAAAAGTTATCTCTTCAAAGTGGGGAAGCAAGATCAACACATACTCCTTGTAAGGAATAAGATTTGGGTGTTTCGTATCCCACTCGCCTTTGATCTGATTGATAACGAGAGCGGAATCTCCGAAGACACTCAAAAATTTGATCCTTAAGTCGATTGCAGCTTGTAGACCCATGATACATGCCTCATATTCTGCCATGTTGTTGGTGCAGTTGAAACATAATCGGGCGGTGAGTGGAGTATGAGTTCCTTTGAGAGATATAATTACAGCGCCGACGCCGTTACCCAAAGCGTTGGAGGCTCCGTCAAAGTGCATAGACCATAGGGATCCTTCCTCGGGTCCTTCATCTGGTCCAGGTACTTCACAGTCAGTTACCACCATGATATCTTCGTCCGGAAAATCAAAGTTCAATGATTGGTAATCGTCCACAGGTTGGTGTGCCAAATGATCTGCCAGTACACTTCCTTTGATTGCTTTCTGAGTTGTATACTGGATATAATATTCTGTCAAGATCATTTGCCATCTCGCTATTCTTCCAGACAGAGCAGGCTTTTCGAATATGTACTTGATGGGATCCATCTTTGAAATCAGCAAAGTGGTGTGAGTCAGCATATACTGTCTCAGCCGGCGAGCAGCCCATACCAGAGCGCAGCAAGTTTTCTCGAGCAGTGAGTAACGAGACTCACAGTCGGTAAACTTTTTGCTCAAGTAATAAATAGCGTGCTCTTTTCGGCCAGACTCGTCATGCTGCCCCAGCACACACCCCATTGAGTTATCAAGTACTGTCAAGTATAGTATCAGAGGTCTTCCTTCCACTGGTGGCATAAGAATGGGTGGCTCTTGGAGATACTCTTTTATCTTTTCGAAAGCAGCCTGACATTCATCGTTCCAGCATACTACTTGATCTTTCTTCAGTAATTTGAAGATTGGCTCACAGGTAGCAGTTAGGTGTGAGATGAATCGGGCAATGTAATTCAGTCGTCCCAGAAAGCCTCTGACTTCTTTCTCTGTCTTGGGAGTCGGCATCTCTTGTATGGCTTTTACCTTGGCAGGGTCCACCTGGATACCTTTATCGCTTACAATGAAACCTAGCAATTTTCCGGACCTCACTCCGAAGGTGCATTTGTTGGGATTCAACCTCAGCTTGTATAACTTTAGTCGGTCAAACAGCTTCCTCAGATGATCAAGGTGTTCTTCCTCAGTTTGGGACCTTGCAATCATGTCATCAACATATACTTCAATCTCATGATGGATCATATCATGAAATAAAGCAACCATGGCACGTTGGTAGGTTGCCCCAGCATTTTTCAACCCGAATGGCATGACCTTGTAGCAGAAGGTGCCCCACTGAGTCACAAAGGTAGTCTTTTCCATATCTTCCGGAGCCATCTTGATCTGATTATACCCTGAAAAACCATCCATGAAGGAGAAAACCTTGTGTTGAGCAGTATTGTCAACAAGAACGTCAATGTGAGGTAGAGGAAAATCATCATTGGGGCTTGCCCTGTTTAAATCCCTGTAGTCGACGCACATTCTGACTTTACCATCCTTTTTAGGCACTGGCACCACATTGGCAACCCACTGAGGGTAAGAGGTCACTGCTAGGAACCCGGTATCGAATTGCTTCATAACCTCAGCCTTGATCTTTTCGGACATCTCTGGACGCATGCGGCGGACCTTTTGCTTTACTGGAGGGCAGTCTTCCTTGGTTGGCAGGTTGTGAACTACAATGTCGGCATCCAAACCAGGCATGTCTTCATAGGCCCAGGCAAATATCTCCATGTAATCATGTAGCATCTGGATCAATCGTTGCTTCACGCTGAGCTCTAGATTGGCACCAATCTTGACCTCTTTCCTATCTGTCTCAGTACCCAGGTTAACTGTTTCCACCGGCTCTTCATGTGGTTGAATAGCCCTCTCTTCCTGGAGTAGCAGTCTTGCGAGTTCGCCAGGCACTTCGCAATCATCTTCGCCTTCGTCTTCGGCCAAGTTGATCGGATTCTCGAAGTCATAACTGGTGGTAGCAGAGCTGTTACCAGTGAGATCCAGAGTGTATTGAAACCTGTATAAGTGAGTGTGTGTAAATATAGTTGTTTTGCAATATATAACACAGAAAGAAAAAGAGCACAAGATTTGAAATGCAACAAACATCCAACGTTTTGATTGATGATATATGGAAATGTCATACAAAAAGCCCTCACAAATGGAGCTACGATACCCCGGGTAGGACACCGAGCCAACAAAGTTTTATCATATTGTTTGTTACAAATTGAAAATCAAAAGAGTTAATTACTGCGTGACAAATGTGATAGGTGTAAAATCTTTTGTCGTCCAGTTGCTTGGTCCGTTGCGGGTGGTTGGATAGATCCAACTGTCAAACTCTGCTTCCTCTACATTGTCCTCGATAGCATTCACCCTTGGACTGGTGATAAACACTGGAGCCTTTCTGATCCTTTCCTTGCGCACAGCCCTCTAAGCCTCTGCAGTAAAGCCCAGCCCAAACTTGTCGTTCTTTTGAGTGAAGTCAGGAAGCTGACCCCAATTTGCACAATTGCCTTTCTCGATTACAGCCCGGGCATCCTTCAAGGATGCCATCTTCAACGGAAAGTCTTCTTCAACCACTGTTTCAGCTGATGCCAAAGTCGGAGGTACTTCCTCAAAATGCTGAAAGGGGGTTTCAATAAACTCCCCGTCCATCTCGATATACCGGAATGAATTCAAGTGGCTAACCATGTATTCCTCCTCACCTTGCACAGTAACAATCTTCCCTTTGACAGGGTATTTGAGCTTTTGGTGTAGAGTGGATGTTACTGCCCCAACCTTGTGAATCCAGGGTCGACCCAATAAGCAGGAATAAGACGGACGAATATCCATTACATAGAATGTTGAGTCGAAGACTTGGGAACCCACACGAATAGGAATGTCTACCTCACCATGCACCATCCTCTTAGAACCGTCGAAGGCTCTAACAATGATGTTACTAGGCTTCAATTCCAGGCCCTCACAATCCAAGCGATCCAATGCCTTTTTGGGCAACACATTCAGGGAGGAACCAGTATCCACTAACACGTGTGCGAGAGTAGTGCCTCTGCATTCTATGGAAACATGCAGGGCATCATTGTGATTTTTCCCTTTGGCGGTAAGGTCAGCATCCGAGAACCCCAAGCCATTGTCAGCTGTCAAATTAGCCACACAGTCAGTGAATTGATCTGCAGAGGTCTCTTGCGGCACATGGGCCGTTTTCAGAAATGAAATCAGGGCTTTTGCGTGGGCCTCTGAGCATAGCAGTAATGAGAGCATAGAGATTTTGGAGGGGGTATGCCCCAACTGTTCAACAACATTGAAGTCACTCTTTTTAATGATTTTAAGGATTTCCTCCATCTCTTGTTGGAAGGCTTCAACAGCAGTCTTTTTCGGTGCCTCCGTCCTGACAGGCAAATCGGTAGCAACTTCTTTGCCCCGAGCATCAAAGGACTCGGCGGCAGTAGTGGACACAGGAACTTGATTCGGAACATGCACACTTGCGGGTGTGATGGTAAGAGGTTTTCGGATAACTGGCGGTGCAATGTCAGGCGAGAAGAGCCTGCCACTACAGGTAATCTTGGCGGGACCAGTGATGTTACTGATATTGGTATTGGTGTTGAACTCCTGCTTCACCCCAAGCACATATACGTCGGCCCCATAATGCCATGGGACAGCTTTATCAGACTCATAGGGGAGAGGCCCCAGAACAGTAATAGTAATGGGTGCAACAGACATAATTTGGACTGGCTTCCTTGGGGGAGCTTTGGTAGGATTGTAAATTGTGACAACAGATACTTCTTCAGCGGAAACAAATGGAACAGCAGTTTTCTTGAACTAAATTTCTTTGCTATCCATCAGGCTTTGGATATCTGATTTCAGCAGCGGACAACCGGTAGGGATAACAGCACACAGGAGGAAACCCTTGCTACAACCCGGAAATAAACCGGCTAGTAGTAAGTTCCTCTTAACAGTCAATAGAGGGGTAGCAACATCATTCACCGAAACAGCATACAAATCTTCCTCAATGGCATTTACTCTATGCTGGGGCATAGGAGCAGTTACAACATTTGGCCTCTCAGGTGCTTCAAACTGAATTTCCTTCGCATCGATAAGGTCTTGCACCTTGTTTCTCAGGGCCCAGCAATCATCAGTAGTGTTCCCGGGGCTATCGGAATGATAAGCACAACGGGCATTTGGGTTATACTTAGGAGATGCAGTATTGACGACCTTAGGAGCTTCTTTGATGGTCACCAAGTTGGTTGATAACAGTTGCGGTAAAATTTGTGATAAGGTCATACTCAGCCGAGTATACTGCCTCTTAGGCCTTTCACCTCTTTGTTGATTGTACTGCTGAGGAGCAGCAACAGGTTTTGAAATGACCAAAGCATTGACGGCTTGGCGACCTTCTGGCTTAACTTGTCTTCTAGGACCATAGATGGCACTTGCTTCTTTCTTGAAAGGCCTTTTCTCAGTACTTGTAGAGGAAGCTTTTTGTATCTTTCCTGATATGATTCCAGCTTCAATTCTTTCACCTGTCAGGATCAAATCCGTAAACCCAGCGGAGGAGTTACCAACCAAATGATTGAAAAATGGACCAGACAAAGTCCCCAGAAACATATCAACCAGCTCACGATCAGTCAATGGAGGCTGCACCCTGCCAGCCAAATCTCTCCATTTTTATGCATATTCTTTGAACCCTTCGCCCGTTCCTAGAGACATACCCTGAAGTTGGGTACGCGTGGGAGCGAGATCAGAATTGTATTGATATTGTCTGTAGAATGCGGTTGCCAAATCTTCCCAGTGTCGGATGCTAGTTCCATCTAGTTGGTAGAACCACTCAAGCTGTGACCCCGAAAGGCTATCTTGGAAGAAGTGAATCCAAAGGTTCTTATCTGCCGTGTAAGGTTGGATCTTCCTTACGTACGACCTTAGATGCAGCTTTGGACAAGAAGCCCCATCATATTTGGCAAAGGCAGGTGCCTTAAACTTGTGTGGAATTACTACTCCAGAAGATAACCCCAAATCTCCGAAATCCAGCCCCGGCACATTCTGAATCTCCATGGCGCTCAAGCGGTCCCCCAATTGTTTGTATCTGTCAGCAGCAGGTGGGTATTGTTCGTCATTGTAGTCTGTCTCGTTGTCAGAGACTGCAGGGCTAGGAGCTCCTCCCCCTTGGGGACTGTTTTTCTCAGCAGAAGAAGTAGTTGGATCAGCTTCATTGTGGAGTGTGTTCCCAAATCTGCGTCCAGTGTTGAATAACGCAGTCCTCTTTTTATTCTTCTTCTTCAGGAGTAGAGTCTTCAACTCTTGCTGACCTTGGGCCAGGCTCAGGACCATTTCTTGAAACTGGGCACTTTGGGCCTGAAGGGCCTTGATTGCTTGCTCACTGGATGAGTCTGGATTCATGATGACTGTTCAAATAAACAGCGAAGAAGATTAAGTAACCTGTGAAAATAGGGTACCTGCTATGCATATGGTGCAATGAGATGCGTATGTTTTATGTTTTCAAAGACAAACAAGATTCAACTTTGTAGACAAAAGGGAAACACACTTCATTAGATTTCAAATTTTAAATTGTTTAACAACTTGCCCTTAGGCATTACAGGAATGAAAAATACTGAAAAGGAAATAAAAGCTGTAAAAGGAAATATCCAAAGCCCATCAGTGCTCCCATGGCCTCCTTTTCTCAGTGTTGATGTAGTTATTCAGGACCCGCTCCTCCTCCAATTGCTTAGTCAGCCTCTGGATCTTCCGTTCCTGTTCGTTGAACTTTTCCCGATAAAAATCTCGTTCTTCCTTTAGCTGCGCCCAAGATCTTTTCATTGTGTCAAAATCAGTGGGTATCTGAGGAGGGAGGACAGTTGGAGGAGCCCCATCTTCATCAGGAGATTCAAGAATGATAGGTCTGACAGCTTCGTACGGCATACCTAACTTCTGAGCACGGATGCGGACCCACTTGCAATAGGGTTCCATTGGTAGAGAAGTCTTTGGTCCTAACTCATGTGGGTCAGCTTTGTGAATTCTTTCCCAAGCCTTAATGAATCCATGGCGTAGGTTATCGCTGTCTGCCTGAAATTCAAAATGGAAGTGGGGAACTAACATTTCATGAGGCCCAACTCTTCTGGCTCTTCCAAACTGGCGGAGAGCTAAACAGGGATTATAAGAGATTCCTCCTTGGATACCAATCAACAGAACATTAGGGTATTCTTCGCAACGATCAATAACAGCTATCTCATCCAAACCTCGGAGAGTCCAAGTGATGTCTTTATCAGTGAGAGACATTAGCCTATGAGCCCAACCCTTTCCTTCTTCATTCTTCAGCACGAACCTAGGAAGGTGCGAAATAAACCACCTCACTAGCAAAGGAGCACAACACCACGGAGTTCCCCGTTTTCGAGCAGTACGAGCATAGAGTTGTTGCAGGATATCACCCAAAAGAGTGGGTATAGGATTCCGAGACATGAAGATCCTTATGGCATAGATACTGATAAAGGTGTCAGGATTGGGAAACAATACCAGACCATAGATCAAAAGAGCCAGAATGTCTTCGTACGCCTTGAAGTCCAAGTCATTCCAGAAATCATTAGCCTTGCCAACCAGAAATTTGACCAAAAAGCCTTTTACTCCACTTCTAGTTTCCCAGTTAGCCAATACCTCCTCTTTGGTCAAGGGGAGAACTGCAGCAACCTCTTCAGGCCTAGGAGTCTTTTCCAAACCAGTGAATGGAGTTTGCTCCAAGACAGGGATCCCAAGCAAATAAGAGAGCTCTTCCAGGGTAGGAACCAGCTGGAAGTCTTGAAAGAATGATATAGGGGGTCATAAAACTGGGTCAGAACACTTATCAGTTGTTGGTCCCACTTTGCAGTGATCAAGCCAAGGAGAGAACCATGCCAGTTGATGAAGGAGGAAGTGTTTGGAATCCTACCAACCAAATCCTTGAGCAAAGTTGGTGGTTGAACAAAGTTGAGCCGGACAGTATTCCTACGCATGGGCATCATGATGGCCTACAAAACAGAGCAAAGATGAAACCTTTTTTTTTGTCTTTGAAATGGGTCAGTCCTTTATACAGGATGCATGCAATGGTATGATGGCATGATGCTATGATGAAGCACACCACAAGTATTCACACAGGCAAACATGATAAGGCACCCAAGTCACACAAGACAACCCTTAGGTTTCAGGCCAGCATGAAGTTTAAGTATTACCCTCTTTTAGTTTCGTTGGTTAAAACCTGTCCTATCAAAAGTAACCGGGTTCTAGAGGATCTCAAATCATTGACTACCCTCAATCGGTCATAACTCCAGCATCGCAATCTTTTCTTGCAGCCAGAACCATCGCGAGAGTTTAGCCTCAATGAGTGTAGCATACTGCTACTGTTCTAATGGCCAAGTTTGGTTAATTTAGGGTTCTAAGGTCGGTTGGTGTTTAATGACTCCTTAGAAGACCTATATTCTCCTCATTGCAACACAAGGGATATAGGTACAGACCAAGGTGCCACACCAACGTAGCCACTGCTTCACCCATGTCGGTCTACGCCGGACATGTCCCTCACAGATTATGCTACCTAAAAAGGGTATTCCCCAGATCCGGGTTAGAATCTATGAAACTCCGATGCAAAGCCCACAAATATAAAAGCAAACAAAGCAAACAATTGAAAACAAAGGTGATCTAAGCCCTAAGGTTACTCCACTTTTAAATTTGTCCCCAGCAGAGTCGCCAGTTCTGTGATACAGTGGGAGAACTGACTATGGTTTTGCGTTTGTTTTCGCAAATGTTTCGGTTGAGCAAGAGTCGCCACCGACTTTTTATTTTATCCTAAGGAAAGGTTAAAAAGCACAGCAAAAACCTTTGAGATGTTTTCTTGGGTTCGGGGAGTAGGTTATAGAAAGGGAAGGTATTAGCACCCTTTATATCCATGGTTATCCATGGGCTCTTAGTTACTTGCTTAAATCAACTTGCCTTAGTTTTCAACTGTTTGAAATGGTGCTTTGTGCGTGTGGGTTTGAAAATGTTTTGAAAAGAAGCCAATGTGGTGGCAACCTTTGTAATGATCCATGTTGGGATGTATACAAAGGTGTGTGTCTTTTGAAAAGGTTTTCAATGTTTTTGAAAGTTGTTTTGAAAGTGTAGTGATGTGTGTTTTTTAGAAAATAGGCAAGTGTTTTGTTTTTGCAAGTTTGATTCAAGTAACTAAGAGATTATCTACTCCTAAATTTCTCAAGGATTATTGCTATGTTTTAACCCTTTTAACAAGTTTGTTCCACCATTGCATTTGGTGGACAATCTCATGTTAGGATGTGAAAGGGACGGGCGCAAGTCATCGTTTAGACCATAATTGCAATGGTGCCAAGTATCTTTGGGCAATTTTCCTTAAGGGACTTGATCATTTGTTTAGGCAACCTTTTTTTGAAAGCGTCATCGAGGGACTATGATCATTTGATTGTTTGTTTTACCCAAAGAGACCTAACATGCAATATGGCCCAATTTTGAAAGGCAACAAGTGGAATACCCTAGGGGGTGCAAGTGTGATTTGTGTGTCCATTTTCATGCTTGTTTATCTTGAAATTAGGTCAAACTATTTTCATTGTTTTTTCGCATACAAACCCTAATTCTAACATGGTATAATTAGAAAGTAATAAAGTGCGAAAAATAAATTTACTAAACTATTACAACACAATATATGGGAAGGGGGGTACAAATGTTCAAATGGGGATTTTTGACAAGGAATTTAAACCTAAACTATTACATCAATATTGAATTATTTACAAGATATTCTAATTGCACAAATTAAATAAAATAAGAATAAATATGCAAGATGCAAAAATGGTTTTTGTATATATGAAAAAAAAGTATTTTTATGTGTCAAAATAAACAAAAAGAAAAGTATTATTTTTTGGAGTTTTTGTGTTTTAAGGGTAAAACCCTAATTTCATTAAGTAAAATGTATTATTTATTTATTATGTATAATTTATTTATTATATACAAAAATAAAATAAAAATGAGGTACATTTACAAAAAGGGGGTTTTTAATATTAAATATTAATAATAAAAAAATAAAAGTGTGTATATTTTGTATTTTTACCCTAAATATTCTAATAAATATATATATATATATATATATATATATATATATATATATATATATATATATATATATATAATATATATATATATATATATATATATATATATATATATATATATATATATATATATATATATATATATATATATATATATATATATATATATATATATATATATATATATATATATATATATATATATATATATATATATATATATATATATATATATATATATATATATATATATATATATATATATATAAATATATATATATATATATATATATATATATATATATATATATATATATATATATATATATATGTATTATTTCCCAAATATGTATTATATATACAAAATAATAATATTTAATATTTATAAAAAAAGTATTTTTCATATAAAATATTTTCAGAAGATAAAATGAAATAAAATGAAAATAAAAATGTATTTGCACTATTTTAACATTTTTTAAACAAAAGTATATCTATTTATTTATTTATGTTCAAAAACTAATCTAAACAAATAAATACCTAATAAATAGGAAAATGGTGAGAAAAATATTTTTTATATTTTTAATATCATAAGAAAAAATAAATAAGTCAAACCAAAAAAGAAAAAGTCAAAAAATCACTAAAATAAACAAAATGGGCCCAGGGGGTGCAGAAGTAAAAATATGGTGCAAAAAGAAAAGTCAAACAGGCCCAGCCCAGAACCAGGTCATCTTCAACCTCAGAACATCTTTTGTTCAAGCAAACACGCGTTTCCTATCTCCCAATTCCTGGACTTTTAAGCAAAACTTACAACATGAAAAATGTAGAGCATGAGAAGACGAATCCAGGGATATAAAGAACTTGACTTAACTCTCTAAGATGAGGGAGAATTTCTTCTCCCCCAATTCCTGACCTAGTTTTTCATCAATGTTCAGACTCAAAATTCTCTAAGCATGTGTAATATAAATGAAATCTAATCATATGGGCATGTTCAGGGCTATGATTGTGACATGTTTCCTTCACAAACCTAAAGCTAACAATGCCTATACTGAGAGATAGAACTTCATGAATATACCTGTTCAGTTGGAATCGTGCCTTGCAATGGAGGAGCTTTCAGGGAAAGATGATGATTTGTACAGCTTCCTTGAAGTGTGGGGATGTTATTCCAAGCTTTACTTTGCCTTTAAACCTTTTGAATCGTGCTATAGAACTTCAACTGAAAAACAAGAAAATGAAAATGGTGATGATGCCTGGGAGTGTTACAGGTCGTGTCTTAGGTTTTGGTTAGCTTGCATTGATGGTAGGGAAGATGTTTGAACTGGTTTGGGCAAGAATGTATGAAAGGATTGAGCTAGGGAACTCAATCTGCAGCAAGCCCTGTTTTTGTACAGTTCAAAGGTGATTCTGAGTTTGGGGAGGTGTTGAGGATCTTAGGGTCGTGCTTCAGCTTAGGATGAATGTTTGGAATGTGTTTGATAACTTTCTCTAAGCCTTGGTTAACTGATATGAGAGTTTGTACATGTTATGATGTGTTTCTTAAACTTTAAGCAAGCAATGGTCACTTTGTGTTCTAGACAGGTAGAGGCCCCCTAAACATGCTGCAAAGCCTTGTCTTTATCAGAGTGATTAACTCATAAACTTGTGCCAAAGAGATTTCAAATGTACTTGCTTGGATTTTCATTTTGACATAAAGCTTACTTTTGCAAAAATGGTTAAAGTGCTTTATCTAAAAATGGATTAAACCACTATGCAATGCTTGAACACATAGAACATGGTCTTGGCACAATGAGTTTGCATTAAATTTATGAGTGTTGAATGTTTTAGAGGCCTGTAATCAAGTTGCATGCTGATTTGAGAAATTTGCACAAGTTATGAACATGGAAATTGGTCAATTCAAAAGTGAGTTTTTGCCATATTGCAAAATTCGATTCTCTCAAGTCATGAGGTTGTTTGATGAGTTCTTGGACATTTTGGAAAGCTTGGAATGTGAACTACAATCCATCTTTGAAATGCAAATTGAAATTCCAAGTGGAAGTGTATGAAAAATGGTCTTGAAGTTAGGTAAAAAACTTGCCTAAAATAGGTCAAATTTTCTCTAAGTTAAGAATGGTTTAGTACCCTTGTTCCAAAAACTGTAACTTGAGATACATGCCTCTTTTAGGAAAACTTTGTGAATCAAAGTTGTAGATTATGCAATAGTCTATAACTTTCATGTTTTGACTTTTGCTTGAATCCAAATGAATCTTGGTGAGAAAGTGGGGCAAAGTTAGGAAAAAATTAGGGTTTTTCATAACTTAGAAAAATTCTAAGTTATGAAAAATCTTCATTTCAAACCCTAATTTGCATTTCTTGATTTCTTGATGGACAAGTTTCATGATTTGGCATGTTTTGATGAATCTTGACCCTTGATTTTGACCAAAAAGTCAAAGTTTGACTTTTCAGTATACAGTCAAAATTGATCAATTGACTGGGAAATTCAACTGTCAATCTTGTGTACTTGGGATCTTTTGAACTTGTTGAGCATGTCAAGATAATTCCATGGTGTCCTTGAGTCCATATGTGAGCTTGGTTTTCCATTGGCTAGGTCAAACAGTCAAAAATTGCCTTTGTGCAGTCAAAACCCTAAAAATGACCATTTTGCCCTTTTGATGATCTGATCAAATTTCTTGTGGAATTGTGATCCAAACTTGATCAAATGGTCCATGTGAGTTCATAATATTGATGTGGGTAAATTTTCATGAGATTTGACTGTCAATTGGCCACAGTTGACTTTTTCCCCAATACAATTGATTTCTAGGTCAACTGTCCAATTGACTGGGCAAAATTTGGAATCAAGACTTGAAACTTGGTATGGATAAACTTGGGAGTCCAACATGAAGCATGAAAGTCATCTTAGGCATTTTAGGTCAAAATATCTTTGTGCAATCACAAACCCTAATTTGGGTCAACAGTGCAAGGAGAAGTCTTGAGCAGAGGAAACCCTAACTGGATCTTGATCTTCAAGGGTCTTGTGATGAGAAAATGTTGAGGAAATGGGAGGGAAAATTTTGGGGTACAACAAGGTCAACAGTGCAAGGAGGTGTCTTGAGCAGAGCAAAGCCTAGCTTGATCTTGAGTTCCAAGAGTCTTGTGATGAGAAAATGTTGATGAAATGAGAGGGAAAATTTTGGGGTACAACAAAATGACACTCTGATTAAACATAACTACAACTTCAACATGGTGTTCACAGCATCCCAACTTTGGCATAAATCTCCCCGACTTGTAGTAAACATGTTTTTTAGTCTCCAATGAGCAGACTCCACCCTACAAACCATAAGTAGAAATATATGTTAAATTATGTTTAGTAATGTAATAACATCAAACTGGCGTCCGTGTATTTGTTCGTTGTTGTGTTCCCTAAATGACTCACTCTGTTATTCCAAGCATCAACAAATATTTATTTATATGGTGTCAACCATGTTTCACTCATATACTTAACAAATAAAGGAATATCAGCACAAACATTGTCAAAGTGAATCAAGTGTTCGAGAAACTCAGTTTCTCTATTTGAATACATGATGTTTTTTCATAGATCCATGACATGTTCTTGTCTTTCTGATTTAACATACTCTTTAAATTTTATACTAACATTTTTTGAAATATGGAACAAATATAACAAATGAGTTAAATTTGGGAACACAACTTCCATGGGATTCATCAACGCAAGTTCCCGGTCCATCACCAAACCCATAAGTTGCAAATTCTCTTAAGAGAACAACTCTTTGAGCTTCCCAAATGGCCATTTAAAGTTATCCTCCCTTTCATGTTACAAATAGGCAAAAAAGCCAACCGAAAACGTCAACTTGGTTGATGTAACACCAACAATCTCAAGCAGTGGTAATCGGTACCTGTATGACAATGATGCACATAATACAAAATCTACTAATTCAAAACCTGCATTTTTTAATATGTAGTGGCTATTACCTATTTATCTTGTATGTACAATAAGAAATCAACACCAAATGAAATATATTTAACCCTGAGTTCGCGAAGCAAAGCTTGCTTCACAAGCATTATTTTCATCTACAGAACTTTGCTAAGCGGACTATAGTTCGCTAAGCGAACTCTTCTGCATCCAGAAAAGTACAGGAACGATTTTGGGGTTCCAAACCGCCAATTCTCCATATGCAATCATACTTATACGAATTTTAGAACTTAGAAGTCATACATGTACAAGATATTGCCACAAAGAGGTTATTTTATGCATGATCAAGGATTATGATGAACACATTCACTCAAACCCTTATTCCCAATCATGTAATTCCCATTCCCCAAGTTTCTAACTAGAGACTTGTCATACCCCAAATTTTCCCTACCATTATATTATACTTAAGGTTCTAACTAAATAAATCTTATTATATGGTTTTATTTCTATAGGGGCTTAAAACATGAAAGAAAGGTGTATTGATCTAGAAATGGACCACCAATATATGATGGCCCATTAAGGTTTCCAGACCGGCCCACTAAAATTATTAAAGTCTTTGTTTTTAAAATAAGTTTCGGGGTGTATATTCTAAGTCAAGGAGGTCCATAAAGTATTTTATTTTGTTAAGTCCCAACCAATAAAACAATGTGGCCCATTTGGTTTTTAAGCTTGAAGAGATTATTTTGTTTTTAATTATAATAATTTTTATCAACATTACAACTACTAATATTGTTTTTAATTAAAAGATTACATTAAAAAAAACTTAATTAAAATAGATTTTATGTTATATTGATTAAAAGAGAAGTGTTGATAAAGAGTCTTCTTTCACGGCCCAAACTTCCAGCCCATTTTAGTTTTAAGAATTTGTGTGTTCCCTTGTAATTTAAATATAAAGGTCTGATTATATTATAAAAAGTGATTGGTCATTAGAAACTCAGGCCCAAATCAGAGAAAACGTTTTGGCCCAGGTTGGTTTTAAAAACCATATTACTTAAGTTTTTTTTTTTTGTAATTAGAATATAGTGTTTGTTTTTAAGCATAGAGGCCCATTGCAAGCCCAATCAAAAAAGGACTCACGCTCCAAACTAAAAAAGAACAGTTACTATTTAAATCAAACAGAAACTAAAGCATATTTTTATTGTCAATCAAGAATCCAGATACCAGTTTGAACTAAAACGGAAACATTTTTTTTTTGCATTCAAGCCAGTCGAAATCAGAATCAATTGCAAAATCGAAACTAATTAGGATGTTTACAGTGTACCGACAAAATTGAAATTGTTCCTAAAACATTCAAACCCTAATTCAATTCTAAAATTAAAATTACAGACATATTGATTTCTTTCCTAAAACTACATATCCCTAAAACACTATAAAATCGAACTAAAATTGCAGGAAAAATGACAAGAATTTTTTTACAGAAAGGAAGAAATCGCTATAGAAAACAATTACATAGACAAAAAAATTACAGAAGAAGTAGAAGGAGACAAAAAGGGTGCTTCGGCCGCTGGGACTTCTCGGAGCTTTTTCTTTGCATAGGTTTGGGGTTTCACCATCTGAAACCCCAAAATCCTTATCTGTCACTGCACCCATCTTCCATATCTGCCAAAAACAAAGAAAGGAGATTAGGAACCAAATCGAATCAAGAAAAATCAGAAATTCATCGCGACAAGGTAAACTCTTAGCTTTGCTTTTGTATTAATTTGGTGGCTTGAGGAGTTTGTAATGGGACCGAAGAAGGAAAAGAGAGTTTTGAGATGAGATTTTGATTAAAGACAACGATGATTTAGGGAGGGTTTCGATGAACTAGGTTTTGTAGTCTTAGAGGAGGAAAAATGGTTGAGGGATGAGAGAGAGGCAGAGGAAGAATAGGGTGGAGGAGGCTTACGCCGTCAGGGTTATAGTCTTTTTTTAGGGTTTTCGGCGAAAGAAGAAGAATATGGAAAGATGGAGGGCACAGAGAGAGAGTGAGAGAACAATGAAATGGTTTTGTTTTTTAAGTGTAATATATTTTGTTAAATTATTCAGTATACAACATCTCATGGTGTTACCATACGCCCTCGAATCAGAACCACATGATCTCAATTGTACACTTCAGAAACATGCGTGCCCATGATAACCCCAATGCCCTATTCGTATACGGTCCGCACAGACTTCTCCCAAGCACCTATCGGGCCTAGCCCAATACTAAGGCAACCCCTCCTTTTAATTATTTTTGCTAGCGTGCCCATTTCTGTACCCCCTAGCTTATTGGCCCAGTCCAAAATCTGGACTAAGGCCATATTGCTTTACTCCCCCCTATTTTACTATGCCCTTCAAAAGCGCACCCCCTTTGTCTTTGGGCCGGAATTCAATATCTAAATTCAGGCCCACACTATTAGAACCCCCATCATTTTACTATTTCCACTATATTTGCACCCCCCTGCATTTTTTAAATATTTTATTTATTTTATTTATTTTATTATTTTTATATTTTATATCTTCTTTTAATTATAATAATTATTATATATTTTTACCATATTTATTTAATATATTTAATATCATATTTAATATTACTTTTATTTATCACACAAATTTTTATTTTTCTAAACTCATCCAAATTTATTTGGTTTATTGCATTAAATTCTTTTTTTTATCATGCATTTAAATAATAATATTTTCAATAATTAACATATTAAAAATATTCAACCAACCACAATTCATTTTTAAAAATCAAATTAATTCAATAAACAACTTTCAAAAAGGATTACGAATTCATTCAAATCGACTGCGTGTTTAGTCTAACAATCTCCATTATTCACGACACTTAGACTAAATGTGTGGAAATACGAATATCTTCGCAATCCATAAAAAATACAAACCAACTGCGAACTACGAATTGGGACTCTGATTTTTCATAAGAGGATACGTAGGCGTACAACTAAAATCGTGTCGAGTTCCCCTAGGAAAAATTAAAACCCTATTTCCTAAAATTGCGCTTCTAACCCTAGTATCCTTGTGAACAAGGTAGATGAGAGGTGTCTAACACCTTCCCTTCATCTAGAACCGAGTCAACAATCTAGAATCTCTAACTTTTTGGGTTATTCCTTTATATTTCCTTCCTTAGGATAAAAATTAAGGGTGACGACTATGTATTTAAAACCAGTTACAACAAGACTCACCTGAAATTAATGATCAGAAAAAGCTCCTACAACAGTTGGATGATGAAGAAGCAAGGCTTGGGTTTGATTCTTGAAGCTTGCACAAAATTTCTTCTTTCCCTCTTCTCTTTCACTTCCATGCTTCCTTTCTATCTATTCTTACAAAAATATGTTTTGAAGTAAGACACCAAATGGGTGTTATGCCAAACAATATCTTACCATTCTAACTTAAGGGATGAAATACCCAATTTTCCCTTTTGTTCACTTATTGATTATTATGTCCCATAACAATAATAATTAAAGACTTAATATAATTATCCTATAATAGCATCACTAATCAAATTAGAATAGCATTTTAGGGAATAATTATACCGATCATTACATAATGATGGATCAACTCTCTCATTTTGATTTTTTGTATTACTACAAAAACACATAATAGTGTTACAAGAGATTATGTTACCACACACTCATTATGAGTACCTTACTTACTCATCACTTTTTATGATAGGGTCACACTCTCTATATATTAGATTAGAAAAATAAGAGATGGGGAATTTGTAAGTATTGAGTGCACCTAAGAGGAGGGTGAATTAGGACTTTAAACGTTTATCCGATTTTTATGAATATTGGTTCTATATTTTCTGGTTAGGTTAGACGATGAAAGCGGTAAAGTGCATAAAGTAAAGAACATCGAAAATTTATACTTGTACCCCTCATAATCCGAGAGTATGTCTAGTCCTATTACCATAAGTAAGAGATTTTATTATTGTTAGATATTATGCAGAAGACTCTCTAGTCTTCCTATACAAGACTCTAACCAAATCACCAAGAACATTCCTCTTGTGATTTTACACAATTATTTTCAACAATCCTGAAAAATAAGTAAAGACTTCTAACCAAGTTATTAAGAAAAATTCTCTTGAAACTTGTTCCACAAGAAAAGAAAATATTCCTCCCTTTTCTTGTAACCTTATCTCAAAAATCTTGGATGATAAGAAAACACACCTAATATCAAATAATCCTTGATACTTAGGATTTTGTAACACAACAATAATTTGTATAAGAAAAAAGTTTGTATAATGGACAAGACTTAATCAAATGACCAAAGTCTTCTTCTCTTTCAAGTATGAAATATCAATATCATAAACTCTCTAAGTGCTCAATAATGCTTTTAGAATGATATGCAAATTTTCTCAAAAAGCATCTAAGTATGGAAATTTGTAATGAAATTTATGTAGAGAGTTTTGTAGAATTTTGATTGAAAGAGGTAATATGAAAACTAATGTGTTTTTCCTTAAATACATCCTAAGAAACCTCTATGAATTAATGTAAAAGTTTGAGACATTTCCATGAAGGTTTGCAATAGTTTAGAATGACGATGGTTCATGAAAAGATATAATTTTGAATTATGTACGGGACTTCTTATTTAACAAGTTCACAACGTTTTTCAATTTTCAAATTTAAAATACTATTTCAAACCAGTGCGAATTATGGAGGTTTTTATGTGTTGTTACGATGAGTTCAAATGCCACAATTTACCAAAAACAAAATGTTTGAAAAAATAAAAATTGTCTAAGTATTTGAATCAACCTTATGCAACATCTATTGATATATCCAAGTCAATAAATTATATTTGAAAGTGATTTAACATGGTTCAAACATAAAAAATAACTTTTCCAATGCATGATAAAAAATATTGAGCACTAAGAAATGTATATGTGAAGGATTTCATATACCTTGAAACTTGATCACAAAGCTTGAACAAAGTAATACATCTTTTTCCTTATTCTTTGATAATTTAGATGATGGGTTTGTCTTCATCAAAATATGTTGGAAGCTTGTCTTCACATTCTCCCCCTTTTCGATGATAACAACCATAAAAGTTGAGAAGCTTGAATCTATTAGAACATTTTAGAAGATCTTAAATGAATGCTCCTCCTAACATTGATAAATCTTCCTTGGTCAAAGTTCTTCCTTGATTCATAGAGAATTTTGACAACTTTGTTGCTGCAAAAGTTAGAGACAAGCATACACATACACATATATCTTTATTTGGTGCTAGAGGATAGACACACTAGAAAAAACAAGGTGACAATAAGATTTCATCAAATCATGAAGTAATTATTCGAATAAAAGAAATAATGGAACCAAAGGTTGGAAAGTTGAGGGTTGATGCCATGATTCGAGTCATGCACACACCCTATGATTCAAGTCAAAGAGTGGAGTGATTCTAATCACACACTCTCATGATTAGAATTAAGAGAGGTAGAGGAAAATCCTAACTTTCAATTGAGATCATGATTCGAATCAAGCTTATTAACATCCATGATTAAAACATTCTAACTTATGATTCAAGCAATACTCAATACATTAACCTAAGTTAAATTACTAAGCTAAAAAAGGAAACACTTTCATGGATTTAACTACTAAATCATTGAATGAAGAGGTTCTGAAAGGTACAACACTAATCATAGCCGAAGAAAACGAATACAAAATAATTCAAACGAATTACAAATATGCATTAAAATAGATAATGCATATACACATAATTCACAATGTACAAACATGTGATAAATCAAATAATGCAAATAGACATAATTTGACAAATCATCAAAACTAAAACGATACCGATGATAACTGCAATTTCAGTCTCCCCTTTTTTGATAACTTTGAAATACTTTTGACGATTTGAGTAGAGTAGTTATTAAATTTAAAGTGGAATTGAATATTCATGAATCTAGTTGAATCCAATTTTATTGAACAACAACGCACAACATGGTGATATAACACTTTGAGAATTGAGCACTCATGCGCATAAATATAGACAATATCTCAATAAGTTCTTCCCATTTTGAAAATATCAAAAAGAGAAAGAAAAAAATGCAACCAAATAACATTGATACACAAAAGCCTAAAACATAATGTCATACACTCGAATTAATCAAGCATTAGAAAATTGCATACAAGCAAAATAGGAATAGGACATAATTTTAGAGAATTAAGAAATAAGAGATAGCAATAAAGTATCCTAACAACCAGCAGATCAACATATAAAAATGGTCAAAATATGCCACAAAATATATATATATATATATATATATATATATATATATATATATATATATATATATATATATATATATATATATATATATATATATATATATATATATATATATATATATATATATATATATATATATATATATATATATATATATATATATATATATATATATATATATATATCACTAACACCAGTAACCATGAGCAATAATCAAAACAACAGAAGATAATATCAGTTGTCTATAGATAGAAACAAAATAAAAATTCAAATGATGATGTGATGTGATGCATGAATAACTATGGTAAATTAGTAAAGGGGGGAGCAGGAGCAACAACTTCAGCTTCAAGATTAAACATAAGAGTCGGATCCTGAAGGTGATCTATGGAACTTTTTATTGAACAAGTTACCTCAAGCACAAGAGGGGGGATGAATTGTAGTTTTTAAAAAGTGTGGATATTTTCTCTTTCTCGATTAAGATCGTGTTAATAATGTTTTTGAGTAATAACGAGTAGCAGAAGTAAAGTAAATAAAATATGCTGCAGAAAATTAAAGAGAATAAGAATAGAAAAATTGCACCAGAGAGTTATTTAGGTTTGACCAAACATTGACCTAGTCATGTCCCAAAGAGGTCTTCTTGAGATTTTTCACTATAGACTTGTGCGCATTTATCGGTTATACCCACAAACCTTAATACAATCTGATCTTTGAATTTGAAGAAGCTTATTCTCAATCCAACTTATTCTAATGAATATGTTTAGAGATTTATGGCGGATCTCTTTAACCAATAACAAAGCTTTTTACCGGTTAAGCTTAATAAACCAATAACAAAGATTTATGTTTTTTCTCAAGAACCAAAACTCAATCTCTTAAAAGTATCGCACCATTAAGACTATAAAAAACCAACACGACCACTTACAAAACTAATATTCTCCTCACAAATAAAGTTTCACTCCAAAACACTGAGGCAACCAAGAGTGAAAAAATACATTTTTCTAGAGAGAGAGGAGAGAGCTTAGATAGATAAATTCTAAAAAATATGAAAACATTGGAAAGTGGTGTGATTTCAAGGGAGGAAGTCACCCCTTTATATAGTAGTCAAAATCATTCAAAAAGGTAATAATTCACGGGCCTCATTAACTATTTAATCGATTGGTCTAATCGATTAGTTTAAATGAATGTGGTAGTTATGATACTCAAAATGGAAGGTTGTGATATAGATCTGTTGCCAATTGTTTAGGTGTTGTAGAAATGTCTTAGGGCACAAGTTTGATCTTTTCTAATTTATTAGGCTAAAGTTTTAATCGATTAAAATAGACAAAATTTCCCCTCTGGTCATTTCTAGAGTTTCTAAGTTATTTAGCACAACTTCCAAGTCCTTTTTAAATGTTTATCTTTTTGAAAAAATGTTTTTTTGTTTGTGTGTGTGTGTGTGAGAGAGTGAGTTGCCTTAGTACTTTTAAGCTACTACCTTATTTTTACAGTACTCAGTTTACTCAGACAGGCCGACAGACAAGACCAGGAGAGCTTTCACATATTTCTTCAAAGAGACTTCAAGACTTTTTGCTAGATAGTATCTGATTGTATAAGCACTTTTATCTTGAATCCTCTTCTATAAGCACATATAGATATTCATGTGTTGTCGTCATTAAAACTTCAGATGCTGGTCTTTATTAAAGGTTTATAACCTGCAAAACAAGGTTACATAATTTTCATAGTAGTAAGCTCATCCAGAATCTTCGCTTCGATTGTCTTCACTTGCTCTTTGATCTTCTCTTCCATTGCTTTGTATTCACTTGTTACCAAATCAATGTGTGCATGAGTACGAGGCGGCCTAGATGATGTACCGACGTGATAAGGAGGAGACAATGATTTTTTCCTTTTCCCCAAAACTTCCTTTGGCTCTTCAATTCTATTCTCATACACATACCTTCTATCGTTGTCAAGAAAGTAATAAATGTAACACCTCGATTTTCATATTTTTGTTTTTAATTGAGTTAAAATTGGGTTTTATTTAATTATTGGTGTGCTTAGATATTTTTGTGAGATTTATGGAGAGTGGTGGGAATTATTTATAATTTTAGTTAATTTTAAATTATTAAAATAATAAGAAAATAGTGGATTCATGAGATTTGGTGGAAACTACGAATAATGAAAAAATGGGGTAAAACAGTGAGAAATAAAGATAACTTGGGGCCAAAGTGAAATAATTAGAAATAAGGAATTAGGTTAATATTAATAATAAGTATTAGTGGAGCCTTTGAATTATCAGTATGTAAAATTGGAGAAAATTAGGAGAAAGAGCAAATTGTGAGAAGAGGTAAAACAAGGATTTAAGAGAGAGGAATAAGCCATAGCCAAAGTTTTCTCTTGTTGGAAATTGAGGTAATGGATGAATTACTCATCTATGAGTGTAATATGCATGATGGGTAGGGAGGGATATTCATCCTCTTTCTTTGTTTTCCATCATGTTTTTCTCCATTGTTGACATTCTATGTGTTTAGAAGAGGATTGTGTAAAAACATATTTGGTTATAGTAATATGTGTGAAATTTGTGTCTTAATTGTTTTTGAAATTTATGTATGATGTGTATGTGTAAATCTGAAATTCATGTGCATAGGTTTTAGTATGATAAATATATTCTTAGATTTATGATAAAGTGATGAAATAGGTGTTTAATTAGGGGATAATTGATGTAATAAACATGGTATGAAATACGTATGTTGAATTTTGTGCGATTTGGGAGGTTTGGGTTGAAATCAGAGCTTTGATAGGGCTCCAATAGTGAAAATCGTGTTTTCCGGTTTTGTTGTTCTGCGTGTTCCCGCTCAGCCAGGAGGAGCTCGCCTAGCGAGCCCGCGCTTATCAAGGAAGAGTCTCGCATAGCGAGATGTCAGTGTGAGTTCTATTTCTAGTTTTGGACTCGCGCTTAGTGAGTGATGACTACATTTAGCGAGAGCTCGCCTAGCGAACTGCATGGTCGCTTAGCGAGCAATGACATTGCAAAGTTGGTTGTTTCGAATCAATTTTTTGAGTTGTTTTTTATTCCAGCGATCATTAGTTGTTGTTTTGACGTGTTGGACGAGTTGTGTGAATACGTTATGGAGATATAAGTATGGTTTGATGAATACTTGTATGATTTTATATGGGTGAGCTATACATTACATATCATACTTGTCATGTTGAAATGGTGGCCTCATAACGGGCAATGTTTACGGTTTGAAGAGGAACCGACGATGATTATTACACATTTATGTTGTTTTTGTATGTCATAGATCATGTGTGTCGGTGACTTATGTGTACGGACTTCGGTCCAGTGATGAGTTGTTGATTCAGAAGGGGGGATTAATGATTAGTGGAGTTCGAAAAGGAATCTGATTTGAAGGAGAATCATTAACGAGTGGACAAAATCGATAACATAACTCTGATGTCTAGAATTGGTACCACATGGATAGGAGTTGAATGTTGGTCACATTGCTTACATATTAGCATTGTGAATTAATTATTGTTGTTGTGTATGAGTTATGTGTTTAATGATTTAATTAAATATGCTATCCTTGCTATCTTTTGAACCGTTAACATATTTTGAATGTATTCTCACGCGTATTTTCACTCCTGTTTGCTTTGATTGTGGTGTTTGTACTTTTTTGGAGTACAGATAATTAGGGAGAGGAGTAGCTGTTGTTTGAGCTGGAGAATGCCATTGAGGCCTCTTCATTTATTTATTATTTTTTGTATTATTTAATTTTTGTTGAAGCTCTAATTTATAACACTGAGACAGAATTTTGTTATTTGTTTTCAAAGTTGAGTTATTCTGAAATACTTCGTTTTAATTGAGACAACTAAATATGATTAATAATTGAGTTTGCTGTTATTTCTTATTATGATGGTGTTAAAGATATACAGGGAGTGTGTGTAACACCTATGTATAAGAAATCATTTATATATCTTTTATAAATAAAGAGTCGGAGTTTCAGGATGTTACTATACACACCATCTTTATCAGGAAAATACCTCATCAGCTTCATTGTGGACTTGTCAACAATTTTTGGAGTTCAACCAAGTCACCTTCATCAGAATGAACACCATTTAGTTCCATAATGAATTGAATAAAGGATGAAAAGAACATTGATCTCTTCGGGTAACTTCTGCAATGGTGAATTCTATCTAATATAAACCTAACCCAATCAAATTTCTCATTGCTTAACAAAATCCACATCATATATAAATCAAGATTTTCAGCCCTAGCCCAATTGCGAGACTTCCTGTATAGAATCTTCATAATTATTTAGTGTGAATCTCATTTCAAACTTAACTTTACTTATATGAAAATTTGTATTCAAGAACTGTACCAGACATCTTTATATTGCAATAAAAAGCTTTAACATGATTGAGGTTAAACTTTTTATTCAATCCAATAATTTTGGACAGTTTATGGTTCTCAAACGGCTTCAGAAAATTCAGTTTATTTGGACTTAGCAGACATATCAACCTAGTACTTAGCTTCAGCAGGTTTATTGTGATAGGAAGTAAGGATTATTGTGATACTAATAAAAATAACTTTTGAGTGATACTTAAAAATGGCTTATTTATATGTCTATCACATAGATTAAATAAAGTAGCAATTATTTGAAGTAAACTTAAAAATAAACATTAGTATCTCATAGAACAAAAACATTCCCATGTATCAGCAACTATAAACAAAAACTATGTCACTTGTCTCAAACAAAAAGTCAAAACAACTCTCTTCCTTTCCATCATCATCATCATACTGATATCTTGTGCTCAGGTCTATGAGTGAACTCGAAATCAATGTGCACAAAAGCTCTTTCAACATCTGGAAGCTGTTCTAGTTTCTCTTGAAGTGTTTCACCGATGTTGTGTGCTTGGTTCAGAAGCATGTCTTCCGGCAAAACAATGTCGACTTCGACGAAGTAATGTGCACCAAACGTGTATGCTCTAACTGTATCTATGTGCTTGATTTGTTCGTGGTGGTTCCATATAAGGTATGTTAGCTTTGCCAAGAAATCGGGTGGCGCTGTTCTTCCGATGAGGGACCAAACATTCTCGATCACTGTCTTTGTCCATGTGTTTATTGTATATAACGCAATCTACAATGGAAAACACGTTCGAGAAAAAAATCATCGTCATTAGTGTGTCTCGATTGTGGAGTAAATAAAATGAGAAGAAAATAAGATATAGTTATATTATACTTACGATAATAGCTCCAGTTGGATCGATCCACCATACGAATTTGACAGCTAGAACAGCAGCAGCTAATCCGACAGAATTGGTAATGACATCGAAAAGATGGTCTTGTGCGTAAGCTCTGACGATTTCGTTTTTGAATCTTCGACAGTAGATCATGAGAATGAACTTCACCACAGTCACGGCTGCCATAATTCCGATCATCCAATTTACCTTAGTTGGATCAACTTCAGGCTTTGCCTGTAAGAAAACGATGAAGAGAAATTTAAAACACTTCTACGCGGAACAAAACCGATTAAGCTTGAATTTAAACTAGTGAGCAAATAATTACCTTTGCAATAATTTGCCGACCAGACTCGATCAATATCTGCAAGCCCAAGGTTGCCATTACGGATGCAAAAACAATGATACCCTGCATAAAAAAAATGATAAGCATCTTTTTTTTCGAGAATATGTTAAACAACCGATTTAGAGGACTTATCGTTCGTAATGCAATCTTACCACTGGTTGCATGCGTTTCTTTCCAATCGGATAGTGAAACCGGTTAGGCTTTCTCATGGCATGGGAGGTAAACCACAATATGAAACCTGACAAGAGATCCAAGAGAGAATCAAGTGTTGATGCAATGACTGCCAATGATCTACTCTCGATCGACGCGAAAACCTTTGCCGCAAACAGCACCAAGTTACATGCATTCGACACATGAACCGCCATCCTCTCACTCTTTGCAAGCTGCTTCATTTCATCCTGCGGAACATATATGCAATATTATTTAGTAGAAACTCTCTTTATGGACTAAGTTCAGTTCTTCATCATCAACGCATGTTTGAATCAATCGCTTTCAAATAACATCTATCTGCAAAAATCACAAATTATGTGTAAATCATAGTCATATATAGAACAATCTACCTCGGTGAGACCTCCGGGGTAAAAACCGGTTTCATGCATAGCCTCCATTTCGTTAAACCCTTCAACGAGTCTCTCTTGTTTCTTGTAATACTCCGCCACCTTGCGTTGCTTCTCTGAAACACAAGAGGTTTAAGATCGGTTACATACACGTAAAAGCGAATTGAACGATCAATAACTTCAGTTTATATTGTATTATATAGGCAAAATCAATTCAGCACTCAAACATGTCAAAAACAATTTCGCTTATGTTTGGAGATATGTAAAAATCACGGCAATACCGTGCGGTTTGTAAAAGCTACCAATAGTAGCTTCTGGAAATCACGGTGGAAAGGCTATGAACATGCGGTGGCGGTGGCCCACCACGTTTCCAAACATGTGTCTGAAATCACTTTTGACACTCTATTAGGTGAAACCAAGCACATTTAAGGGTCTGTTTAGATAAACAACTTATTTACACCTTATAGCAGAAGTGCTTAACAAAATAAGTGCTTATTGAATAAAATACATTTAAGTTGTTTTCACTAGCTATATCAAAGAATTTATAAAAATAAATTCAAAAAAATATATAAAAAATATCATAAGCTGTTTTGATGTCACAAAACTTATAGCAGTAGCTATACTCAATCCAAAACAAAATTATGTGAATAAACACAAACTTTTGTAAAGCACTTAACATGAAAATCTATTTTACACTTCAAAGAGTATTATTAATATTATATTATAAAGAGTACAAAAGAATGATCTGTAAAGAAACTAACAAAAGGAAGATTCATGCATAATTAAGCTTTGATCATTTATCAATATCAATCATCCTATACTTTTGATAACAAAATTAAATAAAAAAGCACTTTAAATTGATGAATATCCACACAAAAAGCACTTCCTTTAATTAAAGATTCCCACTATTATTACTACCAAACAACACAAAAAAAATCAACATTATCGTCCTTACTTTTCAAGAGAGATTCTAAACCAAATAAACCCTAAAAATTGAAACTTTAATCATTCAATGGATGAAAAACATGAAAATAAAAAAGAACAAGATACTGTATCAGTTAACAAAATTAAAAAAAAAAAAAAAAAAAAAAAACACAAACACAAACGTTGGGAAATTTTAAGAATGACTCACTAGGCTTACGAAGGAGACCATTGAAACTGAACGAGCTTTTCTTCTGATGGTCAGCAACATTCTGGGATGGTAGATGAAACTCCTTGACATTGAGTTTCCAAGAACCGTTAACAGCATCTTGATCAAGAAGAGGTTCAGTTCTACCATGAATCTCAGCCATGGTTTGGTTTTTTCTGAAAAAACGAGGAGGGTTTGTTTGTGTGTATGTTGTTGTTACTATGTGTGTTTTTATATAATGATTTGGTTTTTGATTTTGTTACGATTTGATACAAATGTGCAACGATTTTTCCTAGATAGAAGGAGAATATGGTGAAACTGCAAAGGTGTGTGTATGTGTCAAACGTTTGATTGTGAAATATAAGGTTGTTTTTTTAAAAATATTTTTAAGTTAAAAAAAAATTTGAAATTAAAAAATATTTTTAAATTTAAATAGTGGATAGAGTTTGTAACGAGGATCACTAGAGTTTAGGTGATTTTGTGGACACTGTTGTTGCACAGTAATTGATGCTTTTTACTTTTTGTTTTTTTTATTATGTTAGGAAAAAAAATAGTATCTTTACAAAAATAAAATATTATATTTTTATATTTGGTTGTTTGTTTAATTTCGAGAAGGTCCATTGTATTAGGATAGTTTTGAATATTAATTTTATTATTTTTTAAATTTGTAAGAAAAGGTGTATTTTTTTTTAATTTAGGTCTACATCTACTTCTTTTGTTTTTTTTTTATTATAAGATTAATTTATTTTTTTATAGATTTAAATACTTTTTAATGGGTCTTAGTCTAGTTCTCCACCTTTATGTGGATTAATTTTTTTTAGTTATAATATTGCTTTTTATCTATAAAAAAAAAGTTTATTGTATATGTATAAGTTTTTTATTGGTTGTAATTTAAGGTGATTCTTTTTTAAATTACAAATCTAACTAAAAATGTTATTTTAGTAAAAAATAGAAAATTTTGAATAATTTGTTTGATTTTATCTATTACTTAATCTTTTTATTTATTATTATTGTTATCTTAATAGTTAAATAATATTTTTGCATTTTAATAGTAAATTAAATACTAATTAATAGATTGTTTATTTATCTTGGAAATTTAAAGTTGAGTGGAACTCACATTTTTGTGGAATTATATATATATATATATATATATATATATATATATATATATATATATATATATATATATATATATATATATATATATATATATATATATATATATATATATATATATATATATATATATATATATATATATATATATATATATATATATATATATATATATATATATATATATATATATATATATATATATATATATATATATATATATATATATATATAATTCAGGACGTCAAAAAAATAAAGTCTTAGAATTGTCATTAATGGATTATATAAATTAAATTATAAAATATTAAATATAATATGTCATATTTTATTAACACAACGAATACAATGGATCACAATAAATTTTTCTACAAAAATTTCAAGTTTGATCTTATTTTAAAATCACAAATTAACCAACATAATAATATTGGATTTTTATAACGTGTGTTTTATTTTAATTTTTTAATAATTGAAAATAGTTTCTAATATTTTTAAAAATCTCATAAAATTAATAAATATTTTAAAATATTTCAAATGATTCAATTATTTTAATTATAAAAGCTTCAAGTTTGATTATATTAAAATATTTAATGATAAATATTTAAATAACTAGTTTAATTTATGAAAAAGTAATTGAAAATAACATCTAACTTTTTTATTTCATAAAATAATTAAATATTTTAAGATACGTAAGAAATTTTGTGTATCACAAATATCTAAGAGTTAAGAATAGGAATCAGAAGTTTGATCTAATCTTTAAATTAAAAGATGAAAGTGATTGTGATTTAATATAGGAAAGAAGAAGTCTTTGAAAAGCCCAACAAATTAATTCAAATATTGAAGGGTGAAGGGATGATTTTAAAAATCCTAAAAGAATTATCATTAAGTTCATCAAAGAGATTCTTTTATTGAAGAAATAGTGAAATCAACTTCATAGTTCCGTTTGAAAGAATAATTTTGATAGACGAATGATCTTTCAAAGAATCATCGTTTGCTAATGAAGAAGTTTCATTAAAGAGAATATATGTTTCAAATAATGAAGATGATGAGGAAGCTTCGGTCAATAGAAGAAATGATTGAGGATTTTATAAATAATATTAAATAGAATCGGACATATGCAATTGGAAAATCAAAATTCTATCATGATCAACTAAGTTAATCAAATTATTTACCCGCATACGCTTTTATATTTATATTAGTATTTAGACCCGTGTGAGGCACAGGTTAAAAATTTCGTAAGAAAAAAAATTATAGAAATATTTATAATTTACAAATAAATTTGTTGTAAGAAAAAATTTTTAGAACTATTCATAATTTATAAATAAAGTTAAAATATTTTAGAATTACTTAAGATTTATGAAAAAAATGTCTGTTACAAATATTATACATAAAAATAATAATTTAAATGATATAGTATTTACTGTAAAGCAATATATTTGTATTACTTAACAATTTAATTTATTTAAGTATAAATCATTTTTTCATTTTTAATTGATGATGTTAATTTTAAAGGATTAGCATTTGTTTAAATTTGTTTAAGTTTAACAAAATATATAAAAATAACAAAAGAAATGTTGAAGCTACGACATATGTGCAAAGGCGACCACATTTATAAGCAAAACAATATCACGTGTTTACACCACAAATAAATGGGTTTAGCACCTGTTGTATCTCAAAATTTGCCCTCTCATTTATCAAGATTTTTGCTCACAAGATCTCCTTTGGCTCAAGATTGCACTAAGGTTGATCAGCTCAAGACATCTCCTTAAACACTGATGACCAAAATTAGGATTTGAGATTTCACAAGGATATTTGAACCTCCAATGCCCCATTTTACTTTCATGGATCATTATGGACCCCCAAGATCACTCATGTCAAGTTCCAAGCTTTTGATCACACTTTTACTCAGTCAATTGAGCAGTTGACCTAAAAATTAGCTGTATAGGAGAAAAAGTAAATTGTGGCCAATTTACAATCAATCTTCACAACTTTTGATCCACATCAACATTTTAAACTCATATGTATCATTTGATCAAGTTTGGACCACAATTCCTCTAGAAATTTGATCAAATCTTCAAAAGGGCAAAATGGCCAAAATTAGGGTTTTGACTGGGAAAGGGAAATTTCTGATTTTTGACCTAGAAATTGATCAATTGGTTTAAGGCATGATCTCAAGAGTCCAATTGCATCATTTTGACCTAATGACATGGCTCAAAACATATCTCAAGTCCAATGGATTGACAGATGAATTTTCAATCAACTGATTAAAAGTCAATTGTATACTAAAAAGTCAAACTTTGACTTTTTGGTCAAAATCAAATGTCAAAGATCACAATTCATCAAAACATGTCAAAATATGAAACTTATTCATCAAGAAATCAAAAATCCAAGATTTCATTTTGAAAAGTTAAAATTTATAAACTTAGAAAATTTTCGAAGTGTTGGAAATTTCTTATTTTTTTCATAACTTTGAGCAAACTTTTCACTATGATGCAAGCTGATTCAGAAGAAACTTTCAACATGAAAGTTGTATATCTCTATGAAATATACAACATTTCTTTACACAACTCCTTCTAAAAGTACTTGGATCTCAAGTTATAATTTTAAGAACACATGGTCATGAAACAAAACACTTAGTGAAATTTTGCCCTAATTTGGTCAGGATTTTGACCCAACTTCGTGGCACTTTTTCATATAGTTTCAAGGGGAATTTTCAAAAGTGATTCAAATATGGGTTGTATAGAAAATTGCAAGATTTCCAAAATGTCCAAGAAATCCTTGAGATCATTTTTGAGTAGGTAGAATCGAAGAGATGAAGTTAGGGTTTCATCACTTGAATTACAAGTCATTTTGTGATGAACACGATTCAAATTCAAAGTTATGTTGCATAACCTCTACTTTACAGGCCTCAAACTTGTTAGGCACTCCATAATTGATTGTTTGCACAGCTGTTAGAGGTCTCAATTCAAGCATTCAATGCAAGGCCATGCTTTATATCCATTTTGGGAAGAAAGTGCACAATGCCATTTTGATAAAGTGCTTTTTTGCACAAAACTTGTTCTTGAGCCTTGTACTTGTTCTCTTCTGATCATACAAGTCCCATAACTCATAAGAAACTTGTTAGACACTTACAATCACTCAGCTCATGCTTGTACTTCCCCTTGAAACTTGTTCTTCCACTTTTCTTGAAAATCAAGTAACATAGCAAATAGCTTGTAACTTGTACTTCTGACTTTCCAAAGCACTCAAACCTTTTTGCTTATACATACACAAGTCATTTTCCACAAAGCCCACGCATGCTTAAGCCCTGAAAATTCCAAGAACATAGAATCACCAAAGACACTTCAAAACTTGTCATTTCTGAGTTTTGAATCCAATCTCCAAATTTGCTCGTGCTTTTCTTGGCCTTTTACTTTCAAAAGCTTCTAAACAACATATACAAACAATCCCAACACCTGCAACACCACTGTAACACCTCCATCATCATCCACCATTTTCAAAAACAACACCTTACACCTTGACTTCTCCAGAACTCCTCAGGCACTTTCAGCTCAAGCTAAGCATCACATTAGCTTCCTGGGAACTTGAGGAAGCTAATCCAATCATTGGAACTCACTGAAAGCTTCTCAAACTCCAAACACGATACCCTTTTGCAAGGTAAGTTTTCTGACTTTTGAACTCTTTATACAAGCATCATTAATGGTATATTTGTGAATGAAAAATGTAGATATCATTGCCCTAAAGCTAGTTGTTGTACCCCAAAATTTTCCCTCTTATTTTATCAAGATTCTCCTCACAGGACTTCTTGGACTCAAGACCAGATTAGGGTTTGCTCAGCTCAAGACATCTCCTTGCACTGATAACCTGAAATTAGGGTTTGAGTTTGCACAAGGATTTTTGGGATTCCAATTCCTCATGTGACTTTCATACTTCATATTGGACTCCTAAGATTGCTCATACCAATTTTCAAGCTTTGAATCACTTTCTTGCCCAGTCAATTGGACAGTTGACCTAAAAATCAAATGTATTGGGGGAAAAGTCAAATGTGGCCAATTTACAGTCAAACCTCATAATTTTTGACCCACATCAACATTATAGACTCATATGAATCATTTGATCAAGTTTGGACCACAACTCCTCAAGAAATTTGATCAGATCATCAAAAGGGCAAAATGGTCAAAATTAGGGTTTTGACTGAAGAAGGGCAATTTATGATTTTTCACCTAGCCAATGGAAAATTAGGTTCAAGAATGGTTTCAAGGACTCAATGGAAACATCTTGACCAAATCACAAGGTTCAAAAGATGTCAAATGCATAGGATTGACAGATGAATTTTCCAGTCAACTGATCAAAAATCAATTGTACACTGAAAAGTCAAACTTTGACTTTTTGGTCAAAATCAAGTGCCAAGGGTCATATTTCATCAAGATGTGTCAAAACATGAAACTTGTTCACCAAGAAACTTAAATTTGGAAATTAGGGTTTAAGTTTGAAATTTTTCATAACTTAGAAATTTTCCAAGTTATGAAAATTTCTTATTTTTCCCCAACTTTTCCCAACTTTTTCACCATGATGAAATTGGATTCAAAGAAAACTTCCAACATGAACGTTGTAGTCCTCCACAAAATATACAACTTTTATTCACAAAGTTTTCCCAAAATATGCTTGGATCTCAAGTTATGATTTTGTGAATAGGGGTTCATAAATTTTTTAACTTAGTGAAATTTTGCCCTAGTTTAGGCAGATTTTTGACCTAACTTCATGGAAATTTTTCACCTAGTTGCATGATGAATCTCAAAATTAATTTCAAAGATGGATTGTATATCATGTTACAAGCTTTCCAAAATGTCCAAGAACTCTCCAAGATCATTAATGGTTAGGGAGAATCGAAGAAAAGAAAATGGCAATTTCTCACTTTTGTCCATGGCATTTTTCACAATGGTGCAAGTTGCAAATCTGTCCTAAGCATGCTTGTACTTGGTTTTACAGGTCCTAATCCCCTCTGCACTCAAAAATTAAATGCAAACACATTGGACAATGGTCTTATTCTGACCTATGGAGCTTTGTACATTGAATTAATCCAAAAATGGCATAAAGGTAACAATGCTACTTTGATAAAGCATGCTTTTAGCAACTTTGTTTATCTTGAGCCATGGACCTAATCTCTTGCTGAAAACAAAGTCTGCAAATATTAGGCAAAGTTTACCAACTATGTGCAGCTAGCAAGCAGGCCTGTACAGGCTTTGGCATTGTCACTTCCCAACTTTTCTTCAAAAGCAAGTAAACTTGCAAAAGTCCACACAACTCTTCCATCTGATAAAAACAAGCCTTTGTATCATTTGATAAGACCTCAGAATATCATAAGAAGCAGAATACATGAATTGCCAACCTCTCAAACACTCCAAAACACAAAAAACCCCATTTCTGCCCAAAACAGGGCAATCTCTGCAACTCACAAGCCATTTCCATTTTGCCTCGTGCGTTTTGCTTTGAATCACTTTAAACACATTCCATATCTCCTACCTGAACTATCCAGGCCCCTGTCCAGCAAATGTGAGCTCATTTGCACACTTCACCATTTTTATTTTCTGAGTTTGCAGGTTGACTTCTACAAGGAGTTTCAAAAAACTTCAAAGCAAGCTGAGCATTGGGATAGCTTGAGGGAACTTCAAGCAAGCTCACACGACCTTCAGGCCTCACTCAAAACTCCTAAATTGCCATATCCAAACTCAACTGAACAAGGTATTTTTCAAGTTTCTATCTCTCTATTTAGGCATCATTAAGCTTAGGTTTGTGAAGCAAAAATGTAGTCCCTAACATGCTTTAGTTGTACATATGCTTAGATTCCATTTATATTAACTGAGCTAAGAGTATTTGGATGTTGAACATGCTGAAAAAGCCAGGTCATAAATTAGGGACAATAAAATTCTCTCTGATCTTTGAGAGTTAGGTCATGTTTTTTATATCATTGAAATCGTGTGATCATGAGCTACATTTTTCATGTTATAAGTTTTTGATTTTATGCAAAGAATAGCAAGAGCAGGATTTGAGTACAGAAAGCGCGCGTTTGGGACGAAGGAGCAAGGACAGGGATGAAGTGTGTTATGCGCCTGGCGCTTTAGGCCTGTTTCTTTTTGCACCCCCTTTTTACTTTTACACCCCCCTGATCATTTTCTTATATTTTTTATATTTTCTTGCATAATTTATATTTTCTGACTTTATTTATTTTTTCTGAACATTTAAAATCACAAAAAATATTTTCTTTATTTTTTGCATTTTATCATTTTTTTTTGCATAATAAATAAATTATTAGGTTAATATACTTTATTTTCTTAAATAAAACTTGTAAATAATATAAAAATATCATACATTTTTATTTTTATTATTTATACACTTAAAATAATATTTTCATACAATATTCAATTTTTTAACATTTTGTATATATTGTAATTATTTTTCTTAAACAAAAATGGACAAATAAATAATTAGAAAACAATATTTTCTTTTAAAACAAAAATTAGGGTTTTCACCCTTTCAAAAATAATCATTTTATTTTCTCTTATTTTCTCATGCATAAAGCAAATACAAAAACATTTTGCATATTTACAATTTATTCCATATTTAAATACTTGTTTATTTATTTATTGTTGTATAAATTCAATTGGGTTGTAATAGTAAATTAGGGTTTTATTTTGTGCAAATACCCCCCTATTCAAACTTGTATCCCCCTTCCCATAATATTGTTGTAATAGTCTAGATTTACTTTACGCATTTTATTGCTTTCATATGACATGATAGTAAACTAGGGTTTTGTATGCAAAGACCAAAAATCAAACAAATAACATGACTTAATACAAGACAAAAATGCATGAAAAATGACAACACCTTGCACACAACACCCCTAGGGTTTCATCCACTTTGTTGCCTTAAAAATGGCCAAGGTATGCATGCTAGGTATCTTGGCAAAACAAAATCAATCAAAACAAAAAGATCATAGTCCCTCGATGACGCTATCAAAATGTTGCCTAAAAACAAATGATCTTAGTCCCTAAAACTTGCTAAGATACTTGGCACCATTGCTATCATGGTCATACGATGACCCACTCCCGTCCCGTTTAACATCCAAAGATAGTGTTGTTTACCAAATGCAATGGTAAAATAACAATGTCAAAGGAATAAAAATGTGCAGGAAATACTTTTGAGTAGGTAGATGCTTCTAGTTACTTGATCAATTTGCAAACCATCCTTGCTATTTTCAAACAAACATACACAATTTCAAAACATTTCCAAACAACTTTCAAACATTGAAACATTTTTCAAAAGACGCACATCTTTGTATACATTCTTACAAACAAGAATCATTACAAAGATTGCCAAAACGATGGCCTCTTTTCAAAATACTTTCAAAACCACACAAAGCACCATTTCAAACAATTGAAAAAGCAAAGCAAGTGATCTAAAACAAGTAACTAAGAGCCCATGGAAAACCATGGATGAAAAGGGTGCTAGCACCTTCCCTTTTCATAATCTACCCCCCGAACTCGAAAACAATCTCAAAGGTCTTTCCCGTGCTTTTTTACCTTTCCTTTTGGATAAAATAAAAGTCGGTGGCGACTCTTGCAAAATCGAAACATTTGCGAACATAAACGCAAAACCTCAAGTCAGTTCTCCCACCGTATCATAGAACTGGCGACTCTGCTGGGGATATTTCTAAAAGTGGGGTTACCTTAGGGTTTTAGATCACCTTTACATGCTTATCTTGTTTGACTTGTTTGCTTTACACTTTGGTTCCTTTGTTTGGGTTTGAATCCTCTACCCGGATTTGGGAAACATTCATAGGTAAATAACAATACATTATGGAAACTGTGTGGGGTATACCGACACGGTCTAAGCAATAGCTATGTTAGTGTGACATATTTGTGGGTACCGGTAGCCTTTGAGTCAATCAAAGAGAACACGAGGCCGCTGAGTGATGTCGTGAAGCACTAACGAACTTTTAGAACCTTTACTTGACTAACTTGGCCTTTTAGGATGTAGGGAGATGACCGACTTTGGTGCAGTCCGAAGTTGGTAGATACTCGATACTACACTCATTGAGGGTTGTTTTCTTGGAATATTTTGGTCGCCAGTAAAGTGGCTAAACTGAAACAATGAACACAAAATAATCCAGTGATATTGAGCTCCTTAGAACCCGATTACTATTTACTAGGACAGGTTGAGCAAACTAAACTTCAAGAGGGTACTTACCTATGAAACCCCGTGCAAGCCTAAAACTAGGAACTTATGTGATTTTCTTGTACATATATACTTGTGCATAACATCATGGACATCATGAAGCATCATATGCATCCACTAACCATTTTAAGGATTTTGGATTTTCATCTTTGTTCCTGTTTTGTAGGTTATGGATTCACTTCGCAGGAAAACTGTCCAAGTCAACCTTGTAAGAATTCCTCCTCAACTCAAGGAGCTAGCTTCAAGGATTCCTGAGAATTATCCATTCACCGAGAGGCATGGTCGTTTTCTCAACTTAGTCACTTCCAATACAGAGGAAGATATGATGAAAGTTCTTTTCCAGATATTTGATCCCCTGCATCACTGCTTCACATTTCCTGACTACCAGCTAGTGCCTACTTTGGAGGAATTTTCTCAACTCTTGAGGATTCCTATTCTCCATCAACTACCTTTCAACGGTACGAAAAGAGATCTAAAGCCTGAAGATGTTGCTCAAGCCCTACACTTGCAACCATCTGATGTCATAGGTCATTGGGAAACTAGAAGTGGTGTCAAAGGTTTCTTGGCGAAGTTCTTGTTTGAGAAGGCCCAAAGCTGCTGAAATTCCTTGGACTTACAAGCTTTTGAGGAGATTGTAGCACTTCTCATATGTGGGATGGTCTTGTTCCCTAACCCTGACCAACTCATAGATGTGAGTGCTATCAAAATCTTCATGACTCACAACCCGATGCCTACATTGCTTGGGGATATCCTCCACTCTTTTCACACTCGAACAATGAGGAAAAGAGGTGTTCTCATGTGTTGCACTCCTCTACTGGCAAGATGGTTTATTTCTCATCTTCCCCAATCAGTCTTGAAGAATGGGCAAGGTTTGAGGTGGTCACAACGATTGATGACTCTTACACATTCATACATTCATTGGTGTTCTCAATCAAAAGAGAATGTTATCATCATTGACCGTTATGGGGAATTCCATAATGTCCCTCTACTTGGCATCAGGGGAGGCATCACCTACAACCCCTGCTTGGCTCTGAGACAGTTTGGGTATGCCCGAAGGGATGGCCCACATGACATGCTGATTCTAGACTTGGTTTTTGACTTCAACAATGACGATCAAGGACTTCGACAAAGGTTTATCCGAGCTTGGAGGATGCCCAACAAGGTAGACAGTAAGACCTTGGGACACAAGAATTCCATCCCCCTTGAGCCTTACCTCAAGTGGGTACGAACCCGCGCCCAAAGTCTTATGATGCCTTACCCCTACATTCTTCTTGTGATTATAGAGCTTGTTATGGAAGGAGAGGTTCCATACACCCTCCTACATCCTGACATGCCAACATCACTCGAAGATTTACAAAGGAGTTGGATACAGCTCAAGGGAGAACGTGATACTTTTGAAGCCCAATTCTACGCCAGCGAGAAGAAGGTTTTGGAACTCACTCGTCAACTTCACGAAGAGAAGACTCTCAACACCTACATTGCACCAAAGAGGATGCGCAACATCTTTTTACCTTAGAATTTTGTATTATTTTGCCCATGGGGCATTGATGTACTAACAAATTCTATCTTATTAATATGACGTGTGTTCCTTTTTTGTTTAAAACAAATTTGAATTTCTGAATCCTTGAATGCATTACATGAATACATATCATTCATCATATGCATAAACAGGTCTTCACACCAAGTTTCCTCATCTCTCTGCTGTTTATTTCAGCAAGATGGATATTGAACAAACGGTCAAAGACTTGCAAGCTCAGAATTCACAATTTCAACAGCTACTTCTGACCTTGGCCAAGGGGCAGGAGGAGCTCAAGACCTTGCTAGAGAAGGAAAAAGAGAAAAAGAAGAATAAGAGAGCTGGTGTGGCTACCCTGGGCAGAAGGTTTGAAGGTCAAGCCAGAAGGGTCCTAGATTTTCCATCAACATCTGAAGAGGGGGAAGGAAAAGGTAAAGGAACTGCAGTGCCATCTGATTCTGAAGCTGAAGAGGAGGAGGAGGAGGAGGACTACTCAAAACAACAATACCCTCCTGCAGATGATAAATACAAAAATTTGGAAGAACGTCTGGCAGCTATGGAGATACAGAGAGTGCCTGGGCTGGACTTTGAGGAGTTAGGGTTGGTGTCTGGAATTATAGTCCCTCCTAAATTCAAGGTGCCACTGTTTGCCAAATATGATGGGTTGTCTTGTCCCAAGATGCACCTACGATCTTATGTAAGGAAAATTCAACCATATTCTTTTGACAAAGACCTGTGGGTCCACTTTTTCCAGGACAGTTTTTTGAGGACGCAGTTAGATTAGTTCTACCAGTTGGAGAGGTCTGATGTGCATAATTGGGAAGATTTGGCTGCTGCCTTCTACAAGAAGTACCAATACAATACAGACTTAGCACCAACCTGTACTCAATTAGAGAGTATGGGCATGGTCTCAAATGAAGGTTTCAAAGAGTATGCCCAAAAATGGAGAGACTTGGCGGGACGAGTACAACCACCTCTATCTGAGAGGGAGCTAGTATACATGTTCTTGGGAACTCTGTCAGGGCCTTCCTTTAATCATCTGATTGGAAGCTCCTCTGTGGGGTTCACTGAGTTGATTCTAACTGGTGAGAGAGTTGAAGCTGGCATAAAAAGCGGGAAAATTCAAAAAGATGCATCTGCTTCCGCTGCCATCAAAAAGACTTTTCCAGCAAAGAAGGAAGTATCAGCTGTTTACTCCCAAAGAGGTCAAGGAAGAGTTGAGCGCCGGCCAGCGGTGGGGGCCGTAGTGATTCAGAAGTCTGCAGCTGATCAGCCCAGAAACAATCAACCCAGAACTAACCAAACAAGGGTGGAAAGGCCTGTACAGCAATTCACCCGATTAAACATGACTCCTGCTCAGGTTCTACCCCATCTCTTGAAGTTAAACCTTGCAAGTTTGAAAGAGGCCCCAAAGAACCCGAATACTGCTTCTCTGTACTACCATTCGAACGCCAAGTGTGCTTATCATTCAGACAGCCTGGGGCACGACACCAACAATTGTTGGGCCCTCAAGAATAAGATTCGGGATTTGATAGACGCTAAAGAAGTTGAATTCGACGCCCCTGAAAAGCCAAATGTAATCTCTGCTCCAATGCCAAAGCATGGCCACAATGCTCATGCTGTTGAAGAGGATCTGTTTGTTGCTACTGTTGATGATTTGATAACTCCACTACCGATAATCAAGTTGAATTTGCTGAAGGCTGGGATTTTCCCAGGTTGTGAAGAAGATTATTGCCTTTGTTCAGCCTTACCAACCGACTGTCCATTGTTGAAGTTAGGCATCCAACGCTTAATGGATAACCAAGAAATCCTTTTTGAAAAGACTCATGTTGCACCGACTCCTGTCAATGATGTTTCAATAATAACCATATCCGCCAATCTTTCCAAGGTCTCCAAAAGACCTGTTAAGATTACATTCGTTTCAAAGACTGTACCTTTGAAGATAACCATGCTCGGGCCCGTCCCGTACAAGTCCGACAGATCAGTACCGTGGAACTATGGTGGAGAAATCTACTACCACGGTATTAAACAAATTGAATCAACTGAAGAGAGTTCTGATGAAGAGACTTCCGACATTGGAAACATTGTCGGAACGAGCAAAATCACCCGCGGTGGAAGAATTTTCTCTCCAGAGATTGCCCCTCCAAAGGCAATCTTTGGACCCTCAGCTGCTCCTAAGGTTACTCCTGCACCGGTAAACATATCTGCAAGAACTCAAATTATTGAAGAAGTTGTAACTCCTGTAGTTTTCCCCTCTGCTGCTGCTGATGATAGAGGGAAAGGGATCCAAGAAGAGCCCGTCAGGACGAGGGCTCAACCATTGGTCATCCCTGAGACCTCTCAAAAAGAAATGGAAGAGATTTTGAAAATAATCAAGAAAAGCGATTATGATGTTGTGGAACAACTGGGGAAAACCCCCTCAAAGATCTCTATGTTGGCCCTGCTTCTTTGTTCAGAAGCTCATGCTAAAGCTCTGATCAGATTTTTAAAGACGGCCCACGTGCCATAGGAAACCTCTGCGGATCAGTTCCAGGAATGTGTAGCTAGCTTAAAAGCTAACAATGGTCTAGGATTCTCCGATGCTGATTTAACATCCAAAGGGAGAAAACATAATGACGCTTTGCATGTCTCGATGGAATGCAGAGGGATTACTCTAGCACACGTACTGGTAGACACTGGTTCATCGCTGAACGTCTTACCAAAGAAAGCCTTGGATAGACTGGATTGTGAAGGTTTAACCTTGAAGCCCAGCAATATCATTGTGAGAGCCTTTGATGGTTCTAAAAGGATGGTCCACGGGGAGGTGGACATCCCGATTAAAGTGGGAACTGAAACCTTTAACTCCACATTCTATGTGATGGACATCTGTCCTTCCTATTCTTGCTTGTTGAGAAGACCCTAGATTCACAATGCTGGAGTTGTCACTTCTACTCTGCATCAAATGCTCAAGTACCCTGTCCAGGGGAAAATTATAACTGTTCACCGTGAAGAGGAATACATGATAAGCCATCTAAATTCTTTCCGCTATGTAGAATTGGATGGAGAATTCATCGAAACCCCTTTTCAGCATTTTGAAGAGATAGCTCAGGAGATTGCGGAAACCAAGACAGTGTCTTCTGTACCCATAATTACCAGACCTCTGCCTCGGATGTCGTCTCTCAAAGATGCAAAGGATGTGATTGAAGAAGGAGGCAGCTTCCAGATTTTCAGATTTTCCCTACAAATCAGATAAATTCGGCTTAGGGTTCACTTCTTTTGCTCAAAAGGTTGTACGCCACACCCGTGCTGGAGGGCCACCAGTGAAGATCACCCATTATGGAGTCAATGCTTTGGAGGATAGTGAAGAGGAGAGCAACTTGGAAGACTGGATTTTCCCTACTGTTGACGGAGGACTGTGCAACTGGGAAGCAAAAGACTTTGTTCTGATTACTTTCATAAATCAGTAATTTATCTTTCAAACATTTCTGTTGGTTTGTAATAATTCTCAAAACAATTCGTACACTTTTAACCTTGTGCCTTACCCGAGGCACATAGGTCCATTTGTAAGGGTTTGATTTTTCATCTTCATATGCCATTTTAATGAATCATGGATGTTTTCACATATAAAATTTTGTGTTCATTGTCTTTCTTTTTACATTTTATTTGTTTAAAGATGGCTATCCATTACACACACCCACACTCACAAATGCAGGTACCCTTCCATTCCGGATTCCATGGGTAACAATTCTGCTATGGCCTTCAGTGACTCTAAAGATCTGGTCTACCATGCCGAATACGAAGGTGAGGAAGATTGTGAGGTGCCGGGAGAATTGGCTAGACTACTACAACAGGAAGAAAGGGCTATTCTACCTCATGAGGAGCTGTTAGAGACAATCAACTTGGGTACTGACGAAGACAGAAAAGAAGTTAGAATGGGTGCCAACTGTTGGTGTAAGCCCTAGAGGTCAATACTTTTGGTACTTGTATCGAATTATTTATTAATAATAAAAGGCATTTCTTTATTATGTTTGCTTTCCAAAATAATAAAGTCCCTAGAATGGTTTGTTTGTTTAATGAAATGTTAAGTGTGACTTAATCATGAGATACCATTAAACATAAGACACTATTCTTAAAGTATCCGTAGTCAAGCTTTAATATGAAGTGGGATAACATTAAAGCATTAAGATTATTATGAAGATAGATTGATGATCACATCTCATGGATCATAGATAAGGAGTTATCAAGTCTTGACATAGGTATGAATATTAGGAGTAATATTTATACTGGATTGACCCGCTATGAGAATACTACATAGAATGTTATACAAAGTGTCATAAGTTATTCTCATGATGATAATGGTGTATACCACCCTTCGACCTTAAACCACTATGGACCCTAGATGTAGAGTCAAGTACTTTATTGCTGATCAAACGTCATCCGTAACTGGATGACTATAAAGACGGTTGATGGGTACTTCACAAAGCATGCTAAGGGACATGAGTGACCTAGATGGAATTTGCCCATCCTGCATAACAGGATAAATGTCTAAGGGCCCAATATTGAACTGGACAAGGGTGACATAGTGTATGCCTTGTGTTCAATATAGACATGAGGGCAAAAGGGTAATTGTACAACACAAATATTATCACGGAAAAGGTTTGGTCAGATCACATGACATTTTCGTGACTTGGGTAACAGTGATGTGTTGCTAGATACCGCTCACTGTTTATTATATTAAATGTGTGATTTAATATAATTGCCAACATCGCGAAAACCTACAGGGTCACACACATAAGGACAGGTTGATGAGAGATAGAATAAATAAGGAACACCGTAAGATATGGTGCACTTAAGTGTAATACAGAAAGTGGTAAGGTACCACGTGGATAAGTGATATATGGTACATCATAAGGTATGATGTCCATAAGCTTAATTGGGATTTTAGCTTATAGCCTTAATTGGGCTTTTAGCTTGTAGCCCACACGAGTGATTCTATAAATAGATCCCTTGTAATGAAGCAATTTCACTTGATGCAATTTCGTTTTTGATTCTCTCTCTCACTCAAGGTTTCCGTTCGTGATCAGCTAACACTGTGACCGAAAGCGATTTGTTCGTGTGGACTGAGTAGAGGCGTTGTTCTTCATCAATGCTCGTGATCACAACATCAAAGGTCTGAATCGCCACAAGAGGTAAATATTTCTATCACTGACCATGTTCATTCGTAAGGATCGCTAAAGGAAAATTTTAAATTCCGCTACGCTTTTGATCGCAATTTTCCTTCAGTGGTACCAGAGCCACTTATGAAACCATGGATCTGATAGTTGTTTATGTTCTATGTTTTCTGTTTTGATTCGATTAAAACCAGAATGAATTGAATAATAAACGAGTAATTAAATTTGGCATCTGTTGTGTACGATTTGGATGATTGATGTTGACTATGCTTCGGAATCCGACATTAGTATGGTGAAGCAGCGATACATTGATCGTCCATAGGTTACACAAATAAGATCGATCACTTTTATATATGATATAAGTAAATCTGATGCAACGATGGTATATGGGATATACTGTTTCTGTTTCGTCCATTCAAACACTTGATGATTGTTATTCCTTTGACCGATCACTGTTCATATGCTTCGGAATCCGACATTAGTATGGTGAAGCAATGGCATGTGATTAATCATACTGAATTATCAATCGTAATGTGTTTGACAACATGAAACTGTTGCATTAGGGTTCATGATGGCACAAGGGTTGTGTTGCTGCTGAGTTATGCGATTAGGGTTGTGAATGCACAAGAGTTGTGCGAAAATGACGCCGATTTCAAATGAATTGTTCATTAAAATTTTGTGTCGGGGTGCTGCCCCTAACAACCCCGCAAAGGGGCACTGCCCCCTTGACCCCCGTCCGCTGAACGGTCAGCGGAACCACCGTCCGCTGACTGGGCAGCGGAACCCCCGGCTAACTCTGCGTAGTGTGATCAATCGTCGAAATTTAATTTTCCTTTTTTTTAATTAACAAAATTTAAACTAATATTAAAAGTGTGTTTATTATTATTATCTTGTGGTGATCAGTTATGGCCTTAGTTTTTTCCTTTATTTTGTTTTGGGATTGTAAAATACGGCCTGCGTGTCGTGCCTCTCTCTAAAATTCTTGATGTAACTTCTTTTCTCATCTCACTCCCTCGTATGTAAAACGAGTTTCTTTTATGTAATGTAATGTTATGAAGAAAGAGAAGAATACAATATCAAAGTAGGATAACCTTGGAGATCTTGCTTGGAGAAGTTTAGATCGTTATTAGGTTAGCTTAGGTTCTCTCATTGGCTTGGGAGAACAATTGCGCTAGGGGCCATAACTGTATCCTTTTATGTATATTGATGCATATGTTTGTATGTTGATGCATGAGAGAGACGAATTGCATGTTAAGCCGGTGAGATCAAACTAATAACAAAATCCCTCAAGTTAAATATTAAGTTCATGCTTTCCAAGTTTTAGCACTCATCAAGACTAGTATCGAACAATGTAGGTTTCGCCTACGTGAGGTGCATGTTCTATATTAGTAAGGTGCGATGGGATAATTGTAATATCCAACTGCTAAAACAATGGGTCAAACTTAACTAAACACATTATAATAAGATTATACATGTTTAGAAGCAAGAGTTGGGAATGATTCATATGATGAATTAGAATAAGGAGTTATTCACCCAACTGAAAATATTCGAGAGTTGTATGAGATACAATTGGAAGGAGTTCCTACCTAAATAACCTAGTTTTGTGTAATCAGCCTAACGCTGACTTAGAACGAAGTGAAATATGGATCTCGACCCACTAGAAAGTCTTCCAACGGGATTTTCCGAATCAAATGATGAGGGTCATTTGGTTTGAGTAAAATAGTGGGAGCATATTTAATTAAAGGCCTAATTAAATATGTTGTTTTAATGATACTTATATTTTCATTTTTTTTGTAGATTACCATGACAACAAACAACCATATTTTGCGATCAATCCTAGATAAGGAAAAATTGTCTGGGACAAATTTCCTAGATTGACACTGAAATCTGAGGATTGTCCTCAAGCACGATAAGAAGCTGTATGTCTTGGAGACACCTGTTCCTGAAGAGGAACCGCCTAGTTCGGCACCTAAGGCAGAAAGAGATGCTTATAAGAAGCATTTTGATGATGCTAACGAAGCCGCTTGTCTCATGCTAGCTACTATGAACTCGGAGTTGCAAAAGCAACACGAGAACATGTCAGCGTTCGATATGATCGGACATATGAAAATGCTCTATCAAGAGCAAGCAAGAAATGAGAGGTTTCAGGTTTCAAAGGCCCTTTTTAACAGCAAGTTATCTGAGGGAAACCCTGTAGGTCCCCATGTACTCAAAATGATTGGGTATGTGGAGAACCTTGAAAGGTTAGGGTTTCCGCTTGGAAAGGAACTTGCAACTGATTTTATCTTGCAATCGTTTCCAGATAGCTTTAATCAGTTTGTCATGAATTTCAACATGAATGACATGGATAAGAGTCTTCCAGAATTGCTAAGCATGTTGAAAACTGCTGAGCAGAATATGAAGACAAAAGGGAAGTCCATTCTGATGGTCAGTAATGGAAAGAAGCTGAACAAGAGGCCTACCAAGCAGTTTGGTAAAGGGAAAGGCAAGGAAGTTGCCAAGCCAAAACCTACCGTTCCTGCTTTGAATCCTAGTGGAGGCATAGCAAAGGAGGGCACTTGCTTCCATTGCGGTAAGATCAGACATTGGAAGGGAAACTGCCCAAAGTACCTGGAAGATATGAACAATGGAGTAGGGACTTCAAATTCAGGTATTTTTGTTATTGAAATTAATTTATCTACTTCTGCATCATGGGTATTAGATACTGGATGCGGTTCTCACATTTGTACTAATGTGCAGGGGCTAAAAAGGAGTAGAGATTTGGCAAAAGGTGAAGTTGACCTACGAGTTGGAAATGGAGCAAAGGTTGCTGCTTTAGCCGTAGGAACTTATGTTTTGACTTTACCTAGTGGTTTAATAATTCAGTTAGAGAACTGTTATTATGTACCTGCAATTAGTAGGAATATTATTTCCGTTTCTTGTTTGGACAAGTTTGGTTTTTCATTTATAATAAAGAACAACTGTTGCTCTATTTATTTGAATGATATATTCTATGCTTCTGCACAAATGAACAATGGACTATATGTCCTTGATCTTGAAATGCCAATTTATAACATTAATACTAAACGGATTAAACCTAATGAGTTAAATCCAAGCTACCTTTGGCACTGTCGCTTAGGCCACATAAATGAGAAACGCATTTCTAAACTTCATAAAGATGGACTCTTGGACTCTTTTGATTATGAATCATATGAGACATGCAGATCTTGTTTAATTGGAATGATGACAAAGTCCCCATTCACAGGAAAAGGTGAAAGGGCTAATGATCTTTTGGCCCTCATACATACTGATGTATGTAGACCACTGAACATACCAGCCAGAGGAGGTTTTCAATACTTCATCATATTTACTGATGATTTCAGTAGATATGGTTATGTGTATTTAATGAAACACAAATCTGAAACCTTTGAAAAATTCAAGGAATTCAAGAATGAAGTACAAAACCAACTAGGTAAGAATATTAAAGTTCTTCAATCAGATCGAGGCGGTGAATATTTAAGCCTAGAGTTTGATGACCATCTAAAGGAATGTGGGATTTTATCCCAACTTACTCCTCCCGGAACACCACAATAGAATGGTGTATCTGAGAGAAGAAATCGAACCTTGTTAGACATGGTCCGATCCATGATGAGTCACGCCGATCTTCCGAACTCCTTTTGGGGACATGCACTATTGACTGCAACTTACACACTTAACCGGGTTCCATCCAAAAAGGTTGAGAAGACACCATATGAGATATGGAGTGGTAAGAAACCACATATGTCTTACATGAAGATTTGGGGTTGCGAAGTTTATATGAAACGACAAATTTCAACTAAGCTTGAGCCCAAATCTGACAAATGCTTATTTGTGGGGTATCCTAAAGAAACAAGAGGGTATTACTTCTACAATCCTTCTGAGGGCAAAGTGTTTGTCGCTCGAACTGGTGTTTTTCTGGAAAAGGATTTTATTTCCAAAAGAATCAGTGGGAGGAAAATAGAGCTTAAAGAAATTCAAGAACAACAAAGCATTGATACACCTATGGAGGAATTAGAGCAGGAAACACAAGTAGTTGTGGAAGAGCAACCTGCTCAAGTAGAACAAGACCAGCGTATGTCAAGCAGGATACGTCAACAACCTGAGAGATATGGATATCTCATAAGTGATCAGGGTGATGTATTACTCATGGATCAAGATGAGCTTGTGACCTACCAAGAGGCCATAACTGGTCCTGAGTCCGAGAAGTGGCTAGAAGCCATGAAGTCTGAAATGGATTCCGTGTACACAAACCAGGTTTGGACCTTGGTAGAGCCTCCTATAGGAGTTAACCCTATAGGATGCAAGTGGGTCTTCAAAAAGAAGACTGACATGGATGGTAAGGTACATACCTATAAGGCAAGACTGGTTGCAAAAGGCTATAAACAAATTCATGGGGTTGACTATGATGAAACCTTTTCACCAGTTGCAATGATTAAATCTGTTCGGATTTTACTTGCTATCGCTGCATATCATGATTATGAAATATGGCAGATGGATGTCAAAACTGCTTTTCTTAATGGGAATCTTCTTGAGGATGTGTACATGACACAACCTAAAGGATTTGACATACCAGAAGAAGCCCAAAAGATATATAAGTTACAGCGATCAATTTATGGATTGAAGCAAGCTTTCAGAAGCTGGAATCTTCGTTTTGATGAAACAGTAAAACAATATGGATTCATCAAGAATGAAGATGAGCCTTGTGTCTACAAGAAGGTTAGTGGGAGCATGATCGTATTCCTGGTATTATATGAAGATGACATATTACTCATTGGAAACGATGTCCCTACCTTGCAACAAGTGAAGACTTGGTTAGGGAAATGCTTTTCAATGAAGGACCTAGGTGAAGCAGCCTATATATTAGGAATCAGGATCTATAGAGATAAGTCACAAAAACTTCTTGGCCTAAGTCAGAGTACATACATAGAAAAAGTGTTGAGACGCTTTAATATGCATGATTCCAAGAAAGGATTCATACCTATGCAACATGGCATGTGTCTGTCAAAAACACAATCCCCTTCAAGTAAGGAAGAAAGGGATCGCATGGATAAGATTCCATATGCATCTGCAATAGGATCTATCATGTATGCCATGCTATGTACTCGACCGGATGTCTCGTATTCTTTAAGTGCAACAAGTAGGTACCAGTCTAATCCCGGTGATGCTCATTGGGTAGCTGTCAAGAATATCCTTAAGTACTTGAGAAGAACTAAGGACTCATTATTTATATATGGAGGTCAGGAAGAGCTTGCTGTAATTGGATACACCGATGCTAGCTTCCAGACAGATAAGGATGACTTTAGATCGCAATCTGGTTATGTGTTTTGTTTAAATGGTGGCACTGTGAGCTGGAAAAGTTCAAAGCAAGATACAGTTGCTGATTCTACAACCGAGGCTGAGTATATTGCTGCCTCAACTGCAGCAAAGGAAGTTGTTTGGATCAAGAAGTTCATTAGTGAACTTGGCATAGTCCATAGCATTGTGGATCTCATTGATCTCTATTGTGATAACAATGGTGCTATTGCACAAGCTAAGGAGCCTAGATCTCACCAACGATCCAAACACATACTTATGCGTTATCATCTCATTCGAGAGATAATCGATCGGGGAGATGTGAAAATATGCAGAGTACCTACACTTGACAATGTTGCTGACCCATTAACAAAGCCTCTTGCGCAGCTGAAGCATGATGGACATACTATATCTATGGGTATTAGGGGTATGCCTGATTGGCTCTAGTGCTAGTGGGAGATTGTTGGTGTAAGCCCTAGAGGCCAATACTTTTGGTACTTGTATCGAATTATTTATTAATAATAAAAGGCATTTCTTTATTATGTTTGCTTTCCAAAATAATAAAGTCCCTAGAATGGTTTAGTTGTTTAATGAAATGTTAAGTGTGACTTAATCATGAGATCCCATTAAACATAAGACACTATTCTTAAAGTATCCGTAGTCAAGCTTTAATGTGAAGTGGGATAACATTAAAGCATTAAGATTATTATGAAGATAGATTGATGATCACATCTCATGGATCATAGATAAGGAGTTATCAAGTCTTGACATAGGTATGAATATTAGGAGTAATATTTATACTGGATTGACCCGCTATGAGAATACTACATAGAATGTTATGCAAAGTGTCATAAGTTATTCTCATGATGATAATGGTGTATACCACCCTTCGACCTGAAACCACTATGGACCCTAGATGTAGAGTCAAGTACTTTATTGCTGATCAAACGTCATCCGTAACTGGATGACTATAAAGACGGTTGATGGGTACTTCATAAAGCATGCTAAGGGACATGAGTGACCTAGATGGAATTTGCTCATCCTGCATAACAGGATAAATGTCTAAGGGCCCAATATTGAACTGGACAAGGGTGACACAGTGTATGCCTTGTGTTCAATATAGACATGAGGGCAAAAGGGTAATTGTACAACACAAATATTATCACGGAAAAGGTTTGGTCAGATCACATGACATTTTCGTAACTTGGGTAACAGTGATGTGTTGCTAGATACCGCTCACTGTTTATTATATTAAATGTGTGATTTAATATAATTGCCAACGTCGCGAAAACCTACAGGGTCACACACATAAGGACATGTTGATGAGAGATAGAATAAATAAGGAACACCGTAAGATACGGTGCACTTAAGTGTAATACGGAAAGTGGTAAGGTACCACGTGGATAAGTGATATATGGTACATCATAAGGTATGATGTCCATAAGCTTAATTGGGCTTTTAGCTTATAGCCTTAATTGGGATTTTATCTTGTATCCCACACGAGTGATTCTATAAATAGATCCCTTGTGATGAAGTAATTTCACTTAATGCAATTTTGTTTTTGATTCTCTCTCTCACTCAAGGTTTCCGTTCGTGATCAGCTATTCACTGCTCGAGAAAACTTGCTCGAGAAGTTTACCGACTGTCAAATAAGATATTCACTGCTCGAGAAAACTTGTTGCGCTTTGGTATGGGCTGCTCACCGGATAAGGTAGTACATGTTGACTCATGCCACTCTGATGGTATCTAAGATGGATCCGATCAAGTACATCTTTGAGAAGCCTGCTTTGTCTGGAAGAATAGCAAGGTGGCAGATGATCCTAACGGAATTCGATATACTGTACACGACCTAAAAAGCTATAAAGGGGAGTGTGCTAGCTGATCATCTGGCTCATCAAGATGTCGAAGATTACCAATCCATGAAGTTTGACTTCCCTGACGAAGACATTATGACGTTGGACAACATTGAAGATTTCAGACCATATGACGGACCTGAACAAAGATCCCGATGGACCCTGTACTTTGATGGTGCCTCCAATGCACTTGGAAACGGTATCGGCGCGATACTCATCTCCCCAGAAGATTGCCATACTCCTTTCACCGCCAGACTTTGCTTTAACTGCACCAACAACATGGCCGAGTATGAAGCTTGTATCTTTGGTCTCAAGGCTGCAATAGACCTGGGAATCAAATATTTGGTTGTGTTTGGAGACTCAGCTTTGGTCATCAGTCAGATCAAAGGAGAGTGGGACACTAAGCATCCCAACCTCATCCCTTACAAAGAACATGTCTTGATATTGTTATCACATTTCGAGCAGATTACCTTTCACCGCTAGACTTTGCTTTAACTGCACCAACTACATGGCCGAGTATGAAGCTTGTATATTTGGTCTCAAGGCTACAATAGACCTGGGAATCAAATCTTTGGTTGTGTTTGGAGACTCAGATTTGGTCATCAGTCAGATCAAAGGAGAGTGGGACACTAAGCATCCCAACCTCATCCCTTACAAAGAACATGTCTTGACATTGTTATCACATTTCGAGCAGATTACCTTCGAGCACTTCCCACGAGAAGAAAATCAGCTAGCAGATGCTCTTGCTACAATGTCATCCATGTTTAAACTTAAATGGGATAATGAGGCTCCCCAAATCACCATTGAACGGATGGATGGACCTGCACATTGTCACGAGATTAATACCAAGAAGTAGTGGACCGACCTTGGTTTCGTGAAGTCAAAAGGTATCTCGAGGCTCAAGAATATCCTGAAGGAGCTTCAGTCAACGACAAAAAGTTCTTAAGGAGATTCTCATCCAAGTTCTTCCTGAGCAATGGTATCCTGTACAAGCGCAATCAGGATTGCGTTCTGCTCCATTGTGTGGACAAGATTGAAGCTGAACAGATCATGGCTGAACTGCACAATGGTACCTTTGGCACTCACTCTAGCGGGCATACAATGGCTAAGAAGATTCTACAGGCAGGATATTACTGGTCTACCATGAAAGCTGACTGCTATCAACATTCCAGGACTTGTCACAAATGTCAAATTTATACGGACAAGGTACATATACCTCCAGTTCCTCTCAATGTCTTAACAGCTCCTTGGCCGTTCGCTATATGGGGAATCGACATGATTAGGGAGATCAAGCCTACAACATCCAATGGACACCGTTTCATTCTAGTGGCCATCGACTACTTCACCAAGTGGGTCGAAGCAGCTTCCTCCGCATCCGTCACAAAGAATGTTGTTACCCGCTTCATTAAGCAGAACCTCATTTACCAGTACGGTATCCCCGAAAGGATCATCACTGACAATGGTACAAACCTTAACAACACTATGATCACCGCCTTGTGCGAGCAGTTCCAGATTCAACATTACAATTCATCTCCCTATCGCCCAAAGATGAACGGTGCTGTCGAAGATGCGAACAAAAATATCAAGAAGATCATACAAAAGATGACAGTCACCTACAAGGAATGGCATGAGATGTTACTGTTTTATCTTCACGGGTACCGTACCACGGCGCGTACATCAACTGGGGCAACACCCTACTCCTTGGTTTATGGCATGGAGGATGTTTTTCCTATCGAGGTTCAGATTCCCTCCTTAAGAATCATGAAAGATGCTGATTTGAGTGAAGAGGATTGGATTCAGACCCGGATTGATCAACTTAACTTGATTGATGAAAAGAGACTTACTGCTGTTTTCCATGGTCAGACGTATCAAAAGCGGATGATCAAGGCTTTCAACAAGAAAGTCAGACAACAAGTATATCAAGTTGGAGATCTTGTGATCAAGCGCATCATCTTGCCACAAAGTGATCCCAGGGGCAAATGGACTCCTACTTACGAAGGACCATTTGTAATCAAGAACATCTTTTCTGGTGGGGCAATGATCTTAACCACCATGGACGGTGATGACCTACCGCACCCTGCGAACGCAGACATAGTCAAAAGATACTACGCATAAATGACCCGCTAGGTTGACGCACCTAGGCAAAAAAAGGGGCATCCCAGTGAATCGAAAACCCGAAAGGGCGGTTCAGGCAAAAATTAGGGATAAATTAAAAAAATCTGTACACCCGGCAAGTTGAAAACCCGAAAGGGCGACTTGGGCAAAAAAGGGTTTCCCGGTGGATCGAAAACCCGAAAGGGTGGTTCAGGCAAAAGTTAGGGAATTAAAGCGTATGACTATGTCTCGTCGGATCACTTTAAGGACAATCTCTTCACAGACAAGCTCCGGGTTTCTGATCAACTCAATCATCTTCGGACGAAGCAACGAATGGACAAGATATCCAGAGTTACGAAGGCTATAGCAGAATGGGAACCCCATGGAATTTTTACACATAGCCATCTTTCTTTGTATAAAATTTTCTCATTTTTATGACAACATTCTCTTACTAGGATGTCTGTCTCCTTTGTACAAAATACTTACACAAAGTTAATACAAAGATACTTCAAAGCGCAGAAAACTATTTGTCTTTTCCTTTTTACACTTGTGTTTTATTTGAAAACGTCCAATGATTTATTAATGAGCATATGCATTTGAATATAATCATTGTTTACAAATAAACGATTTGGAAAAGAATAATTATTGACAGGTTGAAAGTATAGGAAAACGTCTTTAGGCTATTCCAGGAGCAATCCCTACAGTACATCATCCGGATCCCCAGTGGAGCTAAAACCTTGAAATGCATATCCCCGACGGAGTTATAATTTTAAACCATCAATTCCCATCAGAGTTAAAATTTCAAACTCCCAATCCCCAACGGAGCCAAAACTTTGAACTACAGATCCTCAACGGAGATGAAACTTTCTTCCCCAGCGGAGCTAAAAAAACTTCAACCTTTAAACCCTAGTGGAAATCCTCCAGTTTCCTCAAATTCCCCTGGGAGTTATCTTAAAAACCTGATAATTTTCCAGCAAGTTGCTTTGAAGCCTGACAGCTAACCAGACAACAACTTCGGATAATTCCCCAATAGATTGGCATACAACCCAAACTCCTGATCTCCCCAGCAGTATAGCTATTCCCCATACAGTCTTCATCATTCCCCAGTGAAGTCGCCAAAGTTTTCATTACTCCTCAACAGAATGAAGATTCTCATTCTTAGTTCCCCGTAGAAACCATCAGAGTTTTCCCTATTCCCCAGCCATAATCATCAAAGTTCTCGGGATTCCCGAAGCAGGTTTCTCAAGCAACACTTGGCATTACTCTCACAACAAAAATTTTGTCAAATACTCCAACTTCAAGACATGAAGGATCCTCACATCCCCGCAGAAGTTGTCAAGGATTTTAATCCCCAAAAATCACCAAGGATTTCTCATCCTCAACAATCAAATATTCTGAATCTCCAGCAGCGGTCAAGGATTTATTCTCCCCAGCAGCAGTCAAGGGTTTTGTTATCCCCAGCTGTCAAGGATTTATTTTCCTCAGCAAAACAACGAATCAACTTATATGCACATACATTACACTCATATATCATAAATATTGATGTGATCGGTGGATCTAGAACTGACTGTTTAATGCTGGTTCGCGAAATGTCACAGAAGCAAGAGTCGCCACCGTCTTTTATTTTCTCCAATATGGAAAGGACAAAAGCACAGAAAAATTCCTTATTGAGATTGCTCTCGGTTCGGGAGGTAGATTTATAGAAAGGGAAGGTGTTAGCACCCTTTCTATCCATGGTTATCCATGGGCTCTTAGATACTTTCTCATTGTGTTTTCAAAATGTTTGTTTGCTTTTCACGGTGAGTGGGTTTGAAAAAGTTTCGTTTAAAGATTTCAGATCGACTCTTGTATCAGTCCTCAAGAGTGTTTGAAAAATAGTTTTTGAAAATTTTTTGAAAGTGTCGGTGTGAAAAGAATTTTGATTTGTCTTGAATTAGAGCAAGTATCTATGAGTCATCTACCTACCCTAAGGAATTGGTCTGTGTAAATGTCCTTAAGGTAGTGCCATCCCACCATTGAGAGGTAGGTAGCACCACCATTGGAGGTGTTCGGGTCAATTCGAGGATTAGGGACAGTGTGGTCACCAGAGCAATAGGAGGATACCTTAGAAGCTACCCCCATGCCATGTTCATGGACATGAGGACTTACTAAAACGTCCTCTACTCGACGACCACGTTTCGAGGGGCAAGGCAACAGTGAGGCGTACCCTAGGAGTGGTGTGTGAATTGTGTGTCGTTTTCAGTTATTATTTGTCTTGTCATACATTGGATGTTCTACGCTTTGATTTTATTTGAGCATACATTCTTTCATGTGATTATTAACAGTTTAAAAGGTGCGGAATTTAAAGTGCGGGAAATAAAGGTCCTACGCTATTACAAGGCGCGGGTCTACATCGCCAAATTAAACCAAGACCCGATTTGAATAAATAAAATACGGAAAATAAATGTCCTAATTATCTATTACAAAGCTTTGGGGCAATTACATGAAATTTAAAAAGGAAATAAAAAGCAAACGCGCGAAATGGAATTATGATCGAAGGTGCGAGGGCATTGGACCCTTTAAAGAAATTACATTACAATTAATAAATTAATTAAGTTAAATAAAGAAAAGAACTTATTTTTGGAGTTTTTGTATTTATGAAATTTAATGAGAAAATTAATTATTATAGGAAACCCTAATTCTAATTGTTTTTAATTTATTAAAAAAAATGTTTAAGTTGTAACCTAATTTAACCCTAATTATTTAAATGGCATATTTATTTACAAAATAAATTAATAGTTAATAATAATAAGAAAAATTTAATTATTGAGAAAAAGAATAAGAAATGCTAAAAACCTATTTTTTATATTTTTTAGTTATTTAAGAAAACATTAAAGTTAAACCTAAAATTAAACTAAATTGATTATTGAAATTTATTTACAAAATTAATAGAAATTAATATTAATAAAACATATTTTTTTGTTTTATGATTTTTTTCTGGTTTTGTATTATGAAAAATTAAATTTGTGAATTAAATAAAACAAAAAGAGCAATTAAAATAAAAAGGAGAATTAAAATAAAAATAAAAATATGCAAACCATGGGGGTGTCTGAACCCAAAGGGAGGTTTTTGAAGCAATTAGGCCCACTGCAATCCAGGCCTTTTTTGACTTTTTGTGGTTGATCATGAATTCCAACAAACCATTAACATTCTCAAAACGCAAGGGCAGCAACCACAAATCAAGCCTCCCAAGAGCACTCAAGATATATTGTGTAAGACCTCCGCTATTAGAAAAAGGATCTCCTGTTACTTGATTTTCATCAGAAGCCAAGTAAAAATCTTGCGGCTGAAAGATTTGACGCAGTTGTTCTCTTTTATGGTTAGCTTTAACATCCACGGAAACAATCATATCATTATGGAGGCCAACATCCTTAGACATTTGCTTATTATTCATGACAGATGAATCTGAGTAGCATTGATATTGGGAGTCTGCCATGTGCGACTCAACTGTATTATGCCACTTTGACTGTCTAACTTCATTGCTGAATGAAGTTCCCTCCGTATGTGAGTTCTCTTTGCCGTCAATTTGATCTAAATCTCTCCACTGAAATTCTTCGGGAATAGAAGAATACCACCGCTCATAGAATGCCAAACCCAATATTATCTTTGAAACAGGATCAATATCTACTTTCTCTTGGTCAATGCATACAGCAAGCTGATATGCCTTCTCAGCATCGCCTTGCATAAGATAGAACAAGATGTTCTCCAAAAGAACTGCATGTCTACTCTGTACTGCCCAAGTCTTCATTGATCTAATCTTCAATGATCCAATCTTCTTTGACCAAATGTCGTAGAGATTCCCGACCCTTCTTAAATTGATAGAATGGTTTCCCACATGCTTAAGAAGCTCTAGTAAAGACGAAAACTGGAAACGATTCGTCAAGATAGAAGTATCCTTAAGAGTCCCTTTCATGTAAACACTAATAACACCGCTAGCTCCAACCCAATCCTGTTGATTAACGAGCCTACGCAGCAGGTACCGCAATCTCCGACGATGTTCCGATCTGAAAGGTTCTGGACAGAGTCTAAGAACATAGGAAGGCTTCGTTAATGATAAACAGATTCTCATCTCCTTCTTTTTGCGCGCAGAGAGCTGGCTAGTGTCGTCGTGCATGTACTCCTTTCTCTTGCCGAGGCGGGTGGATTTCTTTGGTGTGATACCGCCGCCGCTGCCATTGTTGGTATCGTGTGGTATTATCTCCAATTTATCTACTTCCATTAGGTGACTAGTAATGTGTGTTTTGGATTGGGCGAGTATAGACATAATGATGGAGCAGCACGGCGGCTGGTGGAGCAGCGCGGCGGATGGTGGAGCAGCACGGCGGATGGTGGGAATGGGCTTACAGGCTTTGAAACGTGCAGTAGCTATGAAAACAGTTTCAAGGTTTTTTTGTGAAAAAATGTAAAGTGTTCTTGAGGTTTCAGCGCAACTTGCTTCGTTCTTGTGATTAGGGTTAGGTTTCTGTATGTATATGGAATGATTTTGGTCAGAAATCCAAGCCCAACAACCATGTATTCAATGCTTTTGAGATTTGATTTCAATGGTATCTTTTTCAATCTTTTTCACGTCCTTTTGATGCCAATCATTTCCAATCACCTTGATTCTTTCCTTATTGAATAGTGCACGAAATCTTGAGTGAATTCTATGCACAAAAAGATTTGAAAAGCATGGATTAGTATTTTTCTTATAATTAATTTTAATTAAATGAATTAAATAGATTAAATATTCAATTAATTAATTAAAAATAGGAAAATAACTCTCCTTTGGGTCAATGGGTCGTGCATAGCTTTTGGGTGATGATTCTTGGAAGAAATTGAGGCCCATTAGCAATTTTGAGGCCTTTGAAGCAAAGTTGACTTTTCAAAATTCCCAAAAATTTCCCAACTTCCACAAGGCATATCTTGCTCCGTTTTTAAGCTTTGATCATGTTCTTGGACATTTTGGAAAGGTCTTGAAGTCCTATAACTAATGCCTTTGGTCCCATGTCATTTTGATTTACCAATCTCAAGTTATGGTCTTTGACTTAAAGTGCCTTTTTGTTGACTTTTGAAAATGACCTATAATGTTGAGATTGATAACTTTTTGTGAGAGCATTTCTTGGACTTGAAGTGTGAAGAGGAGTTATAGGAAATGTCATTCTCTTCAAAATGAGCTTTGGATGGAATTTTTCTGATAAACCATGTGGAAGTTATGCCTTGGTCAAGTTACAGTTGACTTTTCCAACTGTCCAAATATAAAAACTTTTGCATCTTGAGACTTTTTGAGCCATGCCTTGAGAATCATGATCAAGAATTGATCAAATGATGTTTGTGGCTTCAAAATAAGATGTTGACCAAAATTTTTGACTTTTGACTGTCAAATGACCATTTTGCCTCTGCAGTTGACTGTGGAGCAATTAGGGTTTTTGATAGTGCAACTTGGTGCTGTGAGTCTTGAAACCTTGCATCTGGATGCTTGACAATGTTTATAGGCATGTGGGACTTGTTTGGACCCTTGGAAACCTCAACTTCTTTGTCAGAACCAAAACCCTAATTTTGACTGTTAGGAGGCCACTGGACTGTGCAACCCTTGAGTGGCCTTTGAACCTTGATCTTTGGCAAATCTTGAAGAATATGGGAGGGCAAATTTTTGGGTACAACAATTGATAAAACACATTTATTTCATCATACATTTCATGCAACATAAATTTGTGTTTCAGCTAACATTTTACCCTTTTCAGGATAAGATTAACAGTTATCTTTAACAAATATTCAAAGATTTCAGATACAGTACGGATACACTCCAGACACGAAAGTCATTATGTTACTCATTCAGATCTCTTATTCAAAGATACAGTACAGATACACTCCAGACACAGAAGTCATTTTATTACTCATTCATATCTCCTATTCAGATACAGTACGGATACACTCTAGACACAGAAGTCATTCTGATACTCATTCAGATTTCAACTTCAGATACAGTAAAGATACACTCCAGACACGGAAGTCATTCTATTACTCATTCCGAATTCAAGGTCAAGATACAATTCAGATACACTCCATAAACGGAAGCCATTCTGATACTCATTCAGACTTCAACATTCAGATTCCAGTCCATATACGCCCCACAAGTGGTTGCCATTCTGTCACTTATTCTGACTTTTTCCCCAGCCCAGAGATGCTCCAGACATGGATGTCATTCTGTCGCTTATTCAAATTTTAGATTCAGATACAATACAGAAACACTCCAGACACGTAAGTCATTCTGTTATTCATTCAAACTCAAATACAGATACAGCTCGGATATGCTCCAGACACGGCTGCTATTCCTTTGCTCATTCAAGGTCAATCTCCAGATACAACTCAGATACGTTCGAGATACGGATACCATTCTGATGTTCATTCTCCTGATTTACCATAAACATTCTTGGATGGCATCTACAAGCCCATCTCCGACAAGATTCTGTCATATCTCCAAATGGCATCTTTAAGCCCATTCCCTCAACTACAATTTGACGAGTGCAAATTTACGGGCACTCTAGTGTCCAATCATCTTTTACCTTCGAGTCACGAACGACAAAACTCGCCAATGTAACTCTTCAGGTTCAAGAATATTGAACAAGGGAAGCTGTTGTACCTCAAAATTTTCCCTCTTATTTTATCAAGATTCTCCTCACAGGACTTCTTGGACTCAAGTTCAGATTAGGGTTTGCTCAGCTCAAGACATCTCCTTGCACTGATAACCTGGAATTAGGGTTTGGGTTTGCACAAGGATTTTTGGGCTTCCAATGCCTCATGTGACTTTCATACTTCATATTGGACTCCTAAGATTTCTCATACCAAGTTTCAAGCTTTGAATCATTTTTTTGCCCAGTCAATTGGACAGTTGACCTAAAAATCAACTGTATTGGGGAAAAAGTCAATTGTCACCAATTTACAGTCAAACCTCATAATTTTTTACCCACATCAACATTATAGACTCATATGAATCATTTTATCAAGTTTGGACCACAACTCCTCAAGAAATTTGATCAGATCATCAAAAGGGTAAAATGGTCAAAATTAGGGTTTTGACTGAAGAAGGGCAATTTCTGATTTTTCACCTAGACAATGGCAAATTGGGTTCAATCATGATTTCAAGGACTAAATGGCACAATATTGACCTAATCACAAGGTTCAAAATATCTCAAATGTATAGGATTGACAGATGAATTTTCCAATCAACTGATCAAAAATCAACTGTACACTGAAAAGTCAAACTTTGACTTTTTGGTCAAAATCAAGTGCCAAGGGTCATATTTCATCAAGATGTGTCAAAACATGAAACTTGTTCACCAAGAAACTTAAATTTGGAAATTAGGGTTTAAGTTTGAAATTTTTCATAACTTAGAAATTTTCTAAGTTATGAAAATTTCTAATTTTTTCCCAACGTTTCCCAACTTTTTCACCATGATGCAATTGGATTCAAAGGAAACTTCCAACATGAAAGTTGTAGTCATCCACAAAATATACAAATTTGATTCACAAAGTTTTCCCAAAAGATGCATGGATCTCAAGTTATTATTTTGTGAATAGGGGTCCATAAATTTTTTAACTTAGTGAAATTTTGCCCTAGTTTAGGCAGATTTTTGACCTAACTTCATGGAAATTTTTCACCTAGTTCCAAGAGGAATCTCAAAATTCATTTCAAAAATGGATTGTAGAGCACGTTACAAGCTTTCCGAAATGTCCAAGAACTCTCCAAGATCATTTATGGTTAGGGAGAATCGAAGAAAAGAAAATGGCAATTTCTCACTTTTGTCCATGGCATTTTTCACAATGGTGCAAGTTGCAAATCTGTCCTAAGCATGCTTGTACTTGGTTTTACAGGTCCTAATCCCCTATGCACTCAAAAATTAAATGCAAACACATTGGACAATAGTCTTATTCTGACCTATGGGGCTTTGTACATTGAATTAATCCAAAAATGTCATAAAGGTAACAATGCTACTTTGATAAAGCATGTTTTTAGCAACTTTGTTTATCTTGAGCCATGGACCTAATCTCTTGCTGCAAATAAAGTCCACAAATATCAGGCAAAGTTTACCAACTATGTGCAGCTAGAAAGCAGGCCTGTACAGGCTTTGGCATTGTCACTTCCCAACTTTTCTTCAAAAGCAAGTAAACTTGCAAAAGTCCACACAACTCTTCCATCTGATAAAAACAAGCCTTTGTATCATTTGAAACGACCTCAGAATATTGTAACAAGCAGAATACACGAATTGCCAACCTCTCAAACACTCCAAAACACAAAAAACCCCATTTCTGCCCAAAACAGGGCAATCTCTGCAAATCACAAGCCATTTCCATATTGCTTCGTGCGTTTTGCTTTGAATCACTTCAAACACATTCCATATCTCCTACCTGAACTATCCAGGCCCCTGTCCAGCAACTGTGAGCTCATTTTCACACTTCACCATTTTTATTTTCTGAGTTTGCAGGTTGACTTCTACAAGGAGTTTCAAACAACTTCAAAGCAAGTTGAGCATTGGGATAGCTTGAGGGAACTTCAAGCAAGCTCACACGACCTTCAGGCCTCACTCAAAACTCCTACATTGCCATATCCAAACTCAACTGAACAAGGTATTTGTCAAGTTTCTATCTCTCTATTTAAGCATCATTAAGCTTAGGTTTGTGAAGCAAAAATGTAGTCCCTAACATGCTTGAGTTGTACATATGCTTAGATTCCATTTATATTAACTGAGCTAAGAGTATTTGGATGTTGAACATGCTGAAAAAACTAGGTCAGAAATTAGGGCCAGTAAAATTCTCTCTGATCTTTGAGAGTTAGGTCATGTTCTTTATATCATTGAAATCGTGTGATCATGAGCTACATTTTTCATGTTATAAGTTTTTGATTTTATGCAAAGAATAACAAGAACAGGATTTGAGTACAGAAAGTGCGCGTTTGGGACGAAGGAGCAAGGACATGGATGAAGTGTGTTATGGGCCTGGCGCTTTGGGCCTGTTTCTTTTTGCACCCCTCTTTTTACTTTTACACCCCCTGATCATTTTCTTATATTTTTTATATTTTCTTGCATAATTTCTATTTTCTGACTTTATTTATTTTTTCTGAATATTTAAAATCATAAAAAAAAATTTCTTTATTTTTTGCATTTTATCATATTTTTTTTATTTTATTTTTTGCATAATAAATAAATTTTAGGTTAATATACTTTATTTTCTTAAATAAAACTTGTAAAAAATATAAAAATATCATACATTTTTATTTTTATTATTTATGCACTTAAAATAATATTTTCATACAATATTCAATTTTTTAACATTTTGTATATATTGTTATTATTTTTCTTAAACAAAAATGGACAAATAAATAATTAGAAAACAATATTTTATTTTAAAACAAAAATTAGGGTTTTCACCCTTTCAAAAATAATCATTTTATTTTCTCTTATTTTTAAGACTTGAATAAACTTATTTTCTCATGCATAAAGCAAATACAAAAACATTTTACATATTTACAATTTATTCCATATTTAAATACTTGTTTATTTATTTATTTATTATTGTATAAATTCAATTGGGTTGTAATAGTAAATTAGGGTTTTATTTTGTGCTAATACCCCCTATTCAAACTTGTATCCCCCTTCCCATAATATTGTTGTAATAGTCTAGATTTACTTTACGCATTTTATTGCTTTCATATGCCATGATAGTAAACTAGGGTTTTGTATGCAAAGACCAAAAATCAAACAAATAGCATGACTTAATACAAGACAAAAATGCATGAAAAATGACAACACCTTGCACACAACACCCCTAGGGTTTCATCCACTTTGTTGCCTTAAAAATGGCCAAGGTATGCATGCTAGGTATCTTGGCAAAACAAAATCAATCAAAACAAAAAGATCATAGTCCCTCGATGACGCTATCAAAATGTTGCCTAAAAACAAATGATCTTAGTCCCTAAAACTTGCTAAGATACTTGGCACCATTGCTATCATGGTCATACGATGACCCACGCCCGTCCCATTTAACATCCAAAGATAGTGTTGTTTACCAAATGCAATGGTAAAACAACCATGTCAAAGGAATACAAATATGTAGGAAAGACTTTTGAGTAGGTAGATGCTTCTAGTTACATGATCAATTTGCAAACCATCCTTGCTATTTTCAAACAAACACACATAATTTCAAAACATTTCCAAACAACTTTCAAACATTGAAATATTTTTCAAAAGACGCACATCTTTGTATACATTCTTACAAACAAGAATCATTACAAAGATTGCCAAAATGATGGCCTCTTTTCAAAATACTTTCAAAACCACACAAAGCACCATTTCAAACAATTGAAAAAGCAAAGCAAGTGATCTAAATCAAGTAACTAAGAGCCCATGGAAAACCATGAATGAAAAGGGTGCTAGCACCTTCCCTTTCATAATCTACCCCTCGAACTCGAAAACAATCTCAAAGGTCTTTCCTATGCTTTTTACCTTTCCTTTTGGATAAAATAAAAGTCGGTGTCGACTCTTGCCAAACCGAAACATTTGCAAACACGAACGCAAAACCTCAAGTCAGTTCTCCCACCGTATCACAGAACTGGAGACTCTGTTGGGGATATTTCTAAAAGTGGGGTTACCTTAGGGTTTTAGATCACCTTTACATGCTTATCTTGTTTGACTTGTTTGCTTTACACTTTGGTTCCTTTGTTTGGGTTTGAATCCTCTACCCGGATTTAGGAAACATTCATAGGTAAATAGCAATACATTGTGGAAACTGTGGAGGGTATACCAACACAGTCTAAGCAATAGCTATGTTAGTGTGACATATTTGTGGGTACCGGTAGCCTTTGAGTCAATCAAAGAGAATACGGGGCCGTTGAGTGATGTCGTGAAGCACTAACGAACTTTTAGAACCTTTACTTGACCAACTTGGCCTTTTAGGATGTAGTGAGATGATCGGCTTTGGTGCATTCCGAAGTTGGTAGATACTCGATACTACACTCATTGAGGGTTATTTTCTTGGAATATTTCGGTCTCCAGTAAAGTGGCTAAACTGAAACAATGAACACAGAAAATAATCCAGTGATATTGAGCTCCTTAGAACCCGGTTACTATTTACTAGGACAGGTTGAGCCAACTAAACTTCAAGAGGGTACTTACCTATGAAACCCAATGCAAGCCTAAAAATAGGAACTTGTGTGATTTGCTTGTACATATATACTTATGCATAACATCATGGACATCATGGACATAATGAAGCATCATATGCATCCACTAACCATTTCAAGGATTTTGGATTTTCATCTTTGTTCCTGTTTTGTAGGTTATGGATTCACTTCGCAGGAAAATTGTCCAAGTCAACCTTGTAAGAATTCCTCCTCAACTCAAGGAGCTAGCTTCAAGGATTCCTGATAATTCTCCATTCACCGAGAGGCATGGTCGTCTTCTCAACTTAGTCACTTCCAACACAGAGGAAGATATGCTGAAAGTTCTTTTCCAGTTCTTTGATCCCCTGCATCACTGCTTCACATTTCCTGACTACTAGCTAGTGCCTACTTTGGAGGAATTTTCTCAACTCTTGAGGATTCCTATTATCCATCAACTACCTTTCAACGGTACGGAAAGAGATCCAAAGCCTGAAGATGTTGCTCAAGCCCTACACTTGCAACCATCTGATGTCATAGGTCATTGGGAAACTAGAAGTGGTGTCAAAGGTTTCTTGGCGAAGTTCTTATTTGAGAAGGCCCAAAGCTTCTGGAATTCCTTGGACTTACAAGCTTTTAAGGAGATTGTAGCACTTCTCATTTATGGGATGGTCTTGTTCCCTAACCCTGACCAACTCATAGATGTGAGTGCTATCAAAATCTTCATGACTCGCAACTCGGTGCCTACATTGCTTGGGGATATCCTCCACTCTTTTCACACTCGAACAATGAGGAAAAGAGGTGTTCTCATGTGTTGCACTCCTCTACTGGCAAGATGGTTTATTTATCATATTCCCCAATCAGTCTTGAAGAATGAGCAAGGTTTGAGGTGGTCACAACGATTGATGACTCTTACACATTCAGACATTCATTGGTGTTCTCGATCAAAAGAGAATGTCATCATCATTTACCCTTTTCAGGATAAGATTAACAAACTACAAATATACAATCATGATACAACTTAGAGATTCTCCAGACACGGATGCTATTCTATTGCTTATTCAAATACAGAATTCAGATACAGCTCAAAGATGATCCAGACACGGATGCTATTCTATTGCTTATTCAGATTCAAAGCTCAGAGATGCTCCAGACACAGATGTTATTCTATTTCTTATTCAAATAGAGAATTCGGATACAACTTAGAGATGCTCCATACACGGATGTTATTCTATTGCTTATTCAGATTCAAAGCTCAGAGATGCTCCAGACACGGATGTTATTCTATTGCTTATTCAGATTCAAAGCTCAGAGATGCTCCAGACACAGATGCTATTCTATTGCTTATTCAAATACAGAATTCGGATACAGCTCAGAGATGCTCCAGACACGGATGCTATTCTATTGTTTATTCAGACTCAAAGCTCAGAGATGCTCCAGACACGGATGTTATTCTGTCGCTTATTCAAATACAAGATTCAGATACAGTCCAGATACGCTCCAAACACGGTAGCCATGATATCACTTATTATGACTTTTTCCCCAGCCCAGAGATGCTCCAGACACGGATGCCCTTCTGTCGCCTATTCAGAATTTAGATTCAAATACAGTTACAGCTTGGATACGCTCCAGACGTGAATGTTATTCCTTTTCTCATACATATTCAGTCTCCATATACAATACAGATACGTTCCAGACACGGATACCATTCTGACACTCATTCTTCTGACCTACAACTTACAGTTCAACAAACATTCTTGGATGGCATCTACAAGCCCATCTCTGACAAGAATTTGTCACCTCTCCAAATGGCATCTTTAAGCCCATTCCCTCAACTATACTTTGACGAGTGCAAATTTACAGGCACTCTAGTGTCCAATCATCTTTTACCTTCGAGTCACGGACGGCAAAGCTCGCCAATCTAACTCTTCAGGTTCAAGAAGATTAAACAGGGGCAGTTGTTGTACCCTAAAATTTTCCCTCTTATTTTATCAACATTTCCCCTCACAAGACTCTTTGGAATCAAGACCAAATTATGGTTTGCTCAGCTCAAGACATCTCCTTGCACTGATGACCTGAAATTAGGGTTTGAGTTTGCACAAGGATTTTTGGACTTCCAATGCCTCATGTGACTTTCATACTTCATGTTGGACCTCTAATATTGCTCATACCAAGTTTCAAGCCTTGAATCAAATTTTTGCCCAGTCAATTGGACAGTTGACCTAAAAATCAGCTGTATTGGGAAAAAAGTCAATTGTGGCCAATTTACAGTCAAACCTCATAATTTTCTATCCACATCAACATTATAGACTCATATGAACCATTTGATCAAGTTTGTACCACAACTCCTCAAGAAATTTGATTAGATCATCAAAAGGGCAAAATGGTCAAAATTAGGGTTTTGACTATAGAAGGGAAATTTATGATTTTTCACCTAGCCAATGGCAAATTGGGTTCAAGCATGGTTTCAAGGACTCAATGGCATCATCTTGACCTAATCACAAGGTTCAAAAGATCTCAAATGCATTGGATTGACATATGAATTTTCCAGTCAACTGATCAAAAAACAACTGTACACTGAAAAGTCAAACTTTGACTTTTTGGTCAAAATCAAGTGCCAAGGGTCATTTTTCATCAAGATATGTCAAAACATGAAACTTGTTCACCAAGAAACCTAAATTTGGAAATTAGGGCTTAAGTTTGAAATTTTTCATAACTTAGAAATTTTCTAAGTTATGAAAATTTCTTATTTTTCCCCCAGCTTTTCCCAATTATTTCACCATGATGCAATTGGATTCAAACAAAACTTCCAACATTAAAGTTGTAGTCCTCCACAAAATCTACAACTTTGATTCACAAAGTTTTCCCAAAAGATGCTTGGATCTCAAGTTATGATTTTGTGAATAAGGGTCCATGAAACTTTTAACTTAGTGAAATTTTGCCCTAGTTTAGGCAGGATTTTGACCTATCTTCATGGCAACTTTTCACATAGTTCCTAGTGGAATCTCAAAATTAATTTAAATATGGATTGTAGAGAATGTTACAAGCTTTCCAAAATGTCCAAGAACTCTCCAAGATCATGTATGGTTAGGGAGAATCAAAAGTTTGAAAATGGCAAATTATCACTTTTGGCCAAGGCATTTTGCACCATGTTACAAGTTGCAAATCAGTTTGGATCATGTTTGTACTTGTTTTACAGGTCTTAATCCTTTCCACACTCCTTAATTAAATGAAAATACATTGGACAAATGCATTATTCTGAGTTATGGAGCATTACACAAAGATTTAATCCAAAAATGGCAAAAAGGCAACATTGCTACTTTGATAAAGCATGCTTTATGTCATTTTGTTTATCTTGAGCCATGGACCAAAGCTTTTGCTACAAACCAACTCCACAAATATCAAGAAAAGTATACCAAATATGTGCATACCTTGAGCTAGCTTGTACAACCTTAGTCTTTGTCAACTCAACCTTTTCTTCAAAAATAAGCCAACTTGCAAAAGTGAAGATAACTTGGAAATCTGATAAGAGAAAGTCTTGTGAACATTTCAAACGACCTCAGCATATCACACCAAGCCTGAAACACGATTTCCAAGCATTGCAAACACCCTTAAACATAAAAACACCAAGTTCTTGTCAAAATAGGGCCATACCTGCAGAACCACTTCCAAATCCATATTCCCTCGTGCGTTTTGCTTGGAATCATTTCAAATACATTCTAAACATCACACCTAAACTATCCAAGCACCTGTCCAGCAACTGTAACTCCATTTTCACACTTCACCATTTTCATTTTGAAGCTTTGCAGGTTGAGTTCTACAAGGAGTTTCAGATCATTTCAAGGCAAGCTAAGCATTGGGAAAGGTCAAGGGAACATCAAGCAAGCTCAAAAGTCCTTCATGTCTCATTCAAAGTTGCTGCATTGCCATATTCGAACTTGACTGAAATAGGTAATTTTCAAACTTCTAACTCGTTATTTAGGCATCATTAGACTTAGGTTTATGAAGCAAAAATGCAGTCCTTAATGTCCTTGAGCTGTACATATGCATAGCTTGTATTTATATTAACTGAGCTAGGAGAATTTGGATGTTGAAGTTTCTAAAAAATTTAGGTCATAAATTAGGGGCACTGAAATTCTCCCTGGTTTCTTAGAGTTAGATCAAGTTTTTTACATGGTTGGAATCGTGATTGAAAATGCTATAACTTTTATGTTGTAAGTTTTTGATTTCATGCAAGAACAACAGAGAACAGGTTGAAGATGCAGAATGTGCATTTTTTGTCTCAAGGTCAAGGACGAAGTGCAGCTTGGGCTGGGCCTGGCTTTGTCTGACTATTGGCACCCCCTGTTTACTTCCTACACCCCCTTGGCCCATTTTCTTTATTTTTGCATTTTTTTCATTTTTTTTTTATTTTCTGACTTTATTATTTTTTTTGAACATTTAAAATCACAAAAAAATATTTTCTTTATTTTTGGCATTTTATCATATTTTTATTTGCATAATAAATAATTATTAGGTTAATATTACTTTATTTTCTTAATTAAAACTTGTAAATAATATTAAAATACTTACATATTTTATTTTATTATACTATACATATAAAATAATATTTTCTCACTTATTTTTTTTTTTGAATATTTTGTATATAATATTTTTATTATTTCTTTATACATAAATGAAATAAAATAATATTAGAATATATTTTCTATTAAACCAAAATTAGGGTTTCCACCCTTTCCAAAAAATAATCATTTTCATTATTTTTAAGACATGAATAAACTTATTTTTACATACATAAAAATAATACAAAAACATTTTTTTTGCACATTTACATTTATTTGCATATTTAATATTTATTCATTTATTTATTTGTACAAATAAATTCAATATGGTTGTAATAGTTTTAGGGCTTTATTTTTTGCAAATACCCCCTATTCAAACTTGTATCCCCCTTCCCATAATATTGTTGTAATAGTCTTAGATTTACTTTTACGCAATTTATCATATTATATGCATGCTTAGTAAATCAGGGTTTTGTATGCAAAGACCAAAATCAAAACAAATAGCATGACTTAAACACAAGACAAAAATGCATGAAAAATGACAACATAATGCACACAAGCACCCCTAGGGTTTCATCCACTTTGTTGCCTTAAAATGGCCATGGTATGCATGCTAGGTATCTTGGCAAAACAAAACAAAACAAAAAGATCATAGTCTCTCGAGGACGCTATCTTGGTTGCCTATACAAAAATGATCTAGTCCCTCAAAAACTTGCTAAGAAACTTGGCACAATTGCTATCATGGTCATACGATGACCCACGCCCGTCCCGTTTAACATCCAAATACAAGGTTGTTTACCAAATACAATGGTAAAACAACAATGTTAAAGGGTTAAAAATGTGTAGGAAAGATCTTTGAGTAGGGTAAACAACTCCTAGTTACTTGATCAATTTGCAAACATCCTTGCTATTACAAACAAACACACACAATTTCAAAACATTTCCCAAAACAAATTTTCAAACATTGAAACATTTTTCAAAATACAAATACCTTTGTATATATTCAAACAAGAATCATTACAAAGGTTGCCTAAACAAAGGCCTCTTTTCAAAATATTTTCAAAAACCACACATAAAGCACTATTTCAAACAATTGAAAAGCAAAAGCAAGTGATCTAAACAAGTAACTAAGAGCCCATGGAAAACTATGGATGAAAAGGGTGCTAGCACCTTCCCTTTTCATAATCTACCCCCCAAACCCAAGAAAACATCTCAAAGGTCTTTCCTGTGCTTTTTGACCTTTCCTTTGGATAAAATAAAAAGTCGGTGGCGACTCTTGCTAAACCGAAACATTTGCGAACACAAATGCAAAACCTCAAGTCAATTCTCCCATCGTATCACAATTTCTATATCCAAACTCAACTGAACAAGGTATTTGTCAAGTTTCTATCTCTCTATTTAAGCATCATTAAGCTTAGGTTTGTGAAGCAAAAATGTAGTCCCTAACATGCTTGAGTTGTACATATGCTTAGATTCCATTTATATTAACTGAGCTAAGAGTATTTGGATGTTGAACATGCTGAAAAAACTAGGTCAGAAATTAGGGCCAGTAAAATTCTCTCTGATCTTTGAGAGTTAGGTCATGTTCTTTATATCATTGAAATTGTGTGATCATGAGCTACATTTTTTATGTTATAAGTTTTTGATTTTATGCAAAGAATAGCAAGAACAGGATTTGAGTACAGAAAGCGCGCGTTTGGGACGAAGGAGCAAGGACAGGGATGAAGTGTGTTCTGGGCCTGGCACTTTGGGCCAGTTTCTTTTTGCACCCCCTTTTTACTTTTGCACCCCCCTGATCATTTTCTTATATTTCTTATATTTTCTTGCATAATTTATATTTTCTGACTTTATTTATTTTTCTGAACATTTAAAATCACAAAAAATATTTTCTTTATTTTTTGCATTTTATCATTTTTTTATTTTATTTTTTGCATAATAAATAAATTATTAGGTTAATATACTTTATTTTCTTAAATAAAACTTGTAAATAATATAAAAATATCATACATTTTTATTTTTATTATTTATACACTTAAAATAATATTTTCATACAATATTCAATTTTTTAACATTTTGTATATATTGTTATTATTTTTCTTAAACAAAAATAGACAAATAAATAATTAGAAAACAATATTTTCTTTTAAAACAAAAATTAGGGTTTTCACCCTTTCAAAAATAAGCATTTTATTTTCTCTTATTTTTAAGACTTGAATAAACTTATTTTCTCATGCAAAATGAAAATACAAAAACATTTTGTATATTTACAATTTATTCCATATTTAAATACTTGTTTATTTATTTATTGTTGTATAAATTCAGTTGGGTTATAATAGTAAATTAGGGTTTTATTTTGTGCAAATACCCCTTATTCAAACTTGTATCCCCCTTCCCATAATATTGTTGTAATAGTCTAGATTTACTTTACGCATTTTATTGCTTTCATATGCCATGATAGTAAACTAGGATTTTGTATGCAAAGACCAAAAATCAAACAAATAGCATGACTTAATACAAGACAAAAATGCACGAAAAATGACAACACCTTGCACACAACACCCTTAGGGTTTCATCCACTTTGTTGCCTTAAAAATGGCCACGGTATGCATGCTAGGTATCTTGGCAATACAAAATCAATCAAAACAAAAAGATCGTAGTCCCTTGATGACGCTATCAAAATGTTGCCTAAAAACAAATGATCTTAGTCCCTAAAACTTGCTAAGATACTTGGCATCATTGCTATCATGGTCACACGATGACCCACACCAGTCCCGTTTAACATCCAAAGATAGTGTTGTTTACTAAATGCAATGGTAAAACAATAATGTCAAAGGAATAAAAATGTGTAGGAAAGACTTTTGAGTAGGTAGATGCTTCTAGTTACTTGATAAATTTGCAAACCATCCTTGCTATTTTAAAACAAACACACACAATTTCAAAACATTTCCAAACAACTTTCAAACATTGAAACATTTTTCAAAAGACGCACATCTTTGTATACATTCTTACAAACAAGAATCATTACAAAGATTGCCAAAACAATGGCCTCTTTTCAAAATACTTTCAAAACCACACAAAGCACCATTTCAAACAATTGAAAAAGCAAAGCAAGTGATCTAAAACAAGTAACTAAGAGCCCATGGAAAACCATAGATGAATAGGGTGCTAGCACCTTCCCTTTTCATAATCTACCCCCCGAACTCGAAAACAATCTCAAAGGTCTTTCCTGTGCTTTTTTACCTTTCCTTTTGGATAAAATAAAAGTCGGTGGTGACTCTTGCTAAACTGAAACATTTGCGAACACAAACGCAAAATCTCAAGTCAGTTCTCCCACCGTATCACACTAACCATGTTCATAGTTTTCATTAATTTTGCTTGAGCTTAGAGAATTTTAAGATTGAAGTTTCTGAGATTTTTAGGGTTCAGATTATGGCTATTAGAATTCATGCTTATCTTTGATTTATAATTTTGTTGCTTTACATTTCTGAAATCGTGAGGAAATTTGCTACAAGTTTCCTGTTTACAGTTTTCATTTTTGTTGAGATTTGAATAAGATACAGAGGCTCTAGATGGGTGTGAGGTTGAAGATGAAGTTCAAACCATGGACTTGTTTACTATCATATATTTGTTGGTTTGATTATATAAACGGATGTATAGCCACCCCAGTGGTAGAAGCGCGCGTCTGTGACTAGAGGTACCTGGGTTCGAGCCCCAGTGGTACCCTTTTGGATTTTTTCGATATTTTTCATATTCTGACCCTTTTTTTTGCAGTGTTGGGCTTCATCTTTGGGCCTTATGCTTTTTTTATTACTTCTGACCCCCTGCTGGCTATTCACACCCTGGCCCATTTATTTTCTTTTTTTCTTTTTTTAATTTATCTATTTTCTTAAATATTTTATCTAATACTAAAAAATCAGGAAAAAAATAGAAACATTATATTAATATTTTGATAAAGTTTATTTATTTTTTACACTAAAAAATTATTTTATTTAATCAATACTTTATTTATTTTACTAATTTTTTTTGTAAATTTAATTAAAAATAGGGTTTTAGTTATTTTCTTTTACACCATTTAAATATATTATTTTAAAATATAGAAAGACCAAAAATATTTTATAATACTATAAATTATTTTTAAGACAAAAAATACTAAAAATATTCTTCTTATAAACTTAATTTCTTTTTAATCAATTAATAGATTAGGGTTTTCTTTAATTTCTTTTCCTAAGTAAATTTAGGTTTTTTACTTTTAATTAATTATTTTCCCTTTAGTTAATTAGGTTGAAATCAAAACCCCTTTTCTCTAAAAAAAATCCAAACAAAATTCATTCCTTATCCATTCATACTTGTACATTATATTCATTTAATTTCTTGTACATTTATTCAAATTCAATATGGTTGTAATAGATAATTAGGCTTTATTTTCTTGCAATTCCCATTTATAATTTGTACACCCCCCTCCCACAAGTATTGTAATAGCGTAGTAATTTTAAATTCCGCAATTTATCGCTTTATATACAAATGCTAGTAATTAGGCTTTGTATGGAAAGACTAAAACCAATCAATTAGAAAACTCTAATCAAAGACAAAACCAAGCATGAAAAATAATACACTTGCACACAAGCACCCCTAGGGTAAAATCCACTTGGTTGCCTTACAAAATGGTCATATTATGCATGTGAGGTATCTTAGCAAAAACAAGCAAAATATTAGATCATAGTCCCTCGATGATGCTATCTAAGTTTCCTTTCAAATGATCTTAGTCCCTAAAAGAGAATGCTAAGATACCTTGCAACATTGCTAATCATGGTTATACGATGACCCACGCCCGTCCCGTTTACATCCGAAGATAGGGTTACTTACCAAATCAATGGTAAGATAACAATGTCAAAGGAAAGAGGAAATGAACATGAAAGACTTTTGAGTAGGTAGAATGCCCCTAGTTACTTGCTCCATTTCAAAATAAAAACATCCTTGCTATTTTCAAAACAAACACCAACACTTTCAAAAAAATCTTACAAACTTGAAAATATTTTCAAAAGATCAAACACTTTGTATACATTCTTACGAACGAGAATCATTACAAAGTTTTCCTAACAATAGCCTCTTTACAAAATACTTTCAAAAACCACACAAAGCACAATTTCAAACAAAAGCAAGTGATCTAGCAAATAACTAAGAGCCCATGGAAAACCATTGATGAAAAGGGTGCTAATACCTTCCCTTTTCATAATCTACCCCCAGAACTCAAGAAATAATCTCAAAGGTCTTTCCTGTGCTTTTTCACCTTTCCTTTTGGATAAAAGAAAAGTTGGTGGCGACTCTTGCTAACTGCAACATTTGCGATCAAACACAAAACACCCAAGTCAGTCCTCCCATTGTATCATAGTATCGATCGACTAAATTGGAAAAGAAATTTCCAAAGGTTTTCCTCATTAAAGCATATAACATTTCCAAGGAAGCATAAAACTCAAGCGTCCTAGCTACAACTCTTCTTTCAAAGAAATCCCACACCACAACAACCCATTGCTCACACATCGGTGATGATGAAGTCGAGAGAGAATGATCGTTGTGGTTTCGGGTAAGCCAAAGAAATTAATACTTAATTTCATTCCTTTTATGAATTTGTCGGATAAATGGTTCTCAGAGAGATCAAGTGTTACAAACATTTTAATCCTTGAATGTTGAATCCATGTCGTACTGTATTTATGGTCACTGTCTTAGATGAAGATTCGTGTACATAGTCCGACATTTGTTTTTTACCGGCATGCACGGTTTTTTGATAATTTGTGTTGCATGTTGATCGTTTTCTGCAGATCTGGAACATAACAACAGGGGCATTATGAGGAGCATAAACTTTGAAAGATGTACGATATTTATGTGGATCATGAGGAGGAGCGAAAGATACGCACGAAAAAGATAAGGAAAACGCTATCTTATGAAGAATTTTGTCTTCATGTGCTGGAAGTGTATGATGATGGAAGTAAAGACGTATTTGTAGCCAAGGAATCTGCTAAGAAGGACATTCAATGTGATATTGCAAATTTAGAAATAGGGAAAATGATCATAAGCCCTGCTCCTTCTCACATTTCAATATCATCTGACATCGAAAGGTAAACTGTTTTACTAACTAATAGTTTGACATAGCTGTTGTACCCCAAAATTTGCCCTCCCATTTCCTCAACATTTTCTCATCACAAGACCCTTGGAGCTCAAGATCAAGTTAGGGTTTGCTCTGCTCAAGACTTCTCCTTGCACTGTTGACCCAAATTAGGGTTTGAGTTTGCACAAAGATGTTTTGACCTAAAAGGCCCAAAGTGACTTTCATGCTTCATGTCGGACTCACAAGTTTATCCATACCAAGTCTCAAGTCTTGATTCCAATCTTTGCCCAATCAATTGGACAGTTGACCTAAAAAAACCAGTTGTATTGGGGAAAAAGTCAACTATGGTCAATTGACAGTCAAACCTCATGATTTTTGACCCACATCAACATTATGAACTCATATGGACCATTTGATCAAGTTTGGATCACAATCCCACAAGAAATTTGATCAGATCACCAAAAGGGCAAAATGGTCATTTTTAGGGTTTTGACTGCACAAAGGCAATTTTTGACTGTTTGACCTAGCCAATGGCAAACCAAACTCACATATGGACTCAAGGACCCCATGGCATTGTCTTGACATGTTCAACAAGTTCAAAAGATCCCAAATGCACAAGATTGACAGATGAATTTTCCAGTCAACTGAGCCAAATTTGACTGTATATTGAAAACTCAAACTTTGACTTTTTGGTCAAAATCAAGTGTCAAGATTCATTTTTCATCAAGACATGTCAAATTATGAAACTTGTTCATCAAGAAATCAAAAAATCACAAATTAGGGTTTGAAATGAAGAAATTTCATAACTTAGAAATTTTCTAAATTATAAAAATCCCTAATTTTTTCCTAACTTTGTCCCTTTTTTTCATCAAGATATATTTGGATTCAAACAAAAGTCAAAACATGAAAGTTATAGTCCATTGCAAAATCTACAACTTTTATTCACAAAGTTTCCTCAAAAGAAGCTTGTAGCTCAAGTTATGATTTTTGGAACAAGGGTGCAAAACATTCTTAACTTAGAAAAATTTTGACCTATTCTAGGCAGGATTTTTGCCTAACTTCATGGACACTTTTCACATGCTTCCACTTGGAATTTCAACTTGCATTACAAAGATGAATTGTAGTACACATTCCAAGCTTTCCAAAATGTCAAAGAACTCATCAAACAACCTTGTGGTTATGGAGAATCGAATTTGGCAATATGAGCAAAAGTCACTTTGATTCATGGCCAAAGGCATGTTCATAACTTGTGCATTTTCAAACTCAGCATATGCAAGCTACATTACAGGCCTCTAATCTCATTTACACTCAAAAATTAAATGCTAATCCATTGTGCCAAGATGTTATTCTATGAGTTTGGTCATTACATGAAGGATTAGTCCTTAATTAGAAAAAGCAAATTATCCATTTTTGTAAAGAGCAACTTTATGTCAAGTTTGCAAATCAAGAGGTACAATGCATATCTTCTAGGCACAAGCTATTGGACATATCCCACTGATCAAGACAAAGCTTTGCAGCACATTTGAGGGGCCTAGAGGAGCCTGTAACAACATTTTGACAATTTTTGCTTAAGTAAGAAGAAACCTTGCATTTTGAAAAAAAACACACATTGCTGCAACCACAAGCCAAAGTAAACTTGTTAAACACATTCCAAATATCAAACCTAAGCTAAGGCACGAGCTAACCACCTTCCAAACCTCATCATTCATCAAAACACCATCCTACTGCAAAAAATAGAGTCCCTTCTACAGCTGGACTTCTACAACTCAATCCACTCGTGCGCCTTGGCCAAAACCAGTTCATACACATTCCATACCACCTATACAAACTATCCCAAGCATTGGACACGACCTGTAACACCTCTAACCAACTTCACCATTTTCACTTTTTCTGTTTTGCAGGTTGACTTCCATAGCTTGATTCATTTGGTTTCAAAGCAAGCTAAAGGTTGGAGAAGCATCCTTGATCTTCAAACAAGTTGTACAAGTCCTCACATTGCACTGAAAGTACCTCCATTGCCAGACACGATCCAAGCTGAACAGGTAAGTTCATGGACTTCTATCTCTCAATCTAGGAAGAGTTAGCTTTAAGTTTATGAATGAAAAGTGTCATACTCATGTCCCTGAAGCCACTCATATCCTCACTTTCCATTTATATTGCATATGCTGAGAGAATTTAAGACCTGAACATTGACAAAAACTTAGGTCAGAAATTGGGGGAGAAGAAATTCTCTCTCATTTCTGAGAGTTAGATCAAGTTTTTTATATGTATGAACTCGTGACATGATGCTCTACATTTTTGGTGTTATGAGTTTTGCTTGAAAGTCCAGGAATCATGAGATAGTAGGAAGCACGCGTTTTCTCTGTTTGTTTGTCCAGAGGTTGAAGACAAAGTTCTTCTGGGCTGGGCCTGACCTTTTTCCTTTTTGCACCACTGTTTTACACATGCACCCCCCTGACCCATTTTGAGTTTTATTTGTCATTTTTAACTTTTTCTTCTTGATTCTGATTTGTTATTTTTTATTAAAGCATAAAAAATATAAAAAATATTTTTCTCATATTTTTTGCATTTTATTTGATATTTATTTGGTTTCATTTAGTTTTATATGTAAATAAATACATAATACCTTTTATTTAAAAATACAAAAAATAATACAAACACTTTTATTTTCTGATTTTATTTTATTTTACCTTTTGAAAACATTTTATAAAAAATATACTTTTTTTTGTAAATATTAAATATTTTATTTTTATACATATTTAATATATTTAGTAAATGATATAAATATTTACATATTTATTAGGATATTTAGGATAAAAATACAAAAAAAATATACATTTTTATTTTTATTAATATTTAACATCAAAAATACCTTTTGACAAATATACTTCTCTTTTATTTATTTTTTGTATATAATTAATAAATATTGTATATTATATATATTAAATAATAAATACCTTTTATTTAGCAAAATTAGGGTTTTTTGCCCTAAACATGAAAATATCCAAATTAACTCTTTTTATTTATTTTATTTGTATTTTACTTATGAATAAAACATGCACTTACATAAAAATACTTTCACATACATATTGCTTTATTCTTATACATCTTTATATTCACATTTGCGCAATTCGATTTGGTTGTAAATATTGGACACTACTCTCCTATGAAGTCACATCCCCATTTGAACATTTGTACCCCCATTCCCATGATCATTGTGTAATAACTTAGGACTTTTAATTTCGCATTTAAAAGCTTTCTAAATATGCCATGATAGAATTAGGGTTTGTATGCAAAAATCAACCAAAACAAATAGCTTGACCTAATTCCAAGATAAAAGCATGAAAATGAACAAACACCAATCACACTTGCACCCCGCTAGGGTTACTCCACTTATTGCCTTCAATAATGGGCCATGTTGCATGTTAGGTATCTTTGGCAAAACAAAACAAATTCAAATGATCATAGTCCCTCGATGACGCTTTCAAAAGTTGCCTAAAAATGATCAAGTCCCTTAAAGGAAAAATTGCCCAAAGATACTTGGCACCATTGCAATCATGGTCTAAACGATGACCCGCGCCTGTCCCGTTCACATCCTAACACAAGATTGTCCACCAAATACAATGGTGGAACAAAATTGTTAAAATGGTTAAAACATAGCAAAGATCTTTGAGAAATTTAGGGTAGATAGCTCTTAGTTACTTGCCAACTTGCAAAACAAAAACACTTGCCTATTTTTCAAAACACACAACACACTTTCAAAACAAACTTTCAAAAACATTGAAAACTTTTCAAAAGACATACACCTTTGTATACATCCCAACATGGATCATTACAAAGGTTGCCACCACATTGGCCTCTTTTCAAAACATTTTCAAACCCACACACAAAGCACCATTTCAAACAATTGAAAATCATGGCAAGTTGATCTAAGCAAGTAACTAAGAGCCCATGGATAACCATGGATAGAAAGGGTGCTAATACCTTCCCTTTCTATAATCTACTCCCCGAACCCAAGAAAACATCTCAAAGGTTTTTGCTGTGCTTTTTAACCTTTCCTTAGGATAAAATAAAAAGTCGGTGGCGACTCTTGCTCAATCGAAACATTTGCGAAAACAAAACGTAAAACCTCAAGTCAGTTCTCCCACCGTATCACAGAACTGGCGACTCTGCTGGGGATAACTTAAAAGTGGAGTAACCTTAGGGCTTAGATCACCTTTGTTTTCAATTGTTTGCTTTGTTTGCTTTTATATTTGTGGGCTTTGCATCGGAGTTTCATAGATCCTAACCCGGATCTGGGGAATACCCTTTTAGGTAGCATAATCTGTGAGGGACCTGTCCGGCGTAGACCGACATGGGTGAAGCAGTGGCTACATTGGTGTGACGCCTTGGTCTGTACTGATATCCCTTGTGTTGCAACGAGGAGAATATGGGTCTTCTAAGGAGTCATTAAACACCAACCGACCTTAGAACCCTAAATTGACCCAACTTGGCCATAGAACAGTAGCAGGATGCTACACTCATTGAGGCTAAACTCTCGTGATGGTTCTGGCTGCAAGAAAAGATTGCGATGCTGGAGTTATGACCGATTGAGGGTAGTCAATGATATTGAGATCCTCTAGAACCCGGTTACTTTTGATAGGACAGGTTTTAACCAACAAAACTAAAAGAGGGTAATACCTAAACCCCATGCAAGCCTGAACCTAAGGACTTGTTTGCTTTGTGTGAATATGATTGCCTGTATATACACTCATTTGCTTTTGCATACATGTACATAACATCATAACATCATACCATAGCATTTTTCAATAACCATTTCAAGGATCTCGAGGGTTATTTTGATGCAGGGTTACGTTGAACCAGACGTCTACCAAAGGGCAAGAGGTTTCTCCTCTAAACAAATGCCAATTAAAGATCAAGTGCAACAACTTGAATCGGGGGCTATGACCCACTTGACATGGTGAGCTTGATTCTCGTGGAAAGACATCCACTGGTGCAAGGTTCTCCAATCAAAGATCAAGTGCAAAAACTTGAATCAGGGGCTATGACCCACTTGACATGGTGAGCTTGATTCTCGTGGAAAGACATTCACCGGTGCAAAGTTCTCCAATCAAAGATCGAGTGCAACAACTTGAATTAGGAGCTATGACCCACTTGACATGGTAAGCTTGATTCTAGTGGAAAGACATCCACCGGTGCAAAGATCCCCAATCAAAGATCAAAGTTCAACCTCTAACATTCTCTTGTGTTTACCCCAAGAGATCCTTGAAAGCATGCATCCACATATCATGCATTGCATCTTGACGATCTTTCCTTTTTCAGGTTTCCTTACTCTCCTGCTGTTTATTTCAGTAAGAGATGGCTCTAGAAAGGACTGTCAAGGATATCCAGGACCAGACTGCTCAGCTGCAGGAAATGTTTTTGAACCTGTCCCTGGGGCAAGAAGAAATGAAAGCTCTCCTCACAAAGGGCTTGGTCCAGGAGACTTCAAACAATGCCAGGAGTGATCAGCTGGGGGAATTACAGTTTGATTTGGCAACATTGAGGATCCAAGTGATGGGACAGCTGGTAGGCCAGATGGCTCTCATCCAAGATCTGTCTCAAAGACAAGAGGAACTCAGAGTTCTCGTCAGCCAACTGCTTCGGAACAACCAACTGGGGTAAACATCTGAGGTTGAAGAGCAAGTCACCACTCAACCCCCCTCCAGCCAAGAAGACAAGGGGAAGGCTCCTCTTCTTGATTCAGGGTCACAAGCCCAGCAACAACCTCGTCAGCGTCAACGGGGTAATCGGCGTAGTCAAAAAACATCGGGAAGACAGTTCACAGAGATTGGCATACCGTCATCTCTGATACTAGAGCGCTTGTTGGAGGTCAATCTGACTGCTTTGAGGGATCCTACTCGGAAGCCCAATACCTCTGCTCCTAACTATCATCCCGATGCATTTTGTGTTTACCACTCTTACAGCCTGGGGCACGACACCGACGAGTGTTGGGCCTTGAAGAACAAGATTCAAGATCTGATCGAAATTGGAGTGCTGAGGTTCATGCCAGACGGCGAGATGAAAATCTTCCGTTAAGGAGTTCTCCACCTGGAGTGACAAAGCTCAAGCTGAAAGACTTTTGCTTCATTTGAATTTTCAAAGTTGTAATTTCTTTTGTTATTCAAACAATTATCTGTTGATGTTAAACTCTGTTTCATTAATGCATTGCATATGTTTGTCTTGAATTCATCCATTCGTTTTCACTACTCTTATGCTTTCTTTATGATATTTAACTCTTGATAAAAAGCTGCAAGCCTTTAGATGGAGGATGACGAAACAATACCATAATCTCATACAGTATGCTTTTGAACCGACCTTGCTGATGATGTACATGCATTTCTTTCAATTCCCAAACACTGGAGTTATAAGGAAGATAATCCCTAGTCAACCCCTTCGAGCCAAAGAAGTAGGAGTTTTCTGTTCTAAACAATCAAAACCTTTGATATAAACCTGGGGCAGGGTAGCATCTCAGTTAATTCAAAAGAAAATGCGCATTAAAGTCGCAAACTCTCAGTTCGTAACACAACGAACGACGTCAAAAAAAAAAGAGACATTCTTTGGGAATCACAAGACGATGATGGTTCCCTACCACATAGGCAGTCAATCTCTCAAAAGAGAAAAGCCCACCAAGCCAAAACCTATGAAGGAGGCTTAAGAAAGTTGGGGCATCCCGCTGACTGTGATCTCAAAAACAGAGACAGTCAGGCAAAAGTTAGGGATAACAAATCAAAATCAAAATAGAGAGGTCATTACAAATCCTCAACAACATGAAAAAATGTTGAAAAAAGAAAAAAAGAGATGATGATTGTCTCCCAAGTTCAACTGGTGAACCATCACCCCAAAAGTCGTTCCAAACTCGAATAGAGTGCGACGCACAATTAACTGAGCTTAGGTTTGAAGAACATCACAGAGAGCGGGTGGGTACCAATATACTTTGAGCCTTGATCCTTTGTTTCTTAAACCGTGAACCAAGCCACGTTACAACCCTTCAAAAGTCCTAATTGAAGCTTGGGTTAGTTCGAAAGCATACTGTTACCAAGGTATCCTGACTCCTGTAAGGCTTTGCTCTAAATCTTGTGTTGATTTGTCTTATGAAAAGTTTTCTACTAAAAAACGCATTATTCAAAACTTCGAGACAGACATAAACTTTGCATTGCTTGAATATCACTATTTGCATTTGGCTTTTTGTTTGACAGCGAAGTAATTCATACAGCAAATGTTCGGAGGAACGAGAACTCTCTCAGTGAACAAAATCACTTCAAAAGGATGACACTTCCAACGACAAATCTCCTATCAACAAGGGGCATGACATGTCACCATCCAGCACACCTGGGGCAGTCCAGTCAAGGTCAACAGATCTTTCAAAGTTCAGTTAACCTGGGGCAGTCCAGTCAAGATTTCAACAAAATCTCTCAATTGCAGAGTAACCTGAAGAGACTCCTTCATCGTCACTTGGGGCATTCGAATGTCAAAAGTGTTCAACAATTCCTTCATCACCCACTGGAAATTACAACCACCAACAAAATAACTATCACAAATTCCAGATTCGATTCCTGTATCTAGCCAGTGCATATCTGTGAGTGTTTGATTGCAGATTCGATACCTGTATCTAGCCAGGGCATATCTGCATGAAGAGTTTGAAGATCAACCCCTGTAACAGGTCAGGAAATTATCTTTCATTCTCAGGTCAGAGGTTTACACCTGTATCCAGCCAGGAAAGCTATCTCTACCAACCTTTTGCAAATTCCAGATGCGATACCTGTATCTATCCAGGGCATATCTGTGAGCGTTTGATTGTAGATTCGATACCTGTATCCAGCCAGGGCATATCTGCATGAAGAGTTTGAAGATCAACACCTGTAAAAAGCCAGGGAACCATCTTTCTTTCTCAGGTCAGAGATCAACACCTGTATCCAACCAGGACAGTATCTCCTCGACCAACATTTCTTAAGTTCCAGATCAACACCTGTAACAAGCCAGGAAAATATCTGTGGACGACTGATTGTGGATCAACACCTGTAACAAGCCAGGAAATTATCTACATCACCACTTGGGGCATTCGAATGTCAAAAGTGTTCAACAATTCTTTCATCACCTGTTGGAAGATGTAGTTTTACACGGATTCATCATCAGGAAACCCTACATCAGTTCCTTCTCAAACTCAAAAGATTCTTGCAATCCCCAGCCGGAGAACCTTCCAGAAGCTAACTCCCCTCAGAGTCAAGTTTCAAAATCCCCAGTGAAGCTAAAACTTCCAACTATCAATCCCCAGGCAGAAGGAAGACTCTCATTTTCAGGTCCCCGCAGAATATTCGAATATTCTCCATTGAAGATCTCCTCAAGACAAGAACCCCCAGTAGATTGGCATACAACCCAAGCTCCTGATCCCCCAATAGTGGCCCCAGGATTTCTCACTTTCAACAATCAAAAGATTCTTGCCTTCCCCTACAGCAGTCAAGAATTCACTTTCCCCGACAGCAGTCAAGATTCTCCTATCCCCAGCGGAGTTCATCAAATTCCCCAACATAACTTATCAATGGAATCCCCAGCGGAGCTCCCATCAAAACCTCAGCGAAGTATCTCTTCCCAGAGTAATTCCCCGCAGAGTAATTTCTCCAACAAGTTTATTCCCCAACGGAGTCATCTTCTCCTACCGGTTTATTTTTGCAACCATCATCCCCAGCGGAAGCGAAGAACTCTACTCTTCAATATCAGCCCAGGATTTGATTCCCCAGCCAGTAGTCAAGGATTTACTTTCCTAGACGAAAATACATTCATAGACATTTCACATTTCATACATCATGCTTACATACATGACAAAGTGCATACAACACTATCTCATTTTGAGCATCATGACATCATGCACATCATGACGTTGCATACAACTAATGTTTTGCCTTTTCAGGAAAAGTCAACCTAAAGATGATTACTATCAACTATCGCAATTCCAGATTCGATTCCTGTATCTAGCCAGGGCATATCTGTGAGCGATTGACTATAGATTCGACTCCTGTATCTAGCCAGGGCATGTCTACATGAGAGTTTGAAGATCAACCCCTGTAACAGGCCAGGAAATTATCTTTCATTCTCAGGTCAGAGGTCCACACCTGTATCCAGCCAGGAAAGCTATCTCTACCAACCTTTTGCAATTCCAGATTCGATACCTGTATCTAGCCAGGGCATATTTGTAGACCACAGTTCCAGATTCGATACCTGTATCCAACCAGGGCATATCTGTAGACGACAATTCCAGATTCGATACCTGTATCCAGCCATGGCACATCTGTAGACAACAGTTCCAGATTTGATTCCTGTATCTAGCCAGGGCACATTTGTGAGAAACCAATTGTAGATTCGATACCTGTATCTAGCTAGGGCATATCTGCATGAAGAGTTCGAAGATCAACACCTGTAACAGGCCAGGAAACATCTTCCTTTCTCAAAGTACGCAAGTTCTCGCTAAGGAATCTCTTACGCGATCAACACTTCCAATGGCATCTATAAGCCCATTCCCGACAAGGTTCTGTCACACCTCCAGATGGCATCTATAAGCCCATCCCCCTATCCACCATCTCTCCAAATGGCATCTATAAGCCCATTCCCGCCATCACATAGTTGATACTCCAGCATGCGAGTGCAAATTTCCGGGCACTCTAGTGTCCAATCTCCTTTTACCCTCGAGTCGCGAAAGGCAAACTTGCCAATCTAACTCTTCAGGTTCAAGAAGATTGAACAGGGGCAACAGTTGTACCCCAAAATTTGCCCTCCCATTTCCTCAACATTTTCTCATCACAAGACCCTTGGAGCTCAAGATCAAGTTAGGGTTTGCTCTGCTCAAGACTTCTCCTTGCACGGTTGACCCAAATTAGGGTTTGAGTTTGCACAAAGATGTTTTGACCTAAAAGGCCCAAAGTGACTTTCATGCTTCATGTTGGACTCACAAGTTTATCCATACCAAGTCTCAAGTCTTGATTCCAATCTTTGCCCAGTCAATTGGACAGTTGACCTAAAAAAATCAACTGTATTGGGGGAAAAGTCAACTGTTGTCAATTGACAGTCAAACCTCATGATTTTTGACCCACATCAACATTATGAACTCATATGGACCATTTGATCAAGTTTGGATCACAATCCCACAAGAAATTTGATCAGATCACCAAAAGGGCAAAATGGTCATTTTTAGGGTTTTGACTACACAAAGACAATTTTTGACTGTTTAACCCAGCCAATGGCAAACCAAGCTCACATATGGACTCAAGGACCCCTTGGAATTGTCTTGACATATTCAACAAGTTCAAAATATCCCAAATGCACAAGATTGACACATGAATTTTCCAGTCAACAGAGCCAAATTTGACTGTATACTGAAAACTCAAACTTTGACTTTTTGGTCAAAATCAAGTGTCAAGATTCATTTTTCATCAAGACATGTCAAATTATGAAACTTGTTCATCAAGAAATCAAAAAATCACAAATTAGGGTTTGAAATGAAGAAATTCCATAACTTAGAAATTTTCTAAGTTATAAAAATCCCTAATTTTTTCCTAACTTTGTCCCTTTTTTTCATCAAGATATATTTGGATTCAAACAAAAGTCAAAACATGAAAGTTATATTCCATTGCAAAATCTACAACTTTGATTCACAAAGTTTCCTCAAAAGAAGCTTGTAGCTCAAGTTATGATTTTTGGAACAAGGGTGCAAAACATTCTTAACTTATAAATTTTTTGACCTATTCTAGGCAGGATTTTTGCCTAACTTCATGGACACTTTTCACATGCTTCCACTTGGAATTTCAACTTGCATTACAAAGATGGATTGTATTACACATTCCAAGCTTTCCAAAATGTCAAAGAACTCATCAAACAACCTTGTGGTTATGGAGAATCGAATTTGGCAATATGAGCAAAAGTCACTTTGATTCATGGCCAAAGGCATGTTCATAACTTGTGCATTTTCAAACTCAGCATATGCAAGCTACATTACAGGCCTCTAATCTCATTTACACTCAAAAATTAAATGCTAATCCATTGTGCCAAGATGTTATTCTATGAGTTTGGTCATTACATGAAGGATTAGTCCTTAATTAGAAAAAGAAAATTATCCATTTTTGTAAAGAGCAACTTTATGTCAAGTTTGCAAATCAAGAGGTACAATGCATATCTTCTAGGCACAAGCTATTGGACATATCCCACTGATCAAGACAAAGCTTTGCAGCACATTTGAGGGGCCTAGAGGAGCCTATAACAGCATTTTGACAATTTTTGCTTAAGTAAGAAGAAACCTTGCATTTTGAAAAAAAAAACACATTGCTGCAACCACAAGCCAAAGTAAACTTGTTAAACACATTCCAAATATCAAACCTAAGCTAAGGCACGAGCTAACCACCTTCCAAACCTCATCATTCATCAAAACACCATCCTACTGCAAAAAACAGAGTCCCTTCTGCAGTTGGACTTCTACAACTCAATCCACTCGTGCGCCTTGGCCAAAACCAGTTCATACACATTCCATACCACCTATACAAACTATCCCAAGCATTGGACACGACCTGTAACACCTCTAACCAACTTCACCATTTTCACTTTTTCTGTTTTGCAGGTTGACTTCCATAGCTTGATTCATTTGGTTTCAAAGCAAGCTAAAGGTTGGAGAAGCATCCCTGATCTTCAAACAAGCTGTACAAGTCCTCACATTGCCCTGAAAGTACCTCTATTGCCAGACACGATCCAAGCTGAACAGGTAAGTTCATGGACTTCTATCTCTCAATCTAGGAAGAGTTAGCTTTAAGTTTATGAATGAAAAATGTCATACTCATGTCCCTGAAGCCACTCATATCCTCACTTTCCATTTATATTGTATATGCTGAGAGAATTTAAGACTTGAAAATTGATAAAAACTTAGGTCAGAAATTGGGGGAGAAGAAATTCTCTCTCATTTCTGAGAGTTAGATCAAGTTTTTTATATGTATGAACTCGTGACATGATGCTCTACATTTTTGGTGTTATGAGTTTTTCTTGAAAGTCCAGGAATCATGAGATAGTAGGAAGCACGTGTTTGCTCTGTTTGTTTGTCCAGAGGTTGAAGACAAAGTTCTTCTGGGCTTGGCCTGACCTTTTTCCTTTTTGCACCACTCTTTTACACATGCACCCCCCTGGCCCATTTTGAGTTTTATTTGTCATTTTTAACTTTTTCTTCTTGATTCTGATTTGTTATTTTTTATTAAAGCATAAAAAATATTAAAAATATTTTTCTCATATTTTTTGCATTTTATTTGATATTTATTTGGTTTCATTTAGTTTTATATGTAAATAAATACATAATACCTTTTATTTAAAAATACAAAAAATAATACAAACACTTTTATTTTCTGATTTTATTTTATTTTACCTTTTGAAAACATTTTATAAAAAATATACTTTTTTTTGTAAATATTAAATATTTTATTTTTATACATGTTTAATATATTTAGTAAATGATATAAATATTTACATATTTATTAGGATATTTAGGATAAAAATACAAAAAAAATATACATTTTTATTTTTATTAATATTTAACATCAAAAATACCTTTTGACAAATATACTTCTCTTTTATTTATTTTTTGTATATAATTAATAAATATTGTATATTATATATATTAAATAATAAATACCTTTTATTTAGCAAAATTAGGGTTTTTTGCCCTAAACATGAAAATATCCAAATTAACTCTTTTTATTTATTTTATTTGTATTTTACTTATGAATAAAACATACACTTACACAAAAATACTTTCACATACATATTGCTTTATTCTTATACATCTTTATATTTACATTTGCGCAATTCGATTTGGTTGTAAATATTGGACACTACTCTCCTATGAAGTCTCATCCCCATTTGAACATTTGTACCCCCATTCCCATGATCATTGTGTAATAACTTAGGACTTTTAATTTCGCATTTAAAAGCTTTCTAAATATGCCATGATAGAATTAGGGTTTGTATGCAAAAATCAACCAAAACAAATAGCTTGACCTAATTCCAAGATAAAAGCATGAAAATGAACAAACACCAATCACACTTGCACCCCCATAGGGTTACTCCACTTGTTGCCTTCAATAATGGGCCATGTTGCATGTTAGGTATCTTTGGCAAAACAAAACAAATTCAAATGATCATAGTCCCTCGATGACGCTTTCAAAAGTTGCCTAAAAATGATCAAGTCCCTTAAAGGAAAAATTGCCCAAAGATACTTGGCACCATTGCAATCATGGCCTAAACGATGACCCGCGCCTGTCCCGTTCACATCCTAACACAAGATTGTCCACCAAATACAATGGTGGAACAAAATTTTTAAAAGGGTTAAAACATAGCAAAGATCTTTGAGAAATTTAGGGTAGATAGCTCTTAGTTACTTGCCAACTTGCAAAACAAAAACACTTGCCTATTTTTCAAAACACACAACACACTTTCAAAACAAACTTTCAAAAACATTGAAAACTTTTCAAAAGACATACACATTTGTATACATCCCAACATGGATCATTACAAAGGTTGCCACCACATTGGCCTCTTTTCAAAACATTTTCAAACCCATACACAAAGAACCATTTCAAACAATTGAAAATCAAGGCAAGTTGATCTAAGCAAGTAACTAAGAGCCCATGGATAACCATGGATAGAAAGGGTGCTAATACCTTCCCTTTCTATAATCTACTCCCCGAACCCAAGAAAACATCTCAAAGGTTTTTGCTGTACTTTTTAACCTTTCCTTAGGATAAAATAAAAAGTCGGTGGTGACTCTTGCTCAACCGAAACATTTGCGAAAACAAAACGCAAAATCTCAAGTCAGTTCTCCCACCGTATCACAATAGCGAATCACATAGTTGAGGTATTATTTCATGTTTGTGTTGTTCTCGTAAATACATTCTTTCAGAGAGGTACATACCACTTAAAAATGAATATTAACAATAGTTGATTATGTTGCATGTTATGAAAATATAGTGGTGAGTAGAGGCTGTAAGTAGAAAGAGAAGTCGTTAATCCCCCTGCCCGAAATGTGTGCAAATAGACCAGACGGGTCAAGTCCGCAAGGGTTATTAGAACAAATATTTTGGTAAGATTCATGTTAGATAATTAGTATGGTACAAAATTGTTTGTAATTTGTAAAAAGTAAAGGAATATGTTTTATGTCTTTGGGCAGCAAATTCCAGCTCACGTGATAAGGAAATGCTTTACAGAGCCACAAAATTCAATTGAAATCTACGACAGTGATAATGGAAGAAGATATGAATGCAAGTTGAAGTCTCATAAGGAAAATATTGAAACGTACATTTGCAAAGGTTGGTACGAATTTGCAGAGGCACGTTGTTTTGGTGATAGTGATATCTTGAACTTCTCGATTGAATACCCTCCTGCAAGATGTTTGACAGTGTCAGTGGATAAGTCATCATCATGGACCATGTTGGTGTTTTGGATGAAACTTAATGGATTACAATCATTCTGGGTAGTATTTTGTTTGTTAATGTTCATGACTTTCAATTAAATAATGTAATGATTGTGTTTATCTATTTGTATCAATAGCCTTGTTTCCATTTATGACCCGTGTTTGTTAAATTATAACTCATGTTCTATTTGCATTACTTGATGTAAACGATGAAGAAATATGGTGTTGTTGATAAATCATTGTTATGTTATGGTTTTGTGCACTAAGCTTGCTAGAACAACTGAGCAACTTATATGTTTCATGGTTATCTTTAAGTTTTTGACTGCTGCAAGATATTGGTATTATTTAATATCCCTCAAAGTTGCATTTCAACAATGTATTGATCAGTTTGTAAAAATTCCAAACAACCATATTGTTTAACTTTCACGTTTTGAATATGTCATTAACATTGGCAATTGATATTTTCAAATACTTAGTAAATGTGTAGTATTAGTATGCAAAGGTAATTTCGCATAAGAAATACTACAAAAATGGAGGCATAAAAGTAATTAACAAACTTAGTATCAATCATCATTCCAATTATTTTTTTCAATATGACGCATGATTTAAAAATAAATTGAGTATCCAATGTCATACCATGCTTATTTTCTGGTCATCTCAAACACTTTAGTTGTTTAATTTAAATTCATCGTAATGGATAAATTGCTTGATGTAAACAATGAATTCAATATGAGGTATTGGCCATAAGAATATTATGTCATGGATTTGTTTTGTAAGTATGTTATAGACCTGGAATAAGCAAATGCTTGAATTTTTGGAGGTGTAACATGTCCATGTATTATGAGATATAACAATATTTTATATCAATGAAACATTCCATCACAACCAAGACATGTTGTTCTGCTTAAGGCAAAGCATCAATTATATAATTTACAAATGAAAAAGGTTACAACTCAAATCTCAGTAAACATATGTGTTATATATAAATCACTTACAAGTTGCAAAAATATATCAGATTATAATTTATAACATAATGATACAGCTCCAACACATTGTATATGTGCTCCAAATACAACCGACAAACTTTTGTATGGTATTGTAGCGCTAAGCAACAACATATGGCAATATGTTATCGATGTAGGGCTGCAAGAACATAAACTAATAAGAATCAGCTTTTGAAAATAACTTGTATTTAAACAATTAAATATGCAACAACAACAATGCATTCATTCTATTTAAAACGTGTTACTGGTATGCACAACCTTATAATATCACATTTTCACAAAAAATGGAAAAATATCAACATAGAAATAATCGACTCACCTCACAAACTTACATGTTTATAAGTTGTCAAAAATCTCGCCATAGACAACATTTGTAGTGTCCGCACATGGATTTCCTTCATCATCTAAAATAAGAATCTTCAATCATTTTCTTGACTTTACCCTTTAAACAGCCACATATAACTGGCCATGAGTGAATACAGGGAGTTGTAAATACAAACCGACCTGAGACAGAGATTGACCTTGACTCTTATTAATGGTCATTGAAAAACATAACGTAATTGGAAATTGTCTTCTCTGAAACTTAAATGGAAAACTCGGATCAGAAAGATTCAAATTCATTCTCGGTATATAAATCTTTTCGCCGATATTGTTTCCTGCAATAATAGTGGCACCAATAATATTTGAACACAATTCATTTATGAGCAAACTTGTTCCATTGTAGAGGCGATTTGGTTGATCGATGTTCCTCATAAGCAAAACTGGAACACCAATCTTCAACTTTAACCGGTGATTAGGCATTTCGGAACATTTCATGTCATTCAAAAATTTAGGTGTGAAGCAATTAGCCTGCACTGCACTATTTTCATCAAATATAACAGTTGAGTCAGCACTCAAATAAACCTTTTCATCACTTGGTATTAACGATAAAATGAAATCATTAACAATATCCACAGAATCATGAGTGGGAGAAAGTAACGCCCTTTATTCATAGTATTTCAAATTGCTCCTATTTTCTAAAAGCAGTGGATATGTTAATTCAACCATAGATAATAGAGGATTATGAGAATCTGTAACCAATAAGTCATTAGGAATATCAATTATGCTCTCTCCACACTCATTTGAATCGTGCTTACCATTTCCAATATCAAGCAACCTGTCTTCAAACCATTTCACTTCATTAGAATCCCCATTCAAGTTTGCATCGGCCAACCGCATGTTCTTCGACAATGTCCATACCTTGCAATATTTCCATAGTTCATATGAGTTTATTGACACTGACACTGTATCATGCCTACAACCATTTCTAACCACATGTAATATTTGTCTAAACTCTCCTCCAAAAACAACGACCTTACCACCAAATGGTTTATATTGGTTTGAATCGTCTACAGTCCTCATGATGTCCCTCAAAGAACGATCGACAGATTCAGCACAAAATCAATTTAGAATTGGTGTTTCATCCCATATAATAAGCCTAGCATACAAGTTAAGATTACATATGTTAGTGCGTTTTTTGATGTTGCACGTAGATGTCTCATGTGTAACTAAAGGAATACAAAACATAGAATGGACCGTCTTTCCCCCAAGTAACAGTAAAGCTGCAATCCCACTTGAAGCAACATTTAAAACAATTAAACCTTGGGATCTAACAGCAGCTAATAAAGTTTTCCAAATAAATGTTTTTCCCGTGCCTTTATATCCATGTAAAAAATAAAATCCTCCAGAATCAGTCATCACAGAATCAATAATTTTATCATACACTTCCTTGTCATAATTTAATTCAGCCTCCAATAAACCATTTTTAAATTGATCCATTTCTAAATTTGAAAGTTGTGGCATGGAGTCAGTGTTATCAAGAGATTTTCCATTCATAGAGAGAAATTTCTCAATCTCAATCAAACAAATATTTTTTAAATCATCATCGCTAATTTGAAGAACTACAGTAGAGAGAAATGTGTTTAACACCAAATAAGCATGAAAATATAATTAAAAAATATATGCATTATATAATTGAATACATGGGTTGTTTAGCCTCTTCCTTGCATCGCACAGAAATTGCCATGTTGCTTCCCAAACGACAAAAGGATTTGTCCTTGAATCCATATACAATAACATAACAAACAATCTCCTCAGCTGGTTATCAGATGCCAAATGGCTGGCTTCAATAATGGCATCCATGAATTCTTTGTTGTTCAACAACAATCCAAGTACAACACATGTTTCCTTAAATGTGTTATGCATAGTTCCAGCCACTGTCTTTATGTCATTGTAACTTGTGCTTCCCTTTTGTACAATCAACAGGAGTCTTAAATAAAAAACATTACCACACCCGAGGGGAATATGCATAAGCCTTCCAATAGAGTTACCTCGTTGTCTAGGATGCCACGCTCGGACACTTCTATTATAAACAAACATTGTAGGAAATTCACCATAAGCTAATTCCCTTCCATCTGGATATTTTTTATTTGCCTCAAACCAAGCCAAAAACATCATATAAACTTCTTCATTACGCGTAACAAAAAAATCAACGGAAGTATTTTCTGAAAACATTATAGAATTCTCATTTTCAAGATGAAACGAAAGCCTTATAATAGCAGGCCATCTGTGATGTATGTCATACTCAAAAATCCTCCAGACAACCTCACACAACGCCAAATATCTACATTTGTAGTACTATTTTATTTCATCCAAAACTCTCCCATTTTCAATTTGGTTTGAAATCTCAATTGTGGCTCTGTCAGGGCCTTTATTAACATATTTAAACAAATACTTAATAGCATTTCCCTTGTTGCAATACTCAACATTTATATGTGCTTGATATCTAACCAAAAATTGTGGATTGTAAGGAACTATATATCTATTGTCCAAACGTATTCCCTTTTTCATAACAGACAAACCAGTATCTCGATGCTTGTACTTTGGGTAGCCTTCATCATTGACTATAATGGAATTCTGGTAGTCCTTTGGAAATATTTGGAGCATTTTCCATCTTTCATGCATGGTGAGCTTACATTGTCTTTTCCACATGGACTGTGCTACATGGTGGGAGAACTGACTTGGGTGTTTTGTGTTTGATCGCAATTATTACGAATAGCAAGAGTCGCCACTGGCTTTTCTTTTATCCAATAAAGGAAAGGGTGAAAAGAACAAGAAAGACCTTTTGAGATATTTTCTTGAGTTCGGGGGGTAGATTATGAAAAGGGAAGGTGTTAGCACCCTTTTCATCCATAGTTATCTATGGGCTCTTAGTTTCTTGCTAGATCACTTGATTTTGTTTGAAAATGTGCTTTGTGATGTGGGTTTGAAAATATTTTGAAAATGTTTTTGTAATGATTCTCGTCTCTATAAGAATGCGTACAAAGTGTTGGTTTTGAAAATATTTCAAAGAGGTGTTTGTGGAATTTGTTTTTGAAAGTGATTTTGAAAAGTGTCTTTGTAATGATTCTTGTCTCTATAAGAATGCGTACAAAGAGCTTTGTCTTTTGAAAATATTTCAATTGAAAGTGTTGGTGGGTAAAAATGTTTTTATTGCGAGCAAGCGAGCAACTATGAGCATCCTACCTACTCAAAAGGTCTAGTGTTCTTTTCCTCCTCCTTTAGATGTTGCTATCTTACCATTGATTTGGTAAGAAGCCCCATCGTTGGATGTGAAGGGATGGGCATTGGAAGTTTGTATCGGCATAGAAGGTAACCTATGAGACGTTTTAGCAATTTTTGTTTAGGGACTAGATCGTTTACCGAAGGCAACATCGAGGGTCATCGAGGGACTATGATCTTTTATCGAGGGTCTTTGCTAAAATGCCCATATTCGAGGGACATGACTATTTTCCGAGGCAACAAGTGAGATTATCCTAGAGGTGCATATGTGCAAAGTGTGTTTGATTGCATGCATTTTGTCTTTGATTTTTGGGTTGTCTACTTGTTGGTTTTATCTTGCCATACATCCTAATTACTAACATTTGTATAAAGCAATAAAAATGCAGAAAATAAATATCGTACACTATTACAACTATATTGAATAGCAAGAAAATGTAAAGACAAAACAAAATGAAATAAGGGAAGAAAAACTTTTCGATTCAGGCAGCAACACCCTTCGATTCTGCTCTTCTTGGCTTCTTTCGATTTGGCCTAGAAGTTAGCAAGGCCAGGAATCTTTCGATTTGGTCTAGAAGTCAGCAAGTGTAGGCATGTTTCGATTCACCCTTCCTCTACTTCTTTCAATTGAGCCCGAAAGTCAGCATGTGTAGGCATCTTTCGATTTAAACTTCTCATGCTTCTTTTGATTGAGCCTGAAAGTTAGCATGTATAGGCATCTTTCAATTTAAACTTCTCCAGCTTCTTTCGAATGGGCCTGGAAGTGAGTGTGTATCAAAGTTTGTAACCTTTGATTCACACCACCTTTGTTTTCATTTCTTTTCATTTGGGATCAGATGGCAGCATGGGGTGAAGTCTAAGGCTTCGATTCACACATCCTTACTCCCTTTTTCTTTCATTTTGGATTTAAATAGCAGCATAGCCTAGGGCCATGCTAGCATTGTTTCATGGCCAGGTTAGTTCTTAAAACATGTTTGATAAACAAATAAAACAAGCCATAAGCTTAGCAACGAAAACAAAACAGAGAAGGTGGAAACAAAACGAACCAAAGGGTAATGATGATGTCTTGAAACGAAAGGAAATGGTTATTTACGTGTTATGCTTGAAACGAAAAAAAGCTTAAGGTTAAGAGAACTTACCTTGCTTGAAGCTGGAATGTGTGTGTTGGACCTTGAGTGGCTGCCCTGAGTGTTCCTGGATTCGAAGGAAAGAAATAGGGGTTATGTTTCTAGTACTGGATTCGAAAGAAGGAACCAAGCATTGGGTTGGTGTTTCTCTGGGTTATGGATTCGAAGGGAAGAAACAAGTATGGTGTTTCTTTGGGTTCTGGGTTTGAGAGTGTATTTAGTGTTTGAAAATCTTGAGAGTTTGAGAGTTTTTGAGAGTTTGAGAGTTTTTTGAAGATTCTTTCCACACCACCCAAAGTCCTCTTCAGCTTGCAAATTGTTTCTCTATTTATAGAGAAAAGGTTAGAGATGCTGGAGTAACTAGGTTTGTAGGATAACAAACCATGGTTTGGTTGAAACAAAAACAAGTTTGATCCCTTTCGTTGTTCCCAAGTTTCAAGTACAAGTGGGGGCCTGCTGTCTGTTGGGAGCAGGAGATTGGACTTATGCTTTTGGCACTGCTTGCATTCATACAAAAAAATCAGATTGGGAGCTAACTTGTGATTAAAGTATTCTTTATAAAAAAAAGGGTACGTAGCCTTTTGCTATTTTATCCAAGAATAGTATTATCCAGTAGACAAAGCTTTGAACCTTTATGTAGTGCATCACCAATTTGTGTAAGCCTCTAATTATGTAAAGATTTGGAAGCAACATAGGCTGACAAGTGAGATTTTGAGGATAAGGCTATGAGATTTGCTCAATGTTCTTCAAACAAGCTTGCTTTGAAGGATTCAGATTGGATTCGAAGTATGTTTCTTTGAAGGGAACCAATACTCCAATCAAAGCCTTGTGTGAAGGTATCCTTTGTCCAATTGAAGACCTGCCTGCAGGGGGTCACTACTTTTTGATTCCAAGCAAGCATGCAAGAGGCCTTTTCTCAAATGAAAGCTTGCATGAAGAGCCATTGTCCAATCGAAACTTGCCTGCAAGAGGTCACACATGGCCACACGGAGGATGTAACCCAAACTTGCATTTGAAGGAGGCCACAAGCCTAAACGAAAGATGTAAATCAAAGCTTGCATAAAATGGGATGACATGCCCAAACAAAGGATGCATACCAAACTTGCATTCGAAGAAGTCCACATGCCCAAACGAAAGATGCATGCAAGAGGTCCCTGCTTTGTGAATCAAAGCAAACATGTAGGATGCAAATGGTGCAATCAAAGGATGTATGCAGGAGGCCATTGCCTTGTGCCTGCTGGAATGAAGGAAGTTCTTTCCTTGTGAATTGAAGGAAAGTGTAGAGAAGGAACTTGTCTTCTGAATCGAAGGGCGCTAGTAGGAAGCCAATGCCTTCTGAATCAAAGGAAAGCTGCAGGAGGCCATTGCTATGTGCACCAAAATCCAGCTTGTAAGGGGTCATTGGTGTAATCAAAGCTTGCATGCAGGAGGCCACTTGCTTTATGAGCACTAGCATGAAGGGAATCCATTGCCTTGTGCATGCAGGCATGCAGGAGGCCCTTGCCTTATACTTCATGTAGGAGGCCAATGCTGAAGGTGGATTTGAAGCAGGATTGAAGGTGGATTCGAAGCAGGCACTAAGATGGATTTGAAGCAGGCATTGAGGTGGATTCGAAGCAGGAACTAAGGTGGATTTGAAGCAGGCACTAAGATGGATTCGAAGCAGGCATTGAGGTGGATTTGAAGCAGGCACTAAGGTGGATTCGAAGCAGGTATTGAGGTGGATTCGAAGCAGGCACTAAGGTGGATTCGAAGCAGGTTGCTTCAAAGGAAAAAATGCCCCAACTGAAACTTATGAAACAAACATGAATCGAAACAATTCCCAGCATGAATCGAAACAATACCCAGTCGAAGCTAGCATGAATCGAAGCAAGCTTGCTTTTCTTTAATTTTGTCAAAAAATTAAATTTATCTTCTTTCCCTTTTCAACTGTTTCCTCTTTGACTTGATGTTTGATAATCCAACATGACCCATGGAAACTATATGGGGCATTAAAAATCCAAATGTACTTGTGCAAACTTGAACTTTCTGAAAATCCTTGTGAGAAAATGTCTTGAGAAAAGAGAAGGAAAATTTTGGGGTATAACAGACTGTGTATCATAAAACTCGAAACAACTTTTGCAAGATTTGGAAAAGGTATATGATCAGGTAGTTCTATATAAATGAACTTGTCGATGCCATTACCTGTCTTGAGTTAATTTGATGGATCCAGACACACAAAAATATATGCGTGTGGCATGGCCCTTTTTTGGAACATTATGGTATATGTCCCTAATTAACAAAATTGTATACATTAAATTGTGATATTCAAAAAATGAATTGCTAATATTGATTTATATAAGTAAAGTAAGTAATAAAATAACGCACAAATTGGTTAGTATCATTACATGCAACAACTTCGCCGGATAGATTTTATTTTTTAATAGCACTCATCATGTGATCAAGCTTTCCCTTAAAGATTCTACAAACAATGTCCGGATGATCACAGACGGTAAGTCCTCTGTTAGTAACACAAATTTTAATTTCTGGCCAATTAGCATTGCTTGTGATGGTGATGAACATATCAGGATACCCAAACTTTTTGCAAATTGTCATTGCATCCCAACAGTTGTTAAACATGTATTGTGGTCCCAGAGTAAAAGATGCAGGTAGGATGACACATTTTCCTACTACAGATGGTTGATTTTCTCTACTGTGTACTGCTTCTTATAAACCACTCAATATATCACATCGTATTGATGCTTGGTTAAGGAAAACCCAACATAACCTGTGTGACTCAATCATTGAGAAAGTATCCACAACAAATTATTGAAATAATATGCCATCATTGACAATACCCCCATGTTCAGATTTCCTTCTCTTGAATGCAGAATGCAATGAAGTCTCTAAATGTGACTCTATGAGGAATCATTTCATGATATTGGTCTTCACCGTAGGGGAATAACAACGGATACTGAAGAGGTAGGAATGAAATATGAGTTTCTTTGATTTTTTCCAAATGACCAAATGTCTTCCTAGCAATAATATCTCTTCCAGGATCAAGATTGTCAAAATCTCCTACAATTAACGTAGCAACCTTGTCACACGTGGGCAAATTATGTGTTCTTGGACCCTTTGTTCTATTTCTAAACAACCTTAAACAAAAATTGGATGTGTTGTTATGTCGCACATGGTTGTGAACTTTTCTAAAAGACTTTGCTAATACATTGTGTACATCCACCATCTTTCTGATGTCTTTGACCAATGTTTTTTTTCTTCTAGTTTGTCTGTGTTGTCTTTGGATTTGCATAACATTGCAATAAAATAGTCACGTATAAACTGAACAGTATAAAAAATAATAACAGAGTATACTGGAAATTAAGAATATGCCAGAAATGTCTAATTCTATTCAATGTCTCATTCTATGTGTCATAAATATACAGCTGGGCAAATTTGGGAGTTACTTCTTGATCTGGAATCAGACTTCCAATTCTATGAAAATTTTGACCACTAAGAATAAATTGGGGAGGACCTCCACTTGAGTTATACTGTACCTTCCCACCCATTGAGGTAAAACAAAAATATACTATTATATGCTTGAATGTTTTATTTGTAATGTTTACTCCTTGAATCTTGTTCATTCATTAAGTTAAGTAGCAGATTAGGAGGACTTAATTCGTATGGAAGCTCAACGGTTCATTTCAAATAGCAAAGCAAAAACGTAACATTTACGGTAGTATTGTCACATTTGTTAGATCGCTCCTCATACCATATTTGGGCACCACAATAAGTACACACATACAATGGTTCTCCAAAATCGATAATATTTGTTATGCCACGTAAAACTCAATTTTAAGATCATCCGACAAACCATCAAATACATAAATGTGCACTGTTCATTTTTAAGTGTTTTGAATATTTATGATTACTTTCACATTCAGCTTGTGCATATCTGTCAGAATGGAAAATTGTTCTCTACTCATTCATGGTTGTACCTAATGGTTTAAAGACACTTAGTATAGCAACATAAATGTTAAAAACAAAAGATAAATGTTGAATAATTAATATGTACATTCAAGGACAACGGGCTCGACTGTTGATTCTCCATGAAAATTTAACTCGAACGAAGGAATAGATTGAAGAACATGGAGAGGTTGAGATACAATTTTTGTAACACCTATGGAAGTTGGATTTGTTACTTCTGACATAGGAGTGTGAGATCTCAACTCAGTGACACCTATACAAATAGAAATGCAACAAAAAATTAAAGAGTATAATAATATTCTAGTTGTTAATTTTCACATAAGAGATAACACATATGAACCATTAATATCTTGCCCTGCACTGGTATCCTTGTTTCTTATTAACATCATCCTACGCCTTATAGATGTTGGTGAAGTATAAACATAAAATTGCAATGGATAAATTTAAAAATAATTCAATTTTATATACAAAAAAAAGAATTATGTTCTTTTTACAACAAGAATATGTCAAATCTGCATCAGATGTAATTTCAGTTGAGGTTGAAGTTGCATAAGTAGGGTTCTTATGTTTATTGCTCAAAATCCCAGAATAGTGGTCGAAAGACGAACTGCCTACTGCTTCAGTAACTGTTGTGTTATTTGCATTTGTGCAAAAGTTGCAAAATAGGAAAATGAAGAAGCAACTAAATGAAAAATGATATGAACAATGATATGAATCTTCACCATTTGTTAACAAAGATAAAGGATTTCTAGGAAGTTGAATTTTTCTACTGGTTGAAGCTCCATGGTTATGACTGGCCGATGTTAAATTTTCGCCTAACAGAAAATGAGCATAGTTTAGGTAATTGCGGCAACATATAAAATAAAATATTTCACTGCTAAAGTAAACAACATAACATGGTATCAAGTTCATAAGCAAGGATAAAAAGTTTGCTTTTTGATGCATAATGGGCAAATGCTTATGAATGTACTCTTTTGCCACGATGACTTGTCTTTCATTAACATTTTCCTCCTTAATCTGGCATTAGATGAACTGCTCTCATCCATAGTAATATGATTTAAAGCTATGCAGCAGTGCAAAGCATATGTCCTTATCAAAAATACAACACATTAATCATGAGATGAAAACATATAAATGAAACCATTTATATGGTGATATATGCGGTAGATGCAAAAGATAGTGGCGATGAAATTGTGTATGACATATGTGAATATAGACAGCAAGCATCAGAGACAACAAGTATGTGTTAAAAAAAATACATAGTATTAGAGACAAAGTAAATCATACCTTAACTCAAATCGTTTATGTTGTTGAGTGGACGTGTGTATGGTAGAGACTGAAATATCATCTTATATAGTATAACATAGAGTATTCCATTTATCACCTTATTTAATGATTTGTTTAAGCCATGTATAAACTATTTCCAAGAACATTGTATTATCCAAGATAATTAATCTCACATTGGAATTTGAAAAATCAATATGTACCATTCATATTTAGAACCATTCATATTCAAGAAAATATTAAACATCGGAGATAACAAAATTTAAGTGTATAAATTAATAAAGTAGTCATATGAACACACAAACTCGATGTATTTATAGTACCCAAATGAGTTTGATTCCTTAATGGGAAAAACATTTATAAGTTCATATTGATATTTTATGTACATCCAAACGACACAAAAATAGATATTACATTATCTTAATCAATATTTTATAATAAGGACTATGACTAAGGACTTATCATTCATGTATGTATCTTTCTGTTATGGAGATAGCACAAATATAAATTTTTTGTTGCATCAAAGTCTAATCTACCACAACATTTAACAAAAAGAAATTAGCAAAAGAACATAGTGATAATTTAGTTAGAAAACACAAAATTGAGAGTTTGCATACCTTGAAGTCCATATAAAGAGTTGAAGTTTTCCATACCTACCTCTAAGGGAAGAATTTAACATCAGTCCAATAAATTAGTTAATCCAAAACATAAGGTAATTTTTATTTACCAATTTCATAGATGGCGCTTGGATTTTTTCATAGAATTTAAGGTTTCAAAATTAAATTTAGAAAAATTAACATTATGAAAGCTAAATTCTGAGATACAAAATCGAAGTTGACCTAAAATACATTCCAAAGATGTGTCAGAAGCAATGTAAACATAAAACAAAATGAACTACTAAAATTTGGGCTAAACAAATGCCCTCAAAATCCAAATTTAACAAATCGTAGACAACTTAAAGTGCATCACCGGTTAACAAAAAAATAAGCATCAAACAAAAACTAAAGTGAAGCATATGAACCAGGTCTACTAGTCCTTCTCAATCTTAATGTTTTTTAGAATCCTTGTGTTGGCTCCATCAATATCACCAGCAACTTGTGCAATTCCTCTTTTAACAGGAGTGGAAAATGCAAAAACAACTTCAATATGGGTTGACACAGAACCATTATCTTCACATTTCTCCTCAACGCCAACATTATCAAATTTTGAACTCAAATCCTGAACTACACCATCAGCCAACTCATTTTGAACAGGAGTACCAGTCAAATTTTCATCAAGGCCAGTAGAATTCTAAACAAATTAGAATGTCAAAGTTAATAATATGAACATACACCACAGATTACACAAAATAAAACACAAAGTAGAATCGGTTAGAGAGTATAGCCACATTCACGACAAAATTCAAATCCTGAATTACACCAGCACCCATATCACTTTGAACAATACCAATAGTCAAATCATACTCAACGACAACAAAATTCTAATTATTATATAATTGCACAACTATATCAATTTTATGAATAGACATGAAAGTCAACTGTTACAAAAAAATCAAAATGAACTAAAATGTAAGAGAATATTATCGACCTTTGCAACAAATTTGAATTTAGCAATAATATCTTGGTCAGCACAAACTTTTTTTTACGTGAAATGACTGTTCAAATCCAGAGTTCACATAATTTTTTACATCTATCTTAAACAGAAAGGTTTGATCAACAAAACCACCAATCACTCTAAGCAGAATCGTTGGCTCTTCTTCCTAAAGCACATATTATTAAGTTAATTTTTTACCAAAGAATATTTTGATTATATTATGACAATTCATAATATGTAACAATTGACTTTTTCCTAAATATTGACCCGGTCCATTTCGGAAATCAAATCAGAACATGTCATCTTGGTCAGCGAATAACAATCACGATAAAAAAGAAAGAAAGTAGCATAGTTTGTTTCATCAATTACTCTAAGTTTGACATGGTACCTACATATTTAACAAAGTGATGACATTAAATAACTTGTAAATATATAAATTAGTCATGAATAATTGAATCGATTATACAACTAAATACCTTGGCACAATTGTCCAAATATGCTTGTCACACTTTGGGCAGAAAAATCTTTTGGAATCGGAAACAACTCCCTTATTACAGACACATGTATCATACCACCAATCATTGCCACCAATAACATATTTAATTGTGCCTAACACAACACAAACCATGTTCTACAGAAACAAAAACGAAATCACAATGTGAAATAAACCTATAAAATATTAAGCATGTCATGCAAATAAATGAAATATAAGTATATAAGTATAATGAAAATTACATCTTGAGAGTCCTTTAGTTCCTCTATTGTTTTGTGTTGACTCAAATTTAAGAAATCTTCTTCTAAATTCATCTCAGAAGTATCCTTCGTATAACTAAATGGTTGTATGGGTGATCCAATGTTATCACTAATAAGAAAGAAAACAAAAATAGTCATCAATCATGAAAGAAGAAAATTTATAAAATTGAATTGAACAAATTGAATATATATATATATATATATATATATATATATATATATATATATATATATATATATATATATATATATATATATATATATATATATATATATATATATATATATATATATATATATATATATATATATATATATATATATAAAATAAAGTATTTACTTCATTTTCGAACTATCTGCCTCGGGTGTTTTTGAGTTGAACAATATTTTGGTACAGTTCATTGCATTCTGCATCTGAATTTTTCCATTATACATTTTGACTTTCAGATATTGAGCAAGCACAACAACAGTCTCATTATTACCTGATTGGAGGTATGCATCAAGCTCGTCAACATATGGTCCAAAGAGTGTACATTCAAGCTTCATACTACAATTAGAAAAAATACGAAACCACTTAATTAATAAGTTATAGTAACTGACACACAAAAGTATATAAGTTTTATATTATTTAAAAATAGCTTACCCATTGGACTGCAATTCAATGACCTTAAACTTAATAGTTACACCATTCCTTTAATAGACCCGTTCACGTTTAACACCAGACAAAATGGCCAGAACATCTATTACATAAATAAGATATAACATATTACCATCTTATTGATCAAAAACGAAAAATATCAGATAATACAAATTGAAAACTTAGAATGCATGTTTCTAAGTAAATATACGTTTTAAATTAAATGATATTTATCAATCAAGTAGTCCATGTCAATTTTCCAACTATCTATGAGAAAGATACCAATGAGTAAGGGGAGCATATTATCAGATCAACACCAACTTCTGTAACCACAGTGAGATTCTGCAAGTTCAACTTGAACTGATGTTTTGTGGTCCTAATACGCTTCAGTATTAGCGGCCACACCAAAATATTTAAAATTATAAACATTACCCTCACAAATCTTATTATCAAATCAAGACAGCAGAGTTTTTTGAACAGAAGCTTGAATATTGTCACCCTGTCAATTAAAAATGATGAAAGATTAGAATAAAATTATAAAAAATAATATGCAAAGAATTAAAAAATGAAGCAACAACAACAACCTTCTCATCTATTAGAACCATTTCCATCACGTAATATTTTTGTTTCAAATTCATGTCCGGCACAAACCATAAGCGAATCACTCAAACAATAATATATCCCATGATTCTTTTATCGAAGTGATTTCACTAACAAAGTTGTGTCTTGTGATGGCAATTGAAAAATATTGAAATACCAGAGAGTAAGGTTAGAGGGATATGATAATTTAGAGAATAAATAGGTCATATTTATACCCGGGAAATTAAACAGGAAACACCAAGAGATCGAAAGTAATAACCTTCAAAAACTAACAATTGACATTGATGATTGTTGTACCCCAAAATTTTCTCTCCCATATTTCTCAACACATGGCAAGTGAGATCCCCAAATTGTTCAATAAAGTTCCAGAGTTGACCAGACAAACTCTCCTAAGGCAGTCTATCTCAAATTAGGGTTCCTATCTTCATCAAGACGTTTGAACCACAAAGGTCTCAAATGCTCACCATTGTCCTAATATGTTCTCAAGATCATCCATGTCAAGTTTCAAGCCTTGCAGAGGAAGTTTGCTCAGTCAATTGCTCAAATGCCCGAGAATCAACTATACTAGGTCAAAAGTCAATTGTGGCCCATATACAGTCAAACTTCAATATTTTTGGTCAACATCCTCATTTTGAAGTATTATTCATCATTTTATCAAGGGTTGATCATGATTCCTCAAGGATTTCTCACAATTCATCAAAACCCAAAAGTTGCTAAATTAGGGTTTTGTAAGAAAAGTCAACTCAACTTTGACCAAGCATAACTTTCTCATATTTTATAATAAATGGCCCATCCAAAGCTCATTTTGAAGAGGATGCAATTCCCTGCAATTCATATTCAGCTCCCAAGTTCAGAATATCCACTCACAAAAAGATATGAATTTTGACATTATAGGTCCTTTTGAAAAGTCAACAAAAATACCTTTTGGGTCAAAGCTTCATACATGAACATGGAAGACTCAATTGAGATGAGACCAAAAGGGTTGCTTAGAGGACATCCTAATATTTCTAAAAAGTCCAAGAACACGTCTTTAGGGTCAAAATTGAGAGAGTTATGCATTGGCCAAGTTGACCATTTTTGCAAAATTGCCAAAAGTCAAATGTGCTCAAATTTGCATTTTTTGCTAAATGGGCCCAACTTTCTATGCTTGCACCTCAATTATAATGTGGTCCACGACTCAAATACTTATCCATAAATTATTTGCTTCATTTTTCAATTTATTTTGATTTTTCATTAATTAAAAAGTGAATTAAATCAAATAAATGATGAAAATTATCAAAGATATGATTTGATTTGTTTTTTTTACAGGTTAGCAACCAAGATATGCTGAGCTTGCGAGATCAATTCGAATCAATGGCAATTGGTACAAAAAGAGCATGATTGGCATGAAATAGAAAGATGTCATATGGCTAAAGGATCAAATCAAATATCATCAAAGCTTAAAGATTCAATCTGTTTTGCAACCCTAATTCATTGAGGGATATATAATGAACAAGAACAAAGCAAAAAAGGAGGTTGGCAGTCGTGAAAACACCAAAAGAAAACTCAAAAACTGGCAAGAAAGTGGGTGACCGTTCTTGGACTTAGAGAGTGATTCAAGCCATTCTAAGGCTACCAATAGACTCCTGGATATCTCCAAAAGGGATCTCAATCAATTGCAAGAATTTTCACGTCCGGAATCGTAAGCTACAGGCACCACGGTTTGCCTAAAAACTTGATTTTAATTTCATTGATTTACTCATCATAAGCATGTTTTAATTATATATTCTTGTTCATCATTGAGTTTGCAAGCTATTGATACCACTTAATTGCATTTACAGTCTAGGAATCACGATATGCCATTGTTAGGGTTCCTTGGCTCGTTTTAGGGGTTTTCAGTTTAGGCAAAATTAGGCCTGGATTCTGGTACCATGATACTCGTGAGGATGAGACGAGTTGATTGGCACCTTTACTTTTCATTTATATTGCTCGTGTAGGATTTTTGAATGTCACGTGTTTGTAGTTACAACAAGGTTTCCGTAGGTAAAAGTTCCCTAGGCTAAAACGACAGAGAGAGGAAGAAGAAGCTTGCATGGCAACGTGTGACTCGTCCATTTGAATTTTTGCGCATTTTTTCTGAGTATATTATTTGTTTTGATTATATTATTTTACTTCTATTATATGAACAAACAAACAATGCAGCACAGTTGGCAAGCGAGCACTGGAAACGAGTATATGGACTTGAGTTCGATCCCCGGGTCCCAGCATTTTATTTGTGTTATTTTCAGCTAGCTGATCTAGCGTGTTGCTTATCATGACGTCCACCATATGCCATCTAAATTCAACCATCAGATTCATCAGCAAGATAGATCTAATGTGCAAGCATTGAAGGACCATGGTATGCACTCAAGTCAACACCTCACCAAACTAAGCATGGTCAAACATGCTTGGATTATTTGGGCCCAAAAATCAGATTGGCACCCCCCTCTTCAGCATTGCTATCAGGTCCATTTATTCTTTTTCTTATTTTCTTTTATTTTACTTAATTCTTTTAATATTTCTTTTAATCATTTTAATTAACAAATTAATCATTTTTTTTATAAAAATCATAAAATTAAGAATTCATAACAAATTAGAATTAGTTTTTTATTATTATCAAATTTAATTTAATTTAGTTTAACTTAGAGAAATTTTAATTTATTTTTATAAATAAAATCAAATAGAAATTAGGTTAAATTCTTGATTTAATTCTTTTACTTTTTCTCAAATAAATAAAAATACAAAAATAGATTTTTAGAGTGAACTAATTTTTTTTTCTTAATTTAAAATTAGTTAGAACTTAGGATTTTCTTTTTAATTTAATTGTTTCATTGTTTTCTTAAATAACAAAACATGACAAAAACATCTTTTTTTTTAATCAATCGCAAATAGGTTTAGTCAAGGGTCAAAACCCTAGTCGTTTCGTATTTAATCCACCGCGCACTTGTTAATTGTTTTGCCAATATTTTGTAACTGTTCATGGTTTGTAATAGTTTAATTTAGGGCTTTATTTACTATTTAAATTCCCAGGTTTTTGGCTATGTAATTAACCCCTCTCCCCGAAGCCTTGTAATAGCGTAGATTTACTTTCTCGCATTTTTAATTTATGCAAATATTTAACTGTCTAGATGTATGCTAATAGGATTGTATGACAAGAATGCATGAAAAATTAATACTGTTAGAAAATCCTAATGTGCAAAGATAAATAACTGAAACAAATCACTCTTAGGGTATACTCTCACTTCAGTTGCCTTCGGTAAACGATCATTAAGCATAGGGTGTCTTAGTGGTTGCCCTCCTATCTAAAAAAGATCAAGCGTCCCATTCGAATGTTGCCTCAGAAATGTTGCCTCAGAAATGTTGCCTCGGAAATGTTGCCTCGAATATGATCTTAAGACTCTAGGGTTATTGCTAAGGTGTCCTAATATTGCTTTAGTGATCGTACGTCCCTTTCGAATTGACCCTTACAATTCCAACGACGGTGCTACCTATTTCTCAATAGTAGGATAGCGCTGTATAAAGGAAACAAGAATAGAAACGATCTTTTTTCGAGTAGGTAGATACTAGTAGGTACTTGCTTAAATCAAAACTTTTCACACTTACACATTTCAAAACAATTTTTAAAACAACTTCGTCACACCCTTGAGGACTGATACAAGGGTTATCACGAAATAAAACATTTTCAAAGCAAAGCACACACACAAGCAATTTAAAAATGAGCAAGTACCTAAGAGCCCATGGAAAACCATGGATAGAAATGGTGCTAACACCTTCCCTTTCTATAATCTACCCCGTATTCAGAAAATCTTGAAAAATGATTTTTTCTGTACTTTTTTCCTTTCCAAGATTGGATGAAATAAAAGTCGGTGACAACTCTTACTTACCGCGACATTTTGCAAACACAAAACACAAAACGCAAACCAGTATTAAACAGTCGGTTCTGCCACCGTATCATAATGATGTAGTAATTAAATATTGGGAAATGAAAAATTAACATTAAAGGAATTGCATCATGAAAACAATAGAAGCTGAACAGTCAAACCTTACTATTTGAAGAGAAAGATCAGTTATAACCATTGAAAAACCTACATTGAAAAAGGATAAGGTATTTGAAAGGATATAATTTGTCAAAAACAAATTAATCATACGTGTATTGGAAGAATGAATTAAAAATAGAATTATTTAAAAAACAAATAATTTATTAAAAAGATTATAGTAAGATTTCTTAAAGTAGAAACAATTGAAAAAAGTAAAACTTCTAGAATTGTGACACTTGTAAATATTTTCAAAAAACTCATTTTATTTTATTCTATTGTATGATATATAATCATTTCTAAATCATTAATCTTTAACATAGAAACAAAACTCAAAAAGGAAAATTAAAATTTAAGATTAGTCGTTCAATATTTTATTGGGGTCCATATATATATATATATATATATATATATATATATATATATATATATATATATATATATATATATATATATATATATATATATATATATATATATATATATATATATATATATATAATTTTTGAATTTTAATTTAGTTTAATTTCAATAAGTTGTTTGTTGTATTGTATGGACTCATCTACTTATACAAATATGTGCGTTAGTGACTCCGTTAACATTTCAATATTACTATTAAAAAACTCGTGCGCACGAGTCGCGTAAATTCGATATAAATATTATATAGTTATGATTAAGAAATATATATAAAAATATATACGAAATAAGAGAAAAAAGGTTTAAACCAAAATTGTCATATAAATATTAATTTAACTTATCAAATTGTAGTAGTTGTTAGGATATACATAGAAATTATGTTGAAAAATATGCGTATATTGTGTAATACACTTCACACACATATAAAATCAATTATATACTCGTGCGTTTGCATGGGTCGCACAATATTGTTACAAATGTGCAATGCCCGCGTGTTCTCTTCGTCCCGCACCTATGATTTTCTAGACGGAGAAAGGTTTTAGAACTCATGTGTCCATTTAAAAAATATATGTCACTTATTTCTGTTTATGAAAATAATTGTATCAACAATTGATTTTTTTCCATTAATAAAAATATTAATAACTTATTCTCGTTTATAAAAATAATTATATCAACAGTTGACTATTTTATGTTTATAAAAATAATATATTATTGAAGAATAAATTAATTAATGAAGAATAAATTAATTATTGAAGAAAAATAATATTTTTTTTAAAGTAAACAAAATAAATATTGAAGGATAAATTAATGATTGAAGGAGAGGTTATAAAATAATATATTATTGAAAGGAGAGATTATGAAATAATATATTTTTGAAGGAGAGATTATAAAATAATGTATTATAAAAATATTATGTTAAGAGTCAATTTTTAAAAAAAAAATTGAGTGAGGTATACTTTTTTTTAATCAATATTAGATGTAATTACTAAGACAAATATTTTAAAATAGAGAGAAAACTTTTAAAATGTATATTTTTCTTTATTAGAAATTGTCTTATTATTCAAAAATAATAAATTTTATATATATATATATATATATATATATATATATATATATATATATATATATATATATATATATATATATATATATATATATATATATATATATATATATATATATATATATATATATATATATATATATATATATATATATATATATATATATATATATATATATATATATATATATATATATATATATATATATATATATATATATATATATATATATAATTTTTAGAATTTTAATTTAATTTAGTTTCAATAGCTTGTTTGTTGTATTGTATGGACTCATTTACTTGTACAAATATGTGGGCCAGTGACTTTGCTAACATTCCAATATTATAAGTGTGATGTAATGGAAGCTAACATTTTCATATAAATTTTATATATTCTATAATGCTTTTTTTTAAAAAATTAATTACTAAGCATTGTTAATATAAAAAAATTTATACGATCAGTGTATCTACTATTAAAATTTATTTCCACTGATATTATATTTCAATTAAATATTTTAAAAAACAAAGTTTTCTCTCCAAAACGAACCAAACGTGTGTTTGGTAATTTTCACCCAACATTATAAAATTGATTAAATCATAGTATATTGGTTAAATTAATTATGTATTAATACACTCCTATGTCTTTTATATATATATATATATATATATATATTGACACGTCCGATGCACAGAAAGAAAATTAATGATTTCACTAAAAAAAAGTGTAATAATATGTGTACTAATTACTTAGATGTTTAAACATAATTCAATATAATATATTATTAAATTAAAAAGTAAATATAAAAGAGAATAATTTATCAATATGTCTAAAAAATAGTGTATGAATATATACAGAATTTATATTGGAAGTTAGTGAGAGAATTTATAGAGAATTAATAAAATATAACATCGACATTATAAAATTAACAATAATAACATTATCAATATCTAAGAATTGATTGATTGAGAGATACTTTTGATGCTAATGAATTAAATCTGAGAGAAGTAAATATAAAACAATAAATAAATAAAAATATGGTCATATGATAGAAGTAAAATATTATTTATATGATAATGGAATAAAATCTTGTCAAAATATATAAATTTTATAGAGTATGTTTTGATTTAAACATGCACTATTATTAAAATGATTTAAAACTTTAACTCGTATAATTAGTTGTTAACTTTTGGAGATCTTTATGAAGAAATTATTATTTTAAAGATTTGTCAATATAACTATTATCAATAATATCAATTCAATTGAATTTATCTTTTTTTCTTTCTTATGTTGTCTTATATATGAAAGTTAATTTATATTTTTTCTTTTTTTAAAGTAAAAGAATTTGTTTTCTAAAAATATTTTAAAATTTTAAGTCATATACTTTATTGTTAAGTTTTGGAGATCCTATCGAAAACTTTGTTATACAAAATTTAAAATGGTGTTTGTATAATTTTTCATTCATGATATGATTATATCATAAAAAAACAAAAATAAAAGTAAAACATAAGTGTAAAATAAAATTCAAAAATAAAAGAAAAACTTTATAAAGGAAATAATATCAACAAAAGTGAAAGCGAAAGATGACACATTAATAGCAACATCAATAATATATCATCTTTTAAATATATTCTAATTTTAAAATTTACACATCAGAATTTTTTAAATCCATTTAAAATCAATCACGTAATTACTAAAATAATTTATAAGAAAATTATTCTATATATCACGATCACATATGCTATATGAACAATCAACCCAATATTATTAAAAACAAAAATAAAAACACACTTGATATTAAAGAGAGTAAATGATAATATTGATTAAAACTAAATTCAACTCAACAAATGAATCCAAACACTAATTATAATAATAAATTACAATGTCATCTCAAAACATAAATTAATTGATAAATTTAAATAAAACTTTATTATTTTTTAATAAAATTAAATAACTCAAAATAAAATAAAGGATTCAACAAATTTTATGGGAAAATGACAATTAATCTTATTAATTATGGAAATTCCAAATTTAATAAAAAACTTAGTTTTGTTCCAGCGTTTAGTATGTCGTCGGGTAGGACCCAGCCCAACTCTAGCGAGGAAGGCTCACTACAGTGGCCCAAATTATTACGACCGTAGGAGAACGTCTCCCATACGTGTCCTTCACACGTCCGTCGAGGACGTCTCCTCCACGTGTCTATCAAGGATACGTGGTCAACGTTTCTCTGAATATCACAAAGTCATCCTACTCCCCAAAAAAATGAGTCTTCACCCCCCGAGAATTACAGGGCAGTTGAACCAGGATAGAGACCATGAACTGGTCTCCTCTACCTACATAGGATCTTGGCAGTCTCCATTATGGGTCTGGGCATCCGACCCAAAATGGGGACCTTTACCCAATGCTGAGGGTTATAAATACCCTCTTTCACTAGAGGGTCGGGTATTCAATTCTACTAACTTATACTATCTACTTGCCTTTTTTGCTCTGAACCTTACTTTGGCATCAGAGTATATTGCAGGTACACCATCCCCATTCACTTCAACAATCACAGAAGTCCAAGTGTTGCAGGCCACGGAAGATCCTTCTGATAACTGTAAGATCAGTGGTACCGTCTGTGGGAACCCTTTGCTTCTCCGTCTTTTTCTAACTTAAAGCCAAAGCAAACTTATCAATACCTATCAATCATCATGGCCAACCAACACAACAACAATGGTAACACCAACGAGATAGTTTTCCCCGTCTCCACTGACAGTGACAACCTCAATAACAATGAAACAGCCGGTCACGAGCAAGGTGACCCCCAGACAGACTAACCTCATCCTCCTCGTCTAGAGAGAACCCCTACAACGTCCCTCAGCAGGTCGAGCAGCCGGGAGTATATCGAGAAATCCATGTGCCGCCAAATATTGATCCCACCATTATCGCCTTGTTCGCAACCGTCAACCAAACCAACTACCTGGTTTTGCAATAGAATGAGTGTATTGAAATGCTCGAGAAGTTCTGAAGATCACGCTCTGCGCGAGAAGATGTTGTGGACCCGAATCTTGCAACATGTCCCCGCGACGACGAGACGCTCTTTCACGTTCTCCCCCGCAGAGACACCCAAGGAATGGGTCTCAAAGCCCATCTCCGCGACCAACTGGACGCTGCCCTCAGCTGGAGAGGCCGCAGCCCGCGGTCAATAAGAAACGCGATCGGACTCCACCGCTCAAGGAACAATGATCCCCCATTCCAAAGAGGAACAAGGCTGACAAACGACCAGGCAAGCCGAAGAGTCGGTCAAGAAATTCACTGCATCATTGCAGAATCCCCCGACTCGATTCCTTCCTGTCGCACTCGCCAGACTGAAGTGATGAAAATGACCCCAGTGGTCCCTTCTCTCGGGCGATTATGGAGACCCCACTCCCTGTCAAGATGGAGAAGACCACACCTTGGCTGTCTAATGTTGTATTGGTCAAAAAATCTAATGGAAAATGGAGAATGTGCGTTGACTATACCGATCTCAGTAGGGCTTACCCCAAAGATGCATATCCACTACCTAACATTGATAGACTGGTTGATAATTCTGCAATTTATAAACTTTTATCATTTATGGACGGGTATTCAGGTTACAATTAGATCCCCATGGAAAGGAGTGACAAGCAGTGCACCGTGTTCATAACCCAGTCAATCAACTATTACTTCAACATAATGCCCTTCGGCCTGAAGAATGCCGATGCTACTTATCAACGAATGATGAACAGGGTTTTATGAGGAGAGATCAGGGATATGCTCGAAGTCTACATGTACGATATGATTGTGAAGTCTCGTGAAGAAATCTACCACAATGCCCACCTTAAGAAGGTCTTCAATCAGGCAAGGAAATGCAGGATGAGGTTCAATCTAGAGAAGTACAATTTCGACGTACGGGCAAATTCCTCGGTTTCTACTTAACTGAGCGAGGAATCGAGGCTAACCCTGACAAGTGCCAGGCCTTCTCTGAGTTCCCAACACTAAACTCGAGAAAATCCATCCAATCGCTGAACGAGATGCTCACCTTGCTGTATCACTTCGTAGCCAAATCCATCCAGCACACACTCATATTTTTTAAACTACTGCACAAGGAAGCGACGTTCGAATGGACAGGAGAGTGAAAACAAGCTTTCCTCCATCTCAAACAAGCTCTTTCACAACCACCGGTTCTTTCTTGGCGGAAAGACAGAGATACCTTGTACCTTTACTTGGTCGTTTTGGTCGAAGTCGTCAGCGCAACACTCATTCTTGAAACCCCCGACGCACAGAGGCCAATATACATCACGAGCAAGGCCTTGCAAATCCCATAAATAAGATACCAACAAATCGAGAAGGTCTCCTTGGCCCTTATCAATACGGCGAGGAGACTAAGATACTACTTCTTGGTGCACACGGTCATCATACGAACAGATCAGCCCGTGAAGCAATTACTCGGTCGCCCAAACATGGACAGTAGAATGCTTAAATGGTCTCTAGAACTATCAGAGTTTGATATCAGATACGAGAGCAGGAAGGCCCTCAAATCCCAAGTCCTGGCCGACTTCGTGTCTGAGATGACCATGCCCGCCTCCCCAATGAGCGGAGCCCACAAGTGGAATATTTTCGTGGACGGGGTATCTAGATCGACAGGAAGCGGCGCAAGCAACATTCTCGAGAACGAGGATGTCATCCTAATTGAGGTCTCCCTCGCTCTGTACTTCCCAACATCAAACAACCAAGTCGAATATGAAGCTTTCCTCACGGAACTACAGTTGGTCAAAGACTTAGGTGTGCAGGAAGTAAAAATCTTCACGGGCTCTCAGCTCGTCGGCTCCCATGTACGAGGAGATTATCAAGCCAAAAATGACAACCTCATCGAGTACTTAACTCCAGTGAAGAAAAAATGAAACGCTTCACTTCTGCGGAAGTCATGCACGTTCCTCGCAAACACAATACTTGAGCGAATATCCCGTCGAAGCTGGTGAGCACAAGGAAGAAAGGTAGAAACAAACCAGTCATCCAAGAAATCCTCCCTCGCCCGAGCATAAAAAAACATTCCATGACGCTCGATGTAAACACCATCGAGGACTACGACTGCTGGATGACCCCGGTGTACCACTACCTCACCACAGGGGAACTACCTCTTGATGAGAAAGAGGCCAACTCAACTAAGCGAAGGTACTTCTCATACATATTGCTCGAAGACAAACTCTACCGAAGAGGATTCTCCATCCCGCTCTTGAAGTGTGTCGACGAGGCTAGTGTCCCTCGCATCATGCGGGAAATTCGCGAAGGAATTAATGCCCAACACTTGGGATGAAGATCCCTAGCACGAAAGGCTCTACGAGTATGATACTATTGGCCTACCATGGAGCACGATGCAAAAGAGCATGTCAAAAAATGCAACAAGTTCCAACGCCATGCAAACATGCAATTGGCACCACCCAATGAGCTAAAATCTCTATCCTCCTTGTGACCCTTAGCCTGGTGGGAAATAGACATCCTCGGCCCTTTCACCATAGGATTCTACCAGAAAAAATACCTGATCATCTTCGTCAATTATTTCACAAAGTGGATAGAGGCCGAAGCCCTCACCAAAATCACGATGCAAAGCATATTGCGTTTCTACAAAAGAAACATGCTCTCTCGATTCGGCGTACCTCAAGCACTCGTCATCGATATTGGGACGAAGTTCACTAATAAAAACTTCCAAGACTTTGTTTCCAATCTAGCCACCAAGCAACACTTCACTTCCGTCGAGCACCCTTAAACGAACGGGCAAGTCGAGGCCACGAACAAAGTGATCATGTGGGGATTAAAACGACGACTGGGCGAAGCCAAAAAAAGGTGAATCGAGGAGTTACACAACGTGATATGGGCCTGAAAAATGACACCACACTCGACGACAAGGGAAAATCCATTCCCACTAGCCTACGGGGCCGAGGTAGTAATCCCAGTGGAAATCAGAGAGCCGTTAAGGCAAACTGAAACTCCCATTGACAAGGAGATGAACGACAAAGCCTTAAGAGAGGAGCTCGACCTAGTTGAAGATATTGGTACAGAGGAAGCCCTCCACGAGGCCATATTAAAACAAAAGATAACTCTGCTTCATGACGCCAAAGTTATAAAATGCGAGTTCCTAGTCAGCAGCCTAGTCCTACGAAGAAATAAGAAAAACTCACGCGAGGGAAAACTCGTCGCGAATTGGAAAGGCCCTTATTGCATCCGGGCCAAAATGGGGGGCAAATCCTATTACATTGAAAATTTGACTGGGGAACAACTTGCTCGACCATGGAACACAGAAAAGCTAAAGCAATATTACAGTTAGCCTTAAATAGTACTATGTCTAGGTCTAACAACCAACCTTCTCCATTCGACAGGCAACTGGGAACGTCCGACCACAGAAGTGTGTTGAGGTACAAACACAACCTACCAGACTTGAAATCACTAGACGGGCTCTCACTCATGGGACGAGCAGAGCCTTAGCTCAAATGGGAACCTCGACCGAGCTCTACCAATGCAATACTAATGAGGCAGAACAACCAGCTCGCGATGAGAAAGTTCACGCCATGGGATCAAGACCCCAACCGCGATCTTAGTCCCATTATCAAATGGAACCAACTCCTCCTCCTCGAAATGTACCCCAAACCATCGAACATTAACTCTTTCGAGCAAGAACCCCCCCCCCCCCCCCCCCCCCCCCACACACACACTTAAATAGATCATACGTTACAAATGCAAATAATGATGTGCAACTCAAGCATTCAACAAAAAAGTATATAAGCATATAAAAAACAACATTAAATACGCTGACCACGAAGGCCAACATTGTCAAAATGTTACATAAAAAATTGGGCCGAGCCTATTATCCAAATGTTACAAAAAATAAGGCACACAGACCCAATCAAACAAGAAAAAAAGAACACTAAAGTCATTCTTCATGACGGCCATCATCTTCGGTTTCGTCGGAAGAATCAGAAGGAGGAACTTGCTTGCCATCAACCACCTGGGACAGGAGCCCGATCCCTTCAGTGTTAAGCCTGGGGTTCAGCAACGTGAGCTGGATCACCATAGTGTCGAAGCCCATCATCGTTTCTTCTGTATAATCTGACTCGAGAATCTGAATTTAGAGCAACGAATTCAACGTGAGTATTCAAGGCTTTTTGTCTTGTCAAACTCATCCTTGGTAGGCTCCATAACAACTTTCAAACCGACTATCTCGTCTTCAAGACTCTTCTTCTCGAGCAGCCAAAAGTCTTCCGCCTCAGACAACTTGGCCGACTCCTCCTCCTTCTTCTTCAGCTCGGTGCCTTGAACCCGAAATTTCTCTTTATAACCGTCAAGGGAAGTTTTCAGCTTGTTCGCTTTGTCCTCGAGGGCCTTTTTCTCCATTTGCAGTTTATCCAACACATCAGCGGAGCCAGTCTCCTCGCCCTGAGAGGACCACCACCACCATCTCCAAAACCTTCATCATACCAACAACACCTTCGGCTAGTTACTTCCTCTTTCCCGTCGAATCAAGACCCCAGATGACTGTAGACTCTCTATCAAGCACGTTTAAGGGATACCCTTCAAAGAAGACCTTATCAGCAAATCAATGGGGCAATGTGAAATCCCTGGTGTCAGAATCACTCCCCGTCAGGTCTAGAGTATCACCCTCGGGACAATCCCTCTTTCGGCCTGAAATCCCCTACACGGGTTGAGACTGGTCGACACCCGGAGACATAGAAGAGGTACTAGAGTCGTCCTTGGCCTAGCCCGAAGTTGGAGCAAAGTGACTAGTCTTCACTATATTTTTTATTTTTCCCCACGTCCTGCGCTAGCTTGATCAAACGCTCATGGGAGTCTGACATGTAACCTGTGAAAAATAGCAAACCCGAGTTCGTACATTAAGAAAATACATGTATGCACGCTAAAAGGAAAAGACATATGAGAAGATACCTAGGAGCACTACGACAACCTCGTAAGAATGGCACTAGAGGAGTGCCTTAGTGTTGATTGATCGAGCCTTAAATACGGGCACGCCATCGTCATTGAGGAAATCCTTTCCCGTATTTGTCACCCACTGGGCGGGGTAAAAGTCGTCAACAAACTTGCAAAGTTTTACATAGGACTCTTTGTCCTCGTCATCCATATTACTATATGGGGTGAGGTAATAACTCGGGCCATGATCAAAGTAACTCTCACACCAGTGGAAGGGGAACTTCGAGACTAACTTTGTCTCCATGTCCCCGTTTTCATCATAGAGCGTGTTTCCATCCTCGTCGACCACGATATTTTCCTCTAACACTGAGTCGAAGGCCTCCTCCGACACCGGCTTAACAAGGAAATACTTATCCTTAAAGTCGCGAACGAGTTCCACTAACATCTTGAAGAGCTTCTTCTTCGACTGCTTTATAGAAACCCAACCATGTTTCCCGTCCATAGTTTGTCGCTGAAGTCGAAAATAGCGGAAGAAGAGAGGGATCATAGCACGGAGATGAAGGTATCGACATACGATATTGAACATCAACATAAAAGAAATCGCGTTTGGATGCATCAGAGAGGGCGTCAACGATAGATGCCCGAAAACCCCAACTTGGAAATCACTAAAGGGAAGCCAAAGCCACAACTTTTTGAAGACAAATTCGTACATAGGAATGAGATTCCTCAAATAAAACGAGCATATCTTCCTGCTCCCGGCCGGCTTGACAAATTTCCAATTTTTCTCGGCATCTGAATTGTCAGCCCCGTCCTAGACATACATGAACGTGTCGTCTAAAGACTCAGCATAACGCGAAGCTATGCTTCAAGGTTCGGGGGTGACCCAATGCAGTTAAGGGTCGGTAACTGAGTCGGTCATCTGAACATCCCCGACAATTTGGGCCATCACATCTGAAAAGAAAAGGAAAACAGTGAATTCAATGTTCAAATCAAATCCACCCTTTCACCACGAATCAAGTGAAAGGGCATATCGCAGGACGATGACCCAGTCCCCGACCAAAACCCCTACTCAAAGGTTCAAAGTTAATTAAATCTAACCCTCATGGGCTAAGGACACGACCAAATCAACTAGATAAACAAGGACACAGACTTTGCACATGGACTAGCCTTCCCCGTCTAATAAAGGTCTTCATGGATCTCAGAGGAACTCATAAATCTTGTGTGGAAACTCATGGATCTCACGGAGAACTCATGAATATCGCAGAGAAACGCATGAATCTCCCGGAGAAAGTCATGAATCTATGAATTTCTCGGGGAAGAAAATTTCTAGAGCATGAAGATCATCACATATCTATGAATTTCACGGGGAAGAACCTTCCCAGAATATGAAGATCATCACGAATCTATGAATGTCACGGGGAAAAACCTCCCCAGAACACGAAATTCATCTAAAACTTGGTTAATCGCAGGGAGAAAGAAAAAAAATGCTTACTTGATTAAAGGTTGTACGGAGGTTACAATGGCGGACACAACGGCAGCTGCGACTGAGAGCCAATCAAAAGAAGGGAGGCGAGAAGGAAGAGCAAATGTGAAACTTTACAAATGAAATCCTAAGCGCTATTTATAAACCTTGCACGGGAGACGAAATGTCACTTCGAGTGGTGTGCCAGCGCCCCGACACGCAGCCACCCGTATACCTAATCCATAATAACCCCTACACCCAGGCCATCATTTCACATTAAATGATGCGACACGTGGCCCAGAAAGCAAGTGCCAACCGAACCTTTCGACTCCCCGAAAGACGAGTGAGGAAAACTTTCTCCTTCACGGACATACCCCTGCAATACAACTGCGGGGAACATGGGAGCGCTCTCCGCGGGCACACCTCAACTCCCGACCATGATACTTATACAACATCCTCCTTATCCATGCAAAACTCCTCAAATGGTACATATTAACGAGGAAGATTATTAATCTAAATAATCACATTCCCCCTTTTCTTGCATACATTGGGCTAAAAGCTGATGCCCGCGTCCTTATCGATCAGGCTCGAGTTAAATGTCAAAGACAGGAGGCTCGCCATAGAGATCATTGGTGTTACTACCTCCTCAACACACGAGCTGACCTAAAAGTCATAACTTCTTTACTTGGGAGCAATGACTTGGGTGATCCTGTTCTGGACTGCGCCTGAGCTTAGTCTACTGTCGGGCAAGGTCCAACCCAACTCTATAGCAAGGAAGTCCCACTACAGTGGCCCAAATTGCTACGACTGTGGGGGAACGTCTCCCACACTTTCCCGTCGAAGACGTCTCCTCCACATACTCGTCGAGGACGTATCCTCCACGTGTCCACCAAGGATATGTGGTCAACGTTCCTCAGAATATCACGGAGTCATCCTGCCCCCGAAAAGAACGGGTCTTCACCCCCCCGAGAATCATGGGGCAGTTGAACCAGGATAGAGACCATGAACTGGTCTCCTATATCCACGTAGGATCTTGGCAGTCTCCATTATAGGCCTTGGCATCCAGACCAAAATAAGGACCTTAGCCCAACGCTGAGAGTTATAAATACATTCTTTCACTAGAGAATCATATATTCAATTTACTACTGTGTACTTGCCTTTTTTGCTCTAAACTTTATTTTGACATCGGAGTATCTTACAGATACACCTCTATTCACTTCAACAACCACATAAGTCTAAATATTACAGACCACTGAAGACCCTTCTTATCCCAGTAAGATCAATATATATATATATATATATATATATATATATATATATATATATATATATATATATATATATATATATATATATATATATATATATATATATATATATATATATATATATATATATATATATATATATATATATATATATATATATATATATATATATATATATATATATATATATATATATATATATATATATATATATACACGCAATTTATTTAAATTTAAACTTTTGAGTTTTGACTGGAATCATATATTTGAATATTAATTTATTGTTATTTATCAATATAATTTAATGTTTGATTAAAACAATATATTAATTTAATTTTATAAATGCAATTTACCTTATTTTTTGACTTTTTATATTTGACTGAAATCATATATATGTTAAAAAAGAATTTCCTTTAATGACAAAAAAAAAAAATACCTTAAGGTATATATTACCTATGCTTAAGGGAAACTTTGAAATACGAAGAATATAGAAATAGATACTTTAAGGGCCTTAAGTGTCCTCTTGCTTTAGAATTAGAATATCAAAAATTGCAAACTTTTAGCATCTCTGTTGTGATATTATCACAGTCTCAAATCCTTTTCTTTTATAATTACTTAATGCATGCCAACACTTTTAAAATATCGATCTTTCGGTTGAAAATATGGACCTTTTTTTTTGTTATTATTCGACATAGATTTCTTAGCTTTTTAATTTTAATAAAGTATAAAAAGATTCCTTACGTTTCGTCATATTTTCTCAATTACAATATTATTCTTTTTAACATTGGGTTATACAACTTTTCTCTTTTTTTCATTTTACAAATCTATCTTATATATTTCTTTTTACAAATATATAAAGTTACACCAAAACATTAATATATTATTTGATAATAGATATTAAAAATAGTTTATTATGAATATATGGATGGAGGTATATGTTAAAGATATTATTATTAAAAAAAAAAAATATAATTAAATATATTAAATTATATTTAAAATTTCAAAATAATGAATTCACATATTTCAAAAAAATATTTTTATAAATAATTTATTAATTTATGTTTTTAAAACACATGTAAATATTTTCCTATATTTATAAGCAAAAGAAGATATTGAATACTCTACCTAATACAAGAAGTAAGAAAGAGAATTCAAAAACCACAAAAAAATAAATTAGCCTATAACCAACGTGGAGTTAAGTAGGGACATGGGTGGCCAAACATCTTAAAATAATACTCCTATTTATTTTAGAAGATAGATAAATGTATTATAATATTTGTGAATAAATAATAATTGTTATATCAATTATAACGTAAAACAGTGACAATTTTTTAATTTTGGAAGTTTGAAGTCGTAGATTCGAGCTTTTGATAACTAAAAACTCAACTTGACTTGATCAAAGTATACACATTATTTATGAAATTTTTAATATATAATTTTAGAATATACACTATTTCCTCATTTTCATATTATTTAATGCAATTAATTATTTTACATAAATTAAGAAATAATAAAAAATGAAAGTGTTCTGGATTGAGCCTGTCCGTGGCCCAATCACTAGTGAAGTTCAATCTAAGCTTGTCAAACATATCATGCTGAACAGTAGATCCTCTGAGCACAACTCGATCATGGGTAACTGGTCGGCTGCGATTACGTCCCGCCGATGTCCGCGAGGAACGTCTCCGATGAGGGACGTCCCCGACGAGGATCATTCCAATTCAAGCTTTGCCCGAGTACTCTCCTCGTAGGGCAGACTTTCGACCTCTCCGGATTCTGCGGAGTCCTCAGGGTCACGGGAAGATCGCGTCTCCACCCTCCTCATTCTGCGGAGAGCATCATCCAGGTAGGGGACCACGTGCAGGCCCCCATTACTTACGTAGAACCTGACAGTCCCTTTGTTAGACTTGTTTGATCAGCCCAATAAAGAGACCTTGGCCTAGCGCTGATGGCTATAAATACCCTCTATTTCGAGAGGGTCAGGTATTCATTCATTTACACCTATATACTTACTTGCTTGCTCATTCTGTCTCTCACTTTACCATCAGAGTGTCTTGCAGGTACTCCCATCTACTTCAAATTCAACTCAAAGTCAGTTGTGACGGTCCAACTCTGATCAGGTACGATCAGAAAGAAAATAATAAATTTATCAAATTATTCTAATTAATTATTGATGTATTTAAATTAACATTAATATTAATTGAGAAAACGATAAATTAAAAATATTTATTAAATTATATGATTGAAAGATTAAATATAAAATTAAAACTATTAATATTCATAATAATTGATCTACTTAATAATTAAAACTATTAATATTAATAAAGAAAACTTAGATTTTATTCATTGATGAAACAAAGTACATTAAGATGCATAAGAAAATAAACCAAAGCAACAAAACATAAATCAAACGATAAAGTGATAATGAAAACGTGATCTCACAGTACATGTCTACTGTATTTTTATTAGTCGGATAGAAAATTTTAAAGTTTGAGATTCAAGTCAAGTTCCTCTAATGTTGATTCAGTTGTGGACGATGAAGACACATTTGCATCAGTTAAAAGTTGGTTTCCTCCAATAAAATCATGAGTTTTTATTGGAAGATCATGAGAAAGAAATTTAACATCTGAGTTTCTTTCTGCATCCTTACTAGATGAAGGAGTTTGATTAACTTGACTAGAGAGTCTCAATTCCACACTATTTGATCTTAGAGGAATTGAAAGTGCAGAAGCTTGATTTCCACCCAAAAAATTAGTCATTCGTGTGAGTTGTGGCTTTGAAACTTGCATAAAAAATGGAGGCAATGAGGAGGGTGTATTTGGCATATGCATCCCTCCATAACCACCAGATGGAGAACCAAGCAGAGAAGGCATGATATTATTCATTTGAGAGTGAACTGTGTGTTGTAAGTTGTCACGGAAATAAGGATATCTTTGATAGTGACTAGGGCTTGAATAAGGATAAGGATAAGGGTATGAAAAATTAAGTTTATACCTTATAATGGAATCCATTTCTTCCTCTCTTTTCTTTTGCTCCATATTTTTTAAGTTACGTTCACTCTTATGAGCATTTTGATGTCCTCCAAGAGCTTGTAAATTTGAAAATTTCTTGTTACAAAAAAGACAAGGAAATTTTTTCACTTCCTATTGAGATAAAAGTTCAGCCATAACATTTTGCGATGAACTTGAATGTTCATTTTTCTCTAAGAGACTCGAAGTTAAAAGAGAAAATACAGTTTATCTTCAACAGTCAGCTAATCTGGGACAAATCCCCAAGAAGCTCTGCATGTCCTTCCTCAGAAGATAATCAGTTCAATACAGTTTACAAGTGTGACAAATTTGGGTTCAACATTTTCTTTCCAATCAAATTTGGCAGAGTTCTCCGTGTTGAGGAATCAAACTTCCAATCTTACCTTCACAAAAGAGTCAAACTCCATTGTTGTAAACGTCGGCATTACCTGCATAGACCATTCACATATCATGCATAACAAAATTCATACATAATGCATAACAAGAGTGTTTCATCCTCATTTTCATTTTCCAAGGTCTTATTGCAGTTGACATGTCACCTTGAGATCAAAGTCTAACTTACTTGGCACCTACCAAAGTAGATGTCAGTTCGGCTATCTTTTTTCCATCTAAAGCCAGTATTGGATGTTGTTACCTTTTTTCTTCATTCAAAGTCAGTATTGAATGTCAAGATCTCTTCTTCCATCCAAAGCCAGTATTGGATGTTGTTACCTTTTTCTTCATTCAAATCCAATATTGAATGTCAAGAACCCTTTTCTTTCATTCAAAGCCAGTATTGAATGTCAAGATCTCTTTCACTCATCTAAAGCAAGTATTGGATGTTGTGATCTTTTCTCTCGTCTAAAGTCAGTATTAGACGTTGAGTTTTCCCTTCATTCAAAGCCAGTATTGGATGTCAATATCTCTTTCACTCATTCAAAGCCAGTATTGGATGTTGTGATCTTTTCTCTCGTCTAAAGCCAGTATTAGACGTTGAGCTTTTCTTTCATTCAAAGCCAGTATTGAATGTCAGGATCTTTTGTTTCCATCCAAATCCAGTATTGGATGTTGTGATCTTTTCTCTCGTCTAAAGCCAGTATTGAATGTCAAGATCTCTTTCACTCATTCAAAGCCAGTATTGGATGTTGTGATCTTTTCTCTCGTCTAAAGCCAGTATTAGACGTTGAGCTTTTCTTTCATTCAAAGCCAGTATTGAATGTCAGGATCTTTTATTTCCATCCAAAGCCAGTATTGGATGTTGTGATCTTTTCTCTCGTCTAAAGCCAGTATTAGACGTTGAGTTTTCCCTTCATTCAAAGCTAGTATTGAATGTCAAGATCCCTTTCACTCATTCAAAGCCAGTATTGGATGTTGTGATCTTTTCTCTCGTCTAAAGCCAGTATTAGACGTTGAACTTTTCTTCATTCAAAGCCAGTATTGAATGTCAAGAACCCTTTCACTCATTCAAAGCCAGTATTGGATGTTGTGATCTTTTCTCTCGTCTAAAGCCAGTATTAGACATTGAGTTTTCCCTTCATTCAAAGCTAGTATTTGATGTCGTGTTTCTTTTCCGTCCAGCGTCTTTCCTGAACGACTCTGATGTAGCTTCAGATTTGGTCTCATCCCACATCTAATGTTCTTCTAGATTCTTCTGATTGCCTTTTCCAGAGAGTTGCTCGCCTCATTCAATGCCATTCTTGGATGTCGCTGCTTGCCTTCTCGAGTTTTATCTCTTTTTTCCAAGTATTGATGGTTACTCTTTGTCTCCCTGACAGATATCCAGAAGTATCTTGTTGTTCCCCGATATGTCTTTCCACGTCATTTCATCTAAACTACCACAAATTTCCAGTTTCGAGTCTTTCCATGTTCCCAGTGTCTGTCTTATCTCATACATCATTCAAAAAATATATGTCAAAAAAGAGTCCATGCATTCATTCATTACATATGCTATCATCTCATCGCATCAGGGACAAAATTCAGGTCTGTTTGTATTTAATTACTTTCTGCCTATCTGGCTAAAAGATGATTAAATAGGGGCAACTGTTGTATCCTAAATTTTGCCCCTAACTTTTTTCAGTCGCACTTTCATACCATATTTTATCATTCAGTCACAATCATTAATAAATAGCTTCATTCATCACATTTGCATCCTATCTTTAAGTTTTCTCTTGTGTTATTGACTAACTTCTACTCAAAATGCCAAAAAATATTTGTCTTTGTCTTTGCATATTTGTGTTTTGCAGGTACCGAGTCGAAGCATATGGCAAATAAGGTTTTCCGGTATTATTTCCCTAAAATCTCTATTTGCAAAGAAAAAGAATTAAAAAATTTTCATTTTTTTCTCACTGTACAATCGATTGCTCCTAGAGTGCAATCGATTGCACATAGTGTATTTTGCGCCATTTTTGAAAAAAAAAATACACTGTGCAATCGATTTGCACTGTAGTGCAATCGATTACATAGAGTGAAAATTAAAAAAAATCAGCATTTTAAAATTGTCAAATTTTGGCTCCAATTTTCCTTCATTTTTGAAAGATGTATAACTAATTCAAATTTTAGTGCCAATCTTTCATTTTTTAAAAGAATTATCATTAATTCAAATTTTGGCTCTAATATTTGAAAGAATTATCATTAATTCAAATTTTGGCTGTAATATTTGAAAGAATTCATTAATTCAAATTTTGGCTCCAAGAATCAATTACCAAATTACCACTAATCCCAATCCTAAAACTCTATAAATAGAGCCCTCATTTCATTCAAATTTCAAGCTTTTGATAGCCAAATCCACCTTGCTAAAAAATCTCTCAATTCTCTCCATCTACCAAATCCACTCAAAGCTCCATTTTCAAAAAGTTAGTAAGCTTTGCATTGAAGCTTACTAATATTTGAGCTAAACCTTCATCCAAACACTTTTTCTCCATCAATTCTCTACATCCAAGCTTGGTCAATTGATTCTTGTGGTTGAATTGAAGCAAATTCTTGAAGTTGTTTGATAATTTTCTAGATCTACCTTTGGTAAGTTTGGATAATTCATCTTTCAAAATGTGATCTCTTGGTGATCTTTGGGATTGATTCTTTGAGCATTATCTTGTGATTTCAATGGTGTTATTTTCTCATAATTTGATGGAATTTTCGTGCTCAAGTGGATCCATGATCATAAGGTGTTTGATGAAAAGTTTGAACAAGAAATTGCCCTTTTAAAATGCTGTTTTTGCTACTGCTTCTGCGTGCAATCGATTTACACTGCTGTGTAAATCGATTTACACTGCACAATTTTGCACAATTTTTTGAAAATTATACTGTGTAAATCGATTTACATAGTAGTGTAAATCGATTTACACCAGAACAAAATATGTTTTTTGCCTTGTTTTGGGGCAGCTTTGATCCAAAATGCTTTTTCTACTCATTCCTTTTGATTGTTGGTTTGGATTGCAATTTTAAATGTCCAATTTGTCTTTAAACTCAATGGACTTTGTGATGTAGATGAAGTTGGATAAATGTTCATCAATTCAAATCTACCTAAGAGTGAATTATTTAATTCATTTTTGGTGCTTTGGATTAATGATATGTTTAGTGCTTTAATCCATCTAGAGGAGTGGTTGAATTTAAAGATGAAAGAATTTTGAAATGGTGATCCAAATTAGCTTATCATTTCCCTCCCTCTTCATCTTATCCCTTTCTTTTTTAATTGTGCTACATGTTAAGGGATGGTGATCTCAATATCATTTATCCAAACATGAAGTACATAGATTGCTATTGACCGGCCTCAAAATAGGTGCGACTTCTACATAAGTCCACTTACGATTGCTTAACATAATGCTAAATTTTGTCCTGATTCGAATAAATGATCATTCGTGGCACAAACTTATGATTGCAAGCCCAAGTATGTTAATTTGATCTCTTTGATCCAATAACCTTGAGATTCATTGTGTGGAGGCTTTGGTTCTACCAATCCTCTAATGGATCTACAACACCTTTGGTCAACACGGATCACTTAAACATCATTGATCATTACATGTTGCCTTGTGAGAATTCCAAAATGGATGATATACTTGACAAAAAGCAAATGCAACTTGTTGTGTGGAGGCTTTGGTTCTACCAATCCTCTAATGAGTTCCAAATGCAAGTTTCAAGATGGTCATCCAACTAACCACTAATTAATAACAATTAACTTTACTTTACGCTTTTATTTTCATGCTTTATGTGCCATTTACTTTTAGCATTTTACATTTCATGCTATTTTCATCTTTGCTCACTTGAGCATTTACTTTTATGTCATTTTTATTTTGCTCACTTGAGCTTTTCTTTCTTTTTTTAAGACACCTAATAATCAACATGAACCATAAAAAACTTTAATGATACTTGGACTACATGGTTACTATCCTTTGCATTATGGAGTGATGGACTTCTTGGACTTAGGATTAGAGACCTTGGCCTATATTGGAGACTTTGTGACTTTATTTGATATTTTGTCTGGAGTTCTTGAGGTTTACCTCAAGACATTGGGTTGTTTGTTTATTTTGTGTGCAGGTTATTGAGATTACGATCTTTGTTTATAATCTGGAATTCACTCGTATACAACCGTTACTCTGCCCAATTTTTGCGAAGACTTAAAAACACTTGAAGTTTGGTTCTCTCAAGAGGTCTAGTGTCTTTGCTTGCTTGGTTTCACTCCAAAGAATGGGAATTCTACATTGGCTCATAATGTCAAGTATAGGATTCATGTTGGTTAGACGGTTCTCTCCCTTAGCTTTTACCTTATGCTTTAGGATAGTCCCTTCATCTCCTCCCATCTTCTTTAATTTTCAAAACCTTCTCATCTTCTTTCAAAATCTTCTTTATTTTTAACATCAAATTGCTTTCATAATAAACCTCGACCTTGTCGAGTGCCTTTTCTTTCAAAACTTCTTTTATTTAAACAAACTTCAATACATTTAATCATACTTTGACATTTCTTTCAAAATTAACAAAAAACACTTTAACTCATTCAAACTCTTTTGTGCGCCCGAGCACCTTTTCCCTTAAAACATTTTTTCAAGATGAGACATGATTCATTGATAGTCGAGCAACATTCTCCTATCCCTATGGTTATAAAGGTGTCGACTTTTCCACTTGAGTACTAGAGGCGTTCTCAAACCCTCACTCTTGTTGACGCAGGGTCCATCTTTCTTACACCTTGTGGGCGTTAGTCGAGATTTCTCTCCTAACAATGACGACTTGTCTCCTTGTTTAAAAACAATCAACAAACAAGTCTTTTCTAGATGAACTACGTGTACCCTGATCCCCTATTGCATGAAAGGTGGTACGTAGGCACTAAAGGTTCACAACCGCGGCGGGTGCAAAAATCATAAAAATATTTCTTTTCTCACCTCCACCATCCATTTTATATACAACACATTTTTATAGCCAAAATATGCAGATTTTTCAAAGAGGTTCCTGCGGAATACCGTAGATGTTTAGGGTGCTAATACCTTCCCTTTGCATAAACAACCCCCTTACCTTGAATCTTTCCCCCTCTTTTTGGGTTATTCGCTCTTTTCCCATTCCTTTGGAAACAATAAAGCGCGCTTGCGATTTTTATTTTGATCTGTATAAAGTCTAGTCAATCCAATGGCTTAGTCTTGCACATTTCTACCGCTACAGGGTAGACCAAGCCATCAATTATTATTTTCTATTATCTACTCTTTCAAGAAAAAAAATTAAATTTAACTTGCCAAAAATAAAAGTTGCTATTTTCAAAAAGATGGCGGTGAGTTTAAAGTATAACTTGTGTATGAAAGTCATCTTCCTCATGAGACGATTAGTCCTTTAAATAGGAGTTAGGCTCTAATACCACTTATTAGACTTGAGACTTCACACACAAGAGAGAGAGAGAGAGGGGGGGGGGGGGGTGAATTGTGTGGTTTAGAAAAACGTGGTTTTGAATTTTTTTGGCAAATTAACGTAAATCAGAGTTTAAAAATAATTTTCAAATAATAAGCAGTGAAACATAAATAGCAGAAAGTAAAAGTTAAGGGAAGAAGAAGGACGCAATAATTATAGAGTTTTGGTTAAAACTAAAGGACCTACTTCTCTCCCCAAGACTTGGCCTTGAGAGTTTCCAATAATACTTGAGAGATTTTGGTAGGAAAGACTCACAAACCCCTTTATACAAGGAAATGATGGTTGATATTCAACAAAAAATATCACAAGACGATGGATATGGGCGTTTGCATCTTTTTCCCAATAAATTGCTCAGAGTGAAGTGACCATTCTCCCTTCCCAACTGTGAATTGAAGCGATTAGTCTCCTTTTCACGAACACGTACCTTGTAGCAATTAACCTTCAAGTTCCAAAGTAACTGAGCTCAATAGTTTTAGTTTAATAGGATAACCAAATAACATCTATGATTTTAACCAGACTAATCTCAAACTAGAATTGATTTTTACAGGATAAATCATAACCTCTGAGATCTTAACTGGGCTAATCTCAAACCTAGGAAGGTTTTAATATTGACTAATCTTCAACCTAAAAAGAAACTGTCACACAATCCCCAACCAAAGCTTTTATTGGGTTTAGCTTCTAACCACATATTTTATCCCTAAATGGACTGTATTCAACCAAGGTGATTAAACAACATTTCCTTGGTGAATTTTACAATTCTATCATTCCAGAATTACATTGATATCCTCACTCACAAAGAATTTTTCTCACAAAAGGATTTGACTATAACATCTAGTGAGAGAAATTTAAATAAAACTTTAGAGCGAGAGAGAGAGAGAGAGAGAGAGAGAGAGAGAGAGAGAGTTAGAAAGGGAAGTGTCAAAATACGTTTCTGGATGATTTGAAATGAGAAACGAGGTGTCTATTTATAGGCAAGAGGAGTGCCCAAAGCAAAATTTCCATTTAATTATTTTTATCATTGGATAATCAATTATCACTTTGGTCTAATTGATTAGATTATGAAAAATAGCTATTGATGGTCATTCTAAAAGGAAAGAAGATGTATCTAATCGTTTCACATCATTGAGGCATTGTCTAAATAGCTTAGTGCTTAAGTTTGAACTGATCTAATTGATTAGAAAAAGAGCCTAATCGATTAGATTGGTCAAATATTTCCCTTTAGCTATTTCCACTGCTCCTAAGTCATCTGGCATAACTTAAAGACACTTTTGAAAATGTTTTCTCTTGGTTAAGTTATTTGAAAAAAGGTTTTAGTATGTGTGTGCTTATATCTATATACTTTTACGAAAAAGTCCTTCGCTTTTACAAAAGTTCACTCACTTACTAACATATGAGTTTAACTTTTTCTATAAGCCTTATGCCAACTATTATATTCTTTATTGACACTGTTTGATATCACTTGAGGCTTTAGATAATGCACCTTTTTTGCCTTCTTTGAATAGTTAAGTTCATCAAACTATTTTACTTGGGTTTGTATCTCTAGTCCCTTATGCTTGACTTATCATCAGTTGTCTTTATGGTTGACTTTATGATTGACCTTATAAATTCCTTTACAATTGTCTTTACATTTGTCATCATATTTGTCATCATCATTTTTATTATCAAAATATGATGCCTTAGTTAAAGATATATTACCTATAAAACAAGGTTTCACACATTAAATGTTTTTCTTGTAATAAGAAACATTTTGTTGGGAGTGACTCACACGTCTTCCTATGCTAGTTAGTGATGACATTTCCTCTTCTTTAGAGTGCTTGAGTGTCTTTGAACAATTTTTTAGGAGATCTCAGCCATTAATGGTGTTGAGTGGATCACATGGTCCTTAGCAAATGAACAAAGTATAAATATCTTTTTAAGTGTCATTTTTACTTTTTTTTGCTATTAATGACCTACAAAAGATTTATTTTTGTTTCCATTGCTATATTTATTTGCGTGCTTCCTTTATCTAGCATTTGGTCAAGTTCGTATGATCTAGTTTGTCGGTGCTTATTGTGCATGCTTGCTTGATCCATCTTCTAAGATAAATTTTATCACTTTATTTGCTTCTCCCTCCTTTAATAGGGTTTTCGTAATAACGAATAGTTGATTTTCTAATTTCTTCCTTGAGAAGTTTCATCTATTACTGACATTTTCATCGAAAGGTGCTAGTGTTTGAACTTGTTTGTTTGTTAAATTTTATATGTATTTGATTTCCTTCTGCATGTTTCAATGAAGGCTCAACATTTAATTACCCCATTATGTGACAAGGATCCTTAAAGCAAGGTCCAAATAAATATCCTCTTTGGGCGGCAGTGCTCCTTCAATGAAGTTCTAATGTAAATATCCTATTTGGGCAACAAGGATCATTTAATGAAGGTCCAACGTTAATATCCTATTCGAATGGCAATGATCCTTCAATGAAGGTCCAACATTAATAGATGTACAAGATACAAGAATAAATATCCAGTAAGATAGAGTGCCTCATTAAATCCGTTGATGTAGGAGAAAATAATGCCACCCCTCAAATTAAAATTAAGCTTGGAAGAATGTGCAACACAATGGTGGACTAGAAGGCTTTTCCTTATCATCATAAACATTAAAAAAATAACTAGCTAACTTAATGTATCAGAACACTAAACTTCAGGATATCTGGAAGCCACTTGTTGTGATTACCTGCTAAGTTCACACTCTCTAGGTATTATTGAGATCGATCCCTCTAATGTAGCAGCAGGATCTTGCTTGATCATGTTGAGCCCTCGAGGCTCATCTTGGGTTTCCTACAGACTTCTAGTGGGTGTCTACCTCTGCTTATTGGGCTTCATTTTAGGGATTTGATCCAAAAATTTCACTCTCTACATACTTGGTTTAGAAACGTTGGTTGCATCTATCACCGCCTTATTGGCTCTTAGGCTGTCATGATAACACCTTTTGGTGGATGTCTGGTCTTCTTGGATCACTTTAACACGCTTATCTAGTAGCGGGTACTTCATGCATATTTACATGGTAGACAGGGGCAGTGCCCAAGAGGTTGATGGAAAGCCTAACTATGATCATATTATATGAAAAAATGTTGGTGTAAGCCCTAGAGGCCAATAGTTTCGGTACTTGTATCGAATTATTTATTAATAATTCAAAGGCATTTCTTTATTATGTTTGTTTTTCCAAAATAATAAAGTCCCTAGAATAGATAATCCATTTAATGAGATGTTAAGTGTGACTTAATCATGAGATCCCATTAAACATAAGGACATTATTCTTAAAGTATTCGTAGTCGAGCTTTATTGTAAAGTGGGATAACATTAAAGCATTGGGACTATTACATGGATAGAATGATGATCATATCTCATGGATCATTGATAGAGTTATCAAGTTTTCACATAAGTATTAATATTAAGAGTAATATTTATACTGAATTAACCCACTATGAGAACACTACATAGAAAGTTATGCAAAGTGTTATAAGATATTCTCATAATAATAGTGGTGTATACCACCCTTTGACTTGAAACCACTATGGACCTTAGACGTGGAGTCGAGTACTTTATTAGTGATCAAACATTGTCAGTAACTGGATGACCATAAAGATAGTTGATAGATACTCCACAAAGCATGCTGAGGGACATGAGTGACCTAGATGGAATTTTCCCATCATACGTAACATGATAAATGTCTAAGGGCCCAATATTGAAATGACAAGGGTGACACGATCTATGACTTGTGTTCAATATAGACACGAGGGCAAAAGGGTAACTGTACACACAAACATTATAAGATAAAAGGTTTTGTCAGATCACATGACATTTTCGTGACTTGGGTAGCAATAATGTGTTGCTAGATACCGCTCACTGTTTATTATGTAAAATGCATCATTTCATATAATTGCCAACATCGCGAGAATCTACAGGGTCACACACATAAGGACAAATTGATGAGAGATAGAATAAGTAAGGATCACTGTAAGATACGATGTACTTGAGAGAATTATGGAACACCGTAAGGTATGGTGCACTTAAGTGTAATATTGAACATCATATAATATATTAATAGTTAATATTATTATTATTATTATTATTATTATTATTATTATTATTATTATTAATTTTATAATAGTTGTAAAATATAATAATAATAAAATATTCTTATTATAATAATAGTTATAATAATAATATATTATTATTATTATTATTATTATTATTATTATTATTATTATTATTATTATTATTATTATTATTATTATTATTATTATTGTTATTGTTATTATATGGTACACTTAAGTTGGGCTTTTTAGCTTACAACCCACACAAGTGGTTCTATAAATACAACCCTTATGCATAGGCTTTTTAATCTTGATGAAATTAGGTTTGTGAAACCCTGGCCGTCTCTCTCTCTCTCTCTCTCTCTCTCTCTCTCTCTCTCTCTCTCTCTCTCACACACACACACACACACACACACACACACACACACACACACACACACACACACACACACACACTCACTCACTCACTCAAAGCCTTCATTCGTAACAGATAGCATTGAGATTGAAGGTTGTTTGTTCGTGTGGACTGAGTAGAGGCATTGTTCTTCATCAACGCTTGTGATTAATATTCCGGTTTTTGCATCAAACTTGTTAATCACCACACGAGGTAATTTTCTATCATTGATCATGATTATTCATAAGGATCAACTAAAGGGAAGTTTTAATTTCTGTTGCATTTTTGAATCATGATTTCCCTTCAGAAAATGCATCAATCACAAAGTACCCAACTTTTATTATCTTCACACTCTCATTTATCCCAAACACCATATTTAGGGTGATGTAACATTTCACTCGCACATGCTCCCCAAGAATCCAACTAGAAAATTTTGGAACTCTCAAAGATCATCTGGACTCAACTCAAGGCATGTGAACACGTCCCAATAGAGAATACATGAAAACTCCCCTAACCGGTCAATACTCTTTTAATTTCCCAATCGCCACATCATACTATTATGACCATGGGATCATTTTCACGGGGATGAGTCCCGACGACGTCTTTGTTGGAAAAAGTGATCTCATGCTCTGTAATTATCCATATGCTTGATTTTTAATTGTTATAAGAATCTTATATGGTCATCACCTGTTGGGCATACCTTCTTTTGGAGGAGCTAGACTCACAATCTCCAACGAAACTCCCAACTATGGTATTGCGAGTGTAGCAAACTGGTTGGTCTTTTTCTCATCTCCACTACTTCTTTCCTTTTCTAGACCTAAGGCTCTTTGGTAGCTTTTCCCTTGATATTTATGTAAGAACAAGATTTGGTTCTACATCGGGCCTTTAGTTTTGATGATAAAAATATATTGTTTCTTAGAGAACATTTTTGTACCCTAATGGTTTTGTCTAGTGTGTAGATTTTCCTAACAGGTTCTGAATCTGAAGAAGTGGCGTGTGACATCATCATTTTCTAAACTCAACACCCTATGACTCTGGAAAGATACAAATGTTTGCTTTACAAATATCTAGTCAAGTTCAGGAATGCTTCTAAACAACGGTTTTGAAGAACGTTTCTCTTAAAAGCTTCTGAATGTGACTCAGATGGAAGAGCTTCTGAAGATATCAAGATCTTAAGATTACGTGCTCTCTTATTCTAAGACTCCGAAGAACAAGTTCTGTAGACTCTAAAGTCTTGGTTTTGAAGACTCTAAAGGCAAGGTTCTGAAGACTCTCTTTTTTCTTTTGATCCTTTTAAACATGCTTCATCAACACACATTCTGAAGCCTCTGAAGATTAGAAGATAAGATCAAAAAGGTTTTACGTGAGTGTATAGTACATGGTAGAAGATCAAAACATTCCTTCCACTATACTTATTTTGTGGTGCAAGGACAATACTATGGTACAATATTGTCTATCACTCTCACTGACTATTATGCAAGAATACAATTAGAATTTTAGAGATGAACTTTATCCTTGGAAGGGTAGAATAAGAGTTCTAAAATTCTAACTGTTATAAAAACTTTTCATGTGAACTATACTTCTTGGAAGAATGGAAAGATGAACTTTTACAAAAACTTTTCATGTGAACTTTTGCCAAGATAAATATTTTATATTTGTGAGAAAAGTTGTAAAGCAAGGAACTTTTGTTCATATACTTTCTTAAAAACACTTTTGTGTTAATCATTGTATTTCAATTTGTGTAATATGCTTCCATATAAACATCTCTATAAATACACCTTTTGTATCACAACTTGAAAGTTGTTTATTCCATGAGAGATTAGGGTATAGTCAGAAGTCCCAAGAATACATTGACAATAGGTCTTAATGGTTGTAATCAATTTGGGTATAGTATATTAAGTCCTTGTGAGAAGGAAAAATCACCTTGGCAGGTGGACTGGAGCTAGCTTCGTTAATAGCAAACCAGAATAAAAATATTATGTTCATTATTTTTATTCCAAGTTCTTTGTTCTTTGTTTTGGGTCACCAAAAAGTTTCGATCTAGAAATATAATTCAACCCCTCTTTCTTGTGTTTCCTTAACCTTTAATTGTCATCAAAGCTCCGGTTATGGTATTAATTGTTTATCAAACACTTAACCATGTCAGATAAAGATCTAGATTTTTGTTGAAACACAATGGCATGAATCCCTCCACCAGCTACACCCATTACTAATGAAAGAGATCACTGTAGTTCCAAACCTCCAGTTTTGATGGAGAAAAGTTTTATTATTGGAAAGATATAATTGAATTTTTCTTTCTTGGCCATGATGTATATCTATGGGATATAATAGTTTATGGCTATGTATATCCTGTTGATGATAGTGGTAACAAGTTAAAAAGAAGATTGATGAATGATCAACAAAAGAAAGACTACACAAATCATCACAAAGCTAGAACCATTCTTCTGAATGCGGTTTTTTACACTGAGTATGAGAAGATCACAAATAGATACACATCTAAGTCTATATTTCATTATTTGAGGATGACTCATGAAGGAAGTTCTCAAGTGAAAGAAACCAATGCGCCTGCCTTGATACAGAAGTATGAGGCCTTCAAAATGGAAGATGATGAAATAGTTGACAACATGTTCTCAAGGTTTCAGACTCTTGTTATAGGACTGAAAGTTCTGAACAAATGATACTCTACTGCAGATCATGTCAAGAAGATTATCAGAAACTTTCCTAAGAAATGGAGGCATATGGTAACTGTGCTGAAACTTTATAAAGATATGAACAACATTTCTCTTGAGGAACTTGTTAATTATTTGAGAAGTCATGAGGTAGAGCTTGAAGAGTATGAGCCTTAAAGAAAAGGAAAATGTGTGGCTCTGAAGTCTAAGGGAAAGTATGAAAATACTAAAGCCTATCAAGTTGAAGAGGAAGAGGAATATGAAGAAGATTTTGAAGAATAAGTAGAGACACCTTTTCTCTCCAGAAGGGTTAACCAACTCTGGAAGAAAAGACAAAGCAAGTTCAAAGGAGCCAGAAGGATAGGTGGTCGCTTCAAGTATACTTATGAACAAACAAAGTTAGGTTCTAGCAAATACATCACATGATTTAAATTCAAGGAGCCAGGTCACTACAAGAATGAATGTTCCAAACTCAAAAAAGACAAGACAAAGAAGAAAGTCTTCAAAGGGAAGATGAAAGGGTTGATGGCTAATTGGTATTATTTTGATTCTTTAGAATATGATTTTGAGGAAAAGCAAGCATATATGGCACCGATGGCATGAATGAAAGTGTTTTACCCCAAAATTTTCCCTCTCATTTTACTCAACACATGCCTATTGAGATCCTCAACTTTCCCCAAGGATGCCCAAGAATTGATCAGATGAATTTTCCTCCTAAGGCAATGAACCCCCAACTAGGGTTTCCATATTCATCAATATGTTTAAGCTCTAATGGTATCCAATGATTCCCATGGTCCTAACATGTCCTCAATATCATCCATGCCAAGTTTTATGCTTTGCTCAATAATTTTGCTCAGACAATTGCTCAAGTATTGGAAAATAAACTATGCTAGGTCAAAAGTCAACTATGACCTATATACAGTCAAACTTTAAGATTTTTGGTTAACATCAACATTTTGAAGTGATATACATCATTTGATCAAGGGTTGATCATGATTCCTCAAGAAATGCTCCTAATTCATCAGAAGTCAAAAGCTGCAAATTAGGGTTTCTATAGGAAAAGTCAACCAAACTTTGACTAGGCATAACTTTCTCATACTTTATTAGAATTTTTTCCACAAAGGCTCATTTTTAATATAACCCAATTCCCTACAACTTCTCTTAATCCATTAAGTCCAAGAAATGCACCATTTGAAAGATACAAGCTTATACATTATAAGTCATTTTCAGAAAGTCAACAAAAGGCACTTTTTGTCAAGACCATTTACATCAGGATAAAATCTTGAAATGCAAAATTGATCAAAATAGGTATTGAAGTAGGAATCTTGGGCTTTCCAAAAAGTCCAAGATAATCATTATGAGATAAAAATTGAGCAAGTTATGGCTTTCCCAAGTTGGGAAAATTTGGGAATTTTCAAGAATTATGCATTAAGCAAATTTGAAGTTTTAAGGTAAGGGCTCAATTTATTGGACTTCAAGCATCTTCCTAAGCTTATAGAGGATCTCTAAAATTATTCTTGCCATGCCTTGCATTTGCAAACTATTTTATTCATATTTATTTTAATTTATTTTAAATAAATCTAAAATAAAATGTATAAAATAATTAGAAGTAGGCTTTGGCATGTGGGCTAATGCTTTGGACAGACATAAGGCTCAATAATTCGTGAAAGCATGTCCACATTCATTCAAATTTGAAAAAAGACAAGAATCCCATGTATCTTGCCAAAATTCAAATTCTCATTCATGGCCTTGAAACACATGTTTATGTCCATTTCATTCCTTGCTTTCTTGTCCCCTCCATCTCCACTATATATACAACACACTAGCAAGCTTCATATAGATGAAAATTGCTTGAGAAGAACCACCAAAAAATTGCAAAAATTATCAAAATCGTGAAATTCAAAAAAAGCAGTCCCCAGCCTCTTTCAGCCTATTTCAAGTCCTCCATCAGCATCCTGAACTTCCCATGAGCACCTACTACCCTCCATTCAAGCTTCATCACGCCCAAAAGTGCTCAACCGAATCTCAACCATGATTTAGTGCAGCCAGGTTATGCACGCGCATCATGTAGCATCAGATCTACACCTTTCAATGTCAATGCAGTCAGATCCAAGAGCTTCAACGTGAGATTCAACATACGCCCTCAAGGCTTCTCCTCACTGGATCCTAATACAGCCTCTGGGTTCCCTCACTCTTGGGCCTAGCTTTTTTTCAAATCGGCACCCCCATTTAATTTTTCTTTATTTTGTTTTATTATTTATTTCTTTTACTTTGTTTATCATTAATCAAACACTAAAAAAAATCACAAAAAAACTTAGGACTAATTTTTCCTTAATTAAACAATTAATTTCTTTAATTGATTAATTAATTAAATTTTAACTATTTTCTTTAATTTAAAATAAAATAGAACTTAGGATTTAATTTAGATTTAATTACTTTCTTTTCATAATAATAAAAACTAAAAAGAATTTAGACTATTTTTCTTGATTAATTTCATCTTCTAATTAGACTTTAGGATAATTAACTTAATTATTTTCTTATATAAAAAACAAACAAATAAGCAAAAAGATTTTCTTATTAAGTTGATAGACGTATTTTCAACTTCTGTGCACATAATTTATTTTTGCAATTTCTATTCATTATTGTACCTGTATGCTGGATGTAATAACTAATTAGGATCCTTTCATTGCTTTATTTTATTTTTCCCCCAATTACTTTGGACATTGTAAATACCCCATCCCCGAAGCCATGTAATCGTGTAGGTTTATCTTCCGCACTTTAAATTTCTGCAAAATATTAACTGTTAGTAATTAGGCTTGTATGAAAAGAATGAAAACAAAAAATGTTAGCAAACCTAACGATGCAAGATAAATAACTGAATTAAACACACCTTTCACATGCTCACCACTAAGGTATCTCCCACTTCGGTTGCCTCGGAAATACGGTCACTATTCTCAAACGTGAGAATTCTTAGTGACTGTCCTCTAATTCAGAGATCGCAAGTCCCTTTCGAAGGTTGCCTCAGTAAAACAAAATGTGATCTTAGAACTTTAGGACAATTACTAAGAGATCTTGTCCTGTTGCCTTAAGTGACCGTAATCGTCCCTTTCGATTGTCCCTTTAAACTCCAACGATGGAGCTACCTACTCCTTAATAGTAGGATAGTGTTTTCTAAAGGAAATAAGAAAACGAACAGTCTTTTTCGAGTAGGTAGAAACTTTTAAGTACTTGCTCAAAATAATCAATTTTTCACACTTACACTTTCAAACATTTTTCAAACAAAGTTTTTAAAAAACACTTTATCACACTCTTGAGGACTGATACAAGGGTTACCATAAAGTGAAACGCCACACTAAGGCATCTTCAAAACTTTTCAAAACACACACAAAAGCAATTTAAAAATGAGAAAGTACCTAAGAGCCCATGGAAAACCATGGATAGAAAGGGTGCTAACACCTTCCCTTTCTATAATCTACCCCCGTACTCAGAAACATCTCGAAAAAGGTTTTTTTCTGTTCTTTTTCCCTTTTCCTTTGTTGGATAAAATAAAATACGGTGGCGACTCTTGCTTACCGCGACATTTGCGAATGCAAATGCAAAACCAATATTAACAGTCAATTCTGCCACCGTATCACAGAACTGGCAACTCTGGTGGGGACATGATTTATAAAGTGGGGTTTACCTTAGGATCTAGGTCATTTAAATTGCTTCTTTGGATTGTATTATTTGATTTTCTTTTAAGGGTATCTATTTGGGTTGTTTGGATCCTAAACCAAGATCGGGAAATTCCTTTTGGGTAAGTAGAAATAAACTGTGAGGGAGCTGTGTGTAACACCCCTTCTAAAATACCCCGAATAATATTAATTATATCAATGATTAAAGACATATTCCATCAGAGTTAACACAGAACAAGGGATGTCACAATTATGAAATAAATAAAACTTCCAATAAAACAGTAGTCATGCTACACTGAGGGTCATTATTCAAATAATTCAATCAAATTAAGACCATGTCTTACACAACGGAAAAATACCATAACCAAAACGGAATAAACCAAAACATAATTATTCCCAATGAAATTCAAAGAAACAATTGAATAATAACTAATTCCTCAACTAAACGTTCCCCAGTGTTACAACCTATCAGAGCAAGACACTGACACGCGAACTTAAAGTAACATAGCTCTAGAGCCATCCTCACCAACTCCTGAGCTGCTAACTTTAATCTGAAATTGTTAAAGTAAGGGTGATATTTCTCATAATTAACATGCATTATAAGCTTCTCAATCAACATTATATCACAAGCATATTATTTCACCCATTTTAGCATAAATTCAGATTCAACACGCAGTTCCAATCATACAAGTCATTATGCACAAATCAATAATCAACCAAAGAATTGTAACACTGGAAGACATCCTAACATGTTACAATTCCATGCAAACACAAATGCGGACACAATGCATGTGGTACCAACACGTGACCAAGTCACCCAACACTGATCCATCATCAACCGGATACAGCAACCATCGATTCATCCATAAACACCCGGACACGAATCCAGCCTAACCACCCGCCATCACCCGAGTATCGGTTAACGGCAATACAAGTCAAATTCCACACAATGGGAATTAACTTCACCAAAACAATGCATATGCACGCACATCACTAGCATGCAACATCAAATCAGTCTATGAAATACATCAATTTATCATAACTGAACCAAAACCAAAAACATGATATCTCAACGATCATGCACACCATCATTAGCAACATAAACATGCCTTTCATTCACACAATACTAATACATCCATCCATCACAGGTTCACTGCTACATACACACCCATATGCGTTAGCCAATAATCACTTATTTCGGGATTTGACTCATTTTCAAAATAATTTCAGGTTTTAAGAAATCTTTTCATTTTATAAAATAGAGCATTAAATTTAAGAAATAACGTCCAAAACGGCACTCAAAACGGACTTACGGTTTGAAAGTTATGAATTTTCAAAGTTTAATATTTTTCAAAAAGTTACAGCAGAACCCGGTTCCTACATATGCAGGAACCGGTTCCTGCGAAGTTCAAAAATCACGCTTCTAGAAAATGTATGGGAACCCGGTTCCTACCTATACAGGACCGGTTCCTACGTGCATTTTTGCTAGTTTTTATAAATTCACACAGTGGAACCCGGTTCCTCCCCACTGGGAACCGGTTCCCACGACCTGCAGAGTCAAATTCTGCACTTTTGACAGCATTTATTCATTCTAAACCAATTCCAAACATACCCATACAAATTGCAACATGAGAAACACCAAAACACATCCATTTTGCACCATTATAACATCAAACAACATTATTTCATTATTCCTTTTTATCATCTGACACCCTAATGGTTTTCAACCTACAATTCGACGCAATAGGGACAATTCTACGGAACCCTAGAATTCTAAACCGGGATTCCCTAACATACTATGATCCATACTATTGAATATCTAAACCGATAATACGAATTAACTAATCGAAATCACCCCTTACCTTGTGGGTTCTTCGAATTCTGACGCTTCCGGTTTTCTCCTTCTTTTTCCTCTTCTCAAATGCACGTATGATGAATATTCCAAAATAACTCTCTTTCTCTTCTTTTTCCTTTTAATACTCCTTTTATTATTCCAATAAAATAATTAAATTAGTAATTAGTAAGAGTAGAGTATTTTACCCCTCACACCCTCTAATCACTCTTCACACCACCAATACTTCTTTCCTTTAATTAATTAAATTAATTCCAATAATCCAAAAATACCAATAATTAAATTTTCAATTAAATTAATAATTAAAAATTCTAATTATTTAATAATCAGATTATTTGGGGTGTCACAACTCTCCCCAACTAAAAGAGTTTTCGTCCTCGAAAACATACCTTAGACGAACAGTTCGGGATACGAGTCCTTCATCTGACTCTCCAGCTCCCAAGTGACATTTCCATCTGCTGGTCCTCCCCAAGCCACTCTTACCAACGCGATCTCCTTGCCTCACAACTGTTTCAACTTCCGATCCTCAATTCTCGCAGGTACCGCTTCCACAGTCAAACTCTCTCGTACCTGTATATCGTCTACCCGAATCTCATGAGACGGATCAACAATGTACTTCCTTAGCTGAGATACATGAAAAACATCATGCAAATTTGCAAGTGACGGCGGCAAAGCAATCTGATAAGCAACTTTCCCAACTCTCTTGGTAATCTAAAACGGACCAATAAAATGTGGAGTCAACTTCTTTGACTTCAAAGCTCGACCAATACCAGTCATCGGAGTAACTTGCATAAAAACATGTTCTCCTTCACTAAACTCAAGATCTTTCCTCCTCTTATCGTGATAACTTTTATGACGACTCTGAGAAGTCCTCATCTTCTCCTGAATCATCTTAATCTTTTCCGAAGTCTGTTGGACAATTTCCGGTCCAATCACAGCACTCTCTCCAAATTCATACCAACACAACGGTGTCCGAAACCTCCTACCATACAATGCCTCAAACGGAGCCATGCCAATGCTCGAATGAAAACTATTGTTGTAGGTAAACTCAATCAATGGTAGATAACTATCCCAAGCTCCACCTTTCTCCAACACACAAGCTCTTAACAAATCTTCCAACGACTGAATCGTTCTCTCCGTCTGACCATCTGTCTGTGGATGATAAGCGGAACTCAAACGCAACTTAGTACCCAAAGCTTCTTGCAATCCCGTCCAGAATTTAGATGTAAACCTCGGATCTTGATCCGACACAATACTAGAAGGAATACCGTGCAAACTCACAATCTTCTCAACATACAATTCTGCCAACCTTTCCATCGGATAATCCATTCTTATCGGAATAAAGTGAGCAGATTTCGTCAACCGATCAACAATAACCCAGATAGAATCACAATTCTTCGATGTCCTTGGCAAACCAGACACAAATTCCATAGAGATTCCATCCCCTTTCCATTCCGGAACAAACAACGGTTCCATCAATCCTGACGGTTTCTGATGCTCAATCTTCAACTTATGACAAACCAAACAAGCATACACAAACTCAGCAATTTCCTTTTTCATTCCCGGCCACCAAAACAACTTCTTCAAATCATGGTACATTTTAGTAGCACCAGGATGAATACTCAATCCACTACGATGTCCTTCTTCCAAAATACTCTTCCTAATCTCTGCAACATCCGGAACACACACCCTATTACCAAATCTCATAACACCATTCTCATCAATCCGGAACTCGCCTCCTTGACCTTGGTTGATCAATGTCAATTTATCAACTAACCTAACATCGGACTTCTGTCCATTCCGAATTTCTTCCAGAATACCACTAGTCAGTTTCAACATACCCAATTTCACACTATTCGGAGTAGTTTCACATACCAAACTTAAATCTCTGAACTGCTCAACCAAATCTAACTCACGGACCATTAACATCGACATATGCAAGGACTTCCTACTCAAGGCATCCGCAACAACGTTTTCCTTACCAGGATGGTAATTCAAACCGAAATCATAATCCTTTAGAAATTCTAACCATCTCCTCTGCCTCATTTTCAACTCTTTCTGATCAAGGAGATACCTCAGACTTTTGTGATCACTGAACACCTCAAACCGAGAACCATATAAATAATGCCTCCACAACTTCAAAACAAACAGAACAGCTGCCAACTCCAAATCATGAGTCGGATAATTCCTTTCATGTACTTTCAATTGTCTCGAAGCATAAGCCACCACCTGCTTATCTTGCATCAACACAACACCTAATCCCATTAATGATGCGTCACAATACACAACAAAAGACTTATTCAGATTTGGAAAAATCAAGATCGGAGCACTTGTCAACCTCCTCTTCAGCTCTTGAAATCCTTTCTCACATTCAACATCCCAAACAAACATCTGACCCTTCCTGGTCAACTTAGTCAACGGTAACGCTAATTTGGAAAATCCTTTTATAAACTTCCTGTAGTAACCTGCAAGACCCAGAAAACTACGGATCTCAGAAGCATTCTTCGGCGCTTCCCACTGAGATACTGCTTATACCTTCGTAGGATCCAAAGCAATTCCATTCTTGGAAATTACATGGCCAAGAAAACTTACTTCACTTAACCAGAATTCACACTTGGACAACTTCGCATAAAGCTTCTTCTCTTTCAACAATTCCAACACAACTCTGAGATGTTCTGCATGCTCTTCATCGCTCTTCGAATAAATTAGAATATCATCAATGAACACCACCACAAACTTATCAAGATACGGATGAAATATCCTGTTCATATACTCCATGAAAACACCAGGTGAATTAGTGTTGGCTCCTAAATTCGACACCCTTGTTTTTATTAATATAAGCCATTAAAGCTGAAGAATGGTTTCGACCAGCTGGTTCTGTCGAAATGCTCATCAGAAGATGGCAATGTACTTAGAGAATTTCTTCCAAGGAAGAATCTTGTTGCCTTCGACGTCGAAGGTGCTTCTCGACGAAGGTGTTCGATTGCTCAGAGTGGAACGGTTTGAGATTCAAACGTTTGGAGGGAAAACGGTTCCCAGCGGTTACCAAGTGCAACGTGCCAAGATCTGGAGCGTCGAACGCTTTGAACGTGCCAAGTGGAGTCATCTCGAAGCAGCGTAACTGCCCGACGGTTACTTGGGATGTGTTTAGTATAAATATTAGTAGTTCACGCAGTTTTTCGTGTGTGTTCACAATTATATACAAGTCACTCATATAGATTCAAGTACCCAGTGTGAGCGAAAGAATTGTTGAGAATGTATGTGTGAAACACCACTTTAATTAATCAAAGTCATTTATTTTCCAGAACTTTATTGCTCTTCATTTACTTTTCCAGTCGAAGCCTTTATTTCAAGCCTTCCTTTATTCTACCAAGTTTTCTTCTCCATGCAATTTACATAAAGCTTCTTTATTTTCTTGCCATTTAACCATTATCAAACTTAGTCAAAACCCCAAAATCAACCATGTCTTAGGATCAATCTGATCGATCCTGCGAGTCACCAAATAAGTAACCTTTTGGAAGATCAGCAATTGTTTACCAATTCCCACGGTAAACAAATTGGCACACCCGGTGGGACCTTGTGTTGATTTTGAAGTTTAACCTTTTTATATAGAATATCATCTTTTTCGAGAAGTATTGCATGTTATTGAGAAGTGGTAGAATATACACTAACAATACCAATACTGCCAGAAGAAGAGAAGCGATGGCGAATCCGCCAAACAATAACGAAATCCCACAAACGAATGTGGGAACAACGGTTATCCCAACCGTAAGTGAAGCGCTAACCGCTGGTTCAACACCAGCAGTAACGGTTACAACAACGGGGCCATTACCTCCGTTCACTAGCCCTAGAGTGCCTTTGGGAACTCCCCCACCAAGGGGAAATCTAGGCACCAGGCCTTATGTTCCCCCAGGATTTATGACAGGCGGTCAAAATCGAGAACCACTCTATGGCATGCCAACTTCTGAATTGGCTAGCCTGACGAACGCTGTGTCCACTTTTTCAGACCCTTTAGTGAGTGCCTCTTCACCACTCCAAGGTTCAGGAGTAGGTATGACGAACAGAAATAGGACCCAACTCTTAGGAGGAACGTCCCAAGTAGCGCATGGCCTTACAAATGCCTCGACAGAAGTCTTGAGGCAACAAATGGACGAAAGCAACCATGATATGGTCCAAATGTTGGCCCAAACTTTAAGTACGGTGTTGAATCCTCTAATACAAAACACCACCCAGTCGAATCAGCAGATGACAGCGCAAATCACGCGTTTGGATGATTTCTTTGGGGTACCCCAACCTATTCAACAGCCCCAAAGGGCGCAAATAAAGGGAAACCAAGGTATACTCTTAGAGGAAGAAACCACTATTAACCAAGTCCAGCAGCCTGTCGAAGAAAACCTTAGGGCACGATTAGAACAACCTGTCGAAGAACCTAGGGTCATAGCCCCAGAGGTAAGGTTAGTTAACAGAAACCAAAATGCTGACGAAGTAGTTCAGCATATCCAATACCAGAATATGGGTTTGGAAAATAATCTGGCAGCCATGATCGAAAGAATTATGACTCAAAATGGGATGAATATGGGCTTTCGTAGGCCCAACTTCACATCCCCATTGTCAGAATATGTGTTGCAAACAGACTTACCTCCTAGATGTAAAGTCCCTAAGTTCACTAAATTCTTAGGGGACACGACAGAATCTACTGTCGAACATGTGGCGAGATACTTGATCGAAGCGGGAGATATTTCAAACAACGAAAACCTGAGGATTAAGTACTTCCCAAGTTCTTTAACAAAGAACGCGTTTACTTGGTTCACAACTCTTCCCCCCAATTCGATCCATCATTGGACCCAGTTGGAGAGATTGTTCTATGAGCAATTCTACATGGGACAAACCAAGATAAGCCTGAAAGAATTGGCCAGTGTAAAGAGACGTTTCACTGAACCTATAAACGAATATCTAAATAGGTTTAGGTTGCTCAAAGCAAGATGCTTTACGCAAGTGCCAGAACATGAGTTAGTCGAAATAGCCGCAGGGGGCTTAGACTATTCCATTAGGAAGAAGTTAGACACTCAATACCTGAGAGACATGGCCCAATTGGCCGATAGAGTTCGACAGGTAGAACGTCTTAAGGCTGAAAAAGCCAAGGCGACAAAAACTCATAAAAGAGAGAGGATATCGTATGTCGAAATGGATGATGAAGATCCAGAAACCTTCGACGAAACTATAACCGTCGAAGAAGGCGAGGTCGATTTAGCGGAACTAAAACAAGGGCCACCATACTCTTGCAAACTGTTAGTCCCCTCAAGTGGAAAAAATCCCACTGGTCCAGAAAGGACCAACGATAGGTTCCCCAAAAAGACTTATAGTTTTGATATTACAAAATGTGATGAAATCTTTGACTTACTTGTAAAAGATGGCCAAATGATAGTACCCCCAGGGGTAAAAGTGCCTCCTCTTGATCAAAGAAAGAAAATAGGCTTTTGTAAATATCATAATTTTCTGGGCCATAAAACGTCTCAATGTTTTCTTTTCAGGAATCTTGTGCAAGACGCTATCGAAGAAGGGAGGTTGAAGTTTGCTGACAAGACCCCCATTACTGTGGACTCCAACCCTTTACAGGCTGAAGCCCATTATGCTGAACCTTCAGAGGTGAACGTGATCGAGGCATCCAGAAGCCAGTCGAAGAGGCCAGGAATAACCATGGTCGAAGTCACTAAGGACCATGTCAACATGCCAATCTTTGGCAGTTTTTCTGGGAATCTATCCAGAAAGACAATTGAAGCGGTCCAAAAAGCGGTCGAAAGCCCAAAGCTGGAGACAGTTGGAGCCCAAAAATCTGGAACAAAACCCAGTTCTTACTTGGCTGCAGTTCAAGGCCAGACGGAGGATTTGGAGATTCAGATGAAGCAGTTGACTTTTGCCACCAAAGACACCATGAATGTCAACATGGTTGAAGTCTCTGAACAAAAAGCATCAGAGGAGGCCATTAGGCAAGAACAAGCCAACAAAACTGCTTTCCCTCGGGAAAATGAAAATCTAGCAGATTTCCTGCAAAGATGCCAGAAAAAGAAGTCAGAAGTGATGCTGTGTCCTCGATGCAGTTCAATCTTCGACAAAAAAGCTGCTGAACATATTCAAGGTGTAAGAGCAGCAAACAGAAAAAGGGAAAGTGTTGATACTCGACATGACCCCAGAAGAACCCCCCAAAGGGGTTCAAATCAAGAAAAGAGGCCACTGACTTTCAGGCCTCCAACTAATGTGCCAGTTGATACTTGGTATAAAACATCTGGTCGAAAGAGGCCAAGCGAGGAAAGATGGCACTCCTTCGAAGTGCCAAGAGGTTCATCTTTTACACATAAGAAAGAACCTCAGGTTGCTACCCCTAAAGTGACCCAGGTATCAAGCAACTACAAAGGGAAGAATCCCATGTCTCGATCTCAATGGAGGAGATACCAGAGGCAACGAAAAGCTGAGAGGGAAGCTGCTAATGAACCAAAGGCAGAATCAAGTTCAAATGTTCCTCAGAGAAAGCAGAGGAAGCCTTTGGAAAGACAACCAGTGACCAATAGGCTAGTCTGGCCTAACCAGGGTGAAGTCGATAACGAAGATGGCTCTGAGTCTGATGACACTTTAGATATCATGGTGAACATAGTTTCAGTTTTACCAAGAGAGTTCAACCGCCAGGTGGAGGTCGAAACAAGCGATTGGGAAGTTGAACAAGAAATGGCCAAGCATAGGCCAGTATGCTATTTCGTCATGGATAATGGCGCTACTGAAGAGCAGAATGGGTTCTTCGAACCTCCTACAGAGGCGATGAAAAATCACCTTAAGCCTTTATTTATAAGGGCTAAACTCGAAGAAACCACAGTAAATAAGATCTTGGTGGATTGTGGGGCAACCATCAACATCATCCCTCACTTTATGCTGAGAAAAATAGGCAAGAGTGATGAAAACATCAAGCCTCACAACATGGTCCTGTCGAATTATGAAGGCGACATAGGGACCACTATGGGTGTGATCCAACTGGACATCAAGGTGGGATCTATCCTTCGACCAACTATGTTTATGGTCATATCGGCCAAACCTAACTATAATATTTTGTTGGTCCGTGAATGGATACATGGTGTTGGAGCTGTACCATCATCAATGCACCAGAGGTTGCTACTATGGCGTCCTGATGGAATGGTCGAAAACATAGAAGCGGATCAAAGCTATTACCTGGGCGAAGTAAATCACCTAGGGATGGCAGACTTCGACAAAATTCTGGCCCACATTGGGCCATGCCCAACACCTGACTTCGACTTGGCGCCAGCGCCAAATACTTTTTGTTCCCTATACCTGCACCCTGAGCATGGTTTTCAATGGGACAGAGAAGACTTGTCCCACATTGACTTTAGTGGGCTAACGGATATCCAACCAACTGGTTGGGGAAGTGAATTCAGTGACAATGACTGAGTCACAATCATTGCAGCGAATTTTGGCTTACGTAGCCGAAACAAGGATGATAACGGCTCTCGAAGCCGAAGTAAAATATATGGCCACACAGGCCAATGATCAAGAGTTACCTTCTACAGGTCCTGGAAAAGATTTCGACCCAGAACCTCCTGATATCATGCCAGAAGGAATGCAGGAACAAAGGCTCGACGCCATCTACGACGATGAGCCTTTGGGATTCGAAAAGGACCCCTTAGCGAACAACATCAAGATGCTGGCGCAGGATCCTTTAGAAGAAATCAACTTGGGCGAAGGGTTAGAAAAAAAGCCAACTTACATTAGCGCAAAAATAGACCCAGAACTCAGGTTGGAAGTAATCCATTTGTTAAAGGAGTTCAAGGACTGTTTTGCATGGGATTACGACGAGATGCCTGGTCTCGACAGAGGATTGGTAGAACTTCAGTTGCCAATCAAACTTGGGAAGAAGCCAGTCAAGCAAAGTCCAAGACGCTTCGCTCCAGAAATACTGTCGAAGATCAAAACGGAAGTCGAAAGACTGCTGAAGTGCAAATTCATACGAGCTACAAGGTATGTCGAATGGATTGCAAACATTGTGCCAGTGATTAAAAAGAATGGTACATTGAGGGTGTGCATAGATTTCAGAGATTTGAATGCTGCTACACCCAAAGATGAATATCCTATGCCTATGGTGGAAATGCTAGTCGATTCTGCCGCTGGCTATGAGTACCTGAGTATGCTCGATGGTTATTCAGGATATAATCAAATATTCATTGCTGAAGAAGATGTGTCGAAAACAGCTTTTCGATGCCCTGGGGCTTTAGGCACTTACGAATGGGTAGTGATGCCTTTTGGCCTAAAGAATGCTGGGGCAACATATCAGCGAGCAATGAATTCTATCTTCCATGATTTTATTAACACTTTTATGCAAGTATATATTGATGACATTGTTGTAAAATCTGTTTCCAGGAAGAACCATATAGACCACCTTCGACAATCATTCGAAAGAATGAGAGAACATGGTCTGAAAATGAACCCTTTGAAGTGTGCATTCTGTGTAAAAGCTGGAGATTTCTTGGACTTCGTCGTCCACAAGAAAGGAATCGAAATCAACCAGAACAAGATGAAGGCAATTCTGGAAGCGAAAGCGCCAGCGAACAAAAAGGAACTGCAATCTCTGCTGGGCAAGATAAATTTCTTAAGGAGATTCATATCTAACCTAAGTGGGAAAGCTCAAGCCTTTTCACCCTTACTTCGATTGAACAAAGAAAGATTCGAATGGGGGCAAGAGCAACAAGAAGCATTCGACAAAATCAAAGGGTATCTCACAAAGCCACCTATTTTGGTGCCTCCTTGCAGCAACAGGAGTATGAGATTGTACATAGCTGCATCCGACAAAACTTTGGGAAGCATGTTAGCCCAAGAAGATGAAAATGGAGTCGAAAGACCCATTTACTATCTTAGTAGAGTTTTGAACGATGCAGAAACTAGATATAGCGAAGTTGAAAAATTGTGTCTATGTCTGTATTTCTCTTGTACAAAGCTCAAACAATATATAAAACCAGTTGATGTGTATGTTTCGTCTCATTTTGATGTTTTCAAATACATGTTGTCGAAACCCATCCTGCACAGTCGAATTGGCAAGTGGGCGCTAGCATTAACTGAATACTCCTTGACCTTTATGCCTCTTAAGGCAGTGAAAGGACAAGTGGTGGCAGACTTTATAGTCGACCACTCAATTCAAGTTGAGAGTGTTAATTATGTGGAGATAGAGCCTTGGAAATTCTACTTCGATGGTTCTAGCCATAAAGATGGAACAGGAGTAGGAGTCTTGATTATTTCTCCAGAAAAAATTCCAACAACATTCAAGTACAAGATATCAGGTACTTGTTCGAACAATGAGGCTAAGTATGAAGCTCTAATTACTGGCCTTGAGATATTGTTGGAATTGGGGGCAACTCGAGTCGAAATAATGGGAGACTCAGACTTAGTCATTAAGCAAGTCACAAAAGAATACAAATGCATAAGAGAAAATCTTATTATGTACTTTGTGATAGCAAATCGTTTATTGAAAAAATTCGAAATGGTCAACATTCGACACATACCCATATTGGAAAATCAAATAGCCAACGATTTGGCACAAATTGCATCTGGGTACAAAATTTCAAAAACGAGATTACAAAGAGCAATCGAAGTTAGAGAAAAGATAAAAGCAACTTGTCTGTCACCAACAGATTTGAAATCGACAAGACTAGGGTATGCTGATCAAAGCAACTTCGAAATTTCGTTCATAGACAATTTTTCAGAGCAAGATTGGAGGAAACCCATTGTGGATTATCTACAAAATCCAGCAGCTTCGACAGAACAAAAAATAAAATATAGGGCGTTGAGTTACGTACTCATGGGTAATGAGATATTTAAAAAGACGCCTGAAGGGGTATTGCTAAAATGTTTAAGTGAAACTGAAGCATACATAGCCCTTTCGACTATGCACGCTGGAGCATGTGGGGCTCACCAAGTAGGCCATAAGATGAAATGGTTATTGTTTCGACAAGGACTATACTGGCCCACCATCTTGAAAGATTGTGTCGAGTTCGCCAAGGGTTGCCAAGAATGTCAAGTCCATACAGGCATCCAGCATGTACCAGCAAGCGAACTTCACTCAATAGTAAAACCATGGCCCTTTAGAGGATGGGCGTTGGACCTTATTGGAGAGATTCGACCAGTATCATCAAAGAGCCAGAAGTATATATTGGTAGGCATTGATTATTTCACTAAGTGGATCGAAGCTATTCCTTTAGTCAATGTGGACCAAGAAAATGTCATTGAATTTATTCAAAAGAACATTATCTTTAGGTTTGGAATCCCTGAAACTATAACTACTGATCAAGGATCAGTTTTCACCGGTCGAAAGATGCATGAATTCGCTCAAGAAACAGGCTTTAAACTCCTAACATCAACGCCTTATTATGCACAGGCAAACGGTCAAGTCGAAGCAGCAAATAAAATAGTGATTGGCTTGATAAAAAAGCAGCTTGGGAAGAAGCCAAAAAATTGGCATAAGACGTTAGACCAGATCTTGTGGGCCTGTCGAACGTCCCCAAAAGAAGCCATAGGTACAACACCATATAGGCTAACTTTTGGTCATGATGCAGTGTTGCCAGCGGAAATTTGTCTTCAATCTGCAAGGGTTCAGAGACACCATGATATCCCCTCTGAAGTTTATTGGGATATGATGTTAGACGAACTAGTAGATTTAGACGAAGAAAGACTGCACGCTCTCGACCTACTAAGGATTCAGAAGAAAAGATTAGAAGACTCTTACAATAAAAAAGTGAAACCTAAGGCATTCTCGCCTGGAGAATTAGTTTGGAAGGTGATTCTTCCCATGGATCGAAGGGATCGAAGCATGGGAAAATGGTCACCCAAATGGGAAGAACCATTCAAAATTATCCAAACTTTTCTGGTGGAGCTTATGAAGTCGAAGAGTTAGGTGAAGATAAAAGGCTCTTGAGAGTAAACGGGAAATATTTGAAAAAGTATAAACCCATGCTCTAAGAGATCAAAATAAATAGCAAGTAATGACTAAATTAACCATAAATAGCCAAGATGGAAAATTTTATAATTAGCCAAAATGGCGACAATGTCAAATACATATTACAATACATGGTTAAATAGCTGAGTAATTTAGAAGGGGATAGAATCTCTGAGTCGAAGGTACTTGGCCTGCTGCAACTCCAGTCTTTTGTTGCACAAGGCATTCGCCTGGGCAAGCTTGGCAATTTGGTCATCGAAGGCTTGGGCTTTCTCGGCAAACTCTAGGCCTCGCGTAACTTCAGCTTGACTCTCGGTGTCTGAAACAGTCGAGAGAAGCTCCTCCTTGCGCTTAGTATTGGCATTCATCTTGGCTTCCAGCTCTTCGATTTGCGCCTTTATGGAGGCGTTGTCTCGATCTAGGGCGTCTATTTCTTCTTGCTTGGATGCCTTTTGCTTCGACAACTCTGCAATTCGAGAAGTCGTCTCAGCTACTGCAGTCCAGGCAGAAGAACTTTTGCCATGTAACGCTTCGAGCTGGCTGTTGAAGCCCCTCTGTCGTCGATAGTCTGCTGAGACTTGATCAACAATGGAGTATAACTCCATGATAAAGCTCGAAACCTCTGGAGTCACAGCGAGCAAGTCGACTGCATTCAAAACAGCTCCCAAACACGACGGAGCAATAGGGTCCCCCTCCAAAGCCTTCATCAAATCTTTCTTGAAGAACTGAGCCTTGACTTTCATCAAAGCCTCATCGAGAGGAGAAGTCGAAGTGGACTTCCCCGATTGAGTAGAAGCATCCTGACTAAGGTCAGATGAACTTCCCCTACTCTTGATAATGGCGTTCAAGTAGCCAATAGGATCAGTTTGCTTCAAGAGTGCTAAGTCTTATTTAGACTTATGCTTTGTCGAGGTGGTAACCTTTACGGCAGCGTTGTCTTGGGGTTGAAGTTGTTGAGTAGCGTTTGCGTCGACATGACTCTCTTCGACCTGTAGCTCAGCAGTGCCAGCGTCAGCGTGATCCCCTTCGTCATGTTGCTCCTCCGACAGATCGACCACTAGAATCTCCTTTGGTTGTTGCTCTTCTGTTTCGATGTTGGCTTCATCATTCGCCGACTCCTTCTCTTGTGGTCTACTGTGTTCAGCAGAGTCTAGTGTTTCAGAAGTCTTTGGTGCTGAACTTTCAGTGGTTTCCTAAAAATAGAAGAGGAAGAATCTTCTAGTTTAGGAAGAGACACAATCGAACGTGAGTATCGACACCTGTGTTAAAAAATGGTCAGAGAAATTACCTGCATAGGAACTTCAGCCCCAGGGCTGGAATTATCACTTTCGACGGGTTTATGAGCAAAACATTTAGCTCCTCCTCCGTTGGCTCTTCGATAATCACTAGAGGTGGCCTGGGTTTTCTCCCTGCAACCTTTATTCTGATTGTGGGTCGAGTCTCAGGAGAAGGAGCATCTTTCTTCAGTTTTCTCCGTTTTAGAGGAGCGGGGGGAGAGTCGTCTTCTTCGTCACTCCCAGATTTGACCGTCAGTGCAGGTCGTTTCTTGGGTGAAGGTGCCTGAAAACCAATTGGAGTTCGATTTAGAACGCTACATCGAAAGTCAGAATGTTAAAACCAGAAGGAAATAATAAAAGTTGGGTTACCGGTGCTGAAGATTTTATCGAAGGACCTTCCCCCTGATGGCTTGTTGTAGTTTTCACCGGTGCTGGAGGTTTTGTCAAGGGACCTCCTCCCTGTTGGCCTTCTGCGGCTTTCTTTGCTGCAGGCTTTTGAACAACTGAAAGAAGACAAGTTATAATTTACAAGTTCCAAGTCGAAATGGAAAGACAAAATAATTTGGAGAGTGAACTTACATTTCTTTATTTTGTCAAGGACTAGAACGAAAGACTTATGAAGTTCGTCCACAAAGTCTTTCTCGTCGAAGAACTCTTCAGCATAGTAACTCTTCCACCAGTCTTCGAAGGATGGTGAACAGAGAAAGTTAAGTTGATAGTCGAACAGTGAAAGGACTGTTCGACCAGCATACCTGCCAATATGCTTGGTGGCAGCATCTTCAGTATAGTCGTTGCAAAAATATAACATGGACTTCTCCTTAGGAAAAATAGGAGAAGGAAGTGATTGAATGATACCAAACTGTCGAGAGACCAAGTTTGGTTGGTAAGCAATCAAGCTCAGGTGAGTCTTGGAGCTCTTGAAGCGCAGGGGCATTATTCTAGGTGTGAGAAAGGCTTCCCACATTATTGTGTGTTCTTCGACATGAGGGTCACCTGACGACTTAGGATGGGGCCTGGTGAACCATTCTGGACCAACCTTTCGTCGAGCGAAGGGAGCCATGGTCGAAGTGAATTCTTTTCTTTTTGCAAACATCAAGACGAAGTTTGCAAAAGTCTGTTGAAGCTCCAGCCCATCTTCAGTCGGGGTCAGTAGAGCTAATCTGGTGCCTTCAATTCGTCTATTTGCTACCTCAGGAGCTTGCTCATTTATTTGAGTTTTCTGAGGTAAGAAAGACTCGAAAGTGACATTGAGCCACAGTTGAAGTAGCCAAAAGGGTCCTGCAAGCAACAGACTAGCTCTATTTTCGATGACCTTTAACAGAGTCGCTCCGCTGCTGATCGACTCGTACAGATTCGCCAAGATTAATTCTGCCAAACAAATATTTTGGCCATGGTGAAGTTGGGTGGCAAGGGTGACCATCTTCTTTTTCACCTGTAAAGACTTTGTACAGAACACAAAGCGTGATAGCCAAAGGGCTAGAAACGCAATATGCTCTACATCCGTCACAGTGGCTGTCGACCTATCATGGTAATGGTTGATATAGGTGGTATAGGTGGGTTTCATTGCTGAGAATCCAATCTGATCCTCCGACATTTCCTCTGGGTCGAAATAATCCCCAGTGGGTCGAAGGCCAGTGATGGAAGCCACGTCGAAAAGCGTGGGTGTTAGCATTCCACAAGGAAGGTGGAAAGTGAAATGAGTGTAATCCCAGAAAAGCAAGGAGGCTATCAGCATCTCAGGGGAGTAGTTAAGACCCGTCTTCGACAGCATAACTAGGTTGTATATCCCCAGGTTCTTCCAGATCGAAGTCTGGCTTTTTTCCATCTTCTCTAGACAAGCGCTGTAGTCAGGAGTGAGGCTAGGGCTTGACCTAAAGGCCCTAACACCCCTATTGAAGAAGCGAAGATCTATCTTCTCCTTAGCGGGATCTTCGTTATCATCTGCAGCTTTCTTAGAGCACCCAACAGGTTTGAGCGCCTCAAGCACTGGAAAGAAGTTCTTGATCTTCATGGCTTCATCGATGCATGTGGATAACGGGCCAGACATGGCGAAGATTTGGTTGGAGTATCCAACCGGAATCATTAGTTGGTGTGAGTAAGCTTCACGCTCAGCAGTTTCTAGGGGTTCAGGAACCCTTCGTTGGCCTGTAGGGGTAACTGTGGGAACAGTTGAGAAGATTTTGGGTTTAGCATTTCTGGAAGGAATGTTAGAACTAGGAGCGTTAGAGGAACCTGAGGCCATTGTTGAGTTAAGGTTGAAAGTGAAGTGAAGAACAAAGTTTTTGCAAGTTTGCAGAGATTTTGTGTCCAGCAATGAGGTTTTGAATGCAGGTAGCGTGAAAAAGTCCCACAATGGGTACCTAGCGCTATTTATAGTGGTTGGGAAATCCCCAAATTCGAGGCCATTTAATGTTGCAGAAGATAGTGGGACACATGGCGTTCCCTCGCTGAGATAGCTGTTCTGCAGAAATGAAAAGGTGCAGCGTGCGCCCTCGTTTTTGGGAAATTGTCATGATGACAATTTGTGAAAAGACATTGGGCACTCTAAACGCCGTACTGAGGTGACGTCTTAGGTACAGATGGAATGATGGCTTTTTCTTGGGATTGTCAGTGGTTGGTAGAAGACAAAAAGTGTGCAGGTTAATTTGTGGCTAAGGATGAAAGACAGGTGTCGAATGGAATCTCAAAGAATGCCTTTTTCTTTTCAGCGTCGAAATAAGGCATTCTTGGGGGGAAATTTGTTGGCTCCTAAATTCGACACCCTTGTTTTTATTAATATAAGCCATTAAAGCTGAAGAATGGTTTCGCCAGCTGGTTCTGTCGAAATGCTCATCAGAAGATGGCAATGTACTTAGAGAACTTCTTCCAAGGAAGAATCTTGTTGCCTTCGACGTCGAAGGTGCTTCTCGACGAAGGTGTTCGATTGCTCAGAGTGGAACGGTTTGAGATTCAAACGTTTGGAGGGAAAACGATTCCCAGCGGTTACCAAGTGCAACGTGCCAAGATCTGGAGCGTCGAACGCTGTGAACGTGCCAAGTGGAGTCATCTCGAAGCAGCGTAACTGCCCGACGGTTACTTGGGATGTGTTTAGTATAAATATTAGTAGTTCACGCAGTTTTTCGCGTGTGTTCACAATTATATACAAGTCACTCATATAGATTCAAGTACCCAGTGTGAGCGAAAGAATTGTTGAGAATGTATGTGTGAAACACCACTTTAATTAATCAAAGTCATTTATTTTCCAGAACTTTATTGCTCTTCATTTACTTTTCCAGTCGAAGCCTTTATTTCAAGCCTTCCTTTATTCTACCAAGTTTTCTTCTCCATGCAATTTACATAAAGCTTCTTTATTTTCTTGCCATTTAACCATTATCAAACTTAGTCAAAACCCCAAAATCAACCATGTCTTAGGATCAATCTGATCGATCCTGCGAGTCACCAAATAAGTAACCTTTTGGAAGATCAGCGATTGTTTACCAATTCCCACGGTAAACAATTAGTAACTCCAAACGGCATAACAAAATACTCGTAATGTCCATACCTCGTTCTAAATGCAGTTTTCTGAATATCTTCCGACTTCACACGAATCTGATGATATCCAGATCTCAGATCAATCTTACTAAATACACAAGCTCCAACTAGTTGATCCATCAAATCATCGATCCTTGACAAAGGATACCGATTCTTGATTGTAACTTTATTCAGCTGTCTGTAATCAACACATAATCTCATTGAACCTTCTTTCTTCTTAACCAACAACACCGGAGCACCCCACGGAGAAACACTCGGACGAATAAACTTCTTCTCAAGTAACTCCTCCAACTGTTTCTTTAACTCCGCTAATTCAGATGCCGACATACGGTAAGGCGCCATCGACATCGGACTAGTTCCAGGAATCAAATCTATAGTAAATTCTACCTCCCTCTCAGGTGGCAATTCACTAACGTCTTCCAGAAACACCTCTGGAAATTCATTCACCACTGGCAATCCATCACTCTTTTCTTTTCCCTCCGCTTCTATTGCAGAATACAACATAAATACCACAACACCATCTTTCACAACTAGGTTCATCTGTTTAACCGACATAGTCACATCTTCGACACCAACCTCTTCAGGAAAAATAACCGTCTTCGCAAAACAGTTGATATGAACCTGGTTGAATTCCAACCAGTTCATTCCAAGGATGATATCAAGTTGTTCTAATGGTAGGCACACTAAATCCATACCGAAACCCCTACCAAAAATCACAATAGGACAATTCCTACAAACATGCGAAGTAGTCATTGAACCCGACGCAGGAGTATCAATAACCATACTTCCATCCATATTAGAAATTTCCAAATTCAATCTTTTAGCACAATCCAAAGCAATAAAAGAATGCGTAGCTCCAGTATCAATAATCACAATCAAAGGTATGTCATTAATAAAACATGTACCTTTAATCAGCCGATCATCTGGCTTAGTCTCTGACCCATACAATGCAAACACTTTACCACCAGCTTGCTCCTTCTTGGGTTTTGTACACTGAGGACGAGTATGACCTTCTTCACCACAGTTGTAACAAGTCACCACTCTTACTCTGCAATCATTGGACACATGGCCGAGTTTCCCACACTTGAAACACTTCTTATCATTACTTTTGCAATCCACCATACGATGTCCTGTCTCACCACACTTGTAGCACTTAATGGAAGAACTAGAATCTCCTCCACCAAACTTCTTCCAACCACCGGGTCTCTGATTACTTCTATCATAAGGCTTACCACGATCCATTTGTTGCTTACCCTTCCTATCAACATACCCTCGAGCATTCGACTTAGTGCTAGCAAGATCCTCCTCTAAAATCCTACTACAGTCAACCAGATCAGGAAATCTTCGGATATGCTGATACCGAATACCCTGCTTAATCTCATCACAAAGACCATTCTCAAACTTGATACATTTGGAAAATTATCCATCTGCATCGTTAGTATAATGAGCATAATACTTTGCTAACTCAGTAAACTTCGAAGCATACTCACTGACAGTCTTGTTACCCTACTTGAGTTCCAGAAACTCAATCTCCTTCTTGCCTCTGATGTCCTCAGGAAAGTACCTCCTCATAAAAGCCCTCCTGAACACAGCCCAAGTCAACGCAATACCATCTTCTTCCATTTTAGTTCTGGTAGCAACCCACCAGTCATCAGCTTCCTCTGCTAACATGTGAGTTCCGTATCTCACCTTCAGCCCTTCAGCACAGTCAATTACTCTGAAGATCCTCTCGATCTCCTTCAACCACTTCTGAGCACCTTCGGGATCATGTGCACCCTTGAACAACGGAGGATTATTCCTCTGAAATTTCCCCAATTGTCGGTCAACACCAATCACAGCTCCCTGCTGGTTCCCTCCGAGTACTCCAGCCAACATTCCCAATGCTTCAGCAATAGCATCGTCGTTTCTTCCGTTACCTCTTCTGGCCATTGTTCCGTAACATTACAAAACAACCTCGTCAGCACACAAGTATCGACAGTGTCATCTTACACTAGTCGCATACAAAAGGGATAACGACATAAGACAAGACCGACTATACTATGATACCACTATTATAACACCCCTTCTAAAATACCCCGAATAATATTAATTATATCAATGATTAAAGACATATTCCATCAGAGTTAACACGGAACAAGGGATGTCACAATTATGAAATAAATAAAACTTCCAATAAAACAGTAGTCATGCTACACTGAGGGTCATTATTCAAATAATTCAATCAAATTAAGACCATGTCTTACACAGCGGAAAAATACCATAACCAAAACGGAATAAACCAAAACATAATTATTCCCAATGAAATTCAAAGAAACAATTGAATAATAACTAATTCCTCAACTAAACGTTCCCCAGTGTTACAACCTATCAGAGCACGACACTGACACGCGGACTTAAAGTAACATAGCTCTAGAGCCATCCTCACCAACTCCTGAGCTGCTAACTTTAATCTGAAATTGTTAAAGTAAGGGTGAGATTTCTCATAATTAACATGCATTATAAGCTTCTCAATCAACATTATATCACAAGCATATTATTTCACCCATTTTAGCATAAATTCAGATTCAACACGTAGTTCCAATCATACAAGTCATTATGCGCAAATCAATAATCAACCAAAGAATTGTAACACTGGAAGACATCCTAACATGTTACAATTCCATGCAAACACAAATGCGGACACAATGCATGTGGTACCAACACGTGACCAAGTCACCCAACACTGATCCATCATCAACCGGATACAGCAACCATCGATTCATCCATAAACACCCGAACACGAATCCAGCCTAACCACCCACCATCACCCGGGTATCGGTTAACGGCAATACAAGTCAAATTCCACACAATGGGAATTAACTTCACCAAAACAATGCATATGCACGCACATCACTAGCATGCAACATCAAATCAGTCTATGAAATACATCAATTTATCATAACTGAACCAAAACCAAAAACATGATATCTCAATGATCATGCAAACCATCATTAGCAACATAAACATGCCTTTCATTCACACAATACTAATACATCCATCCATCACATGTTCACTGCTACATACACACCCATGTGCGTTAGCCAATAATCACTTATTCCGGGATTTGACTCATTTTCAAAATAATTTCAGGTTTTAGGAAATCTTTTCATTTTATAAAATAGAGCATTAAATTTAAGAAATAACGTCCAAAACGGCACTCAAAACGGACTTACGGTTTGAAAGTTATGAATTTTCAAAGTTTAATATTTTTCAAAAAGTTACAGCAGAACCCGGTTCCTACATATGCAGGAACCGGTTCCTGCGAAGTTCAAAAATCACACTTCTGGAAAATGTATGGGAACCCGGTTCCTACCTATACAGGAACCGGTTCCTACGTGCATTTTTGCCAGTTTTTATAAATTCACACAGTGGAACCCGGTTCCTCCCCACTGGGAACCGGTTCCCACGACCCGCAGAGTCAAATTCTGCACTTTTGATAGCATTTATTCATTCTAAACCAATTCCAAACATACCCATACGAATTGCAACATGAGAAACACCAAAACACATCCATTTGGCACCATTATAACATCAAACAACATTATTTCATTATTCCTTTTTATCATCTGACACCCTAATGGTTTTCAACCTACAATTCGACGCAATAGGGACAATTCTACGGAACCCTAGAATTCCAAACCGGGATTCCCTAACATACTATGATCCATAATATTGAATATCTAAACCGATAATACGAATTAACTAATCGAAATCACCCCTTACCTTGTGGGTTCTTCGAATTCTGACGCTTCCGGTTTTCTCCTTCTTTTTCCTCTTCTCAAATGCACGTATGATGAATATTCCAAAATAACTCTCTTTCTCTTCTTTTTCCTTTTAATACTCCTTTTATTATTCCAATAAAATAATTAAATTAGTAATTAGTAAGAGTAGAGTATTTTACCCCTCACACCCTCTAATCACTCTTCACACCACCAATACTTCTTTCCTTTAATTAATTAAATTAATTCCAATAATCCAAAAATACCAATAATTAAATTTCCAATTAAATTAATAATTAAAAATTCTAATTATTTAATAATCGGATTATTTGGGGTGTCACACTGTGCGGGGTATACCGACACGATTGAAGCAGTAGCTATGTTGATGCGATACTTTAGTGTATACCGGTAACCCTTAAGTAATTAAGGAGAATATGGGGCCGCTGTGTGGTATGATAAAGCGTCAACTGACCTTAGCTCCTTAATTGACCAACTTGGATTTTTAGGACGTAGTGAGATAGCCGTCTTTGGTGTAAACCCAAAGTTGGTTGATACTCGATACTACACTCATTGAGGTTCGACTCTTGAGTTTTGTTTGGTGGAAATTCAATTGTCTATCAGAACTAAATTTGGGGGGAAAGATCGGTGATATTGAGATCCCTTAGAACCCGGTTACTATTATAGGACAGGTTGAACCAGTCCAACTTCAAGAGGATACTTCCTTAAAACCCATGCAAGCCTAAATCTAATGCTGTTTGTGTGACTTGTTTGCTTTCAACTTGAACTACCTGCAGGGTTTTATTATCTGACAACATGATTTCCTTGCAGGATTTGTTTACAGTCATTATCAAATAACTTGGATTTATTGCAGGGTTCACTTGTTTTCGTCACCTTACACTTTTTCTTAATGCATAGCATACACATCATAACATCATGCCACAACATTTCCTTAACCATTTCAAGGATCTCAAGGGTTTGTGATGCAGGTTAAGATAAATCAAACGTCTAGTAAGGGGTAAGGGGATTTATTTTCCTCTAGCCAATGTCGTCAGAAGATCAAAACTCAACAACTTGAGTCAGGGGCTATGACCCACTCGATATGGTGAGCTTGACTCTTGTAGAAGAACCTTCAAAGATATGAAGTGATTCAATCAATGCTATAAAGTTTAATGCCTAACATTTTTCTTGTTTCCCCCGTGAGATCCTTGAAAACATTTGCATATCATACATGTCATCGCATAATAGGTAGGCTCTTGTACATGTCTCTCATGTTCTCGCTGTTTATTACAGCAATGGATCTCCAACAAGACAATAGAGATCTTCAAACTCAAGAGGCTCAGTTCATGGAAATGTTCCTAAACCTATCCAAGGGGCAGGAAGAATTGAAAGCACTCCTCGCTGGGATTCTGACCAAGAAACGTCCTGATAATAACAAGGATGGCCAGGTTGAACAACTGCAGGTTGAGATGGAAGCAATGAGAATCCAAATGTTGGGGCAGATGGCTCTTATCCAAAGCCTAGCCCGGGGACAAGAAGAGCTGACGACCATTGTCAACAAGTTTCATCAAGACGGATGCAACCATATGAAACAAACAGTTGAGGCTGGGGGTCAAGTCATTCATCAATCCTTGATGGGACAAAAAGTTGGCTTGGAGAGTAGACCTTTCCAAATTTCTGCTACGTCACAAGCCCAACCACAACCTCGCCAACAATAATAGGGCAATCGGCGTAAGCGGAATACATCTGAAAGACGCTTTACCAAAATCAACATGTCATTGGCTCAAGCATTACAACACATGTTGGAGGCCAAGCTAGTTACGTTAAGGGTCCCTCCTCAGAATCCCAACACAACCTCCCCAAGGTACAATCCAAATGTAAGATGCGCGTACCACTCCAACAATCCTGGACATGACACCAATAGCTGTTGTATGTTGAGAAATAAAATTCAAGACTTGATTGACAAAGGAGCGCTAGAATTTGCACAAGATGGTCAACTGGAATTATTCTGCCATTCCTTAAAGGCACATCATATAAAGTGACAAGTTCTGACAAGAAGGCTTTTCATTCATTAGAATTTTCAAGTTGTAATTGTCTTTTGATTTGTTCGAACACTTATTTATGTCAAACTTTGTTATTTCATCAATGCATTGCATATGTTTGTCTTGAATTATTTCATTCGTTGTCACTATACTTAAATTGTGTTTTACTTCCTTTTTGTGATATTTAACTCTCGATCAAAAGCTCTAAGCCTTTAGAGGGAGGATGACGAAAACGATACCACAATTCATATAATGTGCTTTTGAACAGACCTTGCTGACGATGTATAGGCGTTGTTTCAAATCCCAAACAGCGGAGTTATAAGGAAGATAATCCCTAGTCAACCCCTTTAAGCCAAAGAAGTAGGATTTTTTCTTTTCACGTAAATTAAAACCCTTAATCATAACATGGGGCAGGGTAGTTTCTCAGCCAATTCAGGCGTGCATTCAGTCGCAATCTTCTGCTTCGTACAAAATGAATGGCATCGAAGACTTCCTTCTAAATAAAAAGACGGTGATGGTTCCACATAATCACCAAAGCAGGAAGTCATTATTTTTCAAAAGAAAATCCCGTTAAGTCAAAACCTATGAAGGAGACTTAAGAAAAAATGGGGCATCCCGCTGACTGTAATCATAAAAGAAAAAATTCAAACAAAAAAAGGGATAACGAAAACAAAAAAAAAGGTTACTATAAATCCTCGACAAAAAGAATATTACAAAAATGACTGCCTCTTCAAAATAAACTTTCAGTATCTGAACCATCACCGAAACATCAAGGACAAGATGCCAGACTCAATTGGGATTCAAAATGCACAATTAACTAAGCATAGGATTGAAGAACATCACGAAGAGCGGGTGGGTACAAATAAATTTTGAGCATTTATCCTTTGTTTCTTAAACCATGAAACATGCCATGTTACAACCCTTAAAAGTCCTAGCTAAAGCATGGGTTAGTTCGAGAGCATATTGTTACAAAAGGTATCTTGACTCCTGTAGGACTTGCTATAAATCCTGAGTTGACATCACACTTTTACAAAATTTGTTTGTTTTACTAAAAAATGAATTTTCAAACTTCAAGACAGACATAAGCTTTGCATTCTTAAAATACCATTATTTGCATATGACTATTTGTTCAACAACAGAGAAATTCGCATGACGAATATCTAGTGAACAAAAACCTTCTCAATGAAAAGGATCACCTCAAGTGGAAAAACACTTCCAACCAAGAGGCACGGCATGGTCGTTGTCAATCACCTGGGGAAGTCAAGTCAAGATTCAAGTAATCTATCAAAGATGCCGAATAGCCAGAGGCAGATCTCCATCTGAATCACTTGGGGCATTGGGCATGAATTCCAGAAACGAATCCTGTACGATCAAACAAGCGCCTTCTGGCACTGTGACAATAATTACTACTATGGACAGTGACAATTCTCCATACCCGGTGAACATGGACATAGTCGAAAAATACTACGCATGAACAAAGACCCGCTAGGTTGACTGGAATTGGAAAAAATTAGGGATAAAAACAAAAAATATGAACACCCGGCAAGTCAAAAACCTCAAAAGGCAGTCCATGAAAAAGTTAGAGGTTAAAGCGTACGACTACGTCCCGTCATCTTGTCACTTTTCTAATCAGTGGGAGTTTTATTACCCTGATCTACATTCACCAAGGACTCAAAGTGTTGGGATAACAATCAAACCATCTACAAAATCCACGGTTGATATTTTCTACAACAGGTATCGAGACAGGGGCATTCTACTACAAGGTCACTGCCATGTTCTTAGCATGGATCCTATTGATGTCAGGTGTTATCATACCCTCGGAAGAGCAAAATCTCTAAATTACGGCTCCAACAAAAATTCCCCAATGAAGTCGCCAAGCTTCTCAGGATTTCCCAACAGAAACATTCTAAATAAAGAAAATTATCATCTAGAATTGGTTCAGGTACGATCCAAAAATGGATGTCATCCTGACACCTACTCTAGATTCTATCCTAGTACAGTGCATATACGATCCAGAGACAAATGCCATTCTGACACTTATTTCAACACATCATCTAGAAACGGTCTAGGTACGATCCAAGGACGGATGTCATCCTGACACTTAATCAAGATTCTCATCTAGAAACGGTTCAGGTACGATCCAAGAACGGAAGTCATCCTGACACTTACTCCAGATTCTCATCTAGAAACGATTCAAGTACGATCCAAAGACGGATGTCATCCTGACACTTATTTAAGATTCTCATGTAGAAACGGTTCAGGTACGATCCAAGAACCAATGTCATCCTGACACTTACTCCAGATTCTCATCTAGAAACGGTTCAGGTACGATCCAAAGACGGATGTCATCCTGAAACTTACTCCATATTTTCATCTAAAAACTGTTCAGGTACGATCCAAGGACGGATGTTGTGATACGGTGGCAGAACCGACTGTTTGATACTGGTTTGCGTTTTACGTTTTGTGTTTGCAAAATGTCGCGGTAATCAAGAGTCACCACCGACTTTTATTTCATCCAACCGGAAAGGAAAAAAGTACAGAAAAAATCCTTTTTCGAGATATTCTGAGTACAGGGGGTAGATTATAGAAAGGGAAGGTGTTAGAACCCTTTCTATCCATGGTTTTCCATGGGCTCTTAGGCACTTTCTCATCTTTTTTAAAATTGCTTGTGTATGTGCTTTGTTTTGAAACAGTTTGACTTCGTGATAACCCTTGTATCAGTCCTCAAGGGTGTGACGAAGTTGTTTTTGAAAATTTGTTTGAAAAGTGTAAGTGTGAAAAGTTTTTGATTTGAGCAAGTACCTACTAGCATCTACCTACTCGAAAAAAGATCGTTTATATTCTTGTTTCCTTTAGACAGCGCTATCCCACTATTAAGAAATAGGTAGCACCGTTGTTGGAGTTTGTAAGGGTCAATTCGAAAGGGACATACGATCACTAAAGCAATATTAGGACACCTTAGTAATAACCCTAGAGTCTTAAGATCATATTCGAGGCAACATTTTTGAGGCAACATTTCCGAGGCAACATTCGAGTGAGACATTTGATCTTTTTAGACGGGAGGGCAACCACTAAGACACCCTATACTTAATGATCGTTTACCGAAGGCAACCGAAGTGAGAGTATACCCTAAGAGTGATATGTGCGAGTGATTTTTTTCAGTTATTTATCTTTTCACATTAGGGTTTTCTAACCGTATTAATTTGTCATTCATTCTTGTCATACAATCCTATTAGCATACATCTAGACAGTTAAATATTTGCGGGAATAAAAAATGCGAGAAAGTAAATCTATGCGATTACAAGGCTTCGGGGAGGGGGATTAATTACATAGCCAAAAACCCGGGGAAAAGCGATAAGTAAAAGCCCTAAATTAAACTATTACAAACCATGAACAATTACAAAAAATATTGTCAAAATAAATAATAAGTGCCCGATGAATCAAATACGAAATGACTAGGGTTTTAACCCTTGACTAAACCTATTGATGATTGATTAAAAAAATGTTTTTTTTCATGTTTTAAGAAAATAATGAAATAATAAAAAAAATAAAATCCTAAGATCTAATTAATTTTAAATCAAGAAAAATAAATTAATTCAATCTAAAACCTATTTTTTGTATTTTATGTATTTGGGAAAAAGAGAAAAAATAAATCAAGAGTTAACCTAATTTTCTAATTTGATTTTAATTGTGAAAATAAATTAAAGTTTCCCTAAGTTAAACTAAATTAAATTAAATTTGATAATAGTAAAAAACTAATTCTAATTTTTTGTGAATTATTGATTTGATGATTTTATGAAAAAAATATTATTTTGTGAATTAAGAATAAATAAAATAAATATTAAAATAATTAAATAAAATAAAAGAAATAAGAAAAGAATGATGGGCCTGTGCTAGCAATTATGGGGGTATATTGTTGAAATTATGAGCCCAAATGATCCAAGCCCGTTTGACTTCGCTGGATCTGATGCACATGCTGACTTGAGGTGCATGATAGACCTTCAATGGAAAGGCATTGGATCTTGGTTGAATATGCATTTGATGGTTGGATCTTGAGTTGTATGGTGGATGCTTGGACATGTGGTGTACTTGATTATGTGAAGCAAAATTATATGAAACAAATATTGGGACCTGGGGATCGAACCCAGGCCCTCATGCTCAACACCAAACACACCCAACCATCTGTGCCACCTGCTTCATTTGTTAATATAACAAGAATAATAAATAATATATAAAACACGGTGGTTCACTTAAAAAAATGCGCGGAATTCAAACCAACCACTGATTGCCACGCCTTATCTTCTTCCCCAGACTGTCGTTTTAGGCAAACAAGCTTTTACCTACGGATGCTTCGTTGTAGCTACAGACCTGTTCATCTCAAAAATGGTATACAAGCAATATAAATGAAAAATGCTGGTGCCAATTAACTCGTCTCATCCCCACGAGTATCATGGTACTAGAATCCAGACCTAATTTTTCCTATATTGAAAAGCTCTAAAACAAGTCAAGAAACCCTAACAATGGCGTATCATAATTCCTATACTGAAAATGCAATTAAATGACACCAATAGCTTGTAAACTCAATGATGAACAAGAATATATAATTCAAACATGCTTATGATGAGTAAATCAGTTAAATCGAAATCAAGTTTGGAGGCAAACCATGTGACTGCTACGCGCAGATTCTGGACCTGAGGCGGCTTGCAATTGATTGAGATATGTTCCTGGGATGTCCAGCAATCTATTGGCAATGTTAGAATGGCCTGGATTGGCCTCTAGGATGGAAATTGAATTACCACTTTTCTTTGAAATTTTGAAGTTTTGTTCTTGGCTATGCACGACTGTTAACCCTTCTCTTGCCTTGGCTATGTTATGTATATGTAATGCAACACATTAGGTCAACAAAAACGAGCTGAATCTTGGTCCATTATGAAGATTTGATTTGGTCTTTATCTTTGTATGATATCTTTCTATATCGAGCCAAATCATACCAATTTTGGTTCAATCTGTTTTGCACATTTTGGATATGATTTGTTAGCATAATTGGATTTGATTCCACCCAAAATCTGATCACAAAACAAATCTTTGATATTTTTTGCTATTTATTTGATTTAATTTGACTTTTAAATGATAAAAATCAAAATAAAATAAATAAATAAAGAAAAATGTGTGTGGGTGCTGATTTGGATCGTGGACCATGTCATAAGCAAGATCCAATCATGAAAAACTAGGCCCATTTGACAAAAAATGCAAATTTGAGCACATTTGTCTTTTGGCAATTTTGCAAAAAAGGTCAACTTGGACAATGCATAACTCTCTCAATTTTGAACCTAGAGAGGTGTTCTTGGACTTTATAGAAATCTTAGGATGTTCGCTAAGCAACCCTTTTGGTCTCATCTCAATTGAGACTTCCATTTTCATGTATGAAGCTTTGACCCAAAAGGTGTTTTTGTTGACTTTTCAAAATGACCAATAATGTCAAAATTCATATCTTTTTGTGAGTGCATATTCTAAACTTTGGAGCTAAAGATGAATTGTTGGGAATTGCATCCACTTCAAAATGAGCTTTGGATGGGTCATTTCTGATAAAGTATGATAAAGTTATGCTTGGTCAAAATTGAGTTGACTTTTCCTACAAAACCCTAATTTAGCAACTTTTGGGTTTTGATGAATTGTGAGCAATACTTGATGAATCATGATCAACCCTTTATCAAATGATGAATTATACTTCAAAATGAGGATGTTGACCAAAAATCTTGAAGTTTGACTGTATGTAGGCCACATTTGACTTTTGACCCAGCATAGTCGATTTTTAGGCCTTTGAGCAATTGACTGATCAAACTTCTTCTGCAAGGCTTGAAACTTGACATGGATGATCTTGAGAACATATTAGTATAATGGTGAGAATTTGAGTCCTTTGTGGTTCATATATCCTGATGAAAAATGAAACCCTAATTTGAGGTAGACGGCCTTAGGAGAGAGTTTGTCTGGTCAACTCTTGACTTTCCTTGAACAATTTGGAGACCTCACTTGCCATGTGTTGAGAAATATGGGAGGGCAAATTTTGGGGTACAACAGCTGCCCCTGTTCAATCTTCTTAAACCTGAGGATGTAGATTGGCTTGTTTGCCTTTCGTGATCTGAAGGTAGAAGACGATTGAACACTAGAGTGCCCAGAAATTTGCACTCACATGAAGTGACACTTGATTTGTGATATCGGGAATGGGATTATAAATGCCATTTGGAAGTCTAGGATTGAATATTGTCGGGGATAGGCTTAAAGATGCCATCTGAAGCGGTGTCGATCGTATAAGAGATTCCTTTGCGAGAACCCGTATACCTGTTGTTGAGGAGGACTTCGCTTGGGAATGCTGGTCTCTGTCTTGAGAAAAAATAGAGTTTTAGGAGCTTCAGTTGTCCGTTACTCTACTAGGGAGTAACTCCGGTTTGGGGAGCGGAAGTGAACTGCGTATTTGGTCGGGAGATATGCTGCACCGCGACTTTCTGGGGAAATGTGAAATCAATCATGTTTGATCAGGTCCAGGTCTAACAGTATTGTGGACTGTTATCTGGGGATCAAAGAAGCAGAACCCGGATAGTAAGGTTATGAGGAGGAACCTGGATAGTAGGGTTACTTCGAGATGAAAGCTTAGATGGTAGGGATGTGAGAAGGAACCTGGATAGTACGGTTACTTCAAAATGAAAGCCTGGATAGTAGGGCTGTGAGAAGGAACCTGGATAGTAGGGTTACTTCAAAATGAAAGCCTGGATAGTAGGTCCGTGAGAAGGAACCTAGATAGTAGGGTCACTTCGATATGAAAGCATGGATAATAGGGCTGCAAGAAGGAACCTGGATAGTAGGGTTGCTTCGATATGAAAGCCTGGATAGTAGGGCTGTGAGAAGGAACCTGGATAGTAGGGTTACTTCGAGATGAAAGTCTGGATGGTAGGGCTGTGAGAAGGAACCTGGATAGTAGGGTTACTTCGATATGAAAGCCTGGATAGTAGGGCTATGAGAAGGAACCTGGATAGTAGGGTTGTGAGAAGGAACCTGGATAGTAGGGTTACTTCGATATGAAAGCCTGAATAGTAGGGCTGTGAGAAGGAACCTGGATAGTAGGGTTAATTCGATATGAAAGCCTGGATAGTAGGGCTGCGAGAAGGAACCTGGATAGTAGGGTTACTTCGATATGAAAGCCTGGGTAGTAGGGTTGTGAGAAGGAACCAGGATAGTAGGGTTACTTCGATATGAAAGCCTGGATAATAGGGCTGTGAGAAGGAACCTGGATAGTAGGGTTACTTTGATATGAAAGCCTCAATAGTAGGGCTGTGAGAAGGAACCTGGATAGTAGGGTTACTTCGATATGAAAGCCCAGATAGTAGGGCTGTGAGAAGGAACCTGGATAGTAAGGTTACTTCGATATGAAAGCCTGAATAGTAGGGCTGTGAGAAGGAACCTGGATAGTAGGGTTACTTCGATATGACAGCCTGGATAGTAGGGCTGTGAGAAGGAACCTGGATAGTAGGGTTACTTCGATATGAAAGCCTGGATAGTAGGGCTGTAAGAAGGAACCTGGATAGTAGGGTTACTTCGATATGAAAGCATGGATAGTAGGGTTGTGAGAAGGAACCTGGATAGTAGGGTTACTTCGATATGAAAGCCTGGATAGTAGGGCTATGAAAAGGAACCTATGTACGGTTGCTTCGTGAGGAGTTTGGGTAAAACTGCATCTGAACCGAGAAGGAACCTGGGTAAGGTTGCTTTGTGAGGAGTTTGGGTAAAACTGCATCTAAACTGAGAAGGAACCTGGGTAAGGTTGCTTTGTGAGGAATTTGGGTAAAACTGCATCTGAACTGAGAAAGAACCTGGGTAAGGTTGCTTTGTGAGGAGCTCGTGTAAAGCTGTATTTGATCGTGCAGATAATTACTCCGTTTAGTTTCAGGAGCCAGTCTTGAACTTGCTGGAAGTTGTTGATGATAACCATCTTTCCTGAAAAGGTACATGATTAATCGTAAATGATGCATGAAATGCATTATATGATGACGTTCTCAAAATAAATGAGATTATGCTGTATGCAATATGTATGCGCACGTCATGATATATGAACATGAAATGCTATTGTGGCACGTCCGAATTTGGGAAAATAAATCCCTGACCGCTACTGGAGAGTAACGGAAATTGAGTTCCTAACCGTCATAGAAAAAGTGGTTCTTCTACTTCTGCTGGGGATGGTGAACCGGAGATTATAATGTTGGGGATTTGCCCCTTATTTATGGATATTCTACCGAGGAGAGACTCTGCTTGAGAACAACTCTGCGGGGGAATAACTCTGTTTGAGAGAGGAGATGCTTTGCTGGAAGATCTTTCCGATTCAGAGAGATAAACTCCGCTGGGGGATGAACTTCCGTAGCCGAAGGAATAAACTCTGTTAGGGATTGAGCTTTTGTCTTTATAGAAATAAACTCTGCTTGGGAGACAACTTTACGACACACTTGCATTATGAAATTCGGTCGGGGAATATAGATGTCGATTCTCTGAAGGAACTTTGTTGGGGAACGTAGCTCCTGTTTGGGGAAGCCGATGTCAAAGCTTTAGTTGCCTCTACTCTGTGGGGAATGTAGATGTCACAGGGTCGTATGTTGAGGATACAACAATGACTTCGCATAAGGACTTTTCTGCCCCTGTACTTGCTGGAGAAAGTATCCACGGAGGCTTTGTGGATGCTGATCAGGATGATAAGTCTTCTATTGATAAGAAAATGATAAGATGACGGAACATAGTCGTACGCTTTAAATCCCTAACTTTTGCCTGGACCACCCTTTTGGGTTTTCGGTCCACCGGGATACCCTTTTTTGCTCAAGCCGCCTTTTCAAGTTTTCGACTTGCCGGGTGTACATATCTTTTTTGTTTTTATCCCTAATTTTTTCCTAGGCCCGTCAACCTAGCGGTTCTTTGTTCATGTGCATTATTTTCTGACTATGTCCATGCTCTCAGGGTGTAGGGAGTTGTCACTGTCGGTAGTGTTGTGTTGCCACACTACCAGAAGATGTTTGTTTGATCGTACATGATTCGTTGCTGGAATTCATGCCCAATGCCCCCAAGTGATTCAGATGGAGATCTGCCCCTGGCTATTTGGCTTCTTTGAGAGATTCCTTGAATCTTGACATGACTGCCCCAGATGATGGACAATGATCATGCCGCGCCCCTTGGTTGGAAGTGTTTTTCCACTTGAGGTGATCCTTTCCAACGAGAAGATTTTTGTTCATCGAATATCTATCGTGTGAATTTCTCTGCTGTTGAAAAAATAGTCATATGCAAACAATGGTATTTTAAGAATGCAAAGCTTATGTCTGTCTTGAAGTTTAAAAAAAAATCATTTTTTAGTAAAACAAACAAATTTTGTAAGAGAGTGATATCAACTCATGATTTATGGCAAACCTTACAGGATTCAGGATACCTTTTGTAACAATATGCTTTCGAACTAACCCATGCTTCAGCTAGGACTTTTAAGGGTTATAACGTGGCCTGGTTCACGGTTCAAGAAACAAATGATAAAGGCTCAAAATTTATTTGTACCCACCCGCTCTTCGTGATGTTCTTCAGTCCTATGCTCAGTTAATCGCGCGTTTAGAATCCCAGTTGAGTTCTGGAATATTGTCCTTGATGTTCCAGTGATGGTTCGGATACTGACAGTTTATTTGGAAGAGGCAGTCATTTTGTAATCTTTTTTTTTGTCGAGGATTGATAGGACCTCTTTTTTTTATTATCCCTTCTTTTGCCTGAACTGTTTCTTTTGTGATTACAGTCAGCGGGATGCCCTAGTTTTTTACTCTTAAGTCTCCTTCATAGGTTTTGACTTAATGGGATTTTATTTCGAGAGATAATGACTGCCTGCTTGGATGATTATGCAGAACCATCACCATCTTCTGATTCAGAAGGATGTCTTCAAGGCTATTCATTGTGTACGAAGTGGAAGATTGTGACTGAATGCGCCTCTGAATTAACTGAGAAAACTACCATGCCCCAGGTTGTGATTAAGGGTTTTAATTTGTGTGAAATAAAAACTCCTACTTCTTTGGCTCAAAGGGGTTGACTAGGGATTATCTTCCTTATAACTCCATTGTTTAGGATTTGAAACAACGCCTGTACATCGTCAGCTGGGTCTGTTCAAAAGCATAATATAGAGATTATGGTATCATTTTCGTTATCCTCCCTCTAAGGCTTAGAGTTTTTAGTCGAGAGTTGAATATCACAAAAGAAAATAAGAACACATTTTTGAAATAGTGAATACGAATGAATTGATTCAAGACAAACATGTGCAATGCATTGATGAAATAATGAGGTTTGATATGAATAAATGTTCAAACAAATCAAAAGAAAATTACACATTGAAAATTCTAATGACCGAAAAGTCTTCTTGTGAGAACTTGTCACTTCAGATGGTATGCCTTGAAGGGATGGCAGAAGAACTCATCCTGACTGTCTTGTGCGAATTCTAATGCTCCTTCATCAACCATGTCTTGAATTTTGTATTTCAACCTCCAACAGTCGTCAGTATCATGCCCCGGACTGTTAGAGTGATATGCACACCTTGCATCATGATTGTAGTTAGGAGAAGAAGTCTTGGGATTCAGATGACGTCCTATCAACATAACCAGATTCATCCTCAACATGTGTTGTAAAGCTTAAGACAACGACATGTTGAGTTTGGTAAACTGCCTCTTGGGTGTATCTGGATTACTCTGATTAACCCGTTGTTTTTGGCGAGGTTGTTGTTGGACCCGTGAGGTAGTAGAAATTTGGAAATGTCCACTCTTCATCAAACCAAACTCTTGTCTTATTGGAGGTTGATCAATGACTTGGTCCCCGGCCTCGACTATTTTCTTCATACTGTTGTATCTGTCTTGATGAAGTTGGTTGATGATGGCTTTCAACTCTTCTTTCCTTCGGGCTAGGCCTTGGATAAGAGCCATCTGCCCCAGCATCTGGGTTCTCATTGCACCCACCTCAGCTTGCAGTTGTTCCAATCGTTCGTCCTTATTGTCTTCAGGAATTTTCTTGACCAAGTTCCCAACGAGGAGTGTTTTCAACTTTTCCTGCCCCTTGTATAGGTTTAGGAATATTTCCCTGAACTGAGATTCTTGAGTTTGAAGATATCTGTTGTCGTGTTTGAGAGCCATTGCTGAAATAAACAGCGAGAACATGAGAGACCTGTACTGGAAGACCTGTTATTCAATGATATGTATGATATATGTATGCAATGTTTTCAAGGATCTCATGGGGTAAACAATAAACTGTTAGAATTTGGTTGCAGCTTGATTGAAGAAACTTCGTGTCGTTAAGAGTCCTTCTTCAAGAGTCAAGCTCACCATATCGAGTGGGTCATAGCCCCAGACTCAAGTTATCGTGTTTTGATCTCTAGACGAGATTGGCTAGAGGAAAATAAATCTCCTTTCCCCTTTCTAGACGTTTGATTTATCATAACCTACATCACAAACCCTTGAGATCCTTGAAATGGTTAAGGAAATGTTAAGGCATGATGTTATGATGTGTATGCTATGCGTTTAAGCAAAAGTGCGAGGTGATGTAAGCAAGTAAACCCGGAAAGAAATCCAAGTTATTGGATAAGGAATGTAAACAAAACCTGCAAGGAAATCATGTTGTCAGATAATAAAACTGTGCAAGTAGTTCAAGTTGAAAGCACACAAGTCACACAAACAACCTTAGGTTTAGGCTTGCATGGGTTTTAAGGTAGTACCCTCTTGAAGTTTAGTTGGTTCAACCTGTCCTAGAAAAGTAACCGGGTTCTAGAGGATCTCAATATCACTGACCATCGTTTATCGGTCATGGTTTCAGCTCACGCAATCTTTTCTTGCGGCCGAAATATTTCAAAAGTATGATCTCAATGAGTGTAGCATCGAGTATCAACCAATTCTCATCTCTACACCGAGGCTAGCTATCTCACTACTTCTAATGGCCAAGTTGGGCAATTAAAGGTTCTAAGATCAGTTGATGCTTTACGACACCATGCAACGGCCCCGTATTCTCCTCGTTTCACCACAAGGGATACCAGTACCAACCAAAGTGCCACACCAACGTAGCTACTGGTTCAACCATATCGGTCTACGCCGTACAATTCCCTAACAGTCTATTGCTACTTACCTAAAAGGTGTTCCCCAGATACGAATGTAAGATCTATAGTAACCCCATACAAAACCCTCAAAAATAAAGAAAACAAAGCAATCAAGAGAAGCAATTTAAATGACCTAGATCCTAAAGTATACCCCACTTATAACTCCCGAGCAGAGTCACCAGTTCTGTGATACGGTGGCAGAACCGACTGTTTGATACTGGTTTGCATTTTGCGTTTTGTGTTTGCAAAATGTCACAGTAAGCAAGAGTCACCACCGACTTTTATTTCATCCAACCGAAAAGGAAAAAAGTACAGAAAATAAAAATCCTTTTTCGAGATATTCTGAGTACGGGGGGGGGGGGGGGGGGGTAGATTATAGAAAGGGAAGGTGTTAGCACCCTTTCTATCCATGGTTTTCCATGGGCTCTTAGGTACTTGCTCATCTTTTTTAAAATTGCTTGTGTATATGCTTTGTTTTGAAACAGTTTGACTTCGTGATAACCCTTGTATCAGTCCTCAAGGGTGTGACGAAGTTGTTTTTGAAAATTTGTTTGAAAAGTGTAAGTGTGAAAAGTTTTTGATTTGAGCAAGTACCTACTAGCATCTACCTACTCAAAAAAGATCGTTTCTATTATTGTTTCCTTTAGACAGCGCTATCCTACTATTGAGAAATAGGTAGCACCGTTGTTGGAGTTTGTAAGGGTCAATTCGAAAGGGACATACGATCACTAAAGCAATATTAGGACACCTTAGTAATAACCCTAGAGTCTTAAGATCATATTCGAGGCAAAATTTCTGAGGCAACATTTCCGAGGCAACATTTCCGAGGCAACATTCGAGTGGGACATTTGATCTTTTTAGATAGGAGGGCAACCACTAAGACACCCTATACTTAATGATCGTTTACCGAAGGCAACCGAAGTGAGAGTATACCCTAAGAGTGATATGTGCGAGTGATTTATTTTCAGTTATTTATCTTTCCACATTAGGGTTTTCTAACCGTATTAATTTGTCATGCATTCTTGTCATACAATCCTATTAGCATACATCTAGATAGTTAAATATTTGCGGGAATAAAAAATACGAGAAAGTAAATCTACGCTATTACAAGGCTTCGGGGAGGGGGATTACTTACATAGCCAAAAACCCGGGGAAAAGCGATAAGTAAAAGCCCTAAATTAAACTATTACAAACCATGAACAGTTACAAAAATATTGTCAAAATAAATAATAAGCGCGCGATGAATCAAATACGAAACGACTAGGGTTTTGACCCTTGACTAAACCTATTGATGATTGATTAAAAAAATGTTTTTTTTGTCATGTTTTAAGAAAATAATGAAATAATTAAAAAAAGAAAATCCTAAGATCTAATTAATTTTAAATCAAGAAAAATAAATTAATTCAATCTAAAACCTATTTTTTGTATTTTATGTATTTGGGAAAAAGAGAAAAAAATAAATCAAGAGTTAACCTAAATTTCTAATTTGATTTTAATTGTGAAAATAAATTAAAGTTTCCCTAAGTTAAACTAAATTAAATTAAATTTGATAATAGTAAAAAACTAATTCTAATTTTTTGTGAATTATTGATTTTATGATTTTATGAAAAAAAAAGATTAATTTGTGGATTAAGAATAAATAAAATAAATATTAAAAGAATAAAATAAAATAAAATAAATAAGAAAAGAATGATGGGCCTGTGCTAGCAATTATGGGGGTATATTGTTGAAATTATGAGCCCAAATGATCCAAACCCGTTTGACTTCGCTGGATCTGATGCACATGTTGACTTGAGGTGCATGATGGACCTTCAATGGAAAGACATTGGATCTTGGCCGAAGATGCATTTGATGGTTGGATCTTAAGTTGCATGGTGGATGCTTGGACATGTGGTGTACTTGATTATGTGAAGCAAAATTATATGAAACAAATATTGGGACCTGGGGATCGAACCCAGGCCCTCATGCTCAACACCAAACACGCCCAACCATCTGTGCCACCTGCTTCATTTGTTAATATAACGAGAATAATATATAATATATAAAATACGGTGGTTCACTTAAAAAAATGCGCAGAATTCAAACCAACCAACCACTGATTGCCACGCATTATCTTCTTCCCCAGTCTGTCGTTTTAGGCAAACAAGCTTTTACCTACGGACGCTTCGTTGTAGCTACAGACCTGTTCATCTAAAAAATGGTATACAAGCAATATAAATGACAAACGCTGGTACCAATCAACTCGTCTCATCCCCACGAGTATCATGGTACCAGAATCCAGGCCTAATTTTGCCTATATTGAAAAGCCCTAAAACAAATCAAGAAATCCTAACAATGGCGTGTCATAATTCCTGTACTGAAAACGCAATTAAATGACACCAATAGCTTGCAAACTCAATGCTGAACAAGAATATATAATTCAAACATGCTTATGATGAGTAAATCAATGATATCGAAATCTTGTTTGGAGGCAAACCGTGTGACTACTACGCGTGGATTCTGGACCTGAGGCGGCTTGCAATTGATTGGGATACGTTCCTGGGATGTCCAACGATCTGTTGGAAATGTTAGAATGGCCTGGATTGGCCTCTAGGATGGAAATTGAATCACCACTTTTCTTTGAAATTTTGTTCTTGGCTATGCACGACTGTTATCCCTTCTCTTGCCTTGGCTATGTTATGTATATGTAATGCAACACATTAGGTCAACAAAAATGAGCTGAATCTTGGTCCATTATGAAGATTTGATTTGGTCTTTATCTTTGTATGATATCTTTCTATATCGAGCCAAATCATACCAATTTTGATTCAATCTGTTTTGCACGTTTTGGATATGATTTGTTAGCATAATTGGATTTGATTCCACCCAAAATCTGATCAGAAAACAAATCTTTGATATTTTTTTGCTATTTATTTGATTTAATTTGACTTTTAAATGATAAAAATCAAAATAAAATAAATAAATAAAGCAAAAGGTGTGTGGGTTCTGATTTGGATCGTGGACCATGTCATAAGCAAGATTCAATCATGAAAAACTAGGCCCATTTGACAAAAAATGCAAATTTGAGCACATTTGTCTTTTGGCAATTTTGCAAAAAAGGTCAACTTGTCCAATGCATAACTCTCTCAATTTTGACCCTAGAGAGATGTTGTTGGACTTTTTAGAAAGCTTATGATGTCCCCTAAGAAACCCTTTTGGTCTCATCTCAATTGAGTCTTCCATGTTCATGTATGAAGCTTTGACCCAAAAGGTGTTTTTGTTGACTTTTTAAAATAACCTATAATGTCAAAAATCATATTGTTTTGTGAGTGAATATTCTAAACTTGGGATATGAAGATGAATTGTTGTGAATTTAATCCTATTCAAAATGATCTTTGTATGGGTCATTTTTGATAAAGTATGAGAAAGTTATGCTTGGTCAAAGTTGAGTTGACTTTTCCTACAAAACCCTAATTTAGCAACTTTTGGGTTTTGATGAATTGTGAGCAATCCTTGATGAATCATGATCAACCCTTGATCAAATGATGAATGATACTTCAAAATGAGGATGTTGACCAAAAATCTTGAAGTTTGACTGTATGTGGGCCATAATTGACTTTTGACCTAACACAGTCGATTTTCAGGCCTTTGAGCAATTAATTGAGCAAACTTCTTCTGCAAGGCTTGAAACTTGACATGGATGATATTGAGAACATATTAGGACAATGGTGAGAATTTTAGTCCTTTGTGGTTCATATATCCTGATGAAAAATGAAACCCTAATTTGAGGTAGACTGCCTTAGGAGAGAGTTTGTCTGGTCAACTCTTGACTTTCCTTGAACAATTTGGGGACCTCACTTGCCATCTATTGAGAAATATGGGAGGGCAAATTTTGGGGTACAACAGATGTCATCCTGACACTTACTCCAAATTCTCATCTAGAAACGGTTCAGGTACGATCCCAAAACGGATGTCATCTTGACACCTACTCTAGATTCTATTCAAGTATAGTGCATATACGATCTAGAGACGGATGTCATTCTGACACTCATTCAACACATGTTTCAAGTACAATGCAGATATAATCCAGAGACGGATTTCATCCTGACCTCTCATTCCCCATAGAGCTTTATAATCTCTGGAAACTTTTAAATCTTCATCCCCATTAGAGTTTATTTCTCTGGCAGCAGAAGAATATCCTCAACAGAGTTCCTTTTTCCTAGCTACTGAATATTCCCCAGTAGAGTCTCCAACATAATTCTTTTCTCACTATGGAATATTCCAACAAAAGAATTATTTTCCCTCAGCGGAACACTCCCCAAATAGAGCATCTTCTCCCCAGTGGAATATTCGCAAGTAGAATTACTTGTCTCGCCACAGATTCATTCTTAAACAGAAGAAAAAAAATCCCAGTCGAGTATTCTCAAACAGAAAAAGGAAATCCTCGACAAATCATCTCTACTCATCATCCCAAGCAGAAGTAGAAGAACCACTTTTTCTACAACGGTCAGGAATTCAATTTCCAGTACTCTCCAGAAGTAGTTCGGGATTTATTTTCCTAGACTGGGAAACATTGCAATAACATCTCCTGTTCATACATCATGGCATGCGCATACACATCGCATACAACATAATCTCATTTATTTTGAGAAAATCACGACAATGCATTTCATACATCATGACATTGCATATGACTAATTCTTTACCTTTTCAGGGAAAGGTCAAATCAAAAAATACCGTTGACTACTTATGTGACCTGGTAGTCTTCTCAAAAGCCACGTATAACAAAGGGTTATCTCAGGATCTTCCTTAGAAAGATTCCCTCACAAGAGCTTCTCTGGTTTAGATCGCCACTAAGATCTATCTTATTTCTATTCTAGATGAAGATATTCCAAGATTTTTTTCTAGTTCAGCAGAATCAATGCTAAGATTCTTTTGATTTCCATTCTAGTCAAAGTTAATCCAAAACCTTCTATGGTTCAGTTAGATCGACACTAAGTCTCTCTGATTTCCATGCCAGTGGAAAAAACTGTGAATCCTGGGTTTCAACCAGATAACAGTAAGGCATCTTCAAAACTTTTCAAAACACACACAAAAGCAATTCAAAAATGAGAAAGTACCTAAGAGCCCATGGAAAACCATGGAGAGAAAGGGTGCTAACACATTCCCTTTCTATAATCTACCCCCGTACTCAGAAACATCTCAAAAAAGGTTTTTTCTGTTCTTTTTCCCTTTTCCTTTGTTGGATAAAATAAAAGACGGTGGCGACTCTTTCTTATCGCGACATTTGCAAATGCAAACGCAAAACCAGTATTAACAGTCAGTTCTGCCACCGTATCATAGAACTGGAGACTCTACTGGGGACATGATTTATAAAGTGGGGTTTACCTTAGGATCTAGGTCATTTTAATTGCTTCTTTGGCTTGTCTTATTTGATTTACTTTTAAGGGTATCTGTTTGGGTTGTTTGGATCCTAAACCCGGACCGGGGAATTCCTTTTAGGTAAGTAACAATAAACTGTGAGGGAGTTGTGCGGGGTATACCGACACAGTTGAAGTAGTAGCTATGTTGATGTGATACTTTGGTGTGTATCGGTAGCCCTTGAGTAATCAAGGAGAACATGGGGCCGCTGCATGGTATCATAAAACGTCAACTGACCTTAGCACCTTAATTGACCATCTTGGATTTTTAGGACATAGTGAGATATCCGTCTTTGGTGTAAACCCAAAGTCGGTTGATACTCGACGCTACACTCATTAAGGTCTGACTCTTGAGTTTTGTTTGGTGGCAAGTCAATTGTCTATCGGAACGAAATTTGGGGGGAAAGATCGGTGATATTGAGATCCCTTAGAACCTGGTTACTATATAGGACATGTTAAACCAATCCAACTTCAAGAGGGTACTACCTTAAAACCCATGCAAGCCTAAACCTAAGGATGTTTGTGTGACTTGTTTGCTTTCAACTTGAACTACTTGCAGGGTTTTATTATCTGACAACATGATTTCCTTGCAGGATTTATTTACAGTCATTATCCAATAACTTGGATTTCTTGCAGGGTTCACTTGTTTTCATCACCTTACACTTTGTTGTACCCTAAAATTTTCCCTCCCATATTTCTCAAAACATTTCAAGTGAGATCCTCAAATTGCTCAAGGAAGTCCAAGGGTTGACCAGAAAAACCCTCTCCTAAGGCAATCTACCTCAAATTAGGGTTTCATGTTGCATCAAGATACTTGATTCCAAGGGATCCCAAATTCTCACCATTGTCCTAATATGTTCTCAAGATCATCCATGTCAAGTTTCAAGCCTTGCAGAGAAAATTTGCTCCGTCAATTGCTCGAAGACTTGAAAATTGATTGTGCTAGGGCAAGAGTCAACTGTGGCCCACATGCAGTCAAACTTCAAGATTTTTGGTCAACATCCTCATTTTGAAGTATTATTCATCATTTTATCAAGGGTTGATCATGATTCCTCAAGGATTGCTCACAATTCATCAAAACCCAAAAGTTGCTAAATTAGGGTTTTGTAGGAAAAGTCAACTCAACTTTGACCAAGCATAACTTTCTCATACTTTATCAAGAATGACCCATCCAAAGCTAATTTTGAAGAGGATTCAATGACCTACAATTCATCTTCATCTCCCAAGTTCAAAATATGCACTCACAAGAAGTTATGAATTTGGACATTATAGGTCATTTTGTAAAGTCAACAAAAACACCTCTTTTGTCAAAGCTTCATACATGAACATGGAAGACTCAATTGAGATGATACCAAAAGGGTTGCTTAGAGGAAATCATGACTTTATAAAAAGTCCAAGAACACATCTCTATAGTCAAAATTGAGGTAGTTATGCATTGGTGAAGTTGACATTTTTTGCAAAATTGCCAAAAGTCAAATATGCCTCAAATTGCAATTTTTGTCAAATGGGCCCAACTTTTTGTGCTTGTATTGAGTTTGTAACATGGTCCACGACCCATGATCCTTCCCACTTGCCTTTATTTTATTTTTGTCATTTATTTTGATTTTTATTTCAATTAAATCAAAATAAAATCATGAAAATATCAAAATCATTTAAACCTTGAGATTTTGTGCATATTTCAGGTCCATGAATAGCTGGCAATGAGATCAAATCGTGAAGGCTTGTTTGTACATAAAAAGATTGGATTTTGGCTTAATTTGGAAAGATTTACATGAGAATTAAATCATGATCAATGACTATTATTAGAGAATATTTGAAGCACACTTGTAAACCTAATTCACTCAAGGGTACATATAGAACAAATCCAGACCAAAAGCACAAGGATTGGAGGCGTGAGAAGCTGAGGAAAAACTTGCAAAAACTCAAGAAAAGTGGCAATCAGATTTCATAGTTCGAGGCTCTTTCAAGCTATTCCAAGCACACCATTCACTTGCTGGGCATTCAAGGAGTATATCCCAATCATTAGCCAATGTTTTCGTGCCCAAGAACGCATTGTAAGTACCTCACGACATCCCTACTTTTTTGAAATTGAATCTCATGAATTTGGCATTGTTAGCATGATTGGTTTATATATTCTGAATCCTTGGAACATTTGTAAGCTAATGATAATAGTTAATTGCATTTTTTACTAGCCATACTAAGATCCACCATTGCTAGGTTTTCTTTGTTCGTTTTAGGGTTTTCTCATGCAGGTAAAATTGGCCCAAAAGAGGGGTACTATGGTGTTCACAAGGCCAAGACGAATTGATCTGTACCATTAGTTTTCATTTATTATGCTTGTATGAGATTCTGGAAATATGCAGGGGCTATACCTACAGGGAACGTCTGTAGGTAAAAGTTGTTTTACCTAAGACGACAGACAAGGGTAGACGATGACTGTGTGGCAACACCCCATTCGCCCATTTGAATTCTGGCGTGTTTGTTTGATAACTGGCATTGTTTTTCATTATATTATTATTATTTCATTATACTAACAAATGAATTCAAGTGACCCAGTGGTAGCCAGGGAAGGCGTTAAGGCTTTGCAGGCATGAGGTCAGGGGTTCGACCCCTGCCTCCAACATTTTCCATTTTCTCAATATCTCTTTACAGATCCTGTACCCCACGTGCATGAAGCTTACCATACGCCTCAATGTTCAGCCAATCAGATATCCAACAAGCTAGATCCAAAGGCTATTCTTTGGAGGTTCATGATGCACCCTAGTCAAGCTAATGCATGGGATCTGAGAAGTCAACGTTGGACCAAGGCTTTTGGGCCAAAAACTGCTATGAACACCCTCCCTGTTTGCTGGTCACCAGGCCCATTTCTTTCTCTTTATATTGTTTTCTTTTGATTATTTAATTTTGTTTAAATTATTTTCTCACAAAATTAATTCTTTTTATACAAAAAAAAACTCATAAAAATCAATTTCTTCAAATTTAGGTTTTTTTAAATATATTTTATCAAAATTAATTTAATATTAGCTTAATTTAAATTTAGGGTAATTTTAATCTTTTTGTAATTAAATTAAAACAAATTAGAAAATTAGGTTTTATTTGATTTAACTTTTATTTTCTTTTCTCAAAATAACAAAATATAAAAATAGGCCAAGTTAATTATTTTTCTTAACTTAAATTAATTAGTAATTAGGTTTGTACATATTTAATTAAAACCTTATTTTCTTAAAATAATCAAAAACAACCAAAAAATGATTTTTCTTGCAACTAGGTTTAGACGGGGTCAAAACCCTAAGTTTCTCTCGTCCTCAATTCATCGCACGCTTATTTATTTTTACGATATTAATGTAACTGCTCATGGGATGTAATAGTTTAATTAGGATTTTTCTTTTATTTATCGTTTTACGAGTTTTTGGCTATGTAATTAATCCCCCTCCCCGAAGCCTTGTAATAACGTAGTTTTATCTCTCGCATTTTAATTTTCGCAAATGTTAACTGTTAGATGTATGATAATAGGATTGCATGACAAGAATGTATGCTAATTTTAAAAAGGTTAGCAAACCCTAAATGTGCAAAGATAATAACTTGAAATCAAATCACTCGCACATGCGCACTCCTAGGGTATACTCTCACTTCGGTTGCCTTCAGTAAACGATCATTAAGTATAGGGTGTTTTAGTGGTCACTCTCTTGTCTAAACAAAGATCAAAAGTCCCGTTCGGAAATGTTGCCTCAGAAATGTTGCCTCGGAAATGTTGCCTCGAATATGATCTTAAGACACTAGGGTTATTACTAAGATGTCCTAACATTGTTTTAGTGGTCGTACGTCCCTTTCGAATTGACCTTTACAACTCCAACGACGGTGATACCTACTCACTAATAGTAGGATAGTGTTGTCTAAAGGAAACAAGAACAAAAACATTCTTTTATCGAGTAGGTAGATGCTAGTAGGTACTTGCTCAAAATCAAACTTTTTTTCACACTTACACTTTTCAAACAAAGTTTTCAAAAACAACTTCGTAACACTCTTGAGGACAGAAACAAGGGTTAAAACGAAGTAAAACAAAAACTTTTTTCAAAACAAGCACACACAAGCAATTTTAAATGATGAGAAAGTACCTAAGAGCCCGTGGAAAACCACAGATAGAAAGGGTGCTAATACCTTCCCTTTCTATAATCTACCCCCCGTACTCAAAATCTCGAAAAAGGAATTTTTCTGTGCTTTTGTCCTTTCCAGTTGGATAAAATAAAATTTGGTGGTGACTCTTGCTTACCGCGACATTTTGCGAATACAAACGCAAAACACAAACCAGCATTTTCCTAAAACAGTCAGGTTCTGCCACCGTATCACAGAACTGGAGATTCTGCTGGGGAGAAGAAATAAGTGGGGTATACCTTAGGATTAGTTCATCATAAATTGCTTCTCTTGTTTGATTTGATTGCTTTACTTTTGAGGGTTTTGTATTGGGAGTTACTATAGATCCTAACCCGAATCTGGGGGACACCTTTTAGGTAAGTAGAAATAAACTGTGAGGGAACTGTATGCCGTAGACCGATACGGTTGAAGTAGTAGATACGTTGATGTGGCACATTGGTTGGTACTGGTATCCCTTGTGGAGAAACAAGGAGAATACGGGGCTGCTATGTGTGTCATTAAGCATCAACTGACCTTAGAACCCATAATTGACCAACTTGGCCAGTAGGAAGTAGTGAGATAGCCGACCTCAGTGTAAAGCTGAGAACTTGTTGATACTCGATACTACACTCATTGAGACCATACTCTCGAGATAGTTCCGACTGCAAGAAAAGATTGCGTGAGCTGAAACCATGACCAATGAAGGATGGTCAGTGATATTAAGAACCTTTAGAACCCGATTACTATTATTAGGACAGGTTGAAACCAACTGAACTTCAAGAGGGTAATACCTAGACCCCATGCAAGCCTGAAACTTAAGGGCTCTTGTGTGACTTGTTTGCTTTTCCATGTCTATTATCTACTATACCCGTTGTATGTTTTACCATGACATCATGCATCATAACATAGCATGCATACTTCATTACACTAACCATTTCAAAGGCTGAGGGGATTTATCTTTGTTCTGTTTTGTAGATTATGGCTTCCATGTGCAAAAACACCATCTGAGTTAACTTTGTGCAAATACCTGCTCAACTCAAAGAGTTAGTCTCAAAGGTTCCTGATACTTCTTCATTCATTAGGAGACATGGTCATATTCTTAGCTTGGTTACCTCAAAGTTTGATAAGCAGATGATGAGTGTGCTTTTCCAGTTCTTTGCTCCGGTGCATCATTGCTTCACTTTCCCGGATTATCAGCTAGTTCCCACTTTGGAAGAGTTTTCTTACTTACTGGGCATATCCATCCTTGAGCAGACACCCTTCACAGGTTTGGAAGAGACTCCTAGACCAGAGGACATTTCTTCAACTTTGCATCTGACACGGGCTGATGTAGTATCCAACTGGGAGACACGAAGCGGGGTTGAAGGTTTCTTAGCCAAGTTTCTAATAGATCAAGCTCAGCAGTTCTGGGATAATTTGGACTTTCAGGCTTTTAAAGACATCTTGGCCCTCCTTATCTATGGTTTGGTTCTTTTTCCGAATCCAGATTCCTTCATAGATGTGCATGCGGTTAAGATCTTCCTGTCTCGTAATCCTGTGCCTACTCTTTTGGGCGATATCTTGCATGCACTCTACACTCGTACTGTGCGAAGAAGAGGGACTCTCATGTGTTGCATGCCGCTGCTGGCGAGGTGGTTTATTTCGCACCTTCCCAAGTCCGTGTTGAAGAATGAGGAAGGTTTAGGATGGTCTTACAGGACAATGTCTCTTGCCCATACAGACATTCTTTGGAGCTCCAAGGCTATGGAAAGCACTGCTGTCATTGATCGATGTGGGGGATACCCAAATGTCCCGTTGCTTGGAATTAGAGGGGGAATAACCTACAGTCCTTGTTTAGCTTTGCGGAAATTCGGTCGTGCTCGGAGAGGCGGTCCTCATGAGCTACTTCTTACATATATTGTCTTTGACTACAAGGGGGACATTGATGAGCATCGCCACAAGTTTATACGAGCTTGGGGCATGGTGAACAGGTCTGACCCTCAAGAGCTGGGACCAAGGACTTTTCTCCCTATGCAGCCTTATCTCCAGTGGGTTCGAGCTCGTGCTCAGAAGCTTGGGATGCCCTATGAAGCTGTGTTGCCAGTGATTGTGGAGCCTACCAATGAAGAGGGCATTCCTTATGCGGTCCTTTATCCCTACATGCCCATTGATCTTGGGGAATTGAAGAGATCTTGGATTCAGCTGAAGGAGGAGAGGGATACCTACCAGGAGAAGTACCATGAGCAGGAGAGGAAGATCTTGAAGCTCATGAGGCAACTTGAGAATGAAATAACGATCAATGACTACGTCAGCACGAAGGGGAAATGTCCATGGGATTTCTGATTTTTGGTTTCTTTAAGTTTAGATTTGTTTTTCAGTTATTTCTTTTGTAACGCCTCAAAGGCATTGTTAAACATTTTTACATGTTAATCTAATAAAGTGCGTTTTATTTTTGTTTTACAAATTTAAATCTCCCAAAGTCTTTGAAATCATTACATACGCATCCCATTATCATGCACATCATTACATGTATCATTACAGGTTTCTCATCTCCTTCGCTGTTTATTTCAGCATGAAATGTCTTCTGAAATGCCTACCGATCAAGCCATCAAAGCTCTTCAGGCACAGAATGCCCAATTCCAAGAGATGTTCTTGAACTTGGCTAAAGGGAAAGAGGATTTGAAGACTCTCATCCTGAAGGAGAAGAAGAATAAGAAGAAGAAGAAGAAGGTGGTTCTTCTGAATATGGGAAACAGATTTGGGAATAGGTTGCGACAGAAAGCTGATCTGTCTCTTTCATCCAAAGGAGAGGAGGACCAAGAAGAAGAAAAGGGTCATAGTCCTGTAGTCTTTGATAATGCTACTGATTTTGATGATGAGCAATTTCCTCCTATTGAAGATAGGTACAAACAACTCGAAGGCCGTCTGAGTGCTATGGAGATTCAAAAGATACCTGGTTTGGACTTCGAAGATCTGGGACTGGCATCTGGGGTGATGATCCCTCATAAGTTTAAAGCTCCGGTTTTTTCTAAATACGATGGAGTATCCTGTCCAAAACTCCATCTCCGCTTGTATGTCTGAAAAATCCAACCTTACACTGCTGATAGAAATTTGTGGGTACATTTCTTTCAAGATAGTCTGTCAGGGACTCAGCTTGAATGGTTTTATCAATTGGAAAGAGCTAATGTCCGCAATTGGGAGGACCTTGCTGCTGCTTTTTACAAGCAGTATCAGTATAATGTGGACCTTGCTCCCACTCGTACTCAGCTTCAGGGTATGTCTATGGGTGCAAGCGAAGGTTTTAAGGACTATGCTCAGAAATGGAGAGACTTAGCTGGAAAAGTCCAACCCCCTTTGTCTGACAGGGAGTTGGTTGACATGTTTCTAGGGACGTTGCCTGGTCCATTTTTCAATCATCTGATCAGCAGTTCGTCATCTGAGTTTACTGAATTGATTTTGACTGGGGAGAGAGTAGAAGTTGGTATCCGAAGTGGTAAGATACAAAAGGATATGTCGTCAAGTGCAGTAAAGAAGCCTTTCACCGGTAAGAAAGAAGCTAGTGCAGTTTATAGCTCGAGGAGCCAAAACCGACCTGAACACTGTCAAGTAGTGAATGCGGTAGTAATATCAAGACCCACGTTGCCCTACAATGCAACAATCAGCAAAGAATAGAGAGGCCGTAGAGACAGTACACTCGGCTTAATATGACCTTGTCTCAAATTCTACCATAATTGTTGAAGACCAACCCGGTAACTCTGAGGGAAGCCCCGAAGAATCCCAGCACCACATCTCCGCTATATAATCCGAACGCCCGCTGTGCCTATCACTCCGATATCCCAGGTCATGATACAAACAACTGTTGGGCCTTGAAGAATAAGGTGTAAGATTTGATCGAAGCTAAAGAAATTGAGTTTGATGCTCCGGAGAAACCCAACGTCATAACTGCTCCTATGCCCAAGCATGGTCATGGAGTAAATGCTGTGGACGATGATTTATTTGTGACCTCCGTGGAAGAAGTTTCTACTCCTTTGATGATAGTTAAGAAGAATCTATTGTTGGCCGGTTTATTTCCGGGCTGTGGTGAAGGTTGCCACCTATGTTCAATCCTGCCTGCTGGTTGCCATATATTGAAATCAAGTGTTCAGCGCCTGATGGATAACAAAGAGATCCTGTTCGAAAAGACTTTGATTCCGTCAGTTCCAATTGAAGATGTTTCCATCATAACTGTAATACGGTGGGAGAACTGACTATGAGTTTTGTGTTTTGTATTCGCACTTGTTCGGTTGAGCAAGAGTCGCCACCGACTTTTTATTTTATCCTAAAGGAAAGGTTAAAAAAGCACAGCAAAAACCTTTTGAGATATTTCATGGGTCCGGGGGGTAGATTATGAAAAGGGAAGGTATTAGCACCCTTTTCATCCATGGTTATCCATGGGCTCTTAGTTACTTGGTTTTTTAGATCACTTGCCTTGATTTTTGATTGCTTGAAAATGGTGTGTAGATGTGTGTGTTTTTTTTTTGAAAAATGTTTTGGAAGAAGATGTCTTGTCTTAGGCTAACCTTGTAACAATTCTTTACTCGAATATTTTACAAAGGTGTGTATCTTTTCGAAAAGATGTTTCAAAAATGTTTTGAGAGTTTGTTTTTTGAAAGTGTTCGTGGAATGTGGTTTTTGAAAAGAAGGCAAGTGTTTTTGCAAGTTGATCTCAAGTAACTAAGAGTTTTGTCTACCCTATTGTACTCAAAGGTTTTCTCTATGTTTTCAATCCTTTTTAACAATTTTGTTCCACCATTGAATTTGGTGGACAATCTTGCGTTTAGGATGTTTATTCGGGACGGGCGCGGGTCATCGTATGGACCGTGAATGCAATGGTGCCAAGTGTCTTTGGCAATTTGCTTTGAAGGGACTATGATCATTCCGTTTTAGGCAACATTCGAAAGCGTCATCGAGGGACTTATGATCATTTGAGTTTGTTTTGCCAAAGGTACTCGACGTGCAAGCATGGCCCATTTTGGAAGGCAACATGTGGGATTACCCTAGAGGGTGCAAGTGTGATTGTGTATTGATTTCATGTATTTGTCTTGTATTAGGTTATCTAGCGTTTGATTTTATGTACATGCAAACCCTAGGTCTAACCATGGTATAATTGGAAAGCGATAAATTGCAAGAATGTAAAATCTACGCTATTACAAAATAGGTATCCGGGAGTGGGGGTACAAGTTTATGAATGGGGATGAGACTTAGGAATATAGTGTCCAATAAGTTACAACCAAATCGAATTTGCGATCAAATGTAAATGTAACGAATATACAAATATAAGCAAATGTGTATAGGAGCAATGTAAATGTATTGTGTAAGTGTATACGTGCATGGGTATGTAATTATTCACAGGTTAGAGATGTGAAATTGAATGTGTATTAAGGTATTGTTGACTTAAAGAATTAAATGTCTATTTAATCTAATTAATAATCTTGTATTTTCTTTAATATGTACAAAAAGAAAATTTAAGAAAAGAAAGTATTTCTAAGTTAGAAAATTGTCACTTTACATTTTTTGATATAAAAGTATCTTTATATTGTTAATAAGAATATTTGAATTAAAAGAAAAAAGGTGTTTTCAATTTTAATTATGGTGTAATAAAAAATGTATTTTATCATTTATGTACAAAAAGAGAATATTTTAATTAAATATTTAAAATTTAAATTATGTATATTAAAAAAAAAGTATTTTTATTGATTATGTACAAAAAAGGTATTTTATTTAAAAGAAGGAAAATGTTTTACATTTTAATCGTATTGTATAATAAAAAATGTATTTCAATTATAAAAATAATTTGATGTCCATAAATAATAAGAAAAGGTTTTGTTAATTTAAATTTATAAGAAAAGAAAATGATGTTTTAAAAAAGGGTTGGAAACAAGAAAAAATCAGAAATGGGCTTTAGGCGCTTCAGAGGTGGGTAAGGAGGGGGTGCGAATTGGAAAACAGAAGGGCTTGGGTGTTTGATGACATGTTAGGCCCAAATGTCCTTAACAAGTTTTAGGGTTTTGATTGTGTTTTCATTTGGATGCTTAGGGTTAGGCGAGGCAGAAGCGCCGTTTGCTCGTTACTTCATCTTCTCCGATGGTATGAATGCCTAGCGTAAACCTTTCGCCTCAGCCACCAGCGACCTTCACCTCTTCTTCCTCCAACGACAGCATCAGGGCGATCGATCTAAGGTGCAATTCGCTTTCTCATTTTGTTAGGGATTTTCTCGATTCTTGCGTGTTTGTGATTTTTCGCTTATTGATTCTTACTCCAAATCGTTATTGTGATTTGAGGCATATGATAGAACAAGAGAGAGAAAAGCTACCTGGATACGGAGGAGGGGTGTTGGAGCGAGCTAGGAGGCCGGGGCGAGGAATACGTGTGATGATGGACTCTTTGAGCTTCCTGGTATCTTTACCTTGTTGCCATTTTTAAGGTTTTATAATGAACTGAACTGAAAACCCCTTTATATCTTCTTTATCTCTTCTCCTCGTTGGCTTGCCTTTGTTGCCTCTGAGTTGCCTTTAACATTTGCTTTTGAATGTCTTTGAATGCCTTTGAATGCCTTCTGTACGCTTTTGAACAATTTGCCTTTGAGTGTTTGTTGCTTTTGGAATGTTTGTTGCTTGCCCAATGATGAGCCTAGGGTTCTGAGGGCCTGTGATTTGGCTTTGGATGCTTTGATGTTGCCTCTGGTTCTTTAAGCTCCCTTCTATTGCCTTGAATATGCTTCTTTTGTCCCCTCTCTGAGTTGCCTTGAATATGCTTTATTTACTGCCCAATGATGAGTGTTCTGAGGGCTTAGAGTTGGTTAGGCTGGATATTTTAGCTTGATGGTTTATGTTGTACACAGGGTATACAGGTTTGTATGTTTTTATGGTTATGAGGTTTTGATGAACTGGTTATGGGCTTGGTTATTCAGGTTAGGCCTTGAAAGGTTTCTTACAGGTTTTAGGCTTATTGCAAGCTTAAGGCAGGTTTGACTGGTTATGAGGCTTGAACTGAATGGTATAGGTTATGGTTTTTGAACAGGGTTAAGGGTTTGAAAGGTTTTGACAGGGTTAAGGGTTTTTTGGGCATATGCTGGTCTTACAGAGGCTTGATGGTGTGTTAGGCTTTTAACAGGTTTAAGGCTTACTGCAAGCTTAAGGCAGGTTTGACTGGTTTATGGCCTTAACAGGTTTTTGCTTGAGGTTTGATATTTCAGGTTGATCGCCTTGCTTGCTCTAGGCTGGTATGTTGTTTATGCTGGTCTGGTTTTGGATATTAGGCCCTTTGCTTTGACAGGGGTTTGATGGTTTTGAAAGTTGACAAGGTTTTGTTGAATGGCCAGGCCTATGCAGGTTTTCTGCAGGTTAACTGGTTTATGGCCTTAACAGGTTTTGATACTTTAGGTTTTTTTTGCTTCAGGTTTAAGGTTGGGAGGCTTATCAGTTTGTATATTTTCTTTGTTGGTTTTTGTTCTCTCTCTCTACTGTGTTCAGTTCTTGTGTTTTTTATATTTTTCTATCTTCCTGCCTAAAGCCTAAAAACCTGCTTTCTTTTCTCTCCTCTTCTCTCTCTAGTACACTTCAAAGAATATTAAAATATGTTTTTGTGTGTACTTTCTGAAAGGGCCCCCTCTTTGGGAAATGATGAAAATGAGTTTTATTGCTTGCATAATAGTTTTCCTCTGCATATTGTCTCTTCTTTTTGACAGCTTGATATCTTTCCAAAATCTTCTTTTGACAGCTTGGGTACCTTTTTGGCATTTTGACAGCAAGTTGCAATTTGGATTTTTAGTTTGATTTGAACTGTGCCGTTTGTTTGAGACTTGAACTTATGCAATTTTGACAATTTTTGAATTGTGCATTTTTTAAACTTGTGCATTCAATTTTAGCAAATAAACTCGTCCCTCTTTGTGAACCGGGAGAAATCCCGTGATTTGCAGAGAGGGTTAACTGATCCCAATCAGTGGCCCTTAATGATGAATTTCTTTTATCTGTCTCTTTAATTATTTATCAGTCATTGACTTTTCTCCTTTTCTTTTGCAGATGAAAAATGGAGCACTGGAGCGAGGGATAGCAGATGAAGATTTGAAGATTAGAAAAATAATTAGGATAGTTTTTATTTAACTTTAAATAAATGTAACATTATTTTTGTAAACATTTTGTAAACAAAAACAATTACACAAATGATTTAAAGATAAATAAAAAGTCCTTTTATTTAATTAATTATTTTCTTCTCCGATTGTTTATTTATTATTTATAGTTCTTTAAATTAAAATAAATTGAAAATAAATTCCAACTTATTTAATCTTTAGAAAAATAAATAATTAACTAAACAATATTTCAGTGTTGATCAATTAATAAACTTGACGCTTCCAATGTTCAAAGCAAAATAACAGTTAATCACAACAATTGATCAGACGCATTCCCCCTTTTCACTGATTTTTAACAAACATTGCAAATTCAAACCCAATGCAGCCTTTTACTGATCCAGTCAAACAAATGTGAATTCAATCCAAATGCAATCTTTTACTGATTAAGTCAAATAATGCAAATTCAACCCAAATCTCGGAATATCTTGCAAAGCACTGTAGAATTTAGATCTTTCCGAGAACGCGCGCACAAACTCTAATTCCTGATTAAATGCCAAAGAAACGTTCGCCTGATCGAAGTTGAGCCAAAATCACCCAAAACCCTAAACCAACTGTTTGAAGCATTCCAGAGCCCTGAAAATCAATAAAACCCTAATTGTGTCCTGACTGACGAGAAAAGTCTGTTTGACTGATTCTTGAGCCAGTTTGAAAGATCATGAAAAGCCTGAAGTTGTTATTTCTTGTGGAAAAATGTGAGGGCAAATTTTGGGGTACAACAATAACCATTTCCGCCAATCCTCCCAAGGCTTCCTCGAGAAAGCCTATTAGGATTACATTCGTTCCAAGAATCGCTCTGTTAATCATTACTATCCCTGGTTCTATCCCATACACTTCGGATAAGGCTGTCCCTTGGCACTATGGGGCCGATGTGTATTACCATAGAGTTAAGCAAGACTTAAAGATTGAAGAAGTTGACGCTGATATCAGCAATATTGTCGGGGCTAGCAAGGTCACCAGAAGTGGAAGACTCTTTTCTCTTGAAATTTCCCCTCCGACTGTCCACAAACCTGTTGTCATTCCATCTGCTAGTACATCAGCTACTGCCCCAGTTCCTATTCTAGTTATCACCCTTATCGCCGAGTCATCTGACGCCCGGGGCAAAGAAATCACAAGTGAGCCTGCCCGGACGGAGGCGCCTAAGAAGATCATTGTAGAAACATCTAAGAAGGAGATAGAGGAAACTCTGAAGATTATCAAGAAGAGCGACTACAACGTAGTCGAGCAGCTGGGGTAGACCCCGTCAAAAATCTCCATGTTGTCCTTGTTATTGTGTTCGGAAGCCCATGCAAAGGCTTTAATCACTTTCCTCAAAACTGCGCATGTGCCACAGGAAACTTCTTCCGATCAATTCAAAGACTGTGTAGCTAGTTTGACTGCCGACAATGGGTTAGGTTTCTCAGATGCAGATCTGACTGCTAAAGGAAGAAATCACAATGATGCTCTTCACATCTCGATCGAGTGCAGGGGCACTACTTTGGCCCATGTATTGGTGGATATTGGGTCCTCATTGAATGTTTTACCAAAGAAAGCACTAGACCGTCTGGACTGTGAAGGTTTGATTTTGAAGCCGAGCAATATTGTGGTTAGGGCTTTCGACGGGTCAAAAAGGATGGTGCACGGGGAGGTGGACGTCCCTGTTAAAGTTGGCTCCCAGACTTTTGCATCTACTTTCTATGTGATGGATATCCGACCATCTTATGCTTGCTTGCTGGGTTGCCCTTGGATTCATAAGGTTGGGGCAGTGACTTCTACGCTCCATCAGATGTTGAAATATCCGGTAAAGGGGAAGATCGTCACAATACGAGGAGAAGAGGAGTACATGGTGAGTCATCTTAACTCCTTTCGCTATGTGGAGATGGATGGGGAATTCATTGAAACCCCGTGTCAGAACTTTGAAGAGGTCCCCCAGACTCTGGCATCGACTGAAGTTGTTGCTAACATACCTCCAATGAAGATGGCTTCCCTCAAGGATGCCAAGGCTGTAATTGAAAAAGGTGAGTGTGCGAATTGGGGTCAACTCCCTGATTTCGCACACAAAACTGACAATTTTGGTTTGGGCTTTACTGCAGAGGCTTAAAGGGCTGTTCAACATGCACGAATTGGAAGACCTCCTCTGCACATAAGTAATCAGGAAGTGAATGCAATTGAGGATGATGAAGAAGAGTCAGATATCGACAGCTGGATCTACCCGACTACCAACGGTGGATTGAACAACTGGACGGCGAAGAACTCCGTTCCTGTTTCTTTTATTACACAGTAATTGACTTTTGTTTTGAGATTTATAACAGACAGTTTAAAACTTTATGGCCCGGTGCCTTGCCCGAGGCACCTTGGCTTTGCTTGTGAGAGCTTATTATTTGTCATTTTCATATGTCATCAATAAAGCATTGGACGTTTTCTGGCATTACAAATTTTTGCGCTCCCTGTTTTTCCTTTCTATCTTACACTTTATCAAAACAGCTATTGTCTTACACACACACTCACATATCATAATACAGATCCACATCCACTATGGATCCCATTGATAACAACTCTGCTACTGCCAGTTATGACTTCAAAAATCCGATCAACCAAGCCGAGGACGAAGGTGAGGATGATTGTGAAGTGCCTGGGGAACTTGCTAGACTGTTACTACAGGAAGAGAGGGCCATACGGCCTCACGAAGAACCAGTGGAATCAGTGAATTTGGGTACAGAGGAAGACAAGAAAAAGGTCAAGATAGGTGCAGAGCTGGAACCTAGTGTCAAGCAGCGGTTGATATAGATTCTACGCGACTATGTTGAGATCTTTGCTTGGTCCTATGAAGATATGCCATGTTTAGACACTGACATTGTGGTATACCATCTGCCAACTAAAGAAGACTGTCCTCCGCTAAAGCAGAAGATTCGCCGTATGCACCCTGAGATGTCTGAGAAAATCAAAGCTGAGATCATGAAACAGTTTGATGTCGGATTTCTAGCTGTTACTTCTTACCCACAGTGGGTTGCCAACGTGGTTCCAGTGCCTAAGAAGGATGGTAAGGTACGGATATGTGTCGACTATAGAGATCTGAACAGGGTGAGCCCCAAAGACGATTTCCCACTACCTCACATCGATGTTTTGGTCGACAACACCATGCAGCATAAGGTCTTCTCCTTTATGGATGGTTTTTCTGGTTACAATCAGATTAAGATGGCTCCCGAGGACATGGAGAAGACAACTTTCATTATGCAGTGGGGCACCTTCTATTACAAGGTAATGCCTTTTGGGTTGAAGAATGCTGGGGAAACTTATTAGCGCGCCATGGTCGCTTTATTCCACGACATGATTCACCATAAAATTGAGGTTTACGTGGATGACATGATTGCAAGGTCCCAGACTGAAGAAGAACACCTTGACCATCTCCAGAAGCTGTTCGACAGGTTAAAGATGTACAAGCTGAGGTTAAGCCCGAACAAGTGCACCTTCGGGGTAAGGTCTGGTGAGCTGCTGGGTTTCGTCCTTAGTGATAAAGGTATTTAAGTGGATCCCACAAAGGTGAAGGCTATATAGGAGATGCCAGCTCCCCGAACGGAAAAGGAAGTCAGAGGCTTTTTGGGACGTCTGAATTACATTGCTGGATTCATTTCACATCTGACTGCTACTTGTGAGCCGATCTTCAAGCTGCTGAAGAAAGATCAAGTGGTAAAATGGAATGATGAATGTCAGACTGCTTTCAAAAGGATCAAGGAATACCTCCAAGAGCCACCTATTCTGATGCCTCCAATTGAAGGAAGACCTTTGATCTTATACTTGACAGTGCTGGATAATTCAATGGGGTGTGTGCTGGGGCAGCATGACGAGTCTGGCCGAAAAGAGCACACTATTTACTACCTTAGCAAAAAGTTTACCGACTGTGAGACCCGATACTCACTGCTTGAGAAAACTTGCTACGCTTTGGCATGGACTGCTTGCCGGCTGAGACAGTATATGCTGACTCACACTACCCTATTGATATCAAAGATGGATCCAATCAAGTATATCTTCGAAAAGCCTACCTTGTCTGGAAGAATAGCAAGATGGCAGCTGATCTTAACTGAGTATGACATCCAATACACAACCCAAAAGGCAACTAAGGGGAGTGTATTGGCATATCATTTGGCGCATCAGGCAGTGGATGATTACCAATCCATGAATTTCGTGTTCCCGAATGAGAATATCATGTTGGTGACCGACTGTGAAGAACCTGGACCGGATGAAGGACCCGAGGAAGGATCCCGATGGTCTATCTATTTTGACAGAGCTTTAAACGTGTTAGGTAATGGCATTGGCACCGTGATCATATCTCCGGAGGGCTGTCATACTCCGTTCACCGCCCGATTATATTTTAATGGCACCAACAATATGGCGGAGTATGAAGCGTGCATCATGGGCCTTCGAGCAGCTATTGACCCGAGGATTAAGTTCTTAAGTGTATTCGAAGATTCTGCTCTAGTGATCAATCAGATCAAAGGCGAGTGGGATATGAAACACCCAAATCTCATTCCTTACAAAGAGTACGTGTTGACATTGCTCCCACACTTTGAGGATATAACCTTTGAACACTTCCCCGGAGAGGAGAATCAGTTGGCGGACGCGCTAGCTACCATGTCTTCTATGTTCAAAGTCAGGTGGGACAATGAAGCTCCCCAGATTACCATTGAGAGGTTGGACGAACCCGCACATTTCTATGATATAGAGACTGAAGAGGTAACAGATAAACCCTGGTTTCACGAAGTAAATAGGTATCTTGAGGCTCAAGAGTACCCCGAGGGTGCATCTGTTAATGACAGGAAGTTTTTGAGAAGGTTTGTTGTGAAGTTCTTCATCAGTAATTGGATTCTTTATAAGCATAACCATGATTCGACCTTACTGTGGTGTGTGGACAAGAACGAGGCAGAAAGGATTATGGCAGAGTTGCATGAAGGTACCTCCGGAACTCATTCCAGTGGACATACCATGGCAAAGAAAATCCTACGGGCAGGATATTATTGGTCTACTATGGAAGCCGATTGTTATCAACATTCTCGGACCTGTCATAAGTGCCAAATCTATGCTGATAAGGTGCATGTACCTCCAGTTCCTCTGAACATCTTGACGGCTCCTTGACCTTTCGCAATGTGGGGCATCGATATGATTGGTGAGATCAGACCTACTGCGTCGAACGGACATCGTTTCATTCTGGTAGCTATTGATTATTTTATGAAATGGGTTGAGGCAGCTTCCTTTTCTACAGTAACCAAGAACGTCGTGGCGCGGTTCATCCGACACAATCTGATCTGTCGATACGGTGTACCAGAGAGGATCATTACGGACAATGGTACAAATCTCAACAATACAATGATCACCGAGCTCTGCAAACAGTTCAAGATACAACATCACAACTCTTCTCCTTACTGGCCGAAGATGAATGGGGCTGTTCAAGCGGCTAATAAGAATATCAAGAAGATTGTGCAGAAGATGACGGTGACGTACAAAGACTGGCATGAGATGTTACCATTCGCTCTTCATGGGTACCGTACCTCAGTGCAGACTTTGACAGGGGAAACACCCTACTCTTTGGTGTATGGCATGGAGGCGGTCTTACCCATTGAAATCCAGATACCCTCTCTCTGGATCATGAAGGATGCAGGTTTGAGCGAGGACGATTGGATCCAGACCCGGCTTGATCAGCTGAATTTAATCGACAAGAAAAGAATTACTGCTATTTGTCATGGTCAGGCGTATCAAAACGGATGATCAAGGCTTTTAACAAGAAAGTTAGGCGACAAGAGTATCAAGTCAGGGATCTAGTAATCAAACGCATCATACTGCCGCAAGGTGATCCCAGGGGGCAAATGGACCCCTACGTACGAAGGGCCATTTGTGGTTAAGAACATTTTCTCAGGAGGAGCTATGATTCTAACTACCATGGATGGTGACGACCTTCCTCACCCCGTCAATGCAGACATAGTGAAAAATACTACACCTGATCAAAGACCCGTTAGGTCGACTGGCCTAGGCAAAAATAAGGGCTTCCCGGCAAACCAAAAGGGTTCGAGAAAAAGTAAGGGATGAAAATGAAAAAAATTGTACACCCGGCAAGTCGAAAACCTGAAAAGGCGGCTTGGGAAAAAAGGGTATCCCGCTGGACTGAAAACCCGAAAGGGCGGTCCAAGCAAAAATTAGGGATTAAAGCGTAACACTATGTCTCATTGGATCATCTTGCAACAAGACTTCAGTATCGACTATCAAGCTCGGACGACGCCAATAAATCTGATCTACCTTCAACCAAGTAGCAAAGTGATGAGACGCTCGAAGACATAAGGATAATAGAAGAGTTGGAACCCAGTGTGATTGTTCACATATCTATTTTTTCTTTGTTTCGGCGGCATTCTCTTACTAGGACGTCAACCTCTTGTACAAAACGCCTATTACAGGCCAACTTCAAAATCAATACAATTCATTTTTACAATAATTTCAAAATTGTTTTTCTTTTCCTATTTTGTTTTGCAAGAACGTCTGTTGTACCCCAAAATTTGCCCTCCCATATTCCTCAAGACATGTCAAGAATAATCTTCAAGTTGCTCAAGTTGGCTCAAGGGTTGGACTGTCAAATCACCTCCTAAGGCAATCAAGTCAAAATTAGGGTTTTGTGTTGCATCAAGGTCCTCATATCCAAATGGCCTCAAGTACTCCCCAATGTCATAATATGTTCTAAAGTTCATCCATGTCAAATTTCAAGCCTTGCAGAGGAAGTTTGGTCAGTCAATTGCTCAAGAGACCGAAAAATCGACTTTGTTAGGGCAAAAGTCAACTGTGACCTACAAATAGTCAAACCTCAAGATTTTTTCCTAAAATTCTAATTTTTAAGTTTAATTCATCATTTTATCAAGGGTTGATCATGATTCATCAAGGATTGCTCAAGATTCATCAAGATTCAAAAGTTGCTAAATTAGGGTTTTATAGGAAAAGTCAACTCAACTTTGACCAAGCATAACTTTCTCATACTTTATGAGAAATGACCCATCCAAAGCTCATTTTTAAGAGGATGAAATTTCCTACAATCCATATTCACACCCCAAGATCAAGAAATGCTCTCACAAAAAGTTACAAATTTGGATATTATAGGTCATTTTTGAAAGTCAACAAGAACACCTTTTTTTCCAAAGCTTATAACTTGAGCATGGAACATCAAAATGAGATACTACCAAAAGGGTCTATTATAGGACATCTCAAGGTTTCTAAAAAGTCCAAGAACACCTCCAAAAGTTCAAAATTGAAGAAGTTATGCATTGTTGAAGTTGAGCATTTTTCCAAATTTGCCAAAAGTCAACTATCCTCAAAACTCCAATTTTTGACAAAAGGGCCCACTTTTTTCCACTTGATATAGTCTTTTCATTCCACACACGTGTTCCATCTTTAATTTCATGGCCATTCATTTATTTTTCTATTTTATTTTATTTTTATTGTTTAATTCATTTTAAATCAATATTAAATCAAATAAAATCTAAAAATTGATGTAATAAGATTCTTGTGGTCATTACAACTTGAAAATATCATATGACACTCAATCAAATTCGTGCCAAGTCAAAACATGCACAAAATCTCAGATTTGATGCAAATATGGCAACTTGATAATGGTGATCAAAATCAAATCTTCCATCTTCAATGCATATGGTTTAAGGCCCAAGTTTTGACCTAAACACATTCCCTTATGTACACACAAGTGAGGCAGACCAAGAACACGCACAAAGCATTGAAGAAACGGCCATACCGAGTTTGGAAAAAGCTTGAAAACTTGGAAATCAAAATCAACCTTAGAGCTCAATTAAAACAAAAAGCTTGACATAGCTCTCTTCCCTGACATCCAGTGAAGCGATACCAATCAAAACCAAGCCTTTTCATTGCCTAAAACTCACTGTAAGTCTCCACGAACCTTGCTATGAACATGGCATCATGAATCGTCTCTCTTGCATCTTTTTGCCATTTTATTTGTACCATCATGCTTAACATTCAAATTCTAACAAATCTGCATTATCCAATTTGATTTTCATAGCCTGTATAACGATGCCCGAATCTAGGGTTTACATGTGTTGTTTTTAGGCGTTTGAGTTACAGGGAAAATTGGATCAAACAATGGTTGTAGGGATACTCAGGAGGCAGAGACGAACACATCCATGTTCTTGGATGGATTTTCATGGCCTGGGAGAGATTTTTGAAATATCCTATGAATCTTCCTGCGGATAAAAATCCGCAGGTAAACGAACCAGGGATCCGTTGGGGAAGACGATTACGTGGCTTAGCGTCATTGGCCTGTTTAAATTGTTAGCGTGTTTTTTTTAATTTTTAGGGCATAATTAATTGTTTTGAATATAATGTTTGTTGTACATTCAACTAACAAAGAAGAAGCGCAGTAGAGTTGGCAAGGCAGGCGTGTCATTGAGCACTGGGACATGGGTTCGAATCCCCGGTCCCCCAATACCCAATACTTTGTTGAATTTTTTCTCCAGGTATTCATATGTAGCATTCAAGGCGTTGACCATCATGTTCTGCCAAGATCTCAAACGCCAGGTGGCTATAAAGCAGATCCAATGGCCTAGAATGAGAGACTACCATGGTCTCAAGTCAATGGACATGTGGACAATCCAAAAGGTCAAACAGGCTGGAGCGTTAATGGGCCAAGAATTGGTGATTTCACACCCAAATTAAGCCCAGCACCCCCCTGGGTTATTTCCTTTTCCCTTCATATTTTCCTTTATTTATTTTATTCTAATTATTTATTTTATTATTAATTAATTAACCAATTAACCTTTTTCATAAAAAACCAGAAAACCCAAAATAAAAATAATATTTTTATTAATTCCATTAATTTTATTATTTTTGTAAATAAACAATTAATTAATTTATTTAGTTTAAATAGGTTTAACAATAATATATTTTGCAATAAATTAAAATTAATTTAGAATTAGGTTTTTAATATTTTTAACCATTCTTATTTTATTTCCTTAATTAAAATAAAAACCCAAAAACATTTTCATTTAATTAATTAATTCAATTATTAACTTAGACTAATTTTTAACTCAAAAAATAACAAAAAATATGCTTTATTTAATAAAAAGGGTCAAAACCCTAAAAAGCACTCCGATTTAATTTTCTCGCGCGCGAATTATTTTTGATCCATATTTCAATATTGTAACTGCTCCGGGAATGTAATAGTTTTTAACTTAGGACTTTATTTTTTTTATCGCTTTTATTTACTTTTCACAATTTAATTTTAAAAGGGTTTGTCTTTGGCGATGTAAATACCCGAAGCCTTGTAATAGCTTAGATTTATTTTCCGCAATTTACATTCCGCAACTATTAATTGTTAGATGTTTGATAGGCAATGCATGACAAGATTAATCTTTTAATTTAAAATCAACAATAGATCACAATTAACATGTACAAAGATAATATAATTGAAAAACAATACACTCGCACATGCGCACTCTTAGGGTACATCTCACTTGGTTGCCTCGAACGTGGTCATTGAGTATAGGAAGTTTTAGAGGTCGCCCTTTTGTTCAAAGATCATAGTTGCCTCGAAACGGTTGCCTCGGAAAAATGATCTAAGACATTATGGTTACCGCTAAGGCGTCCTAACGTTGCTTTAGTAACCACACGTCCCTTAATCGAATTGACCCGAAAACTCCAACAACGATGCTACCTACTCCTCAATAGTAGGATAGCATTGTCTAAGGGACACTTGTACAGTTTAATTCCTTTTTGAGTAGGTAGATGACTTTTAAGTACTTGCTCCTTTTGAAATAAATCAAAAACGTTTCGCACTTACACTCCTTTCAAACAAAAACTATTTTCAAACCCACAAACACAAAGAAAAGCAAACTCTTGAAAACACAATGAGCAAGTACCTAAGAGCCTGTGGATAACCACAGATAGAAATGGTGCTAACACCTTCCCTTTCTATAATCTACCTCCCGAACCCAAGAAATATCTCAAAAAGGAATTTTTGTGTGCTTTTGTCCTTTCCTTGTTGGATAAAATAAAAGACGGTGGCGACTCTTGCGTACCGCGACATTTTGCGAAAATAAACGCAAACGCGAACTAGCATTCCAAAACAGTCAGTTCTATTCCCATCGATCATAGAACTGGCGACTCTGCTGGGGATATCTATAAGTGAGGTGTACCTTAGGATTAGATCATTGTGTTTTCAATTGTATGCTTTGTATGCTTTAATTTTGTGGGTTTGTATTGGAGTTCTATAGATCCTAACTCGGATCTGGGGATACCCTTTAGGTAAGTAGCAATAAATTGTGAGGGATCTGTCCGGCGTAGACCGACACGGATGAAGCAGTAGCTACATTGGTGTGACACTTTAGTCTGTACCGATATCCCTTGTGTTGGAACGAGGAGAATATAAGTCTTCTAAGGGGCCATTAAGCACCAACTGACCTTAGAACCTTAAATTGACCAACTTGGCCATAGAACAGTAGCAGTATGCTACACTCATTGAGACTAAACTCTCACGATGATTCCGGCCGCAAGAAAACGTTGCTAAACTGGAATTATGATCGATTGAGGGCAGTCAGTGATATTGAGATCCTCTAGAACCCGATTACTATTTTTAGGACAGGTTTAAACCAACTGAACTGAAAGAGGGTAGTACCTAAGCTCCATGCCAGCCTGAAATCTAAGGGCTCTTTTGTGTGACTTGTGTGCCTTTACCGTGTTTGCCTTTTGTGGATACTTATGGTGTGCCTTTACCATGACATCATAACATCATAAACATTGCATACATCTTGCATAAGGACTAACCTATTTCAAAGACAAGAGGGTTTCATCTTTGCTCTGTTTTATAGGTCATCATGATGCCCATGTGTAAGAATACCATCTGGATCAACTTTGTCCAAGTCCCTACCTTGCTTAAAGAGTTGGTTGTCAGGATTCCAGACACTACTTCCTTCATCAGAATACATGGTTCTCTTCTCGGTTTGGTCACCTCAAAATTGGACGAATAAATGATGAGTGTCCTGGTCCAGTTCTATGATCCGCTGTACCATTGTTTTACTTTCCAGGACTTCCAGCTGGTTCCTACCCTAGAAGAGTTCTCTGAGCTGCTCGGTATCTCTGTTCTGGAGCAGACTCCGTTTACTGGTTGGGAAAAGACTCTTAAGCCTGAAGAAATTGCTGCAGCCCTTCACTTGACCAAAGAAGAGGTAATGGCTAACTGGGAGACTAGAAGTGGAGCTAAGGGTTTTCTGACTAAGTTCTTGGTTGGCAAGGCCAATTACTTATGGGACAGCTTAGACTTCAAGGCGTTCGAGGATATTCTGGCTCTCTTTATTTATGGTTTGGTATTGTTTCCGAATCCTGATACTTTTGTTGATATTAATGCCATAAAGATCTTCATCTCTCAGAATCCTGTACCCACTCTCTTGCGTGACATCCTTCATCAGCTATATGCTCGTACTGCCCGAAAGCGGGGAACTTTGATGTGTTGTGCTCCTTTATTGTCGAGGTGGTTTATTTCGCACCTCCCTAAGTCAGTATTGAAGAACAAAGAAGGAATGAGCTGGGCTTATAGGGTGATGTCTCTTTCTAATAATGACATTATCTGGACCCTCAAAGGTATGGATGAGGTGACTATCATTGATCGCTGTGGAGAGTATCCTAATGTTCCATTGATCGGAACCCATGGAGGGATTTCTTACAACCCATGCTTAGCTCTCCGTCAGTTTGGAAGAGCCAGAAGAGAAGGGCCTCATGAGATGTTGATGCCTCATATCATCTTTGATTTTTAGGGAGACAGCGACGGGCTGCGTCGTAGATTCATAAGGGCTTGGGACAGAGTTCACCAATCTGATCCACATGAATTGGGTCCAAAGACTTTTCTGCCGATGGAGCCATATCTCAGATGGGTCCGCATCCGTGCCCAGAAGCTAGGGATGCCATATGAAGCTGTCAGGCCTGTTACTCTTGAAGTTGCTAATGAGGAGGGGGTTCTTCCAACTATTCTCCACCCTTATATGCCCACTGATATTGGTACACTGAAGAGGTCTTGGATGCAGTTGAGGGATGAACGGGATTCATGTCGGGAGAAGTTCAATGAACAAGAGCAGAAGATCCAGAAGCTGACTAGGCAACTGGAGAACGAGCGGATCCTGAATGATTATGTCCGCACTGAGAAGAAGAGACCATGGGAGCATTGATGGACCTTTGATGATTTCTTTTACAGTTTTTATTTACTTCTTCGTATTTCCATTCTTGTAACGCCTAAGGGCAGTTTGTTGAACAATTGAAATTTTGAAGTTTAAATCTAATAAAGTGTGCTTCCTTTCTTGTTTACAAATTTGAATCTCGATTGTCTTTGAAATCATAATCATACGCATTTCATCCCATGCACTCCATAAACAGGTACCCATTACAGGTCTTTTATCTTCTTCGCTGTTTATTTCAGCGCTCAATCATCATGTTTGCTGAACCTTCCACTGAGCAAGCTATCAAGGCCCTCCAGGCCCAGAATGCCCAATTTCAAGAGCTGGTCATGAGCCTAGCTAAGGGTCAACAGGACCTGAAGACCTTGATCCTAAAGGAGAAAAAGAAGAAGAAGAAGAGGACCATCCTGTTCAATACTGGACGCAGGTTTGGAAACGGGTTGCAGAATGAAGTTGATCTGACCACCTCATCTGGAGAGAAAGATAATCCACAAGAAAGGAGGGCTCCTAGCCCTATGGTCTCCGACAACGAGATAGACTATGATGAAGAACAATATCCTCCTGCTGAGGATAAGTACAAACAGCTGGAAGACCGTTTGAGCACTATGGAAATTCAGAAGGTTCCCGGTCTGGACTTCGGAGATCTGGGTCTATCATCTGGGGTGGTGATTCCCCATAAGTTCAAGGTACATGCCCTTGTCAAGTATGACGGAGTTTCCTGTCCAAAGCTGCACCTCCTGTCATATGTGAGGAAGATCCAACCTTACACTGCTGATAAGAACTTATGGATCCATTTCTTTCAAGACAGTCTCTCAGGGACTCAGCTTGAGTGGTTCTATCAGTTGGATAGAGCCAGTATCCGCAACTGGGAAGATTTGGCTACTGCATTCTACAGGCAGTATCAGTATAATTCCGACCTCGCTCCTACGCGTACCTAACTCCAGGGTATGTCAATAGGAACGAGTGAAGGATTCAAAGAGTATGCTCAAAAGTGGAGAGACCTTGCCGGAAGGGTGCAACCACCTTTGGCTGATCGTGAGCTTGTTGACATGTTTCTGGGGACCTTGTCTGGTCCGTTCTTTAATCATCTGATTGGAAGCTCTTAAGCTGGGTTTACAGATCTTATTTTGACTGGTGAGAGGATTGAAGCTGGTATTAAGGATGGAAAGATACAAAAGGGTGCCTCATCAAGCACCGAGAAGAAGCCGTTTAAGAAAGAGTCCAGTGCTGTCTATAGTGCAAGAAGACATAATAAACCTGAACACCGCCAAGCTGTCAACGCGGTTTTTATTTCAAAACCCGTTGGTGCCCCTCAGCATCACAATCAACAAAAGGACGAGAGGCCTCTAAGGCAATTCACTCGTCTCAGCATGACTTTGTCTCAGATTCTGCCACATTTGCTGAAGACCAATCTGGTGATTCTAAAAGAAGCTCCGAAGAATCCAAGTACCACATCACCAAGGTATAACCCTAATGCCCGCTGCGATTTTCACTCTGATAGCCCGAGGCATAATACAGATGATTGTTGGGTTTTAAGGAACAGGGTGCAAGACCTAATTGATGCGAAGGAGATTGAGTTTGAGGCGCTCGAGAGGCCCAATGTTGTAACTGCTCCCATGCCCAAGCATGGAGTGAATGCTCTAGAAGAGGACTTGTTTGTAGTTTCTGTGGATGACATTGTTACCCCTCTGATGACTGTCAAGAAGAACATGTTGCTAGCTGATTTATTTCCGGGTTGTGGCGAAGGTTGCCATATGTGTTCCGTTTTACCTACTGGTTGCCCATTCCTGAAGTCAGGTATCCAAAACCTGATGGATAGTAAAGAGATCCTGTTTGAAAAGGCTGTTGTTCCATCCGTTCATTCTGAAGAAGTTCCCATCATTACCATTTTCAACAATTCTTCCAAGGCTACCTCGAGGAAGCCTGTTAGAATTACATCTGTTTCGAAGATCGCACCTGTAATTATCACTGTTCCGGGGCCCATCCCCTACACCTCTGACAAAGCTGTCCCTTGGCACTATGGGGTAGATGTTTATGTTCTAGGAGTTAAGCAAGAGTAGGATGCTGATACCGGCGTCAGCAACATTACTGGACCTACTAAAGTCACCCGCAGCGGTAGACTTTTATCACCTGATATTGCTCTACCCACTGTCCGAAGACCTGTTGTCATTACACCTGCAAGTGTACCTACCACTATTCCTGACCCAGTTCCCATCCTTACCCCTGTTGCCGAGTCATCTAACACTCGGGGCAAAGGGATCACCACTGATGTGCCTGCCCAAACGGAGGCACCAAAGACAATTACTGTTGAAGCTTCCAAACAGGAGATGGAAGAGATTCTGAAGATTATTAAGAAGAGTGATTATAACGTAGTTGAGCAGCTGGGGCAAACCCCATCAAAGATTTCTATGTTGTCACTATTGCTGTGCTCAGAGGCCCATGCCAAGGCTCTGATTACCTTCCTGAAGACGGCCCACGTGCCACAAGAGACATCAGCTGATCAATTTACCGATTGTGTGGCCAATTTAACTGCTGATAATGGTTTGGGTTTCTCCGATGCTGATTTGATTGCTAAAGGGAAGAACCATAATGATGCCCTGCATGTCTCCATTGAATGCAGGGCACTACTCTTGCACATGTATTGGTTGACACTGGTTGCTCATTGAACATCTTGCCCAAGAAAGCTCTAGATCGGTTGGATTGCAAAGGGTTGGAGCTAAAACCAAGTAACATCATTGTCAGGGCCTTTGACGGGTCTAAAAGGATGGTGCATGGTGAGGTTGATATTCCAATTAAAGTTGGTTCTCAGGTCTTCAATTCTACATTCTACGTGATAGACATTCGTCCATCCTATTCTTGTTTGCTGGGTCGTCCATGGATCCACAAAGCTGGAGCTGTAACCTCAACGCTCCACCAGAAGCTGAAGTACCCGGTCAGAGGGAAGATTGTGACAGTACAAGGGGAGGAGGAGTATATGGTCAGCCACCTCAACTCGTTCTGGTACGTACAGATGGACGGGGAGTTCATTGAAACCCCATTTCAACACTTTGAAGAGGTTCCTCAGACACTGGCATCAACTGAGACTGTGGTTAAGGATTCTCCTATGAAGATGGCTTCCTTAAAGGATGCCCAGGCTGTTATCGAGAAGGGTGAGTGTGCAAATTGGGGCCGACTTCCTAATTTCACTCAGAAGACTAACAAGTTTGGTTTGGGTTTCACTGCAGAATCTCAGAGGGCTGTTCGTAATGCAAGGATTGGAAGACCTCCCGTGTTCATCAAAAACTCGAGAGTAAATGCCATTGAAGATGATGTGGAGGAGTCTGAATTTGATAGCTGGATCTATCCTACGACCAATGATGGACCAAGCAACTGGACAGCAAAGGACTTCATCCCTATTAATTTTGTTACCCAGTAATGAACTTTTTGTTTTGAATTTGTAACAGACAATGTTTGAAACTTTATGGCCCGGTGTCTTACCCGGGGCACCGTGGCTTCATTTGTGAGGGATTTTGTGTGTCATTTTCATATATCATTAATAAAAGCATTGGACGTTTTTTGCATTACAAATCTTGCGCTCCTTGTCTTTCTTTATTATATATTGCAAAAACAGCTATTTTACACACACTCACATATACAGGTTCACATCCACTCTGGATCTCATTGGTAACGTCTCTACTACTGCCGGTTATGACTTCGAAAATCCGATCAACTTAGCCGAAGATGAAGGTGAAAATGATTGCGAAGTGCCTGTTGAACTTGCAAGGCTGCTACTCCAGGAAGAGAGGGCCATTCAGCCACATGAAAAGCCAGTGGAAACAATGAATTTGGGTACTGAGACATACAAGAAGGAAGTCAAGATCGGTGCAAATTTGGAGCTTAGTGTGAAGCAGCGGTTGATTCAGATGCTGCATGACTATGTTGAGATTTTTTCCTGGTCTTACGAAGATATTCCTGGGTTGGATACTGACATTGTGGTTCATCGCCTGCCTACCAAGGAAGACTGCCCTCCAGTAAAATAGAAGGTTCGCCGTATGCGCCCAGAGATGTCTGAGAAAATCAAGGCCTAAGTTATGAAACAGTTTGACACCGATTTTCTAGCAGCCTCAGTGGGTTGCCAATTTGGTTCCGGTACCGAAGAAAGATGGTAAGGTTCGAATGTGTGTTGACTACAGGGATTTGAACAGGGCAAGCCCTAAGGATGACTTCCCTCTACCTCACATCGACGTTCTGGTTGACAATACTGCTCAACACAAGGTATTCTCCTTTATCGATGGTTTCTCCGGATATAATTTGTGATCGGTGGGAATAGAACTGACTGTTTTTATCTGGTTTCACAAAATTTCGCGGTAAGCAAGAGTCGCCACCGTCTTTTATGTTCTCCAACATGGAAAGGACAAAAGCACAACAAAATTCCTTATTCGAGAATGTTTCTCGGTTCGGGAGGTAGATTTATAGAAAGGGAAGGTGTTAGCACCCTTTCTATCCATGGTTATCCATGGGCTCTTAGGTACTTTCTCTTATGTTTTCAAAATTTGTTTGCTTTTCAAATGTGTGTGGGTTTTGAAAAAGTTTCGTTTGAAAAGTTTCTAAGTAACTCTTGTATCTGTCCTCAAGAGTGTATGAAAAATTTGTTTGAAAACCTTTTGAAAGTGTAGGTGCGAAAAGTTGTTTTTGTTTGTTTTGAAAAGAGCAAGTACCCATGAGATCTACCTACCCTAAGGAATTAGGCTGTGTAAGAGTCCTTTAGATAGTGCTATCCTAGCATTGAGAGGTAGGTAGCACCATCGTTGGAGGTATTCGGGTCAATTCGATTATTAGGGACATGTGTGGTCACCGAAGCAATAGTAGGACACCTTAGAAGTAACCCTAATGTCTTAGATCCTTTTTATCCGAGGCAACCGTTTCGAGGCAACTGGATCTTTAGACAAAAGGGCGACCTCTAAGACACCCTATACTTGATGACCACGTTTGAGGCAACCAGTGAGGCTGACCCTAGGGGTGGTGTGTGCATGTGTGTTGTTTTTCAGTTAATGTTTGTCTTTGCATTTTATTTGTGAGCTACGGATTAATTTTATTTGTCATACATTCTTGCAGGCATAATTAACAGTTAGGAGTGCGGAAAATAAATTGCAGAAATGTAAATCTAGCTATTACAAGGCGCGGGTCTATACATCGCCAAAAACAAAAACCCGTTTTGAAAAAAATAAAGTGCAGAATAAGGGGATAAAATCCTAATTAACTATTACATACTCTGTACAGATACATAAATATAATCAAAATAAATAAATACGCGCGAATAGAAATTTAATCGGGAACGTCCTAAGGGTTTTGACCCTTTTTAGAATTAAATTAAACATTAAACCTAATTAACTAATTAATTATTTAATTAAAGGAAAAATATTTTTTTGTGTTTTTTTATATGTTTTTAATGAAATAAAATAAAAAAAGAAATTAAAAATTGAAAGTGAAAGACCTAATTCTAAATTAATTTTATTTATTTAAAATTGTCCTAATTACACAACTAATTAATTAATGTTAGAATTTATTTACAAAATAAGTTAATAAATAATAAAAATGTTTTTTTTTTGGTTTTATTGTGAAAAAGGTTAATTGGTTAATTAAATACTTAATAAAACTAATAATTAATAAAAAGGGAAATTATGAAAGAAAATAAAATAAAAAAGGGAAAAAGGAAAAGAAAATAAGAACCCAGGGGGGTGTTTGGGCCAGGATGGGAGTTTATTTAGAAATCTGAGACCCAGTTTGTTGCTAAGCACGTTTGACTTTTGCAATTGTCCATGGCATAGTTGACTGGGGAGTATGGTGTTCCCTCTCTCCTGATCTTTGGATTGCTGCCTGGAGACACTTGGCACGCTGGATGGGCAAGGTGCATGATGGACCTTCTTTTGGAACCTACACACAAGCATGTAAAGAAAAAATGTATAGAAATTTTGGGGGACCTGGGAATCGAACCCAGGTCCCAATGATGAACAAACACCTCACCAACCACTAGGACACTGCATTGCATTTGATATAATAATAACAATTAATTATAATATGTGAAAACCAATGCCTATGCTGGAAAGCAAAACGCGCGCATAATTATTTGAATGCTCCAACCACATGCGTCCACGTCCTTCATCTTCTTCATTTATCTGCAGAAAAACAATCAAATAGAGGGGGTTTTTAACCCCCACAAAATGGAATGACAGAAAAATAACGAATAGAGCTATGCTCTATATAAATTGGGCGCGACATGTCCATTGAACTCGTCTTGTCATTCTGAGTTCAACCATGGGCGTCATGAAGGCTAATTTTTCCTATACAGCAAAGCCCTATTTTGAAAGCTTTGAAACCCTAAAAATTGTCAATGGTAGATTCTGATTCAAGGCGTTTCAATGCAATTACTTTATGCCAAAAGATTCCTGTGGATGCAAGCAACTCAAAACACACAAAAAATCACAGTAAAAGTGCATGAATTATGAGTTTCAATTTTGACAAAGTTAGGCAAACCGTGTGACTGAAGTGCGTGATTCTTTGAGTGTTAGAGCTTGTTTGTGATTGCCATAGGTTCCTGGAAGGTCCAGCAAGGTGTTTGGATCACTCTAAGGCTTTGAATTATGCTGGAAGGTTGATTTCAGTTTTCAACTTTTTCTTGATTTTTTGGAATTTGGTTTGGCCGTTTGTGCATTGTTTTCACGTGTGAGGCTTTAGGTTCTTGTTATGCACATATAGTAGAACTGATTTAGGTTAAAATTTGAATCAAGGATCCATGGAATTGATGTTTGGAGATTCCCCTTAACCACCATTGAAAGCTTTCCATATTTGGAGCAAAAACCATGATTTTGTGTTCAAAATAGCTTGGCACGAAATTGGTAAGTGGAATATGCTGTATGAAAGCCATTTAAACCACAAAGATGCCATTTAATTAATTTTTTGATTTTATTTGAATTATTATGGATTAAAATGAATTAAATCCATAAAAATTAAATAAAAATGAAAAAATAAATGTTTGGTCTTGAAATTAATCATGGGACACGTGGGTGGCATGACAATGCTGAATCAAGTGGAAGAAAGTGGGCCCTTTTGTCAAAAATTGAAGTTTTAAGGATAGTTGACTTTTGCCATTTCACAAAAATTTCCCAACTTCTCCAATGCATATCTTGCTCAATTTTGATCATATGGACATGTTCTTGGACATTTTGGAAAGGTCCTGAAGTCCTCTAACCAATGCCTTTGGTCCCATGTCATTTGAATTTACCAATCTCAACTTATGGTCTTTGACTTAAAATGCCTTTTTGTTGACTTTTGAAAATGACCTATAATGTTGAAATTGATAACTTTTTGTGAGAGAATTTCTTGGACTTGAAATGTGAAGATGAGTTGTAGGAAATGGCCTCCTCTTCAAAATGAGCATTAGATGGGATTTTTCTTATGAACCATGAAAAAGTTATTCCTTGGTCAATTTACAGTTGACTTTTCAGCTGTCCAAAAATGGAAACTTTTGCATCTTGATGATTTTTGAGCCATGCTTGTGGAATCATGATCAAGACTTGATCAAATGATGATTGTGGCTTCAAAAATAAGATGTTGACCAAATTTTTTGACTTTTGACTGCCAAATGACCATTTTACCCCTACAGTTGATTGTAGAGCAAATAAGGCTTTTGACTGTGCAATTTGATGCTGTGAGTCTTGCAACTTGACATGGGAATGCTTGACAATGTATATAGGCACATGAGACTTGACTGAGCCCTTGAAAATCTCAACTTCCTTGAAAGAACCAAAACCCTAATTTGACTGCCTTAGGAGGCAATTGAAATGTGCAAACCCTTGAGTAGACTTGAGCAAATTGAGATGATGCTTGTCAAAACTATGAAGAATATGGGAGGGCAAATTTTGGGGTACAACAGTTGCCCCTGTTCAATCTTCTTAGACCTGAGGATGTAGATTGGCTTGTGTGCCTTTCGTGATCCGAAGGTGGAAGATGATTGAACACTAAAGTGCCCAGAAATTTGCACTCACATAGTAGAATATCAGCAATGTGATAACGAGAATGGGCTTATAGATGCCATTTGGAGAGATGATGGATATGAGGATGGGCTTATAGATGCCATTTGGAGGTGTCGATCGCGTAAGAGATTCCTTAGCGAGAACTTGCGTACCTGAGAAAGAAGGATAATTTCCTGGCCTGTTGCAAGTGTTGATCTTCAGACTCTTCATGTAGATATACCTTGACTAGATACAGATATCGAATCTACAAACAATCGCTCACAGACGTGCCCTGGCTAGATACAGGAATCGAATCCGGAACTTCAAAAGGTTGCTTACAGACGTGCCCTGGCTGGATACAGGTATCGAATCTACAAACAATCACTCACAGACGTGCCCTGGCTAGATACAGGAATCGAATTCAGAACTTCAAAAGGTTGCTTACAGACGTGCCCTGGCTGGATACAGGTATCGAATCTACAAACAATCATTCACAGACGTGCCCTGGCTAGATACAGGAATCGAATCTGGAACTTCAAAAGGTTGCTTACAGACGTGCCCTGGTTGGATACAGGTATCGAATCTACAAACAATCATTCACAGACGTGCCCTGGCTAGATACAGGAATCGAATCTGGAACTTCAAAAGGTTGCTTACAGACGTGCTCTGGCTGGATACAGGTATCGAATCTACAAACAATCATTCACAGACGTGCCCTAGCTAGATACAGGAGTCAAATCTGGAACTTCAAAAGGTTGCTTACAGACGTGCCCTGGCTGGATACAGGTATGGAATCTACAAACAATCATTCACAGACGTGCCCTGGCTAAATATAGGAATCGAATGTGGAACTTCAAAAGGTTGCTTACAGACGTGCTCTGGCTGGATACAGGCATCGAATTTACAAACAATCATTCACAGACGTGCCCTGGCTAGATACAGGAGTCGAATCTGGAACTTCAAAAGGTTGCTTACAGACGTGCCCTGGCTGGATACAGGTATCGAATCTACAAACAATCATTCACAGACGTGCCCTGGCTAGATTTAGGAGTCGAATCTAGAACTTCAAAAGGTTGCTTACAGACGTGCCCTGGCTGGATACAGGTATCGAATCTACAAACAATCATTCACAGATGTGCCCTGGCTGGATACAGGAATCGAATCTGGAACTTCAAAAGGTTGCTTACAGACGTGCCCTGGCTGGATACAGGTATCAAATCTACAAACAATCATTCACAGACGTGCCCTGGCTAGATACAAGAGTCGAATCTGGAACTTCAAAAGGTTGCTTACAGACGTGCCCTGGCTGGATACAGGTATCGAATCTACAAATAATCATTCATAGACGTGCCCTGGCTAGATACAGGAGTCGAATCTGGAACTTCAAAAGGTTGCTTACAGACGTGCCCTGGCTGGATACAGGTATAGAATCTACAATCAATCATTTACAGACGTGCCCTGGCTAGATACAAGAATCGAATATGGAACTTCAAAAGGTTGCTTACAGACGTGCCCTGGCTGGATACAGGTATCGAATCTACAAACAATCATTCACAGACGTGCCCTGGCTAGATACAGGAATCGAATCTGGAACTTCAAAAGGTTGCTTACAGACGTGCCCTGGCTGGATACTGGTATCGAATCTACAAACAATCATTCACAGACGTGCCCTGGCTAGATACAAGAGTCGAATCTGGAACTTCAAAAGGTTGCTTACAGACGTGCCCTGGCTGGATACAAGTATGGAATCTACAAACAATCATTGACAGACGTGCCCTGGCTAGATACAGGAATCGAATCTGGAACTTCAAAAGGTTGCTTACAGACGTGCCCGGGCTGGATACAGGCATCGAATCTACAAACAATCATTCACAGACGTGCCCTGGCTAGATACAGGAGTCGAATCTGGAACTTCAAAAGGTTGCTTACAGACGTGCCCTGGCTGGATACAAGTATCGAATCTACAAACAATCATTCACAGACGTGCCCTGGCTAGATACAGGAGTCGAATCTAGAACTTCAAAAGGTTGCTTACAGACGTGCCCTGGCTGGATACAGGTATCGAATCTACAAACAATCATTCACAGACGTGCCCTGGCTGGATACAGGAGTCGAATCTGGAACTTCAAAAGGTTGCTTACAGATGTGCCCTGGCTGGATACAAGTATCGAATCTACAAACAATCATTCACAGACGTGCCCTGGCTAGATACATGAGTCGAATCTGGAACTTCAAAAGGTTGCTTATAGACGTGCCCTGGATGGATACAGGTATCGAATCTACAAACAATCATTCACAGACGTGCCCTGGCTAGATACAAGAGTCGAATCTGGAACTTCAAAAGATTGCTTACAGACGTGCCCTGGCTGGATACATGTATCGAATCTACAAACAATCATTTACAGACGTGCCCTGGCTAGATACAGGAATCGAATCTGGAACTTCAAAAGGTTGCTTACAGACGTGCCCTGGCTGGATACAAGTATCGAATCTACAAACAATCATTCACAGACGTGCCCTGGCTAGATACAGGAATCGAATCTGGAATTGGGACAGTTGATAGTAATCATCTTCGGATTGACCTTTTTCCTGAAAAGGCAAAACATCAGTTATATGCAATGTCATGATGTATGAGATGCATGATGTCATGATGTTCTTAAAATTAGATCGTGTCGTATGCACTTTATCATGTATGTAAGCAGGATGTACGAAATGTGAAATGTCTATGAATGTATTTTCGTCTTGGGAAAATAAATCCTTGACGAATGCCGGGAAGTTAGATCCTGGGCTGATGTTGAAGAATAGAGTTCTTCGTTTCCGCTGGGGGTGATGATTGCAAGAATAAACCGGTAGGAGAAGATGACTCCGTTGGGGAAAAAACTTGATGAAGAGATTACTCTGCGGGGAATTACTCTGTGGGGAGAGGTACTTCGCTGAGATTTTGGTGATAACTTCGCCGGAGATTCTGTTGCCAAGTTATGTTGGGGAATTTTGATGAACTCCGCTGGGGATAGGAAGAACTTCGCCGAGGATGATCTTTCCGTGGTAATTAGCTGAGGATAACCCAGTTATAAGCTCTGGTGGGGAATAACCTTTGAATATGGTCGGGGAGAGACGTATGTACTCTGTAGGGGATAAGCTTCCAGAATCTACTGGGGATAAGCTTCCAGAGTCTACTGGGGAGATTGATTCAACTCTCATGGGGAAACTTTTGGACTGTACTGGAGAATGGCTCCACTGGATGTCTGTATTCCGCCAGGGAACAATCTTAGATCAAGACTGTCAGGGATGCTTGCTCAGGAACATCTGTATACTCCGCTGGGGGATATTGAGATTTTCTGGGGGTACCCAACTTCCTTAAGGCTGACAGTAGACTAACTCTTCTTGGGGAGAGCCTTGCTGACTTGTTAGGGATACTGTGCCTTTTGTAGGGCTGATGATAAACCCACTCTGCTCGGGGGGAATATTGCTGAGCCTTGACTTACTCTGCAGGGAGTGAAGGTATCTCGGTCATGACAGAGCAGCTTTGTACAGTTCGGACCGTTCTTATTGCCCCAGCTTCTGTGGGAGAAGGTATCTACGGAGGTGCTTGATAACTGCCGATTGACAAATCTTCTTCTGGTAGGCAAGTGACGAGATGCCGGACATAGTCGTACGCTTTGATCCCTAGTTTTTTTTCCTGGACCGCCCTTTCGGGTTTTCAGTCCACCGGGATACCCATTTTTGCCCAAGCCGCCTTTTCAAGTTTTCGACTTGCCGGGTGTACAATTTTTTATTTTCATCCCTTATTTTTGCCCGAACCCTTTTGGTTCGCCGGGAAGCCCTTATTTTTGCCTAGGTGTGTCAACCTAGCGGGTCTTCGATTATGCGCAGTATTTTTTGACTATGTCTACGCTCTCAGGATGTAGGGAGGTGCCCCTGTCAGTAGTGTTGTGTCGCCATGCTACCAGAAGATGTTTGATCGTGCAAGATTTGTTGCTAGAATTCCTGTCCAATGCCCCATGTGATCCAGATGGAGATTTGCCCCTAGCTGGTTGGCCTTTTGAGAGATTCTCTGAATCTTGACTTAACTGCCCCAGATGATGGACAATGATCATGCCATGCCCCTTGATTGGAGGTGCTTTTGTTCATTAGACATTCGTCGTGCGAACTTCTATGTTGTTCAAACGAATAGTCATATGCAAGCAATGTTATATTAAAAGTGCAAAGCTTATGCCTGTCTTTGAAGTTTTTGAAAATGCATTTTTTTCATAAAAACAAGTGAATTTTTTGTAAACTGTGATGTCTACTCGTTATTTTACCACAAGCCTTAAGGAGTCAGGATACCTTTCGTAACAGTATGCTTTCGAACTAACCCATGCTTTAGCTAGGAATTTTGAGGGTTATAACGTGGCCTGGTTCATGGTTTGAGAAACAAAGGATAAAGGCTCAAAATTTATTTGTACCCACCCGTTCTTCGTGACGTTCTTCAATCCTAAACTCAGCTGATCGTGCATTAGACTTTGTTTGAATCTTTGTCCTGACATTCCAATGATGGTTTGGATACTGATAGTTTATTTTGAATAGGCAGTCATTTCTTTTTTTGTTGAGGGTTTGTAGGACCTCTTTCTTTTTGATTTCGTTATCCCTGTTTTTTGCCTGAATTGTTTCTTTTTGTAATTACAGTCAGCGGGATGCCCCAGTTTTGCAAGTCTCCTTCATAGGTTTAGACTTATTGGGCTTTTAGTTGAGAGATTACGACTGCCTGTCTTTACGATTATTCAGAACCATCATATCTTTTGTTTTGTAAGGACTTCTTTTGACGTCATTCGTTATGCACTTGGATTAACTGAGAGAACTACCCTGCCCCAGGTTATGATTAAGGGTTTTAATTTTTTTGTGAAAAAGAAAAAACTCCTACTTCTTTGGCTCGAAGGGGTTGACGAGGGATTATCTTCCTTATAACTCCAGTGTTTAGGATTTGAAGCAATTCCTGTACCTCATCAGCGGGGTCGGTTCAAAAGCATACTGTAGATTGTGGTATCGTTTTCGTCATCCTCCCTCAAAAGGCTTAGAGTTATTAATCGAGAGTTTGAACATCACAAAAAATGAAAGCAGTTTGAATATAGCGAATGCGAATATATTGATTCAAAGCAGACATATGCGATGCATTGATAAAGTAATAACGTTTGCCATAAAAATAATTGTTTGAACAATCAAAAGAAAATTACAACTTGAAAATTCTAATGGACAAAAAGTCTTCTCGTCTCAGGACTTGTCACTTCGAATTGTGAATCCTGCAGGGATGGTAGAAGAACTCAGCCTGACCCTCTTGGGTGAAATCCACTGCTCCTTCATTAATCAGGTCCTGGACCTTGCTCTTCAGAGCCCAGCAGTCGGCAGTGTCATGTCCAGGACTATCAGAGTGGTATACACATCTTTTGTTGGGATGATAGTTAGGAGAAGAGATGTTGGGGTTCCGGGGAGGAGCCCTTAGTGTAATCAGATTCAATCTCAACAGGTGTTGTAAAGCTTGAAACAGCGACACATTGAGCTGGGTGAATTGCCTCCTGGGCTTGTTCGGCTTACTCTGATCAATCTGTTGCTCTGGGCGAGGTTGTGGTTGGACCTGTGAAGTGGTAGCAATTTGGAGAGGTCTATTCTTCACCATACCAGACTCTTGTCCTCTTGGAAGCTGATCAATGACCTGGTCCCTGACTTGGAATGGTTGCTTCATGTTGTATCTGTCTTGATGAAGCTGACTGATCATGGCCCTCAACTCTTCTTGCTCCCGAGCTAAGCCTTGGATGAGAGCCATTTGCCCCAGCATCTGGGTTCTCATTGTATCTACCTCAGCTTGCAGACGTTTCAGCCGTTCTTCCTTATCATCTTCGGAACTTTTCTTGGCCAAATTCCCCATGAGGAGTGTCCTCAACTCTTCCTGCCCCTTGGATAGGCTTAGGAAGATCTCCCCGAACTGAGTCTCTTGAGCGTGAAGATCCTGGTTGTCTTATTGGGAAGCCATTGCTGAAATAAACAGCGAAGAAGGTAAGCGACCTGTAACAAGGGTACCTGTAATGCAATGATATGTATGATATGCATGCAATGTTTTCAAGGACCTCGTGGGATAAACAAGAAAGATTGTTAGAACTTGAATTTTGTAGCTTGATTGAAGGAACTTCATTTTCTTGAGAGTCCTTCTTCAAGAGTCAAGGCTCACCATATCTAGTGGGTCATAGCCCCTGACTCAAGTTATCAACCTTGGCTAGAGGAAAATAAATCCCCTTTGCCCATTGCTGGACAGTTGGTTCATCATGACCTGCATCACAGACCCTTGAGATCCTCGAAATGGGTTAGTCCTTATGCAGGATGTATGCAATGGTATGATGGTATGATGTTATGCTATGCGTGGAGTGATGTAAGTGAACCCTGTTATGAGTCCAGATTAAGGACTGTAAACCAAAACCTGCAAGAAACTCCAGTGTCAGATAACAAGCATGCAAGTAGTCAAGTTTGAAGGCACACAAGTCACACAAGACAACCCTTAGAGTTCAGGCCAGCATGAGGTTTGGGTACTACCCTCTTGAAGTTGGTGGGCTCAAAACCTGTCCTATCAAAAGTAACCGGGTTCTAAGGAGCTCAATATCATTGGGTTGTTTTCTATGTTCATTGTTTTGATTTAGCCACTGAATTGGTGATCAAAATATTCCAAGAAAATAACCCTCAATGAGTGTAGTATCGAGTATCTACCAACTTCAGACTGCACCAAAGTCGGTCATCTCACTACCCCTAAAGAGGCCAGGATGGTCAAGTAGGGTTCCTAAGGTCAGTTGATGCTTCACGACACCACGCGGCGGCCCCGTACTCTCCTTGAATTGACTCAAGGGTTACTGGTACTCACCAAAGTGCCACATCAACGTAGCAAACTGCTTCAACTGTGTCGGTATACCCCGCACAGTTCCCTCACAGTTTTGTTGCTACCTAAAAGGTATCCCCCAGATCCGGGTTAGGATCTATGAAACTCCCAAAACAGACCCACAATATTAAAGCAAATAAACAAGCAATTGAAAACATAAGTATGATCTAATCCTAAGGTACACCTCACTTTTAGTATCCCTAGCAGAGTCGCCAGTTCTGTGATCGGTGGGAATAGAACTGACTGTTTTTAGCTGGTTTCGCGAAATGTCGCGGTAAGCAAGAGTCGCCACCGTCTTTTATGTTCTCCAACATGGAAAGGACAAAAGCACAACAAAATTCCTTATTTGAGAATGTTTCTCGGTTCGGGAGGTAGATTTATAGAAAGGGAAGGTGTTAGCACCCTTTCTATCCATGGTTATCCATGGGCTCTTAGGTACTTGCTCTTATGTTTTCAAAATTTGTTTGCTTTTCAAATGTGTGTGGGTTTTGAAAAATTTTCGTTTGAAAAGTTTCTAAGTAACTCTTGTATCTGTCCTCAAGAGTGTATGAAAAATTTGTTTGAAAACCTTTTGAAAGTGTAGGTGCGAAAAGTTGTTTTTGTTTGTTTTGAAAAGAGCAAGTACCCATGAGATCTACCTACCCTAAGGAATTAGGCTGTGTAAGAGTCCTTTAGATAGTGCTATCCCACCATTGAGAGGTAGGTAGCACCATCGTTGGAGGTATTCGGGTCAATTCGATTATTAGGGACATGTGTGGTCACCGAAGCAATAGTAGGACACCTTAGAAGTAACCCTAATGTCTTAGATCCTTTTTATCCGAGGCAACCGTTTCGAGGCAACTGGATCTTTAGACAAAAGGGAGACCTCTAAGACACCCTATACTTGATGACCACGTTTGAGACAACCAGTGAGGCGGACCCTAGGGGTGGTGTGTGCATGTGTGTTGTTTTTCAGTTAATGTTTGTCTTTGCATTTTATTTGTGAGCTACAGATTAATTTTATTTGTCATACATTCTTGCAGGCATAATTAACAGTTAGGAGTGCGGAAAATAAATTGCAGAAATGTAAATCTAGCTATTACAAGGCGCGGGTCTATACATCGCCAAAAACAAAAACCCGTTTTGAAAAAAATAAAGTGCGAGAATAAGGCGATAAAATCCTAATTAACTATTACATACTCTGTACAGATACATAAATATAATCAAAATAAATAAATACGCGCGAATAGAAATTTAATCGGGAACGTCCTAAGGGTTTTGACCCTTTTTAGAATTAAATTAAACATTAAACCTAATTAACTAATTAATTATTTAATTAAAGGAAAAATGTTTTTTTGTGTTTTTTTATATGTTTTTAATGAAATAAAATAAAAAAAGAAATTAAAAATTGAAAGTGAAAGACCTAATTCTAAATTAATTTTATTTATTTAAAATTGTCCTAATTACACAACTAATTAATTAATGTTAGAATTTATTTACAAAATAAGATAATAAATAATAAAAATGTTTTTTTTTTGGTTTTATATTGAAAAAGGTTAATTGGTTAATTAAATACTTAATAAAACTAATAATTAATAAAAAGGGAAATTATGAAAGAAAATAAAATAAAAAAGGGAGAAAGGAAAAGAAAATAAGAACCCAGGGGGGTGTTTGGGCCAGGATGGGAGTTTGTTTAGAAATCTGAGGCCTAGTTTGTTGCTAAACACGTTTGACTTTTGCAATTGTCCATGGCATAGTTGACTGGGGAGTATGGTGTTCCCTCTCTCCTGATCTTTGGATTGCTGCCTGGAGACACTTGGCACGCTGGATGGGCAAGGTGCATGATGGACCTTCTTTTGGAACCTACACACAAGCATGTAAAGAAAAAATGTATAGAAATTTTGGGGGACCTGGGAATTGAACCCAGGTCCCAATGATGAACAAACACCTCACCAACCACTAGGCCACTGCATTGCATTTGATATAATAATAACAATTAATTATAATATGTGAAAACCAATGCCTATGCTGGAAAGCAAAACGCGCGCATAATTATTTGAATGCTCCAACCACATGCGTCCACGTCCTTCATCTTCTTCATTTATCTGCTGAAAAACAATCAAATAGCGGGGGTTTTTAACCCCCACAAAATGGAACGACAGAAAATAACGAATAGAGCTATGCTCTATATAAATTGGGCGCGACATGTCCATTGAACTCGTCTTGTCATTCCGAGTTCAACCATGGGCGTCATGAAGGCTAATTTTTCCCATACAGCAAAACCCTATTTTGAAAGCTTTGAAACCCTAAAAATTGTCAATGGTAGATTCTGATTCAAGGCGTTTCAATGCAATTACTTTATGCCAAAAGATTCCTGTGGATGCAAGCAACTCAAAACACACAAAAAATCACAGTAAAAGTGCATGAATTATGAGTTTCAATTTTGACAAAGTTAGGCAAACCGTGTGACTGAAGTGCGTGATTCTTTGAGTGTTAGAGCTTGTTTGTGATTGCCATAGGTTCCTGGAAGGTCCAGCAAGGTGTTTGGATCACTCTAAGGCTTTGAATTATGCTGGAAGGTTGATTTCAGTTTTCAACTTTTTCTTGATTTTTTGGAATTTGGTTTGGCCGTTTGTGCAGTGTTTTCACGTGTGAGGCTTTAGGTTCTTGTTATGCACATATAGTGGACCTGATTTAGGTTAAAATTTGAATCAAGGATCCATGGAATTGATGTTTGGAGATTCCCCTTAACCACCATTGAAAGCTTTCCATATTTGGAGCAAAAACCATGATTTTGTGCTCAAAATAGCTTGGCACGAAATTGGTAAGTGGAATATGCTGTATGAAAGCCATTTAAACCACAAAGATGCCATTTAATTAATTTTTTGATTTTATTTGAATTATTATGGATTAGAATGAATTAAATCCATAAAAATTAAATAAAAATGAAAAAATAAATGTTTGGTCTTGAAATTAATCATGGGACACGTGGGTGGCATGACAAGGCTGAATCAAGTGGAAGAAAGTGGGCCCTTTTGTCAAAAATTGAAGTTTTAAGGATAGTTGACTTTTGCCATTTCACAAAAATTTCCCAACTTCTCCAATGCATATCTTGCTCAATTTTGATCATATGGACATGTTCTTGGACATTTTGGAAAGGTCCTGAAGTCCTCTAACCAATGCCTTTGGTCCCATGTCATTTGAATTTACCAATCTCAAGTTATGGTCTTTGACTTAAAATGCCTTTTTGTTGACTTTTGAAAATGACCTATAATGTTGAAATTGATAACTTTTTGTGAGAGAATTTCTTGGACTTGAAATGTGAAGATGAGTTGTAGGAAATGGACTCCTCTTCAAAATGAGCATTAGATGGGATTTTTCTTATGAACCATGAAAAAGTTATTCCTTGGTCAATTTACAGTTGACTTTTCAGCTGTCCAAAAATGGAAACTTTTGCATCTTGATGATTTTTGAGCCATGCTTGTGGAATCATGATCAAGACTTGATCAAATGATGATTGTGGCTTCAAAAATAAGATGTTGACCAATTTTTTTGACTTTTGACTGCCAAATGACCATTTTACCCCTATAGTTGATTGTAGAGCAAATAAGGCTTTTGACTGTGCAATTTGATACTGTGAGTCTTGCAACTTGACATGGGGATGCTTGACAATGTATATAGGCACATGAGACTTGACTGAGCCCTTGAAAACCTCAACTTCCTTGAAAGAACCAAAACCCTAATTTGACTGCCTTAGGAGGCAATTGAAATGTGCAAACCCTTGAGTAGACTTGAGCAAATTGAGATGATGCTTGTCAAAACTATGAAGAATATGGGAGGGAAAATTTTGGGGTACAACATAATCAAATCAAGGAGTATGTTTTGACATTGCTTCCCCATTTCAAGGAGATAACCTTTGAACGCTTCCCTAGAGAGGAGAATCAGTTGGCAGACGCGCTAGCTACGATGTCTTCTATGTTTAAAGTCAATTGGGACAACGAGGCTCCCCGGATCATTATTGAAAGATTGGACTAACCTACACATTGCTGTGATCTTAAGACTAAAGAGGTAACAGAAAAGCCCTGGTATCATGAAGTGAAGAGGTACCTTGAAGCTCAGGAATACCCCGAGGGTGCATCTGTTAATGACAAGAAGTTTCTAAGGAGGTTCGCGGAAAAGTTCTTCATCAGCAATGACATCCTTTACAAACGTAACCATGATTCGACCTTAATACGTTGTGTAGACATGATTGAAGCAGAAAGAATCATGATAGAGCTGCATGAAGGTACCTTCGGAACTCATTCTAGTGGACATACCATGGCAAAGAAAATCCTCCGGGCAGGATATTACTGGTCCACAATGGAAGCCGACTGTTATCAGCATTCTCGGACATGTCACAAGTGCCAGGTCTATGCTGATAAGGTTCACATACCTCTAGTTCCTCTGAATGTTTTGACAGCGCCTTGGCCTTTTGCAATGTGGGGCATTGATATGATTGGCGAGATCATACCTACGGCATCCAACGGGCATCGTTTCATCCTGGTAGAAATTGATTACTTTACGAAGTGGGTTGAAGCAGTTTCCTTTGCTACCGTAACCAAGAACGTCGTAGCACGGTTCATTCGGCACAACCTGATCTGTCGATACGGTGTACAGGAGAGGATCATTACAGACAATGGTACCAATATTAATAACAAGATGATCACTGAGCTCTGCGAGCAATTCAAAATACAACATCACAACTCTTCTCCTTACCGGCCGAAGATGAATGGAGCTGTAGAAGCGGCTAATAAGAACATTAAGAAGATTGTGCAGAAGATGACATTGACGTACAAAGACTGGCACGAGATGTTACCATTTTCTCTTCACGGGTACCGTACCTCAGCACGGACGTCAACAGGGGCAACACCCTATTCCTTGGTTTATGGCATGGAGGCAGTCCTGCCCATTGAAGTTCAGATACCCTCTCTTCGGATCATGTAGGATGCAGGTTTAAGCGAAGGCGACTGGATTCAGACCCGGCTTGATCAACTGAACCTAATTGACGAAAAGAGACTTACTGCTATTTGTCATGGTCAGACGTACCAAAAACGGATGATCAAGGCATTTAACAAGAAAGTTAGGCGACAAGAGTATCAAGTTGGGGACCTGGTAATCAAGCGCATTATCTTACCTCAAGGTGATCCCAGGGGCAAATGGACCCCTACTTACGAAGGGCCATTTATGGTTAAGAACATCTTCTCAGGAGGAGCTATGATTCTAACCACTATGGACGGTGACGACCTGCCTCACCCCGTCAATGCAGACATAGTAAAAAGATACTACGCATAATCAAAGACCCGCTAGGTTGACTGGCTTAGACAAAAATAAGGGCTTCCCGGCGAACCAAAAGGGTTCGGGCAAAAATAAGGGATGAAAATAAAAAAATCTGTACACCCGGCAAGTCGAAAAACTGAAAAGGCGGCTTGGGCAAGAAAGGGTATCCCGGTGGACTGAAAACCCGAAAGGGCGGTCCAGGCAAAAATTAGGGATCAAAGCGTAATACTATGTCTCATTGGATCACCTTGCATCCAAACTTCGGTATCAATTATCAAGCTCGGACGACACTAATTAATCAGATTCATCTTCAACTAAGCAGCAAAGTGATGAGATTCTTGAAGATATAAAGGCAATAGCAGAGTTGGAACCCAGTGGGATTATTCACATAGCTGTTTTGTTTTCTTTTCACAAGTTGTATAAATTCTATTTGTTCGGCGGCGTTCTCTTACTAGGATGTCAGCCTCTTGTACAAAAACGCCTATTTACAGGCAAACTTCAAAATCAATACAAATTCATTTTCAGACAAATTTCAATATGTTTTTCCTTTATCTGTTTTGTTTTGCAAAGAACGTCCAATGTTCATTTTTGATATATATATTTGACATTAATTTCTGCTCATAAATATTTACATGCGAAACAAAAGACGAATTACAGGCGATATCAGAAGTGGGGGAAATAAGAATTGTCCGAGTGGTCTAGTTGCTTTGTCCACCAAGATACCATCACTCCCCGTAGAGTAAAACAGTATGGATATATTTCCCAGCTGAGACTTGTAGCTATGTACAAATCAGCAATACTCTCCCCAAGCAGAGTTCATCCACCATCAGTGCTAAAAAGGCTGGGTATCCCCAGAAGATCTTAATATTCCCCAGTGGAGTATAAAGATATTCCCCAGCAAGCATAAGAGTATCCCCGACAGTCTTAATATTCCTCAACAGAGTATAAGAATGTTCCCCGACGGAATACAAGATACCCCTAGTGGAGCCATTTCCCCAAAGCAGTCTAAAAAAGCTTCCCCGCCAGAGTTGAATCATCTTACCCAGTAGATTCTGGAAGCTTATCCCCTGCGGAGTACAAATTAAATCTCCCCAGCCAAATTCAGAAGGTTATCCTCACAAGAGCCTAACTGGGTTATCCTCGGCAAGTTGCAACGGAAAGGCCATCCCTAGCGAAGTTCTTTCTTTCCCCCAACAGGACTTCTATCCTCAACAGATTCAATGTCACCAGCAACGGTAATCCATCCCCAGCGGAGTTTATCGATGAAATCCCCAACAGAGCTTATCAACGGAATCCCCAGCGGAGTTTATCGTTAAAATCCTCAGCAACACATCAATTCCCCACAGAGTAATTCCCCTCTGAGTAATCTCTTTATCAAATTTATTCCCCAACGGGTTTCTTTTCTCCCGCAGGTTTATTCTCACAACCATCTTCGTTCATCATCCCCAGCGGAAACGAAGAACTCAACTTTATTCTCCAGCAGCTCCGGGATTTATTTTCCCCAACTAAAACATCACATTTTCATACATCATGATACATGCATATACGCATCATATCATACAAACTCATTTATGTTGAGAACATCATTGTTTGATCCATATCATGCATTGCATATGACTGACCTTTACCTTTCAGGAAAGATACAGTTAAAGTTCTCAGCTTAGTCGAAGACCTGACCAGTTCTTAAATCTCAATTGAATTATCCTCGGTTTAATTTCAGATAAGGTCCTCAATCTCGACAGTTTCCCTATGTCATAGTGTGGACGAGTTCTATAACCTCGACGGTATACTACGTTGAGCACGAGACAATTCCTAGATCTTGATGTTTTCCTCCGTCATAGTGTGGACAAGTTCTATAACCTCGATGGTATACTACGTTGAGCACGAGACAGTTCCTAGATCTTGATGAAGATGTTTCCCTATGTCATAGTGTGGACGAGTACTATAAACTCGATGGTATACTATGTTGAGCACGAGTCAGTTCCTAGATCTTGATGTTTTCCTCCGTCATAGTGTGGACAAGTTCTATAACCTTGACGGTATACTACGTTGAGCACGAGACAGTTCCTAGATCTTGATGAAGATGTTTCCCTATGTCATAGTGTGGATGAGTACTATAACCTCGACGGTATACTACGTTGAGCACGAGTCAGTTCCTAGATCTTGATGTTTTCCTCCGTTATAGTGTGGACGAGTACTATAACCTCGATGGTATACTACGTTGAGCACGAGTCAGTTCCTAGATCTTGATGTTTTCCTCCGTCATAGTATGGACAAGTTCTATAACCTCGACGGTATACTATGTTGAGCACGAGACAGTTCCTAGATCTTGATAAAGATGTTTCCCTACGTCATAGTGTGGACGAGTACTATAAACTCGACAGTATACTACGTTGAGCACGAGTCAGTTCCTAGATCTTGATGTTTTCCTCCGTCATAGTGTGGACAAGTTCTATAACCTCGACGGTATACTACGTTGAGCATGAGACAGTTCCTAGATCTTGATGAAGATGTTTCCCTACGTCATAGTGTGGACGAGTACTATAACCTCGACGGTATACTATGTTGAGCACGAGTCGGTTCCTAGATCTTGATGTTTTCCTCCGTCATAGTGTGGACAAGTTCTATAACCTCGACGGTATACTATGTTGAGCACGAGTCAGTTCCTAGATCTTGATGTTTTCCTCCGTCATAGTGTGGACAAGTTCTATAACCTCGATGGTATACTACGTTGAGCACGAGACAGTTCCTAGATCTTGATGAAGATGTTTCCCTATGTTATAGTATGGACGAGTACTATAACCTCAACGGTATACTACGTTGAGCACGAGTCAGTTCCTAGATCTTGATGTTTTCCTCTGTCATAGTGTGGACAAGTTCTATAACCTCGACGGTATACTACATTGAGCACGAGACAGTTCCTAGATCTTGATGAAGATGTTTCCCTATGTCATAGTGTGGACGAGTACTATAACCTCGACGGTATACTACGTCGAGCACGAGTCAGTTCCTAGGTCTTGATGTTTTCCTCCGTCATAGTGTGGACAAGTGCTATAACCTCAACGGTATACTACGTTGAAGACCAGACAGTTCCTAGATCTTGATGATGATGTTTTCCCCCCAATTGAATTATGGACAGGTTCTTAAGACTCAGCCGAGGAATTCTCTCAGTTGAAGTACAGGCAAGTTCCTAAATCTCAACAAAAGTTAGGCTTCCCCAGCAGAATCTTCTACAACAACAGGTATGCAAGTTCTCGCTAAGGAATCTCTTATGTGATCGACACTCCTGAAGATGGCATATGTAAGCCCATCCTCCTACCAACAATCTCTAAATGGCATTTGTAAGCTCATTCCTGACATCACAATGTTTATACTACACCATGCGAGTGCAAATTTCTGGGCACTCTAGTGTTCAATCATCTTCCACCTTCAGATCACGAAAGGCCCGAACGCCAATATATATCCTCAGGTTTAAGAAGATTGAACAGGGGCAACTGTTGTACCCCAAAATTTTCCCTCCCATATTCCTCAAGACATGTCAAGAATAATCTTCAAGTTGCTCAAGTTGGCTCAAGGGTTGGACAGTCAAATCACCTCCTAAGGCAGTCAAGTCAAAATTAGGGTTTTGTGTTGCATCAAGGTCCTCATATAAAAATGGCCTCAAGTACTCCCCAATGTCCTAATATGTTCTCAAGTTCATCCATGTCAAATTTCAAGTCTTGCAGAGGAAGTTTGGTCAGTCAATTGCTCAAGAGACCCAAAAATCGACTCTGCTAGGGCAAAACTCAACTGTGACCTACAAATAGTCAAACCTCAAGATTTTTTGCCAACATTCTCATTTTGAAGTTTAATTCATCATTTGATCAAGGGTTGATCATGATTCATCAAGGATTGCTCAAGATTCATCAAGATTCAAAAGTTGCTAAATTAGGGTTTTGTAGGAAAAGTCAACTCAACTTTGACCAAGCATAACTTTCTCATACTTTATGAGAAATGACCCATCAAAAGCTCATTTTTAAGAGGATGAAATTTCCTACAATCCATCTTCACACCCCAAGATCAAGAAATCCTCTCACAAAAAGTTACAAATTTGGACATTATAGGTCATTTTTGAAAGTAAAAAAAAACACCTTTTTCGCCAAAGCTTATAACTTGAGCATGGAACATCAAAATGAGATGAGATAAAAAGGGTTGATTAGAGGACATATCAAGGTTTCTAAAAGTCCAAGAAAACCTACAAAAGTTCAAAATTGAAGAAGTTATGCATTGTTGAAGTTGGGCATTTTTCCAAATTTGCCAAAAGTCAACTATCCTCAAAACTCCAATTTTTGACAAAAGGGCCCACTTTTTTCCACTTGATATAGTCCTGTCATGCCACACACGTGTTCCATCTTTAATTTCATGGCCATTCATTTATTTTTCTATTTTATTTTTATTGATTTAATTCATTTTAAATCAATATTAAATCAAATAAAATCTAAAAATTGATGTAATAAGATTCTTGTGGTCATTACAGCTTGCAAATATCATATGACACTCAATCAAATTCGTGCCAAGTCAAAACATGCACAAAATATCAAATTTGATGCAAATATGGAAACTTGATAATGGTGATCAAAATCAAATCGTCCATCTTCAATGCAAATGGTTTAAGGCCCAAGTTTTGACCTAAACACATTCCCTTATGTACACACAAGTGAGGCAGACCAAGAACACACACAAAGCATTGCAGAAACGGCCATACCGAGTTTGGAAAAATCTTGAAAACTTGGAAATCAAAATCAACCTTAGAGCTCAATTAAAACAAAAAGCTTGACATAGCTATCTTCCCTGACATCCAGTGAAGCGATACCAATCAAAACCAAGCCTTTTCATTGCCTAAAACTCACTGTAAGTCTCCACGAACCTTGCTATGAACATGGCATCGTGAATCGTCTCTCTTGCATCTTTTTGCCATTTTATTTGTACCATCATGCTTAACATTCAAATTCTAACAAATCTGCATTATCCAATTTGATTTTCATAGCCTGTATAACGATGCCGGAATCTAGGGTTTACATGTGTTGTTTTTAGGCGTTTGAATTACAGGGAAAATTGGATCAAACAATGGTGTTAGAACAAAGTTTGAATCTACTACCCTAAGTTTAAGTTTTGATGATAACAAAATGCAAAGATATATTAATTGTATGATTCATGTAAGACATATATGCTGCCTAAAAGTTACATTCTGTTTTACAGAAACTCTGATGGGTATCAGCAAGAGAACATCATCATCAGCATCAGAAGATGAGATATCAACATCAGCATCAGAAGATGTTATATCAGTTGCCAGAATCAGAAGATCAACTTGTGCTTACGCTGAAGCTTGATGAACAGATCTGCGCTTAACCATCTGAACTCTGATCTAGAAAACAACAGTTCATCAGCACCTAAGCAGCGCCAGAATGAGCCAAAGACAGAACACGCTTAAGTGGCAATGGTACTGTGCATTCAAGATGATTTATTACCAACGACACCATTCCAGACAAGACCTGCTTAATAAGGAAAGAATGTTATTGGCATTGAAACGGAATTAACTACTCCAACGTACCTTATTTCCAATGCTATATAAACAACACAGTGAAGATTGAATTGGCTAATGCTCTACAACACTCTACACGCCTAAAGCTATTCATCATCCTCCTCACTCTCAGTTTGCTAAAAGCTCTCAATTCTTTACTCAATTATTTTAGCACTCTAGTTCTCATAAGCTTAAATTGTGTAGTATCACAGTTGTGATAAACAGTTTTTTGTAGAAAACATTCACACACTTAGATTTCAATTATCTGTAAGAAAGTAATTCCTTGAGAAACCGGTTTGTGGTTTGCATCAAGAAGGCTTTAGCAGTTGCTAAAGCAGTTGTAATATTCAGTTGAATATAGTGGATTAAGACCTCGTTGGAGAGAGGCGAAATCACCTTGACGGGTGGACTGGAGTAGTTTGAGATCAAACGAACCAGGATAAAAATACTGTGTTGATTGCAATTGATTTCAAGTTTTTACAATTCAACCCCCCTTCTTGTGTTTTTTACTTCTTCAATTGGCATCAGAGCGCCTGGTTCTGAGCTAAAACACTTAACCGTGTCAGTACAAGATCCAGCGTAAAAAAAACACAATGGCAGGAACATATCAACACACCAGCAATGACAACAATGAAGATAGAGACAGATTCAGTGGCAAACCTCCAGTCTTTGATGGAGAAAATTTTGATTACTGGAAAGACAGAATTGAAAGCTTCTTTCTGGCACATGATGCTGATCTGTGGGACATGGTGACAGATGGATACACGCACCCAGTGAATGCTAGCGGTCAGAAGATTGACAGGAAAGCAATGTCTGACCAACAAAAGCGTGACTTCAAAAATCACCACAAGGCCAGAACCATTCTTCTCAACGCCATCTCTTACGCTGAATATGAAAAGATCTCTAACAGAGACACAACAAAGAACATGTTTGACTCACTCAGGATGACGCATGAAGGCAACATTCAGGTCAAAGAAACTAAAGCTCTTGCGCTCATTCAGAAGTATGAGGCATTCAAAATGGAAGAAAGTGAATCCATTGAAACAATGTTCTCAAGATTCCAAATTCTGGTGGCTGGTCTCAAGGTTCTGGACAAATGATACTCTACTGCTGATCACGTCAAGAAGATCATCAGAAGCTTACCAAAGCAGTGGAGGCCAATGGTTACAGCTCTGAAGCTAGCTAAAGATCTCAACAAAATTTCTCTGGAGGAACTTATCAGCTCCCTCAGAAGTCACGAGATAGAGATGGAAGTTGATGAACCTCAGAAGCAAGGTAAGCCTTTAGCATTAAAATCTAACAAAAAATCTGAGTCTAAAGTTTTGCAGGCAGTTGAAGAAACGTCTGATGGATCCTCATCAGAAGAAGATGAACTCTCCCTCCTCTCCAGAAGAGTGAACCAACTATGGAAGCAGAGGCAAAGGAAGTTCAGGAATCCCAGAAGATCTGATCAGAATGAGTCTTCTTCCAGATACAGAAGGACAGATTCTTCCTCTGGATACAAAAGATCTGAAGGCTCCTCAGGAAGCAGAAAGCCAAACACCAAGGAAATCATCTGCTATGAATGCAATGAGCAAGGACACTACAAGAGTGACTGCCCAAAGCTTCAGAGGGAAAAGCCCAAAAAGAAGTTTGGAAGAGAAAAGAAGAAAAGTATCATGGCTACATGGGATGACTCTGACTCGTCTGAAGCTGACTCAGAATCAAATGATGAGAGAGCAAACATAGCTCTCATGGCCAACATTTCAGAAGACAGTGAAGCTTCTGAATCAGACTCAGAATCAGATACTAAAGAGGTATTTCCTGACTTTGCAATTAATTTTACTAAGGCTGAACTTGCTGAAAGCCTTAACGAAATTCTGGAAAGGTACCAGCAGATTAGAGTTAAATTCAGAAACCTGAAAAGGAATCTTGAATCTGACTCTGATAAGACTGAGAGTCTTAAATTGGAAAATTCTGAGCTGAGAAATAAAATTTCAAAATTAGAAAATGTTTTACATAACTCTCAGAAGGAACCAATTTCTGAAACTCCCAGCAGCGCTGATGAGATCATCAAGGAGTATGATCATAGTTTCCAGAAGTTCCTTGCTAAAAGCATAGATAGAAGCAAAATGGCTTCAATGATCTATGGAGTTAACAGAAACGACAGAAAGGGAATAGGATACCAAGGTAAGGTTCCTACACCAAAGAATGCCATAGACTTAACCATTAAACACACTCCTCTGAACTCACATTTTGTGTATGGTCACACACATGATATTAAATACACTAGCAGTAAGTATTCTGTGAAACCAAAATTCAACAAGAGTTTTGGTAAATCTAACAAATCAGGACCCAAGAAAATCTGGGTACCTAAGGATAAAATAATACATGTTGCAGATATCTTTAGCAGCAAATCAGAAACACCAGTCATGGTACCTGGACTCTGGCTGCTCGCGACACATGACGGGAAGAAGGCATATGTTCCAAAGCCTGGAACTTACGCCTGGAGGCCACGTTGGCTTCGGAGGCAATCAGAGGGGAAAGATCATTGGCTCTAGAACTGTAGGTAATGGAAATCTTCCCTCTATAAATAATGTTCTGCTAGTAGATGGATTAATGCATAATTTGTTATCCATAAGTCAATTAAGTGATAACGGTTATGATATAATATTTAATCAAAAATCATGTAAAGCTGTTAGTCAGAAAGATGGGACTATCCTATTTAATGGAAAGAGGAAAAACAACATCTATAAAATCAAACTTTCTGAACTGAAAAGTCAGAATGTAAAGTGTCTTCTGTCTGTTAACAACGAGCAGTGGATCTGGCACAGAAGATTGGGGCATGTTAGTATGAGAAGAATATCTCAGATTAACAAACTCAATCTGGTCAGAGGACTTCCTAATCTGAAGTTCAATTCAGATGCTCTGTGTGAAGCATGTCAGAAAGGCAAGTTTGCAAAACCTTCTTTCAAATCTAAAAATGTTGTTTCTACCTCTAAGCCATTATAACTTCTGCACATTGACTTATTTGGACCAGTTAAAACTGCTTCAGTCAGTGGCAAGAAGTATGGGTTAGTAATCGTAGATGACTATAGCAGATGAACATGGGTAAAGTTCTTAAGACACAAGGACGAGTCACACTCTGTGTTAGTTACCTTCTGTAACCAAGTTCAGAATGAAAAGGATCTTAGAATCGTTAAAGTCAGAAGTGATCATGGTAGAGAGTTTGAAAACAAAGAATTTGAGTCATTCTTTAATGACAAAGGCATTCTGCATGATTTCTCTTGTCCTAGAACTCCCCAACAAAATGGAGTTGTAGAACGAAAGAACAGAACATTGCAAGAAATGGCCAGAACCATGATCAATGAGACAAACGTTGCTAAGATCTTTTGGGCAGAGGCAATAAACACAGCGTGCTACATTCAGAATAGAATCTCAATAAGACCTATTCTGGAAAAGACTCCATATGAATTGTGGAAGAACAGAAAGCCCAACATTTCATATTTTCATCCATTTGGATGTACTTGTTTTATGTTAAATACAAAAAATTATTTGAACAAGTTTGACTCTAAAGCACAGAAGTGTATTATGTTAGGATACTCTGAACGCTCAAGAGGGTACAGAGTATACAATACAGAAACACAGATTGTGGAAGAATCAATCAGTGTTTGTTTTGATGATAAGCTTGACTCTGAAAAGTCAAAGCAGAATGAAGTTTTTGCAGGTATGGAAGTTGAATTTACAGGTTCTGAAGACAAGTCATCAGAAGCTCTCAACAAAGACACTCCTTCAACATCTGAAAGGAGCACTGCTAGCAATCCTACAACAGCTGCTGATCAACCTCAGAAGAGACTACCTAGAAGCAGCTTGGATCACCCAGAAGAAACTATCTTAGGAAGAAAGGAAGATCCAATCAGAACAAGAGCCAGCTTCAGAAACTCTGAAGAATCCCTCATGGGACTTGTGTCTCTGATTGAACCTTCTTCTATTGATGAAGCACTTCTGGACAACGACTGGATTCTAGCAATGCAAGAAGAGCTGAATCAATTCACCAGAAATGACGTATGGGATCTTGTTCCCAGACCAAAAGGATTCAACGTCATTGGAACAAGATGGGTGTTCAGAAACAAGCTAAATGAACAAGGTGAAGTTATCAGAAACAAAGCACGACTGGTAGCACAAGGTTATAGTCAGCAAGAGGGAATAGACTATACAGAAACCTTTGCTCCAGTCGCCAGGTTAGAATCTATTAGACTTTTAATTTCATTTGCTGTTAATAAAGGCATCACTCTGTATCAGATGGATGTCAAGAGTGCATTCTTAAATGGTTATATAGAAGAAGAGGTTTATGTGCACCAACCCCCTGGTTTTGAAAGTACAAAACATCCAGGACATGTTTTCAAACTAAAGAAGTCACTAAATGGTCTGAAACAAGCTCCCAGAGCTTGGTATGAAAGACTAAGTAACTTTCTGTTAGAAAATTAATTCACCAGAGGGAAGGTGGACACTACCTTATTCTGTAAGTCAGTTAAGAATGAAATCTTAGTCTGTCAAATTTACGTAGATGATATTATTTTTGGATCTACTAATCCTTCTCTTGGAAGAAAATTTGCTAAGTGTATGCAGGCAGAATTTGAGATGAGCCTCATGGGAGAACTGAAATTCTTTCTGGGAATTCAGATCAATCAAAACCCAGAGGGAACTTACATTCATCAGAGAAAATATGTCAGAGAACTTCTAAAGAAATTTGACCTCTCAGAATGTAAGCTATCAAAGATTCCAATGCATCCCACGTGCATTCTGGAAAGAGAAGAGGTAAGCAAAAAGGTAGAACAGAAGGTCTACAGAGGTATGATTGGTTCTCTCCTTTATCTGACGACTTCAAGGCCTGATATCTTATTCAGCGTATGTATTTGTGCTAGATTCCAATCAGATCCTAGAGAATCTCACTTAACAGCTGTTAAGCGAATTTTCAAGTATCTGAAAGGTACTACTAATCTGGGTTTATTTTATAGAAAATCTAGTGATTACAGCTTAGTAGGCTACTACGATGCTGACTTTGCTGGAGACAGAGTAGAGCGTAAAAGTACTTCTGGAAGCTGCCAGTTTCTAAGAGAAAATCTGATCTCTTGGTCTAGCAAAAGGCAATCCACAATTGCGCTATCAACAGCAGAAGCTGAGTACATAGCAGCAGCAGGATGTAACACACAAATGCTCTGGATGAAAAGTCATCTTGAAGACTTCCAGATTTTTGAGAGTAACATCCCTATACTCTGTGACAATACTTCCGCCATTTTCTTAAGTAAAAATCCTATTTTGCATTCTAGGGCTAAGCATATAGAAATAAAACATCACTTCATTAGGGACTATATTCAGAAAGGAATTTTGAACTTAAAATTTATTGATACAGACCATCAATGGGCTGATATCTTCACTAAACCTCTTTCTGAAGATAGGTTCAATTTCATTCTGAAACATCTCAGCATGAAACTCTGCCCAGAGTGAAAATGTTTTAATTTTTATATATTAACCTTCAGAATGTGTTTTCTTTTTACTGTGAACTTCTGATCAATCTCCTTTCAGAAAGATAGACATGCAGATTGTATCAGATTCTATTCTTAAAGATCTGAGCGTTTCAGCTCAAGGATAGACGTGCTGCTCACTAAATCAAACAAGTGTCATCTAATCATCAGCAAATCTCTGAAGCAGAACACACGTGCACGCTTCTGAGAAGGCAAAACGCTGATTGGGTGCATTAAGACACATGTCTGGTAACCGTTCCAAGTATCTTTCTCAAATCCCCCAAAATCAGCAAGCATTTAATGCACGTAATCATGAGTTAAAATGTAATCATGAATTAATTCTCTTTCTTAAAACCGTTTACGTTTTCAAAACATATTTTGAAATCTATTTAAGCACATTAACATCATTCATTAAATTTTTACCGTCTCCTACATTCATACAAATATTTTCTGCATTCTTCTTGTGTGTTCATCCCCTTTCAAAAGAAACCCTTTTTCTCAAAAAATTTTCAGAAACCCTAAGTGTGAACATGGCGACCTCTAGCAATGTTTCTGTAGGTTCTCAGAAGAAGGCTTCATCTGAACAATACAAAATTCCCTTCAGAACTCTTCTTACACCAGTGAAGAACTTGGAAGTTCTGTCTGAACTGATTGTTGATTTCTCCAGTCTGAAAGAAAATGGATTCGATTTGACAGAATAAGTTAGGGCACAAGGATGGGAGAGATATTTTGATAGGTTGGTGGGTCCAACGTTCCCAGTATTGATCAAGGAGTTCTGGATTCATGCGTCCTCATCAACACATCAAGTTACCTCCTACATAATGGGAAAGAAGATTGTGATCACTGAGAATCACATTGCAAGATTGATCGGATACAACGGTGGTGGCATCCGCTGTATCGACATGGTAGAAAGATGCGCAGATGCTGCTGTCATTGCAAGGAAAATTTTCACCCATGGGGTTCCCAGCAGCAAAATCAGAGACTTAAAGGATCAGCACAGAATATGGGCGAAGATTATTCTGGGGTGCTTTAATCACAAGAAGCCCACAAGCTCTCCTAATTATATAAATATAGATCAGCAGTTTCTGATCTATTTTATTAATCAGAAGGTAAAGATTAACTTGGCTCATTTTCTGTTTAATCACCTCATGACCAGCGTCAAGGAGACAAGGGAAGAAGAAAGGACAAAAAGGGATTGGATACCCTTTGGCAGGTTAATATCAGATATTCTGACTGAGAATAGGGTGATAGAACACCTTACAGAAGCACAGGAATTAAGTTCTATTGAACCTACTGTTGGCAAGCCTCTGAACGCCAAGAATCTGAAGAAAATGAAACTGATAGAGAATATCAGAAAGGAGCCCAGCGTTACTCCTCTTGCTGACATCACCAGCAGAAGAGTCCCTCTGGATGACTTTCCAATATTTTCTGAGATTGACTCTAAACCAGTCACTGTTCTCAGATACTTGGACGCTTGCAAGGCTGATGGTATAGATCCCAATCTGAACATTAAAGATCTGCACCAACAAAATCCAGAAGTTACTGTGAAGAAGACGAAGAAAAGAAAGGCTACTTCAGAAGGACCATCCCAGCAGACCCCTAAGAAGAGAGGTAATCTATCTGCTGCTAATGTTTTAAATTCTTCTGCTATTCCAACATTAATCCTAACCCCAGCTTCACATGAACTTCCAATCCCCATACCAACCATTGATGAAACCGAACCAGAGGATGACCCTTCTAAGTCACTGACTCTCAGGAGATCCCGCAACAAAAATCCAAAACCCACACCATCAACAAAATCAGAACTTGACAAAGTTCTTTCTGAAATTGATAAACGTTCTTCCGCTCTCCTCTCAGAAAATCCAAACACTCAACAAGAAACTGCCCACTCTCCTCAACCAGAACATACTCTCTCACCCATACCAGAAGAACCACAAATTCCACAACAACCAGGAATTCCAACTCCTTCTCCATAACCAGAAATTCCTCCTCCCTCTCCACAACCAGAACTTCATCCACTTTCACCTCAACCATCACCTCCACAACCTGAGTTTCAACACTCTGAAACTCCATCACCTGAACATCAAACTCCTGAACCTCATTCTCCGCAATCCTCTGAACCACAACCCTTGGCAATCTAGTTGCCTTGTGGTAACACTATAAACATACCCCAGCTGTCATCCTCACCAGAAACTACCCCTCCAAATACTCCAAACAGTCCAATTATCATTTCTGATTCTCCCACTCCATCTCCTAAACAAAATACAGAAGACCACAACAGGACCTTCATTGATTTAACAATCCTTGACCATCTTGCTGATCTCAAAAATAAAATAGCCATCCCCAAACCCAAACAGCTAGATGTTGGTGCTGGCATTTTGAATTTTGAAACAGGCTTGCAGAATTGGATTGCTTCTCTAAAGCAGGTTTGTCCTGGAATGATTGATCCTGCTGCCTCAGACCAACTCTGGACTCAATTCAGAATATGGGTACGCGCTGAAGCCCTCAAGCTACAAGATATCAACTATGAACAGGCCCAATAGAACTTCAGCAAGTTGCTGAAGGAAGTTGGAAGTCAGCTGCTGAAGGAAGAAGTGCTCCCTCTGAATAGTGAGCCATGGTCTGACAAGCGTCCAGCTTCAAAAGTTCAGTCAGCAGAAGATCAGTCAACTCAAGCTGAAGAGGTCAGTCAAGCTGAAGATGTGGCAGAAAGCTCTCAGAAGCATCCTGCTTCTGACGTTTCTCAAGCTGCCTTGGACAGGAAGACTCTGGAAGAGCTGGAGCAGAATGATATTCGTCTGCAGCAAAGAATGGATGAGAATGATCAGAAGATGAAGGAAAGGATGGATGTGCAAGACAACAAGATTGATACAGTAGTCAGCATGGTGCACAAGCAGAATGAAACTGCTGATCAGATTAAGACAATGCTAGAGACTCTGTTCACATGCCTTCCACCCCAACCTTAGTTTTTCATTCTTGATATTTTCATTGTTTTCTTTGCATATCATCTTACTGTTTGTCTGGCTTTGAATTAAATATAACAGTTTTTCTGCTCTGATCGTTTTAGCTTATATTACTTACACTTTTTGATTTCTGACAAAAAGGGGGAGAACAAGAATGATATTTTTCATAACGGATTACTGAGACAAAAAGTCTCATACATTCTAACACTCTGATATACTTGAATGTTTTCTGTTTTGCATAAGCTTACAGGTACAAGAAGCCAATCATCTCTGATACACTGAAGCTCTGATATACTGATCTGAAGCTCTGATATTCTGATGTTCAAAGAAAGTCAATAAAGATCTGATCCTGAAGAACTCCTGGAATTAAAAAGGGAAGTAATAAATTCAGGGGGAGTATCTCCGATCTAAACTCTGATATCCCTTATCTTTGATAACTTCCTATTTAATTCTGATACAACTTATTATTTAGTTATCTCTGATACTTTTCACGTTAATTCTCAATTAAAAATATCTAGTTTTTGTCATCATCAAAAAGGGGGAGATTGTTAGAACAAAGTTTGGATCTACTACCCTAAGTTTAAGTTTTGATGATAACAAAATGCAAAGATATATTAATTGTATGATTCATGTAAGACATATATGCTGCCTAAAAGTTACATTCTATTTTATAGAAACTCTGATGGGTATCAGCAAGAGAACATCATCATCAGCATCAGAAGATGAGATATCAACATCAGCATCAGAAGATGTTATATCAGTTTCCAGAATCAGAAGATCAACTTGTGCTTACGCTGAAGCTTGATGAACAGATCTGCGCTTAACCATCTGAACTCTGATCTAGAAAACAACAGTTCATCAGCACCTAAGCAGCGTCAGAATGAGCCAAAGACATAACACGCTTAAGTGGTAACGGTACTGTGCATTCAAGATGATTTATTACCAACGGCACCATTCCAGACAAGATCTTCTTAATAAGGAAAGAATGTTATTGGCATTGAAACGGAATTAACTACTCCAACGTACCTTATTTCCAATGCTATATAAACAACACAGTGAAGATTGAATTGGCTAATGCTCTACAACACTCTACACGCCTAAAGCTATTCATCAACCTCCTCACTCTCAGTTTGCTAAAAGCTCTCAATTCTTTACTCAATTATTTTAGCACTCTAGTTCTCATAAGCTTAAATTGTGTAGTATCACAGTTGTGATAAACAGTTTTTTGTAGAAAACATTCACACACTTAGATTTCAATTATCTGTAAGAAAGTAATTCCTTGAGAAACCGGTTTGTGGTTTGCATCAAGAAGGATTTAGCAGTTGCTAAAGCAGTTGTAATATTCAGTTGAATATAGTGGATTAAGACCTCGTTGGAGAGAGGCGAAATCACCTTGACGGGTGGACTGGAGTAGTTTGAGATCAAATGAACCAGGATAAAAATACTGTGTTGATTGCAATTGATTTCAATTTTTTACAATTCAACCCCCCTTCTTGTGTTTTTCACTTCTTCAAATGGTTGTAGGGATACTCAGGAGGCAGAGACGAACACATCCATGTTCTTGGATGGAATTTTCATGGCCTGGGAGAGATTTTTGAAATATCCTATGAATCTTCCTGTGGATAAAAATTCGCAGGTAAACGAACCAGGGATGCATTGGGGAAGACGATTACGTGGCTTAGCGTCATTGGCCTGTTTAAATTGTTAGCGCATTTTATTTTTATTTTTCAGGGCATAATTAATTGTTTTGAATATAATGTTTGTTGTACATTCCACTAACAAAGAAGCAGCGCAGTAGAGTTGGCAAGGCAGGCGTGTCATTGAGCACTGGGACCTGGGTTCGAATCCCAGGTCCCCCAATACTTTGTTGAATTTTTTCTCCAGGTATTCATATGTAGCATTCAAGGTGTGGACCATCATGTTCTGCCAAGATCTCAAACGCCAGGTGGCTATAAAGCAGATCCAATGGCCTAGAATGGGAGACTACCATGGTCTCAAGTCAATGGACATGTGGACAATCCAAAAGGTCAAACAGGCTGGAGCGTTAATGGGCCAAGAATTGGTGATTTCACACCCAAATTAAGCCCAGCACCCCCTGGGTTATTTACTTTTCCCTTCATATTTTCCTTTATTTATTTTATTCTAATTATTTATTTTATTATTAATTAATTAACCAATTAAACTTTTTCATAAAAAACTAGAAAACCCAAAATAAAAATAATATTTTTATTAATTCCATTAATTTTATTATTTTTGTAAATAAACAATTAATTAATTAATTTAGTTTAAATAGGTTTAACAATAATATATTTTTCAATAAATTAAAATTAATTTAGAATTAGGTTTTTAATATTTTTAACCATTCTTATTTTATTTCCTTAATTAAAATAAAAACCCAAAAACATTTTCATTTAATTAATTAATTCAATTATTAACTTAGACTAATTTTTAACTCAAAAAAATAACAAAAAATATGCTTTATTTAATAAAAAGGGTCAAAACCCTAAAAAGCACTCTGATTTAATTTTCTCGCGCGCGAATTTTTTTGATCCATATTTCAATATTGTAACTGCTCCGGGAATGTAATAGTTTTTAACTTAGGACTTTATTTTTTTTTTATCGCTTTTATTTACTTTTCACAATTTAATTTTAAAAGGGTTTGTCTTTGGCGATGTAAATACCCGACGCCTTGTAATAGCTTAGATTTATTTTCTGCAATTTACATTCCGCAACTATTAACTGTTAGATGTTTGATAGGCAATGCATGAAAAGATTAATCTTTTAATTTAAAATCAACAATAGATCACTATTAACATGTACAAAGATAATATAACTGAAAAAAAATACACTCGCACATGTGCACTCTTAGGGTACATCTCACTTGGTTGCCTCGAACATGGTCATTGAGTATAGGAAGTTTTAGAGGTCGCCCTTTTGTCCAAAGATCATAGTTGCCTCGAAACGTTTGCCTCGGAAAAATGATCTAAGACATTAGGGTTACCGCTAAGGCGTCCTAATGTTGCTTTAGTGACCACACGTCCCTTAATCGAATTGACCCGAAAACTCCGACGACGATGCTACCTACTCCTCAATAGTAGGATAGCATTGTCTAAGGGACACTTGTACAATTTAATTCCTTTTTGAGTAGGTAGATGGCTCTTAAGTACTTGCTCCTTTTGAAATAAATCAAAAACTTTTTACACTTACACCCCTTTCAAATAAAAACTCTTTTTAAACCCACAAACACAAAGAAAAGCAAACTCTTGAAAACACAATGAGCAAGTACCTAAGAGCCCGTGGATAACCACGGATAGAAAGGGTGCTAACACCTTCCCTTTCTATAATCTACCTCCCGAACCCTAGAAATATCTCAAAAAGGAATTTTTATGTGCTTTTGTCCTTTCCTTGTTGGATAAAATAAAAGACGGTGGCGACTCTTGCGTACCGCGACATTTTGCGAAAACAAACGCAAACGCGAACCAGCATTCCAAAACAGTCAGTTCTATTGCCACCGATCACAACGTCCAATGATTCATTTTTGATATATGCATTTGAAAATAATTGTTGCTCATAAATATTTACATGCGAAACAAAAGACAGTTACTCGTAATTCCAGGAACAGGGGTGTGATCGGTGGAAATAGAACTGACTGTTTTTAGCTGGTTCGCGAAATGTCGCGGTAAGCAAGAGTCGCCACCGTCTTTTATTTTCTCCAACATGGAAAGGACAAAAGCACAGCAAAATTCCTTATGAGATTGTCTCTCGGTTCGGGAGGTAGATTTATAGAAAGGGAAGGTGTTAGCAACCTTTCTATCCATGGTTATCCATGGGCTCTTAGATACTTGCTCTTATGTTTTCAAAATGTTTGCTTTTCAAAATGTGAGTGGGTTTGAAAAAGTTTCTTTGAAAGATTTATGAATAACTCTTGTATCTGTCCTCAAGAGTGTTTGAAAAATTTGTTTTTCGAAAGCTTTTTTGAAAGTGTAGTGTGAAAAGTTTTTGTTTGTTTTTTAGAGAGAAAGTATCCATGAGTCATCTACCTACCCTAAGAAATTAGGCTGTGTAAAAGTCCTTAAGGTAGTGCCATCCCACCATTGAGAGGTAGGTAGCACCACCATTGGAGGTGTTCGGGTCAATTCGATTGTAGGGACAGTGTGGTCACCGAAGCAATAGTAGGATACCTTAGAAGCTACCCTTATGTCCTAGATCCTTTTTAATCCGAGGCAACCGTTTCGAGGCGACTGGATCTTAGACATAAGAGCGACCGCTAAAACGTTCTATACTTGACGACCACGTTTCGAAGGCAACGAGTGAGGCGTACCCTAGAGGTGGTGTGTGTAATTGTGTGTTGTTTTCATGTTAATAGTTATCTTTGATCATGGCATCATGAGCTACGAGTTATTTTTAATTACCATACATTCTTTCATGCAATTTAGAATTTAGGAGTGCGGAAAATTAAAGGACGGAAAGATAAAAGCTACGCTATTACAAGGCGCGGGTCTATACATCGCCAAAATACAAAGACCCATTTTTGATAAAAGATGCGGAAAGTAAAAACATAATAAAACCTAATTACTATTACATTCCTTGAACAGTTACACAATAATCGATGAGAAAATAATGCGCGAAAAGAATTAAAATCAGGATGTCCGAGGGTTTTGACCCTTTGCTTGAAATTAAATTGAATTAAAACCTAATTAATTATTTGATTAAAGAAAAGAAAGTGTTTTTTTGTGTTTTTTGGATTTATTATGGAGATAAAGAAAAAAGAATTAAAATTAAAATTAGTGAAACCCTAGTTCTAAATTATTTTAATTATTAATAAAACGTCAAAGTTGACCTAATTTAGACTAATTAACTAATTTACATGTTTATGTACAAAAATAATAATAATTAATAATAATGATTAACAATAAATGAAAATAATTAATTAAGAAAAAGATAAAAATGTCAAAAAACCCTAATTCTATATATTTTTATTTATTAAGAAAATAGATTAAAATATAAACCTAAATTAAACTAAAGTTAATTGTTAGAGTTTATTTACAAAAAATATGTTAGTGAGGAAATTAATAGTAATTAAATATATTATACAATTTTGATTTTCTGTTTTTATTATGGAAAATTATTTCATGGTGAAAAAACAATTAAAACAATTAGAAAGAATTAGAAAAGAAAATAAAATAAAATTAAAATGATGCAAACCAAGGGGGGTGTCAGGCCCAAATGGAGGTTCTTGAAGTAATTCTGGCCCAAGAGTCACAAGGCCTTTGTTTGACTTTCCCAATCATGTGTATGCTGTTTGACTGGGCGTATGATAGACCTCCTCCTGCAGCCTTTGGATTGATAGTTAGAGCCACTTGGCACATGGAGCATTGAAGGCTCATGATAGATCTTTGACAAGCGATGCACTGGAACGCGTTGGAAAAAAGATTATGAATTATATGGGGGGACCTGGGAATCGAACCCAGGTCCCAACGCTTGCAAGACACGTCCTCCACCATCTGAGCTATGAAACGCGCTTGTACATATGTTAATAAACAAATATTATATAAGAAAAATGCCCATTATGCTGAAACACTTAAAAAACGCGCTAAAGTTTGAATGTCCCAGTAGCATGATGCCACGCAAGCTTTCTTCTTTGTTTTCACCTGCAACATGAACAAGATAGTGGGGGTTTTAAACCCCCACTAAGTGAAAGTGTGAAAAATAGCGATTACGCCCACAGATAATATAAATTGAGCGCGAGGTTGCCATTCAACTCGTATTGAGCTCCTGAATTCAACTACATAGGTCTCAGGGCTTGATTTTTCCTCTACAAGAAATCCTTATTTTGAAGGTTCGAAAACCCTAAAATCCATTCATGGTGAATCGTGATCCTGTGAGTTTTAGTGCAATTAAACTATATCAAAAGTTTCAGGAAGGCGTCAGCAATGCAAATCAACAAACAAAACATGTCAATGATGCGTGGAAATTAGATTTCGATTATGAACATATTTGATCAAACCATGACTTTGTTTTACCGTTTCCCTGGGTATGAGAGTCTGTTCTTGGTTGCAATAGCTTCCTGGCAATGTCAGCAACGGATTGGAAAAGATTTTAGGCCTTGAATTGTACTGCAAGTATGAAATCAGTTTCAAAAATTTCTTCTATTTTTTGCAAAATGGTTCTATCGCTTCAGCAGCTTTTTCGTGTCCTTTAGAATAGGGTTGGCTTGTGCATATGTATGTGAAGCAAATTAGGTCAAGAATAAGCCCATGAATCCATTGCAATAATGTTTCATATCTTTGATTTTTCATCACATAATTTCCAATCTTTTTTCATTGAAACCCTTGCCAATTATGGATGATTTTCCTTTTTTGAATGAGAAACGACTTTGCCAGCTTGCCCTGATCAGATTTGCTCCATCAAAAGATCCAAAACATATCTTTTTTAATTTTCCTATAATTAAAACCAATTAAATGAATTAATAATAATAAAAATTCAATTAATTAATTAAAAATAAGAAAATAAATTATTTTGAGCTCAATGGGTCGTGCATAGGCCCTGGGTAATGATTCAAGAAAGAATTTGAGGCCCATTAGCAAATTTGAAGTGTTTTAGGCAAAGTTGACTTTTGAAAGTTCCCAAAAATTTCCCAACTTCTCCAATGCATATCTTGCTCAATTATGAAGCTATGAACACGTTCTTGGACATTTTGGAAAGGTCTTGAAGTCCTCTAACCAATGCCTTTGGTCCCATGTCATTTTGATTTACCAATCTCAAGTTATGGTCTTTGACTTAAAGTGCCTTTTTGTTGACTTTTGAAAATGACCTATTATGTTGAAATTGATAACTTTTTGTGAGAGCATTTCTTGGACTTGGAGTGTGAATATGAGTTGTAGGAAATGTCATCCCCTTCAAAATGAGCTTTGTATGTAATTTTTCTGATAAACCATGAAAAAGTTATACCCTGGTCAATTTCCAGTTGACTTTTCAACTGTCCAAAAATAGAAACTTTTGCATCTTGAGACTTTTTGAGCCATGCTTGTGGAATCATGATCAAGAATTGATCAAATGATGATTGTGGCTTCAAAATAAGATGTTGACCAAATTTTTTGACTTTTGACTGTCAAATGACCATTTTACCCCTGCAGTTGACTGTGAAGCATTTAGGGTTTTTGACTGTGCAACTTGATGCTGTGAGTCTTGAGACTTGACATATGGATGCTTGACAATGTATATAGACATATGGGACTTGATTGGACCCTTAGAAACCTCAATTTCTTTGCCAGAATCAAAACCCTAATTTTGACTGTGTTAGGAGAGTGGTTGACTGTGTAGCCCTTGAGTAGACTTTGAACCATGATCTTGCCAAATCTTGAAGAATATGGGAGGGAAAATTTTGGGGTACAACAGTTGCCCCTGTTCAATCTTCTTAGACCTGAGGATGTAGATTGGCTGGCGTGCCTTTCGTGATCTGAAGGTGAAAGATGATTGAACACTAGAGTGCCCAGAAATTTGCACTCACATAGTAGAATATCAGCCGTGTGATGGCTGGAATGGGCTTATAGATGCCATTCGGAAGTGATGGATAGGAGGATGGGCTTATAGATGCCATCTGGAGATGCGACAGAATCTTGTCGGGAATGGGCTTATAGATGCCATTTGGAGACTGTCTGTTGAGTTGTAATCTGTGAGTTGAAAGAGGGAACCTGTGTAGGGTTGCCTGATGATGAGCTCGCGTAAAGCTGCATCTTGGAAAGAAGGACACCTGTGTAGGGTTGACTGATGATGAGCTCGTGTAAAACTGCATCTTTGGAGGGAGGAAACCTGTGTAGGGTTTACTGATAATGAGTCCGTATAAGACTGCATTTGTAATGGAGAAGGAACCCGTGTAGGGTTATTGATGATGAGTCCGTGTAAAACTACGTCTGGAATTTGAGAAGGGAACCTGTGTGGGGTTACTTTGATGATGAGCCCGTGTAAAATTGCATCCTGGAAGAAGTAAAACCTGGGTAGGGTTTCTGATGACGAGTCCGTGTAAAACTGCATCTTTGGGAAGAGAGAACCTGTGTAGGGTTTCTTCGGGATAAGTTCGTGTAAAACTTCTGGAGGAACCGGGGTAAGGTTACTTCGGGATAAGTCCGTGTAAGACTTCTGGAGGAACCGGGGTAAGGTTACTGCAGGATAAGTTCGTGTAAAACTTCTTGGTGAACCGGGGTAAGGTCATCTTGAGATAAGTCCGTGTAAGACTTCTGGAGGAACCGGGGTAAGGTTACTGTAGGATAAGTTCGTGTAAAACTTCTGGATGAATCAGAGTAAGGTCATCTTGAGATAAGTCCGTGTAAGACTTCTGGAGGAACCGGGGTAAGGTTACTGCAGGATAAGTTCGTGTAAAACTTCTTGGTGAACCGGGGTAAGGTCATCTTGAGATAAGTCCGTGTAAGACTTCTGGATGAACCGGGGTAAGGTTACTGCAGGGTAAGTTCGTGTAAAACTTCTGGATGAACCGGGGTAAGGTTATCTTGAGATAAGTCCGTGTAAGACTTCTTCTGAAAGAAAAGGAACCGGTGTAGGGTTACTTTGATGATAAGTCCGTGTAAGACTTCTTCTGAAGAAAAAAGGAACCGGTTTAGGGTTACTTTGATGATGAGCCCGTGTAAAACTACATCTGAGGTTGAGAAGGAACCGGTGTAGGGTTGCCTGTTGATGAGCCCGTGTAAGACTTCTTCTGAAAGAAAAGGAACTAGTGTAGGGTTGCCTGAGGATGATCAAGTAGATAATTGTCCTATTTGGTTTCAGATATTAACCTACGATCAGTCGTCCACAGAATTTTCCTGGCTTGTTACCAATGTTGATCTGGAACTGTAAAGGTAGATGGTAATCATCTTTTGATTGAGTTTTTCCTGAAAAGACAAAGTATTAGTCGTATGCAATGTCATGATGCATGAATTGCATGATTTTAAGATGTTCTCAAAAATGAATGAGATTTGTGTTGTATGATGCGTATGCATGCTATAATGTATGAAGATGTGATGTTTGTGAATGTATTATCGTCTGGGAAAATAAATCCTTGACAAATGCCGGGAATTTGAATTCTGGGCTGATGTTGAAGAGTAGAGTTCTTCGTTTCCGCTGGGGATGATGGTTGTAAGAATAAACCGGTAGGAGAAGATGACTCCGTTGGGGAATAAACTTGTTGAGGAGATTACTCTATGGGGAATTACTCTGTGGAGGGAGATATTTCGCTTGAGGTTTGATGATAACTCCGCTGGGGATTCAATTGATAAGTTATGTTTGGGGAATTGATGAACTCCATTGGGGGATAGGAAGAACTTCGCCGAGGACGATCTTTCCGTGGTTTTTAGCTGAGGATAACCCAGTTATAAGCTCTGGTGGAGTATAACCTTTGAATAAAGTCCGGGAAGACGCGTTCATGCTCTGCAGGGGTAAGCTTCCAGAATCTACTGGGGATAAGCTTCCTACTGGGGAGATGGTTCAACTCTCCTGGGGAGACTTTTGAGACTGTACTGGGGAGTGGCACCACTGAAGTGTCTGTATTCCGCCGGGGAACAATATTATATTAAGACTGCCGGGGATGCTTGTTGGGAATGTTTGTATAATCCGTTTGGGAATATTGAGATTTTCTGGGGATAATCTAACTTCCTTAAGGCTGACAGTAGACTAACTCCGCTCGGGGAGAGTGTTGCTGACTTGTTGGAGATACTGTGCCTTGTTAGGACTGACGGGAGGCCAACTCTGCTCAGGGAGAGTATTACTGATTCTGTCTTTCTCTACGGGGAGTGAAGGTATCCTGGTTACATTCTTCAGCCGAACCTACCTTGGTACCTTGGTGGACAGAGTAACTAGATTGCTTAGACAACTCATTATTGCCCCAGTTTCTGTGGGAGAAGGTGCCTGTAGAGGTGCTTGATGATTGACAAATATTCTTCTGGTAGGCGAGTGACGGGACATAGTCGTACGCTTTGATCCCTAATTTTTGCCTGGACCGCCCTTTCTAGTTTTCAGTCCACCGGGATACCCATTTTTTGCCCAAGCCGCCTTTTCAGGTTTTCGACTTGCCGGGTGTACAGATTTTTTCATTTTCATCCCTTATTTTTGCCTAGGCCAGTCGACCTAGCGGGTCTTTGATTGTGCGTAGTATCTTTTCGACTATGTCCACGCTCTCAGGATGTAGGGAGGTGCCCCTGTTGTTGTGTTGCCATGTGACCAGAAGATCTTCGTTTGATCAGGCAAGATTCGTAGCTGGAATTCGTGCCCAATGCCCCAAGTGATTCAGATGGAGATCTGCCCCTGGCTATTTGGCATTTTGAGAGATTCTCCGAATCTTGACTTAACTGCCCCAGATGATGGACAATGATCATGCCATGCCCCTTGATTGGAGGTGCTTTCGTTCATTAGACATTCGTCGTGCGAATTTCTATGCTGTTCAAACAAATAGTCACATGTGCAAGCAATGTTATTTCAAAAATGCAAAGCATATGTCTGTCTTGAATTTTTTGAAAATGCATTTTTTTCATAAAAACAAGCAAATTTTGTAAAACGTGATGTCAACTCATTATTTTACAGCGAGCCTTAAGGAGTCAGGATACCTTTCGTAATAGTATGCTTTCGAACTAACCCATGCTTCAGCTAGGACTTTTTAGGGTTATAACGTGGCCTGCTTCACGGTTTAAGAAACAAAGGATAAAGGCTCAAATTTTATTTGTACCCACCCGCTCTTCGTGATGTTCTTCAAACCTAAACTCAGCTGATCGTGCGTTAGACCTTGTTTGAGTCTTTGCTCTGATGTTCCAGTGATGGTTCGGATATTGACAGTTTATTTTGAATAGGCAGTCATTTCCTTTTTTGTTGTTGAGGGTTTGTATGACCTCTTTCTTTTTGATTTCATTATCCCTGTTTTTTGCCTGAACTATTTCTTTTATGATTACAGTCAGCGGGATGCCCCAGTTTTATAGGTTGGGCTTTTATTTTTTTTTTAGATATAATGACTGCCTGTCTTTATGTTTATAGGGAACCATCACTGTTTTTTGATTTGGAAGGACTCCTTTGATGCCGTTCATTGTGCACTTGGATCAACTGAGAGAACTACCCTGCCCCAGGTTATAATTAAGGGTTTTAATTTTTTTGTGAAAAGAAAAAAAACTCCTACTTCTTTGGCTCGAAGGGGTTGACGAGGGATTATCTTCCTTATAACTCCAGTGTTTAGGAATTGAAACAATGCCTGTACCTCATCAGCGGAGTCTGTTCAAAAGCATACTGTAAAGATCGTGGTATCGTTTTCGTCATCCTCCCTCAAGAGGCTTAGAATTTTAAAATCGAGAGTTGAACATTAAAAATAAAGGCAATTTTGAATATAGTGAACACAATTACTTCAAAACAAGACACGTGTAATGCATTAATGAAATAACCAAGTTTGACATGAAATAAAATGTTTGAACACTCAAAGAAAATTACAATTTGAACATTCAAATGAACAAAAGTTTTTCAATCCTAGCCATGTTTTGGCAAGGGAGCAGTGGTCACATTGGGAGTCTCAGCAGGCTCGAATTCGATCTCCTTAGCGTCGATCATATTCTGGATCTTGTATTTTAGCGCCCAACAATCCTCAGTATCGTGCCCCGAGCTATCAGAATGATAAGCACACATCGCTTCTGAGTTGTAGTTTGGAGAAGAGGTCTTGGGATTTGCGGGAGGGTTGATCACCACAATCAGATTCATCTTTAACATGTGTTACAATGCTTGTGACAGTGGCATGTTGATGTTGGTGAATTGTCTTTTGGGCTCGTCCAGCCTTCGCTGATTTCCCTTTTGTGGTTGTCGGCGTGGTGCAGAACCAGAGATCATGACTGCCCCTGCATATTGGTTACGATGACTCTTTTGACTGTATGCAGCACTGGACTCTTTCTTCCCAGTGTAAGGCTTTTTGTGGGTATCGGAAGGTGTGGCCTCTTGAATCTTCCCAGCCTTGATGCCAGCTTCAACTCTTTCCCCGGACAAGATCAAACCTGTAAACCCAGCAGAAGGATTCCCAATCAGATGGTTGAAGAAAGGTCTAGACAGGGTCCCCAAAAACAGGTCGACGAGCTCACGGTCAGTTAGAGGTGGCTGTACCCTTCCAGCAAGGTCCCTCCATTTTTGAGCATATTCTTTAAAGCTTTCGCCTGTACCCATAGACATCCCCTGAAGCTGCGTGCGCGTAGGAGCAAGATCGGCATTGTACTGGTACTGCTTGTAGAACGCAGTGGCCAAGTCCTCCCAGCTGCGGATGTTGGCTCCATCCAGTTGATAGAACCACTCGAGTTGAGTTCCTGACAGACTATCTTGGAAGAAGTGAATCCACAAATTCTTGTCAGCCGTGTAGGGCTGGATCCTCCTTGTGTATGACCTGAGATGCAGCTTAGGACAGGAGGCCCCGTTGTATTTTGCAAAGGCAGGCGCCTTGAACTTGTGCGGGATCACTACCCCAGAAGACAGACCTAGATCTTCGACGTCCAAGCCGGGTACTTTTTGTATCTCCATAGCACTTAGCCGGTCTTCCAACTGTTTATACCTGTCCTCAGCTGGAGGGTACTGTTCATCATTGAACTCTGTCTCGTTGTCGGAGACCACTGGACTAGGAACCTCTCTCTCATGGGGACTGTCTTTTTCCACAGATGGGGTAGTCAACTCAACCTCGTTTTGTGATCCGTTCCCCGATCTGCGTCTAGGATTGAACAACACCGTTCTCTTCTTCTTCTTCTTCGAGAGCAGAGTCTTCAAATCCTGTTGGCCCTGGGCTAGACTCTTAATCAACTCCTGGAACTGGGCGTTCTGAGCCTGGAGGGCCTTGATTGATTGCTCAGTAGATGATTCAGGATTCATAATGAGACTGCTGAAATAAACAGCAAAGAAGGTAAGTGACCTGTAAACAGCGGTACCTGTAATGCAATGATATGTATGATATGCATGCAGTGTTTTCAAGGATCTCGCGGGGTAAACGGAGAAATTGTTAGAATTTGAAACTGGTAGCCTGATTGAAGGAACTTCATGTTGTTGAGAGTCCTTCTTCAAGGGTCAAAGGCTCACCATATCCAGTGGGTCATAGCCCCTGACAACCTTGGCTAGAGGACAATAAATCCCCTTTGCCCCTTGTTAGACCGTTGGTTCATCATGACCTGCATCACAAACCCTTGAGATCCTTGAAATGTATTAGTCCTTATGTAGGATGTATGCAATGGTATGATGTTATGCTATGCATGGAGTGATGTAAGTAGGCCCTGTTATAAGCCCAAATTAAGGACTGTAAACAACACCTGCAAGGAACTCATGTGTCAGATAACAAGAACACGCAAGTAGTCAGGTTTGAAGGCACACAAGTCACACAAAAGAGCCCTTAGAGTTTAGGCCAGCATGAATTTCAGGTACTACCCTCTTTCAGTTGGTTGGTTAAGACCTGTCCTAGAAAATAGTAACCGGGTTCTAGAGGATCCCAATATCACTGACTACCCTCAATCGGTCATAACTCCAGCATCGCAATCTTTTCTTGCGGCCAGAACCATCGCGAGAGTTTAGCCTCAATAGGTGTAGAATACTGCTACTGTTCTATGGCCAAGTTGGGTCAAATTAAGGTTCTAAGGTCGGTTGGTGCTTAATGACTCCTCATAAGACCCATATTCTCCTCGTTGCAACACCAGGTATATCGGTACAGACCAAGGTGCCACACCAACGTAGCCACTGCTTCACCCGTGTCGGTCTACGCCGGACAGGTCCCTCACAGCTTATGCTACCTAACAGGGTATGCCCAGATCCGGGTTAGGATCTATGTAACTCCAAGACAATGCCCATAATAATAAAGCAAACAAAACAAAGCAATTGAAAACACAAGTATGAGCTATCCTAAGGTACACCTCACTTTAAGTGTCCCCAACAAAGTCGCCAGTTCTGTGATCGGTGGAAATAGAACTGACTGTTTTTAGCTGGTTCGCGAAATGTCGCGGTAAGCAAGAGCCGCCATCGTCTTTTATTTTCTCCAACATGGAAAGGACAAAAGCACATCAAAATTCCTTATGAGATTGTCTCTCGGTTCGGGAGGTAGATTTATAGAAAGGGAAGGTGTTAGCACCCTTTCTATCCATGGTTATCCATGGGCTCTTAGATACTTGCTCTTATGTTTTCAAAATGTTTGCTTTTCAAAATGTGAGTGGGTTTGAAAAAGTTTCTTTGAAAGATTTCTGAATAACTCTTGTATCTGTCCTCAAGAGTGTTTGAAAAATTTGTTTTTCGAAAGCTTTTTTGAAAGTGTAGTGTGAAAAGTTTTTGTTTGTTTTTTAGAGAGCAAGTATCCATGAGTCATCTACCTACCCTAAGGAATTAGGCTGTGTAAAAGTCCTTAAGGTAGTGCCATCCCACCATTGAGAGGTAGGTAGCACCACCATTAGAGGTGTTCGGGTCAATTCGATTGTAGGGACAGTGTGGTCACCGAAGCAATAGTAGGATACCTTAGAAGCTACCCTTATGTCCTAGATCCTTTTTAATCCGAGGCAACCGTTTCGAGGTGACTGGATCTTAGACATAAGAGCGACCGCTAAAACGTCCTATACTTGACGACCACGTTTCGAAGGCAACGAGTGAGGCGTACCCTAGAGGTGGTGTGTGTAATTGTGTATTGTTTTCATGTTAATAGTTATCTTTGATCATGGCATTGTGAGCTACGAGTTATTTTTAATTACCATACATTCTTTCATGCAATTTAGAATTTAGGAGTGCGGAAAATTAAAGGATGGAAAGATAAAAGCTACGCTATTACAAGGCGCGGGTCTATACATCGCCAAAATACAAAGACCCGTTTTTGATAAAAGATGCGGAAAGTAAAAACATAATAAAACCTAATTACTATTACATTCCTTGAACAGTTACACAATAATCGATGAGAAAATAATGCGCGAAAAGAATTAAAATCAGGATGTCCGAGGGTTTTGACCCTTTGCTTGAAATTAAATTGAATTAAAACCTAATTAATTATTTGATTAAAGAAAAGAAAGTGTTTTTTTGTGTTTTTTGGATTTATTATGGAGATAAAGAAAAAAGAATTAAAATTAAAATCAGTGAAACTCTAGTTCTAAATTATTTTAATTATTAATAAAACGTCAAAGTTGACCTAATTTAGACTAATTAACTAATTTACATGTTTATGTACAAAAATAATAATAATTAATAATAATGATTAACAATAAATGAAAATAATTAATTAAGAAAAAGATAAAAATATCAAAAAACCCTAATTCTATATATTTTTATTTATTAAGAAAATAGATTAAAATATAAACCTAAATTAAACTAAAGTTAATTGTTAGATTTTATTTACAAAAAATATGTTAGTGAGGAAATTAATAGTAATTAAATATATTATACAATTTTGATTTTCTGTTTTTATTATGGAAAATTATTTCATGGTGAAAAAACAATTAAAACAATTAGAAAGAATTAGAAAAGTAAAGAAAATAAAATTAAAATGATGCAAACCAAGGGGGGTGTCAGGCCCAAATGGAGGTTCTTGAAGTAATTCTGGCCCAAGAGTCACAAGGCCTTTGTTTGACTTTCCCAATCATGTGTATGCTGTTTGACTGGGCGTATGATAGACCTCCTCCTGCAGCCTTTGGATTGATAGTTACAGCCACTTGGCACATGGAGCATTGAAGGCTCATGATAGATCTTTGACAAGCGATGCACTGGAACGCGTTGGAAAAAAGATTATGAATTATATGGGGGGACCTGGGAATCGAACCCAGGTCCCAACGCTTGCAGGACACGTCCTCCACCATCTGAGCTATGAAACACGCTTGTACATATGTTAATAAACAAATATTATATATGAAAAATGCCCATTATGCTGAAACACTTAAAAAACGCGCTAAAGTTTGAATGTCCCAGTAGCATGATGCCACGCGTGCTTTCTTCTTCGTTTTCACCTGCAACATGAACAAGATAGCGGGGGTTTTAAACCCCCACTAAGTGAAAGTGTGAAAAATAGCGATTACGCCCACAGATAATATAAATTGAGCGCGAGGTTGCCATTCAACTCGTATTGAGCTCCTGAATTCAACTACATAGGTCTCAGGGCTTGATTTTTCCTCTACAAGAAAGCCCTATTTTGAAGGTTCGAAAACCCTAAAATCCATTCATGGTGAATCGTGATCCTGTGAGTTTTAGTGCAATTAAACTATATCAAAAGTTTCAGGAAGGCGTCAGCAATGCAAATCAACAAACAAAACATGTCAATGATGCGTGGAAATTAGATTTCGATTATGAACATATTTGATCAAACCATGACTTTGTTTTACCGTTTCCCTGGGTATGAGAGTCTGTTCTTGGTTGCAATAGCTTCCTGGCAATGTCAGCAACGGATTGGAAAAGATTTTAGGCCTTGAATTGTACTGCAAGTATGAAATCAGTTTAACAAATTTCTTCTATTTTTTGCAAATTGGTTCTATCGCTTCAGCAGCTTTTTCGTGTCCTTTAGAATAGGGTTGGATTGTGCATATGTATGTGAAGCAAATTAGGTCAAGAATAAGCCCATGAATCCATTGCAATAATGTTTCATATCTTTTATTTTTCATCACATAATTTCCAATCTTTTTTCATTGAAACCCTTGCCAATTATGGATGATTTCCCTTTTTTGAATGAGAAACGAATTTGCCAGCTTGCCCTGATCAGATTTGCTCCATCAAAAGATCCAAAACATATCTTTTTTAATTTTCCTATAATTAAAACCAATTAAATGAATTAATAATAATAAAAATTCAATTAATTAATTAAAAATAAGAAAATAAATTATTTTGAGCTCAATGGGTCGTGAATAGGCCTTGGGTAATGATTCAAGAAAGAATTTGAGGCCCATTAGCAAATTTGAAGTGTTTTAGGCAAAGTTGACTTTTGAAAGTTCCCAAAAATTTCCCAACTTCTCCAATGCATATCTTGCTCAATTTTGAAGCTATGAACATGTTCTTGGACATTTTGGAAAGGTCTTGAAGTTCTCTAACCAATGCCTTTGGTCCCATGTCATTTTGATATACCAATCTCAAGTTATGGTCTTTTACTTAAAGTGCCTTTTTGTTGACTTTTGAAAATGACCTATAATGTTGAAATTGATAACTTTTTGTGAGAGCATTTCTTGGACTTGGAGTGTGAAGATGAGTTGTAGGAAATGTCATCCCCTTCAAAATGAGCTTTGGATGGGATTTTTCTGATAAACCATGAAAAAGTTATACCCTGGTCAATTTCCAGTTGACTTTTCAGCTGTCCAAAAATAGAAACTTTTGCATCTTGAGACTTTTTGAGCCATGCTTGTGGAATCATGATCAAGAATTGATCAAATGATGATTGTGGCTTAAAAATAAGATGTTGACCAAAATTTTTGACTTTTGACTGTCAAATGACCATTTTACCCCTGCAGTTGACTGTGAAGCATTTAGGGTTTTTGACTGTGCAACTTGATGTTGTGAGTCTTGAGACTTGACATATGGATGCTTGACAATGTATGTAGACATATGGGACTTGATTGGACCCTTAGAAACCTCAATTTCTTTGCCAGAATCAAAACCCTAATTTTGACTGTGTTAGGAGAGTGGTTGACTGTGTAGCCCTTGAGTAGACTTTGAACCATGATCTTGCCAAATCTTGAAGAATATGGGAGGGAAAATTTTGGGGTACAACAAGGGGCAAACAAGAAATGTCCAAACCTTACAGTTTCTCTAGTCACCGGGTACAAGGATAGACCTAGCTGGAGAATATGACTAAAGGCACATACACTCCCCGCAGAGTAAGATACCCAAAAAATAGTGGTGTTGATTCTCCCCAAGTAGAGCTTATCTATCACCAACAATGGAAGACTATCCCCAATGGAGTTTCTTTCTTCCAAAAGTAGAAACTCAATCCCCATCAAGTTTCATTATCGCCAACAACAGTAATTCATCCCCAGCCGAGGTTATTTCTCCAAATCAGCAGATCTTCTGACAAAGTATCTCTTCCCCACATAGTCATTCTCTCGCCAGTTTATTCTCCAGCAAGAGTTATTCTCCCGCCATTTTATTCTCAAATAATCTTTGATCGTTATCCCCAGCGAGAACGAAGAATTCAACTCCTTGCACTCTCTAGCAACAGTCCGGGATTTATTTTCCCTAGCTAAAGAACATCACAAGAACATTGCATATTCATACATCATGACGCATGCATAAGCATCATACAACACAATCTCATTTATTTTGAGAACATCATTATTCGGTACATGTCATGCATCATGACATTACATACGACTAACTCTTTACCTTTCAGGGAAAGATACAATCAAATTCTCACAAGTTTCTCTGGTTCAGTCAAATCAATGCTAAAAGATTTCTATTCCAATTCAAGCTATGAAGCCCGGGTCCGACCGGATAGTATCTTGATTTCTCCATCATATTGTGAAGCCCGGAGAACGACCGGATAATAGTATCAAAACACCATGAAGCCTGGAATCGACTGGATAGTGGTTTTATTTAAATTCAAGCTATAAAGCCCGGATTCGACCGAATAATAATTTAATCGTTATTGTGAAGCCTGGAGAGCAACCAAATAGCAATACAAGACACCATGAAGCCTGGACTCGACCAGATAATGGTATAAGACATTGTGAAGCCTGGATTACGACTAGATAGCAGCCAAGAATACTACGAAGCCTGGAGTCGACCAGATAGTGGTATATCTTTAATGTAAGTTATGAAGCCCGGATTCGACCGGATAATATCTTGATTTCTCCAAACGCCATTGTTGTACCCCAATTTTTGCCCCTAAGATTCCTCTATCATATCATATCAACTCGATCATAACAAGATCACATTAGGGTTGGTTCTTCCTCTTTTTTTCCCTATCTTTAAGTTTGCTCTTGAGGAATCTCCAAGCACCTTGGTTGTGTATTTTGTAAATGTGTTATTGACTAACTTCTAATCAAAATACAAAAAATATTTGTCTTTGTCTTTGTATATTTTTGTTTTGTAGGTACCAAGTCGAAGCATCTGACAAATAAGGATTTCTGGTATTATTTTCCTAAAATCTCTATTTGCAAAGAAAAAGAATTAAAATTTTTCATTTTTTCACCGATGCAATCGATTGCTCTTAAAGTGCAATCGATTGCACATAGTGTATTTTGCGCCATTTTTGAAAAAAATACACTGCAATCGATTTGCACTGTAGTGCAATCGATTGCACAACGTGAAAATTAAAAAAAAAATCAGCATTTTAAACTTGTCAAATTTTGGCTCCAATTTTCCTTCACTTTTGAAAGATGTATCATTAATTCAAATTTTAGTGCCAATCTTTCATTTTTAAAAAGAATTATCATTAATTCAAATTTTGGCTCTAATATTTGAAAGAATTATCATTAATTCAAATTTTGGCTCTAATTTTTGAAAGAGTTATCATTAATTCAAATTTTGGCTCCAAGAATCAATTACCAAATTACCACTAATCCCAATCCTAAAACTCTATAAATAGAGCTCTCATTTCATTCAAATTTCAAGCTTTTGATAGCCAAATCCACCTTGCTAAAAAATCTCTCAATTCTCTCCATCTACCAAATTCACTCAAAGCTCCATTTTCAAAAAGTTAGTAAGCTTTGCATTGAAGCTTACTAATCTTTGAGCTAAACCTTCATCCAAACACTTTTTCTCCATCAATTCTCTACATCCAAGCTTGGTCAATTGATTCTTGTGGTTGAATTGAAGCAAATTCTTGAAGTTTTTTTGATAATTCTCTAGATCTACCTTTGGTAAGTTGGATAATTCATCTTTCACAATGTGATCTCTTGGTGATCTTTGGGATTGATTCTTTGAGCATTATTTTGTGATTTCAATGGTGTTATTTTCTCATAATTTGATGGAATTTTCGTGCTCAAGTGGATCCATGATCATAAGGTGTTTGATGGAAAGTTTGAACAAGAAATTGCCCTTTTAAAATGCTGTTTTTGCTACTGTAACTGTGTGCAATCGATTTGCACTGTAGTGCAATCGATTGCACAGAAGCAATTTTGCATAATTTTTAGAAAAATGTACTGTGTAAATCGATTTACACAATAGTGCAATCTATTCACACAGGGATAAAATGCACTTTTTTGCCTTTTTTGGGGGCAACTTTGATCCTAAATGCTTTTTCTACTCACTCCTTTTGATTGTTGGTTTGGATTGCAATTTTAAATGTCCAATTTGTCTTTAAACTCAATGGACTTTATGATGTAGATGAAGTTGGATAAATGTTCATCAATTCAAATATACCTAAGAGTGAATTATTTAATTCATTTTTGGTGCTTTGGATTAATAATATGTTTAGTGCTTTAATCCATATAGAGGAGTGGTTGAATTTAAAGATGAAAGAATTTTGAAATGGTGATCCAAATTAGCTTATCATTTCCCTCCCTCTTTATCTTATCCCTTTATTTTTTTTAATAGTGCTACATGTTAAGGGATGGTGATCTCTATATCATTTATCCAAACATGAAGTACATAGATTGCTATTGACCGACCTCAAAATAGGTGTGACTTTTACATAAGTCCACTTACGATTGCTTAACATAGCACTAAATTTTGTCCCGATTCGAATAAATGATCATTCATGGCCCAAACTTATGATTGCAAGCCCAAGTATGTTAATTTGATCTCTTTGATCCAATAACCTTGAGATTCATTGTGTGGAGGCTTTGGTTCTACCAATCCTCTAATGGATCTACAACACCTTTGGTCAACGCAGATCACTTAAACATCGTTGATCATTACATGTTGCCTTGTGAGAATTCCAAAATGGATGATATACTTGAAAAAAAGCAAATGTAACTTGTTGTGTGGAGGCTTTGGTTCTACCAATCCTCTAATGAGTTCCAAATGCAAGTTTCAAGATGGTCATCCAACTAACCACTAATTACTAACAATTAACTTTACTTTACGCTTTTATTTTCATGCTTTATGTACCATTTACTTTTAGCATTTTACATTTCATGCTATTTTCATCTTTGCTCACTTGAGCATTTACTTTTATGTCATTTTTATTTTGCTCACTTGAGCTTTTATTTCTTTTTAAAGACACCTAATAATCAACATGAACCATAAAAATCATTAATGATACTTGGACTACATGGTTACTATCCTTTGCATTATGGAGTGATGGACTTCTTGGACTTAGGATTAGAGACCTTGGCCTATCTTGGAGACTTTGTGACTTTATTTGATATTTTGTCTGGAGTTCTTGAGGTTTACCTTAAGACACTGGGTTGTTTATTTGTTTTGTGTGCAGGCTATTGAGATTATGATCTTTGTTTGTAATCTGGAATTCACCCGTATACAGCCGTTACTCTGCCCAATTTTTGCGAAGACTTAAAACACTTGAAGTTTGGTTCTCTCAAGAGGTCTAGTATCTTTGCTTGCTTGGTTTCAATCCGAAGAATGGGAATTCTATATTGACTCATAATTTCAAGTATTGGCTTCTTGTTGGTTAGATGATTCTTATCTCTAGCTTTTACCTTATGCTTTAGGATAGCCTCTTCTTCTCCTCCCATCTTCTTTAATTTCAAAAATCTTCTCCCTCCTTTTAAAAAAAACTCTTCTTGTTTTGAAACTTGAAACATTATCGTAATAAACTTGGACTTAGGTCCATGCATCTTCGAAACATTTTCATAAATAAATTTCAATCAATTTAATAATACCTTGATCTTTTTTTGTGAGAAGACTAAAAGTCAATCAATCTCATTTCAAACCATTTTGCCACTTTGGCTTTTATCTTTAAACTTTTCTCAAAAGATTAGACTCTTGTAAATCCTTGTAGTGATGCAAACAACTATACTTCTAGAATATGTAGTGAAGTGAGATATTTTCCACTTGGGTGTTGAGTGAGGCATTGTTGATTTTAAAATCCAAGCCATATCCTCCACTTTGAGATGATGCAAATTCTCCTTTCTCATGATTGTGGGTAGTAAGTATGTTTTTCACACGGACAATTGCGATGATGTCTTATATCATAAAATCAACCAACACACTTGTGTTTCAAATTTTTAAAAGAGGAACTACGTGTACCCTGATCCCCTATTGCACGAAAGGTGGTACGTAGGCACTAAAGGTTCGCAACCGCGGCGGGTGCAAAAATCATAAAAATATTTCTTTTCTCACCTCCACCATCCATTTTATATACAACACATTTTTATAGCCAAAATATACAGATTTTTCAAAGAGGTTCCTGCGGAGTACCATAGATGTTTAGGGTGATAATACCTTCCCTTTGCATAACCAACCCTCTTACCTTGAATCTTTCCCCCTCTTTTTGGGTTATTCTCTCTTTTCTCATTCCTTTGGAAATAATAAATCGCGGTGGCGATTTTTATTTTGATTTGTATAAAGTCTAGTCAATCCAAAGGCATAGTCTTGCACATTTATACCGCCACAGGAAAAATGGCGAATTCACTGGGGAAAGATTGACCTCTTGCTGGTCCATCCCTAAGTGGGTTAAACCTATATTTGTTTATATCTGTATATGTGCTATTGTTGTTTATGTGTTATATTTTGTATATATGTTTGTCTGGATTTTCTTGGTTTACAGGGTGCTTGGTGATTACTCATAAGTCCTATACCCGGACTTGGGCAAACTTTAAGATAGGACAGGCGATATAGTCATGTTAACTTTGAGGGAGTAATCCCAAAAAAGGAGGCATGAGATCCCCCACTCAGTGGAGGCGCCTTTGACTGTAGTGTCGTTTACTGAGTAATCGGGAAGACGTACTGCTTTCGACCTGGGAGCCTGCCGAAGCTGAGGACCGTAGATTACTTAACCCCTCTTGGCCTTTTAGGTGTAGTGCAGAAGCTATAACGGAGTAATCCGGAAGTAGTTGTCACGCGATACTACGCTTGGACGAGTCTTTCTTGAGAATATTACTAATTACCGAGTTAATCGGGAAGTTGGTAATATCCGAAGGAAGGATGTAGACTCTGAGAACCTCTAGAACCTTGTTCGGCAGGTGATAACTTTTTAGACCAATACCTTATGGGTAGTACCTTCAACCTCATGCTCATGACGTTGAACCTATGAACCCTATATGTGTGATCTTGTGTGTGATTGTTGCATCATGCATCCATGCGCTCATAAGCATCTTTTGAAAAAAACAATATTTCAAGGGATTTAAAGGTTGACTATTTGTGAATATCTCAGGTACTTTTAAACCATGGATTCTAGAAAGAGAAAGACCGAGAAATACAGTTTCAAGGATCCTAAGATAGATGAGTCGATCAGTCTAATTCTCGAGATCGAGTGTTCTGCAAACTTTCGGAAGAAGTATGGATCCATTATTCCTCTCATGAAGCTGAAGATGAAGGAGGGTTTTCTCTCAACTTTGGTCCAGTTCTATGATCCGGTGTATCACTGCTTTACTTTTCCCGATTATCAATTGATGCCAACACTGGAAGAGTATTCTTATCTATTGGATTTACCTGTTACCAATCGCGTTCCTTTTACTGGTTTGGAGGGTGAGCCAAAACCACATGAGATTGCTGCTTTGATTCATCTGGGGAAGTTTGAGGTGGAAGCCCATATGACTACCAAAGGAGGGATTATAGGATTACCAGCTCAGTTCTTATTGGAGAAAGCTCGTTAATTTGCCAGGATGAAGAGTACGGTTGCTTTTGAGGCCATCTTTGCTTTACTCGCCTGTGGATTATTCTTATTTCCTAATGTGGACAAGTTTGTCGACATTAACGCTATCAAGATTTTCATGATTGGAAACCAGGTTCCTACACTGTTGGGTGATGCTTATTACTCTGTTCATCTTTGGAATTCTTATCACGGGGGAGTGATTATCTGTTGCACGCCTTTGTTGTATCGGTGGTTTGCCTCTCATATGCCTCAGTCTGACGCTTTTTGGGATGTCAAGAAGGAACCCTGTTGGGCTCCTAAGATCATGGCCCTTACTCACTTGGATATTGATTGGTATCATCGAGCTTACCAGGATGCGGAGATTATTGACAGTTGTGGTAGTTTCCCCAATGTGCCTCTTCTTGCTACAAAAGGAGGAATTAACTATAACCCTGTTCTTGCACGGCGACAGCTTGGTTATCCGATGAGGGATAAACCGAACAATATTCATCTGAGTAGTTTCTTTTTGAAGGAAGGAGAAGACTACATGGAAACTAGGGAGCAGATTGCGAAGGCCTGGCGTCACATTCATAAGAAGAGTAGGAAGGATTTGGGACCTAGGGGTGTTTTTTCTTTGGAGCCATATCTTCAGTGGGTCCGATCGAGAGCCATTCAGTTGAAGATGCCGTATACTCGGGAGACACCCATGCCTGATTTGTTTGTGAAGACCACTCCTCCCTTATTAGATGATCTAGAAGAGCTGCAACTTTCTTTGGTTAGGATGCAACAGGAAAGGGATGCTTGGAAGAACAAGTTCCAGACATTAGAGAGTTCCTACAGAGCAGACCTGAAGGAGAGAGATGATTTGATCGAGATCCTTGAGAGTCGAGCAGTAGAGTCTATGAAGAGGCAAGGAGATTTATTTTCTCCTAAGCCTCAAACAGGTGCTGTTTGTTCACTTCCTGATTCAGATGATTGGAAGGAGGTTGCAATCAGACATGTGGAAGAAAACCAGAGGTTGAGAGCTCAGATTGTCAGGCTCACAGGGAAGCGCATTCGTACAGATTGATCTCTATCAGTTCCTTTTCTCAGGATTTTAGATTGTATTTTCATCTTGTACTTGGGATCATTGAAACTTGTAACCCATTTCGAAGTTATTATAATAAAAGTTTTCAGTATTTCAAATGCGTTGTTATTTTGATGTTTGCAATATGTCTGTAAATCTTAAATCCCTTGAAATATTAAATGATAAAATAATAATAATCATATACATTGCATATCATGCATCATATTGCACATGTTTTTGCATTTGTTATGCATATCCAGGTGCCTTACCCAGCTTCTTTACTTCATTCAGCAAGCTGAGTCATCACTACAACACTCGGGCTAATTTCAAAAAGAAGATGGATAACTTAGAACAGGAGAATCATGAGCTGCGCGAAGAAGTTTCTTCTTTGAAGGCTGGCTTGGCCAACTTGACTACTCTGATGGAAGCTCTGGTAGTTGCTCAGAATCAGCCACCGAGTGTTCAACCTCAACCAACAAGGGAAAGTACTGAAGTTCTGACTTTTCCTGTATCCGCTACTCTGGCTGTTGTTCAAAATCGTATGCCTCAGGGTTATCCGTGGGGAATGCCAGAGAATTTTGCACCTGAAGGTTTCAATCTGGGTCCTCAAGATGCTCCAGTGGTTCCTAATGTTGTTGTTACTCCTGCATCTCCTGTGGTGCATACTGTTCCTGCTGCACCTCCTTCGGTGAATTTGGTTCCGTTTGTTAATGAAGATGTGTGTCGTCCTTTCCCTTCGCCGAGTGAAGACTTGGGTCTTTATGACATAATGGATGATTTCCAAGAGCAGTTTGATAGAATGCAAAGAGATATAAAGGCTCTTAGGGGGAAAGAGTTGTTCGGGTAGAATGTGAATGAGCTGTGTTTGGTCCCGAATGTTAAAGTGCCTGCTAAGTTCAAGGTCCCGGAATTTGAGAAGTACAAGGGCAACACTGGCCCTCGTGCTCATTTGGTGATGTATGTGAGAAGGATGTCTACCCATACTGATGATCAGCGTCTGCTGATTCATTTTTTCCAGGATAGTCTGACCGGTGCTGCGTTGAAATGGTACATGAGTTTAGACAGCGTCAACATCCATACTTTTAATGATTTGGGAGAAGCATTCATTAAACAATACAAGTACAATGTGGACATGGCGCCTGACCGTGACCAGCTTAGGGCCATGGTTCAGAAAGACAGAGAATCATTCAAAGAGTATACACAGAGATGGCGCGAAGTGGCTGCACAAGTGATTCCTCCCATGGAAGAGAAAGAAATGACCAAGATTTTTCTAGAGACGCTAAGAGATTTCTACTACGAAATAATGGTAGCAAGTGCCCCAAGTGATTTTACAGAGATGGTAGGAATGGGTGTCCGCCTAGAAGAGGCAGTAAGAGAAGGCCGTTTGACAAAGGGTGAAGGATCTGGAGGTGTGAAGAAGCCATCTTACGGGTTTATAAAGAAGAAAGAGGGGGATACAAATGCTGTTATGCGAGAGAAAGGTAAACGCTCCTAGAAGGAATTATCAGCGTCATCAGCAAGTCACCTCAGTTACTCCTGTTATGAATGCCGCTCCAACTACCGTTGCTTATCAGAGACCATCCCAGCAGGGGAATCAAGGGTATAATCAGAGAAGGGAGAACTATGATCCTATTCCCATGAGCTATGCAGAGCTATTACCAGCATTGGTTCAGAAGAAGTTGGTCCAGACACGACCACCTCCCGCTGTACCATCACCATTGCCGTGGTATTACAAAGAAGACCAGACGTGTGCCTTTCATCAGGGAGCACCAAGGCATAGTGTTGAGAATTGTTATCCTTTGAGGACTGAAGTGCAAAGGTTGTTGAAGTCTGGGATTTTATCTTTCAAAGACGTGGGACCTAATGTGAAAGACAATCCTCTACCCAAGCACGGGGGAGTGAATGTTGTGAATATGGTGGCCGGTTGTCCAAATGACTTTTGAATTTTTGACATTAATCTGGTTAGAGGGGATTTGGTGAAGATGCACGCAGATCTCTGTAAATTCAGTTATTATACGCATGACCATACCGATTGTGCTGTTTGCAGTACAGATATATAGGGTTGCGAGAAGATACATGCTGATTTGCAGGAGATGATGGATCAAGGTTTAATCCATATAATCAGGCCTAGGGCAAAATACGAAGAGGAAGTGAATATGGTTTCTGGATGTCCGGGTGAATTCCGAATTTTTGATGTGGATCATTTGAATGAGGATCTAGTGCAATTACATGCTACCTTCTGCCATACTGCTGGTCAGGTGGAACACTAATATGGATCTTGCTTAATTTGTTGTCGAAATCCCCGAGGATATTATGTTGTGAGGGAAGGTGTTCAGTTGCTGTTAGACAATGGAACCATCAAGATCACAGGTCAGAGAGATGATTATCATGAGATTGATATGGTTGAAGTCTGTTTGATGGAAGAGTCAGAGGAAGAGTATGCCTCCGCAGATGAGTATTTCTCTTCAGACGAAGATTTGTTTGCCGGAAATGAATTTTTGATGGCTGATTGTGTTGAGGAAGGGGTGAATGTCATTGTACCTTGTTTTGGTGCACCCACTCATCTTGAGGTGGAGTGCCATAGCAAACCAGCTGTTGCCCCATTGGTAATTAGTCTGCTAGGTCATGTTCCCTATGAATCAGATAAGGCTGTGCCTTACAAATACAACGCTACGATCTTAGAAGATGGGGTGGAGATTCCCATCCAGCCGATGCCAGATGTTGGAAATATAATTGATAATAGCATAGTGACCCGTAGTGGTCATGTATTTGCGCCGGTCATTCGAAGAGATGTTGTTGCTGGAAAAAAGATTGCTGAGAATGATGAGCCTGAGAAGTTTGCAGGAGGGACTAGTGGAGCTACATTAGAGAAAGAAGTGGATGATATCTTGAAGATAATTAAGATGAGCGATTACAGAATTGTAGATCAGCTATTGCAGATTCCTTCAAAGATATCTATTCTAGCCTTATTGATAAATTCCTCTGCTCATAGAGAATCGCTGATGAGAGTACTAGACTAAGCTTTTGTAGAGAATGACATGCCATTAGATCAATTCAGCACCGTAATTGGAAACATTACGTCATGTAACAATTTGAGCTTCTGTGATGATGAGTTACCAGATGAAGGGAGGAATCACAACCTGGCCCTCCACATATCCATGAACTGTAAGAATGATTCGTTGTCCAATGTGCTAATTGATAACGAATCTGCGCTGAATGTCATACCGAGAAGTACCCTCTTGAAGTTAAAGTATCTAGGAACATCTATGCGCCCGAGTGGCATCATTGTGAAGGCTTTTGATGGGTCGAGGAAATCTGTCATCGGTGAAGTGGACCTGCCCATCCATATAGGACCACATTTGTTCTTGATAACCTTCCAGGTTATGGATATTATTCCTGCATATAGTTGTTTGCTTGGACGACCATGGATACACGAAGCAGGGGCTGTCACTTCAACTCTGTATCAGAAGCTAAAATTTGTGCGTGAAGGGAAGGTAGTGATCATAAACGGGGAGTATGCGTTGTTGATATCCCATCTATCCTCTTTCAGTATTGTAGAAGCGGATGAGGCTGCTATTGGAACCCAGTTCCAAGCCCTGTCCATTGACAACATAAGGAGGAATGAGAATTCTATAGTTTCCCTGAAGGACGCACAACAGGTTGTGCGCAATGGTCATAATGCAGTTTGGGGATGACTGGTGGATCCACCCGTGAACAAGAACAGAACTGGTTTGGGTTTTTCTTCGAAGAATGGCAAAGGCGAAAGTTTGAAGTCAAAGTCTCCTGTGAACAGTTATCATTATGTTTTTCGCAGTGGAGGCTACCTCCATCCAATTGGTTCTGGAATCAATGTTGTTGAAGAAGATGAAGCAGAGCAGGAAGTATCGAATTTTGTGACGCATGGAGTCCGAGTTCAAAACTGGGTCACCATTGATGTTCCTTCTTGCATACATATTTCAAAGTAATTTGTTTTGTTAATCTGTTTCTTTCTTTGAAAAGCTTTCACTCCGCCCAAGGTGAAAGTATTGTATGGGCTTATCCGTTTGCTTTGATTTTTAAGATCATTAATAAAAGTTGTCTTTGCTTCCAAAAATATGTCTTTATTTTCTGCTTTTTCTTGGGAAATGGTAATCAAATAAAAAACCTTTCAAAATAAATGATAACTGAAAATTAATCTGCATGATCACATGTTATATGTGCCAGTTTCTAAAAGCAATCATAAATCATATGTGCAGATTAATTAAAAAACCCGTTGAATACAATGACCCTGCACCCTCTCCCAACTTTGAATGTCCTGTGTTTGGGGCTGAAGAAGAAGATTATGATGAGATTCCAGAAGAGGTCTCATGGTTGCTTGAGCACGAGGATAATACCATTCAGCCATATAAGGAGCCTTTGGAAGTGATTAATTTGGGTTCAGAAGAAGACCCGAAAGAGATTAAGATTGGAGCATCGTTGCATCTTGATGTGAAGAGCGGGTTGATTGAGCTGTTGAAAGAGTATGTGGATATTTTTGCTTGGTCTTATCAAGACATGCCTGGTCTAGATACAGACATTGTTGAGCATCATTTGCCATTGAAGCCAGAGTGTCCGCCAGTTAAACAGAAGTTGAGAAGAACCCACCCAGATATGGCAGTAAAGATAAAAGAGGAGGTCCTAAAGCAGATTAATGCTGGTTTTCTTATGACGTTAGTGTATCCTCAATCGATTGCCAATATTGTCCCAGTACCGAAAAAAGACGGAAAAGTCCGCATGTGCGTAGATTACAGAGATCTAAATAAAGCTAGTCCAAAAGATGATTTTCCATTTCCTCACATTGATATGTAAGTGGATAGCACAACAAAATTCAAAGTATTCTCATTCATGGACGGATTTTCCGGGTATAATCAAATAAGAATGGCTTCAGAGGACATGGAAAAAACAATGTTTATCACACCCTGGGGAACATTCTGTTACAGAGTGATGCCCTTCGGGTTGAAGAACGCTGGTGCAACGTACCAGAGGGCTATGACAACCCTATTCCATGATCTGATGCACAAGGAAATTGAAGTATATGTTGACGATATGATTGCCAAATCCCAAACTGAAGAAGGGCGTATAAAAGATTTGTTGAAGTTGTTTTAGCGTTTGAGGAAGTTTCGTCTCTGCTTGAATCCAAATAAATGCACCTTCGGAGTTAGATCGGGGAAATTGTTGGGTTTTATTGTTAGCCAAAAAGGAATGGAAGTTGATCCTGATAAAGTCAGAGCAATTCAAGAAATGCCAGCACCAAGAACTGAAAAGCAAGTCAAGGGTTTCCTCAGGCGTTTGAATTATATTTCCAGATTCATTTCCCACATGACTGCAAAGTGTGAACCGATCTTTAAGTTGTTAAAGAAATATCAAGGTTGTGTGTGGACGGATGACTGCCAAAGGGAATTTGAGAGTATTAAAGAGTATCTGCGTGAACCTCCTATCTTGCTCCCTCCCGTAGAAGGAAGATCGCTGATTATGTATCTAATGGTGTTAGATAAATCCATGGGTTGTATTCTGGGACAACAGGATGAAACGGGAAAGAAAGAGTTCGCCATTTATTATCTCAGCAAAAAGTTCACTGATTGTGAGTTGAGGTATTCTACGCTAGAAAAGACATGTTGTGCTTTGGCCCGGGCGGCAAAGCGTTTGCGGCAGTATATGTTGAATCATACCACTTGGTTGATCTCCAAAATGGATCCAATCAAGTATATTTTTGAGAAGCCTGCTCTTACGGGGAGAATTTCCTGCTGGCAGATGTTGTTGTCTGAATATGATATTGAGTACCGCACTCAAAAAGCTATTAAAAGTAGTGTGTTGGCAGATTACCTTGCTCACCAACTGGTGGAGGATCATCAGTCTGCAGAATTTGAATTCCCTGATGAGGATGTGATGTTCTTGAAAGTGAAAGATTGTGATGAACCATTGCCTGAGGAAGGCCCTGACCCTGAATCTCATTGAAGTATGATTTTTGATGGAGCGGTGAATGCTTACGGTAAAGGAATTGGTGTTGTGATTGTCACTCCTCATGGATTGCACATTCCTTTTACTGCGAGGCTAACATTTGATTGCACTAATAATATGGCGAAATATAAGGCTTGCATCATGGGTCTTGAGGAAGTTATTGATCTCAGAATCAAAATTCTAGATGTTTATGGTGATTCAGCTTTGGTAATAAATCAGATTAAAGGAGAATGGGATACTCGTCACCCTGGCTTGATCCCTTACAAAGAATATGCTAGAAGATTGCTACCCTTCTTCAATAAAGTTAAATTCCATCACATCCCTAGAGATGAAAATCAAATGGCGGATGCTCTGGAAACTCTGGCTTCCATGTATCAAGTGAATTCTTGGAATGATATACCCCGTATTACAGTTCGACGGCTGGATAGGCCCGCTCATGTGTTTGCGACAGAGGATGTAGCAGATGAAAAACCTTGGTATTATGATATCAAGCATTTTCTTCAGACTCAGGAATACCCGATTGGTGCATCGAGGAAAGATAGAAAGACATTGAGAATATTGGCAGGCAGTTTCTTCCTCAGTGAAAATGTGCTATACAAGAGAAATCATGACATGGTCTTGCTCAGATGCGTGGATATACACGAAGCAGACATGTTGATGCATGAGATTCATGAAGGTTCATTTGGAACTCATGCTAATGGACATTCGATGGCTAAAAAGAAGCTAAGGGCATGTTACTATTGGTTGACAATGGAATCTGATTGTTGCAAATTTGCAAAGAAGTGCCATAAATGCCAGATTTATGCAGATAAGATCCATGTGCCTCCGACACTTCTCAATGTAATTTCCTCCCCATGGCCTTTCTCTATGTGGGGTATTGACATGATCGGGATGATACAACCCAAAGCTTCGAATGGACACCGTTTCATTTTGGTAGCGATTGACTACTTTACCAAATGGGTAGAGGCTGCTTCTTATGCCAATGTTACCAAACAAGTGGTTGTGCGTTTCATAAAAAACAATCTGATATGCCGGTATGGTGTGCCGAGTAGAATCATCACTGACAATGGCTCAAATTTGAACAACAAAATGATGACAGAACTGTGTGAAGAATTCAAGATTATCCATCACAATTCGTCTCCATACAGGCCAAAGATGAATGGGGCTGTTGAGGCTGCTAATAAGAATATCAAGAGAATTATCCAGAAAATGGTTATTACTTATAAGGATTGGCATGAAATGCTCCCTTTTGCTCTGCATGGATATCGAACATCTGTCCGCACTTCAACAGGAGCAACCCCGTTCTCCCTGGTATATGGAATGGAAGCTGTACTCCCTGTTGAGGTAGAGATTCCCTCGTTGTGTATGATAATGGAAGAAAAGTTGACAGAGGCTGAATGGTCCAGAACAGTTGACCAATTGAATTTTATTGAAGAGAAGAGGATGACAACTTTATGTCATGGGCAGTTATATCAGAAAAGAATGAAGAAAGCATTTGATAAAAAGGTTAAACCTCGTGAATTCAGAGAAGGTGACCTCGTGCTCAGGAAGATCACGTCTTTTAACACTGATTCTAGGGGCAAGTGGACTCCCAATTTTAAAGGCCCATATGTTGTCAAGAAAGCCTTCTCTGGTGGTTCATTAATTCTTGAAACCATTGATGGCGAGAGTTCCCACGTCCCATGAATGCTGATGCAGTCAAGAAATACTTCGCCTAAAGAAATAAAAGAACAGCTCGCTAAGTTGAAAACCCGAAAGGGCGGCTTAGGCAAAAAGGATCATCTCGGTAGGCTGAAAACTCGAAAGGGCGGTCTAGAAAAAAATTAGAGACATAAATAGAATAAATTTCCCGCTAAGTTGAAAACCCGCAAGGGCAGCTTAGGCAAAAGTTAGGGATTTTTCTTGGCAAGTAACTACGTCAGACAAGACTTGATCGTTGAAGCAACAATCTTCTCGGATCCTCACCATACTTCAACAAAAGCTGCTGCTCAGGACTTCGAAAGTTGTTAGGGGAATGGTGGTCATTGTATCTCAATGTATCTTTTCCATTATATATTACCATTTCCCAAACTTTGTAATCATCCATGGAGTCTCGCCATTCACAGACTACCATTCTATTAATAAAATTCGAGCTTTTGCCCAATTCTTTGTGTTCTTATTTTTATTTAGCTTGCAAAGACTTCATTTATTACTGATAATAAATTTTAAAGCAAAAAGATTAAAAAAAACAAAATTGACTTTTCAAAAAGAAAGACATCTTTACAATTCAATTTACTTTGGGATTTGTGATGAAACAATGACAACAAAAATGGCGATCCCTGGAATGAACAAACTCCGGTTGTTTTAAGAATATTTACTTTCTTCGTGAAGGTTTTTCTCAGGTCATCTTGTTGGTATATGTGCAATCTTTGTGTGTTTCTCAGATAATTAAAGACGATACCAGTTGGCGTAAGGTACAATATTAGGTTTGTGATCCCATGATCCCCGGCCAAGTCTTGGTTCGCTTTTGATTTTGGGTTTGCATGGTCAGAAGCCTCTGTCCCAGGTTCCCCATCTAAGTTTTCCCTCATATGATGAAAGGTTTTATTCCCTTGGTGTGCTAAGATATCGCTCTTTTTGCAGTATTGGCATTAGTGTTGACTTCTTGATTTCCCAGGAAGACTACACCAGGGCATCTTTTGTTGGAATAAGTTTGGTTGATATGAAGACTCAATCCAGTATTTTCCAGTGAAGGACTTGTTTATTTGATAGAAGTCCTTTTTCCCCAGTGAAGAACGTATCTTGGTTTCCCCTCGATGATGTGGTGTCGACCTCCCCAATGAAGTCAGCATGAAGTCCCCGGTAGAGGTCTCGATGATGAAGTATTGTCTCCCTTAGTGAAGTTCGTATGTTTTTCTTCCTTCAAAGTGGGCCTGATTTCCCCAGTGAATGTTTTGACAATTTGGTTTCCATTTGCCATATTCACAATCAGTATCGAAATCCCCAGTAGGAGTACGGACTGTGAAACATTTGTTTTCCCCATGGAAGTCTGTGTGTTATTCCCTGGGAAGGTTATCCCAGGGCATCTCTTGTTGGAATGAGTATTCATGATGAAAAGTTTTCAATCCTCAGTTTTTTTCTCTCTCCAGGGAAGTGGGTTTGAATTCCTCAGTGAGGCTTGGTTGTCTCGGTGTCAGTCTGCTTTATTTGAGACTAGTTTTGCAATCTTCAGTAGGCATGTTGTTTTTAGAAAACTGGTTTCTCCGATGAAAACGGAAGAAAGATGTTCTATCCCGGTATCTGTTTGATTTAGCTACATCCGGATTATGTTTCTCCTCAGTGAAGTTAGGACAGACAATAGGTTTGGTTTCTGCAGTTGCTTTTACCTTTCTTGGATTGATCTTTCTGGTTGAAGTTTAGACCAATGTTGTTAGCACCTGAGGCAGTTTTGTTCGATTATGTATCCTTTTACCAGCATATACACGATATCACTCATACATTCATACCTGCATCATGCATTGTTACAAATCATTTTTTATTGACATTGTGTTCAAACCTTCCTGCAGCGCTCCTTGCTTAGTTGGATTTGGTTTTCCCTCTTGAGTTTATTTCTCAAAGGATGTATCTTCTTTGGCCGTCTTGCTCCAGTTTGTTTCTAATTGGATTCGTGGTTGCATGACAATATTATTTACTCTGGATTTTTGAGGACTTTGAGCTTTGATTTGTGCATTTATTTTGCACGAGAAGACTTTATCTCTTCAGCAGGAATAATGTGACATTTCCCCAGGAAGTCATATCTCATTTCCCCAGGAAGTCATATCTCATTTCCCCATGAAGTCATATCTCATTTCCCCAAGAAGTCATATATATTTCCCCAGGAAGCCACATTTCTATCCCCAAAAAGTCGTTTCTTTTTGTAATCCTCCATGATAACAAGCAACAGGTATCTTTGTTTGAGCAACTCGTGCTTCCCTGTACAAGTCGACGTAACTTTTTTTGCTATTTCCTCTATGAGTGGTTAGCTTGCAGTCCGTCGTCAGTTTATGCCAGTGGATGGCAAGACTTTCAAATTCCCAGAAATTGCTCGTTGTGAAATCTTTGCAAGTGGAAGTCTCTTTATTTGAGACAACTTGCATAATACCCTTTCCAGGCGGAATTCCTTGGTTAAGGAAGAAGTTGAGACCCGTTCTAGGTGAAACACCAGAAGTTTGGGGAAAATATGATATTTTCAAAATCTACCTTCAGTGAACGTTGGTAGTGCATCGGCAGTGAACGTCGGTGTTTCTTATCTTTTTGCTATCATCAGTGAATGGTGGTGGTTCCTCATCAGTGAACGGTGATGGTATGATATTTTCAAAATCTACCTTCAGTGAACGTTGGTAGTACATCGGCAGTGAACATCGGTGTTTCTTATCTTTTTGCTATCATCAGTGAACGGTGGTGGTTCCTCATCAGTGAACGGCGATCGTATGATATTTTCAAAATCCACCTTCAGTGAATGTTGGTAGTGCATCGGCAGTGAACGTTGGTGTTTCTTATCTTTTTGCTATCATCAGTGAACGGTGGTGGTTCCTCGTTAGTGAACAGCGATGGTATGATATTTTCAAAATCTACCTTCAGTGAACGTTGGTAGTGCATCGGCAGTGAATGTTGGTGTTTCTTATCTTTTTGCTATCATCAGTGAACGGTGGTGGTTCCTCGTCAGTGAACGGCGATGGTATGATATTTTCAAAATCTACCTTCAGTGAATGTTGGTAGTGCATCGGCAGCGAACGTTGGTGTTTCTTATCTTTTTGCTATCATCAGTGAACATTGGTGGTTCCTCGTCAGTGAACGGCGATGGTATGATATTTTCAAAATCTACCTTCAGTGAACGTTGGTAGTGCATCGGCAGTGAACGTCAGTGTTTCTTATCTTTTTGCTATCATCAGTGAACGGTGGTGGTTCCTCGTCAGTGAACGGCGATGGTATGATATTTTCAAAATCTACCTTCAGTGAACGTTGGTAGTGCATCGGCAGTGAACGTCGGTGTTTCTTATCTTTTTGCTATCATCAGTGAACGGTGGTGGTTCCTCGTCAGTGAACGGCGATGGTATGATATTTTCAAAATCTACCTTCAGTGAACGTTGGTAGTGCATCGGCAGTGAACGTCAGTGTTTCTTATCTTTTTGCTATCATCAGTGAACGGTGGTGGTTCCTCGTCAGTGAACGACGATGGTATGATATTTTCAAAATCTACCTTCAGTGAATGTTGGTAGTGCATCGACAGTGAACGTCGGTGTTTCTTATCTTTTTGCTATCATCAGTGAATGGTGGTGGTTCCTCGTCAGTGAACGGCGATGGTATGATATTTTCAAAATCTACCTTCAGTGAACGTTGGTAGTGCATCGGCAGTGAACGTCGGTGTTTCTTATATTTTTGCTATCATCAGTGAACGATGGTGGTTCCACGTCAGTGAACGGCGATGGTATGATATTTTCAAAATCTACCTTCAGTGAACGTTGGTAGTGCATCGGCAGTGAACGTCGGTGTTTCTTATCTTTTTGCTATCATCAGTAAACGGTGATAGTTCCTCGTCAGTGAACGACGATGGCATGATATATTTTCTCTTCTACCTTCAACTATTGAGTTGGTAGTTTACCGTCATCTGTGAGTCGGTATATCTTCTTCTCTCTACCTTCAGTGAACGTTGGTAGACATCGGCAGTGAAAGTCGATGCTTGTTATCCTCCTCTGTGGTTCTATTCTTTTGGTCCACCAGTGATTTATTTTCCTGGTGGGGTTGCTCCTTTGTTTCTTCATTTTTGTGGTATCCCCAGTGTTACTTTGCATCTCTTTTGTTCTATTCATATGCATCCATAATCATAAGCATTGCATGGCATCTTAGAGACAAAAATAGGGCTTGTTTTATATTTAAGTATCTTCAATCACGTCGACACGAAGATTTGTAACCTTCGTATCTCCGGATAGAAGACACTTAAATAAGGGCAGCTGTTGTACCCCAATTTTTCCCCTAAGATTCCTCTATCATATCATATCAACTCGATCATAACAAGATCACATTAGGGTTGGTTCTTCCTCTTTTTTTCCCTATCTTTAAGTTTGCTCTTGAGGAATCTCCAAGCACCTTAGTTGTGTATTTTGTATATGTGTTGTTGACTAACTTCTAATCAAAATACAAAAAATATTTGTCTTTGTTTTTTTATATTTTTGTTTTGTAGGTACCAAGTCGAAGCATCTGACAAATAAGGATTTCTGGTATAATTTTCCTAAAATCTCTATTTTCAAAGAAAAAGAATTAAAAATTTTCATTTTTTTCACTGACGCAATCGATTGCTCTTAAAGTGCAATCGATTGCACATAGTGTATTTTGCGCCATTTTTGAAAAAAAATACACTGTGCAATCGATTTTCACTGTAGTGCAATCGATTGCACATCGTGAAAATTAAAAAAAAAATCAGCATTTTAAACTTGTCAAATTTTGGCTCCAATTTTTCTTCACTTTTGAAAGATGTATCATTAATTCAAATTTTAATGCCAATCTTTAATTTTTAAAAAGAATTATCATTAATTCAAATTTTGGCTCTAATATTTGAAAGAATTATCATTAATTCAAATTTTGGCTATAATTTTTGAAAGAGTTATCATTAATTCAAATTTTGGCTCCAAGAATCAATTACCAAATTACCACTAATCCCAATCCTAAAACTCTATAAATAGAGCTCTCATTTCATTCAAATTTCAAGCTTTTGATAGCCAAATCCACCTTGCTAAAAAATCTCTCAATTCTCTCCATCCACCAAATTCACTCAAAGCTCCATTTTCAAAAAGTTAGTAAGCTTTGCATTGAATCTTACTAATCTTTGAGCTAAACCTTCATCCAAACACTTTTTCTCCATCAATTCTCCACATCCAAGCTTGGTCAATTGATTCTTGTGGTTGAATTGAAGCAAATTCTTGAAGTTGTTTTGATAATTCTCTAGATCTACCTTTGGTAAGTTGGATAATTCATCTTTCACAATGTGATCTCTTGGTGATCTTTGGGATTGATTCTTTGAGCATTATTTTTAGATTTCAATGGTGTTATTTTCTCATAATTTGATGGAATTTTCGTGCTCAAGTGGATCCATGATCATAAGGTGTTTGATGGAAAGTTTGAACAAGAAATTGCCCTTTTAAAATGCTGTATTTGCTACTGTAACTGTGTGCAATCGATTTGCACTGTAGTGCAATCGATTGCACAGAAGCAATTTTGCACAATTTTTAGAAAACTGTAATGTGTAAATCGATTTACACAATAGTGCAATCGATTTACACAGAGACATAATGCACTATTTTGCCATTTTTTGGGGCAGCTTTGATCCAAAATGCTTTTTCTACTCACTCCTTTTGATTGTTGGTTTGGATTGTAATTTTAAATGTCCAATTTGTCTTTAAACTCAATGGACTTTATGATGTAGATGAAGTTGGATAAATGTTCATAAATTCAAATCTACCTAAGAGTGAATTATTTAATTCATTTTTGGTGCTTTGGATTAATGGTATGTTTAGTGCTTTAATCCATCTAGAGGAGTGGTTGAATTTAAAGATGAAAGAATTTTGAAATGGTGATCCAAATTAGCTTATCATTTCCCTCCCTCTTCATATTATCCCTTTCTTTTTTTTAATTGTGCTACATGTTAAGGGATGGTGATCTCTATATCATTTATCCAAACATGAAGTACATATATTGCTATTGACCGACCTTAAAATAGGTGTGACTTTTACATAAGTCCACTTACGATTGCTTAACATATCGCTAAATTTTGTCCCGATTCGAATAAATGATCATTCGTGGCCTAAACTTATGATTGCAAGCCAAAGTATGTTAATTTGATCTCTTTGATCCAATAACCTTGAGATTCATTGTGTGGAGGCTTTGGTTCTACCAATCCTCTAATGGATCTACAACACCTTTGGTCAACGCGGATCACTTAAACATCGTTGATCATTACATGTTGCCTTGTGATAATTCCAAAATGGATGATATACTTGACAAAAAGAAAATACAACTTGTTGTGTGGAGGCTTTGGTTCTACCAATCCCCTAATGAGTTCAAAATGCAAGTTTCAAGATGGTCATCCAACTAACCACTAATTACTAACAATTAACTTTACTTTACGCTTTTATTTTCATGCTTTATGTACCATTTACTTTTATCATTTTACATTTCATGCTATTTTCATCTTTGCTCACTTGAGCATTTACTTTTATGTCATTTTTATTTTGCTCACTTGAGCTTTTCTTTCTTTTTAAAGACACATAATAATCAACATGAACCATAAAAATCATTAATGATACTTGAACTACATGGTTACTATCCTTTGCATTATGGAGTGATGGACTTCTTGGACTTAGGATTAGAGACCTTGGCCTATCTTGGAGACTTTGTGACTTTATTTGATATTTTGTCTGGAGTTCTTGAGGTTTACCTCAAGACATTGGGTTGTTTGTTTGTTTTGTGTGCAGGCTATTGAGATTACGATCTTTGTTTGTAATCTGGAATTCACCCGTATACAGCCGTTACTCTGCCCAATTTTTGCGAAGACTTAAAACACTTGAAGTTTGGATCTCTCAAGAGGTCTAGCATCTTTGCTTGATTGGTTTCAATCCGAAGAATGGGAATTCTATATTGACTCATAATGTCAAGTATTGGCTTCTTGTTGGTTAGATGGTTCTTATCCCTAGCTTTTACCTTATGCTTTAGGATAGCCTCTTCTTCTCCTCCCATCTTCTTTAATTTCAAAAATCTTCTCCCTCCTTTAAAAAAAAACTCTTCTTGTTTTGAAACTTGAAACATTTTCATAATAAACTTGGACTTAGGTCCATGCATCTTCAAAACATTTTCATAAATAAATTTCAATCAATTTAATAATACCTTGACCTTTTTTTGTGAGAATACTAAAAGTCAATCAATCTCATTTCAAACCATTTTGCCACTTTGGCTTTTATCTTTAAACTTTTCTCAAAAGATTAGACTCTTGTCAATCCTTGTAGTGATGCAAACAACTATACTTCTACAATATGTAGTGAAGTGAGATATTTTCCACTTGGGTGTTGAGTGAGGCATTGTTGATTTTAAAATCCAAGCCATATCCTCCACTCTTAGATGATGCAAATTCTCCTTTCTCATGATTGTGGGTAGTAAGTATGTTTTTCACACGGACAATTGCGACGATGTCTTATCTCATAAAATCAACCAACACACTTGTGTTTCAAATTTTTAAAATAGGAACTACGTGTACCCTGATCCCCTATTGCACGAAAGGTGGTACGTAGGCACTAAAGGTTCGCATCCTCGGCGGGTGCAAAAATCATAAAAATATTTCTTTTCTCACCTCCACCATCCATTTTATATACAACACATTTTTATAGCCAAAATATACAGATTTTTCAAAGAGGTTCCTGCAGAGTACCGTAGATGTTTAGGGTGATAATACCTTCCCTTTGCATAACCAACCCCCTTACCTTGAATCTTTCCCCATCTTTTTGGGTTATTCACTCTTTTCCCATTCCTTTGGAAACAATAAAGCGCGGTGGTGATTTTGATTTTGATTTGTATAAAGTCTAGTCAATCCAATGGCTTAGTCTTGCACATTTCTACCGCCACAGCCATGAAGCCTGGATTCGACCAGATAATGGTATAATACATCGTGAAGCCTGGATTACGACCAAATAGCAGTAAAAGACACTGAAGCCTGGGACTACGACCAGATAACAGTAAGGGACACTGTGAAGCTTGGATTCCGACCAAATAGCAGTCTACTCGGCCAGTTATTATGAAGCCCGGAAATCAATCGGATATTAGTAAGCCTTAAAACCAAATGGAAGCCCTAATGCGACTGGATAACTACTTGATTTCTTCTGAAGCCTGGAATACGACCATATAAGAAGTAAGAAGTTGCAAAGCCTGGATTACGACCAGATAGCGGCAAAGGACCAAGGCCTGGAATCGACCAGAAAATAGTATAAGACACTGCGAAGCTTAGATTTCGACCAAATAGCAGTTTACCTGGACAATTACTAAGAAGCCCGGAGTCAATCGGATATTAGTGTGCCCTAAATACAAGTTGAAGCCCGGATGCGGCCGAATAACAACTTAATTCCTTATGAAGCTTGGAGTACGACCAGAGAAGAATTGAGAAATTGCGAAGCCTGGAGAATGACCGGATAGCAAGTTTAATCTCATCTCCCCAGTAAGTCACTGCAAAGCCTGGAGCACGACCAAATAGTAGTCGATCTTATCACTACGAAGCCTGAATCACGACCAAATAGTAGTTCATTTTAACCTCTTCGACCAAGATACGATTCCCCAATAGAATAACGGACGACCGAAGCTCCTAAAATTTAACTTTTACCAAGACAAAGAACAACATTCCCCAGTGGAATCCTCCTCAACAACAGGTATACAAGCTCTCGCAAAGGAATCTCTTATGCGGTCGTCACTCCTTCGGATGGCATCTTTAAGCCCATCCTCCGACATCGATCTCCAAATGGCATCTATAAGCCCATTCCCGACATCACCAGTCCAGTACCACTTCATGTGAGTGCAAATTTCTAGGCACTTTAGTGTTCAGTCATCTTCAACCTTCGGATCACGAAAGGCAGAAAAGGCAATCTACATCCTCAGGTTTAAGAAGATTGAACAGGGGAAGCTGTTGTACCCAAAAACTTTCCCTCCAATATTTCTCAAAACATTTCAAGTGAGATCCTCAAATTGCTCAAGGAAGTCCAAGGGTTGACCAGGTAAACCCTCTCCTAAGGCAGTCTACCTCAAATTAGGGTTTCATGTTGCATCAATATACTTGAGTCCAATGGATCCCAAATTCTCACCATTGTCCTAATATGTTCTCAAGAGCATCCATGTCAAGTTTCAAGCCTTGTAGAGGAAGTTTGCTCAGTCAATTGCTCAAAGACTTGAAAATCGTCTGTGCTAGGGCAAAAGTCAACTGTGGCCCACATACAGTCAAACTTCAAGATTTTTGGTCAACATCCTCATTTTGAAGTATTATTCATCATTTGATAAAGGGTTGATCATGATTCCTCAAGGATTACTCACAATTCATCAAAACCCAAAAGTTGCTAAATTAGGGTTTTGTAGGAAAAGTCAACTTAATTTGACCAAGCATAACTTTCTCATACTTTATCAAGAATGACCCATCCAAAGCTCATTTTGAAGAGGATTCAATTCCCAACAATTAATATTCATCTCCCAAGTTGAGAATATGCACTCACAAAACGATATGAATTTTGACATTATAGGTCATTTTGAAAAGTCAACAAAAACACCTTCTTTGTCAAAGCTTCATACATGAACATGGAAGACTAAATTGAGATGAGACTAAAAGGGTTGCTTAGAGGACATTATGATATTTCTAAAAAGTCCAAGAACACATCTCTAGAGTCAAAATTGAGGGAGTTATGCATTGGTGAAGTTGACCTTTTTTTGCAAAATTGCCAAAAGTCAAATATGCCTCAAATTGCAATTTTTGTCAAATTGGCCCAACATTTTGTGCTTGTATTGAGTTTGTAACATGGTCCACGACCCATGATCCTTCCCACTTGCATTTATTTTATTTATTTCATTTATTTTGATTTTTATTTCAATTAAATCAAATTAAATCAAAATAAAATCATGAAAATATCAAATCGTGAAGGCTTGTTTGTACATAAAAAGATTGGATTTTGGCTTAATTTGGAAACATTTACATGAGAATCAAATCATGATCAATGACCATTATTGGAGAAGATTTGAAGCATATTTGTAAACCTAATTCACTCAAGGGTACATATAGAACAAATCCAGACCAAAAGCACAAGGATTGGAGGCGTGAGAAGCTGAGGAAAAACTTGCAAAAACTCAAGAAAAGTGGCAATTAGATTTCATAGTTCCAGGCTCTTTCAAGCTATTCCAAGCACATGATTCGCTTGCTGGGCATTCAAGGAGTCTATCCCAATCATTAGCCAGTGTTTTCGTGCCCAAGAACTCACTGTAAGTACCTCACAACATCCCTACTTTTTTGAAATCGAATCTCATGAGTTTGGCATTGTTAGCATGACTGGTTTATATATTCTGAATCCTTGGAACATTTGCAAGCTAATGATAATAGTTAATTACATTTTTGCTAGCCATACTGAGATCCACCATTGCTAGGTTTTCCTTGTCTGTTTTAGGGTTTTCTCATGCAGGTAAAATTGGCCCAAAAGAGGGGTATTATGGTGTTCATAAGGCCAAGACAAATTGACCTATACCATTAGTTTTCATTTATTGTGCTTGTATGAGATTCTGGAAATATGCAGAGGCTATACCTACAGGGAATGTCTGTAGGTAAAAGTTGTTTTACCTAAGACGACAGACAAGGTTAGACGATGAATGCACGGCAACACCCCATTCTCCCATTTGAATTCTGGCGTGTTTGTTTGATAATTGGCATTGTTTTTCATTATATTATTATTATTTCATTATACTAACAAATGAATTCAAGTGGCCCAGTGGTAGCCAGGGAAGGCGTTAAGGCTTTGTAGGCATGAGGTCAGGGGTTCGACCCCTGCCTCCAACATTTTCCATTTTCTCAGTCTCTCTTTACAGATCCTGTACCCCACGCATCATGAAGCTGGATCCAAAGGCTATATTCTTTGGAGGTTTATGATGCACCCTAGTCAAGCTAATGCATGGGATCTGAGAAGACAACGTTGGACCAAGGCTTTTGGGCCAAAAAACTGCTATGAACACCCTCCCTGTTTGCTGGTCACCAGGCCTATTTCTTTCTCTTTATATTGTTTTCTTTTAATTATTTAATTTTGTTTAAATTGTTTTCTCACACAATTAATTCTTTTTATACAAAAAAAAAAACTCATAAAAATCAATTTCATCAAATTTAGGTTTTTTATATATTTTATCAAAATTAATTTAATATTAGCTTAATTTAATTTTAGGGTAATTTTAATCTTTTTGTAAATAAATTAAAACAAATTAGAAAATTAGGTTTTATTTGATTTAACTTTTATTTTCTTTTCTCAAAATAACAAAATATAAAAATAGGCCAAATTAATTATTTTTCTTAACTTAAATTAATTAGTAATTAGGTTTGTATATTTTTAATTAAAACCTTATTTTCTTAAAATAATCAAAAACAACCAAAAAATGATTTTTCTTGCAACTAGGTTTAGACGGGGTCAAAACCCTAAGTTTCTCTCGTCCTTAATTCATCGCGCGCTTATTTATTTTTACGATATTAATGTAACTGCTCATGAGATGTAATAGTTTAATTAGGATTTTTATTTTATTTATCGTTTTACGGGTTTTTGGCTATGTAATTAATCCCCCTCCCCGAAGCCTTGTAATAGCGTAGTTTTATTTCTCGCATTTTAATTTTCGCAAATGTTAACTGTTAGATGTATGATAATAGGATTGCATGATAAGAATGTATGCTAATTTTAAAACGGTTAGCAAACCCTAAATGTGCAAAGATAATAACTTGAAATCAAATCACTCGCACATGCCCACTCCTAGGGTATACTCTCACTTCGGTTGCCTTCGGTAAACGATCATTAAGTATAGGGTGTTTTAGTGGTCGCTCTCTTGTCTAAACAAAGATCAAAAGTCCCGTTCGGAAATGTTGCCTCGGAAAGGTTGCCTCAGAAATGTTGCCTCGAATATGATCTTAAGACACTAGGGTTATTACTAAGATGTCCTAACATTGTTTTAGTGGTCGTACGTCCCTTTCGAATTGAACCTTACAACTCCAACGACGGTGCTACCTACTCACTAATAGTAGGATAGCGTTGTCTAAAGGAAACAAGAACAGAAACATTCTTTTATTGAGTAGGTAGATGCTAGTAGATACTTGCTCAAAATCAAACTTTTTTCACACTTACACTTTTCAAACAAAGTTTTCAAAAACAACTTCGTAACACTCTTGAGGACAGAAACAAGGGTTAAAACGAAGTAAAACAATATTTTTTTCAAAACAAGCACACACAAGCAATTTTATATGATGAGCAAGTACCTAAGAGCCCGTGGAAAACCACGTATAGAAAGAGTGATAATACCTTCCCTTTCTATAATCTACCCCCCGTACTCAAAATCTAGAAAAAGGAAATTTTCTGTGCTTTTGTCCTTTCCAGTTGGATAAAATAAAAGTCGGTGGCGACTCTTGCTTACCGCGACATTTTGAAAATACAAACGCAAAATGCAAACCAGCATTTTCCTAAAACAGTCCGGTTCTGCCATCGTATCACACACTTTTTCTTAACACATATGTGATCGGTGGATCTGGAACTGACTGTTTAATGCTGGTTCACGAAATGTCGCGGAAGCAAGAGTCGCCACCGTCTTTTATTTTATCCAAATGGAAAGGACAAAAGCACAGAAAAATTCCTTAAAGAGATTGCTCTCGGTTCGGGAGGTAGATTATAGAAAGGGAAGGTGTTAGCACCCTTTCTATCCATAGTTATCCATGGGCTCTTAGATACTTGCTCATTGTGTTTTCAAAATGGTTTGTTTGCTTTTCAACTGTGGGTTTTAAAAAAAGTTTCTTTGAAAATTTCAATTCGACTTTTGTATCAGTCCTCAAGAGTGTTTGAAAAGTTGCTTTCGAAAGCTTTTTGAAAAGGTGTCGGTGTGAAAAGTATTTTTGATTTGTTTTGAAATTTAGAGCAAGTATCTAGAGTCGTCTACCTACCCTAAGGAATTCGTCTGTGTAAATGTCCTTTAAAGTAGTGCCATCCCACCATTGAGAGGTAGGTAGCATCACCGTTGGAGGTGTTCGGGTCAATTCGAGGTTCGGGACATGGTGATCACCAGAGCAATGGGAAGACACCTTAGAAGCTACCCTCATGCCAGGTTCCCGGATCATGAGGACTTACTAAGACATCCTCTACTCGACGATCACCTTTCGAGGCAAGGCAACAGTGAGGCGTACCCTAGGGGTGGTGTGTGATTTGTGTGTCATGTTCAGTTATTTTGTCTTATTCATGTCAAGGTGATCTATGCGTTTGTTTTTATTTAGACATTCATTCTTGCATGCAATTTATTAACAGTTAAAAAAGTTACGGAAATTAAAGATTCTAAGCTATTACAAAGGCGCGGGTCCACATCGCCAAAATTTCTTGAACCCGATTTGACAGAAAATAAAGAAATAAAGATAAAGTGCAAGAAATAAATTTACAAGGCTTTGGGAGAGATACATAAATATTAAACGAAATAAATAAATATGCGAATAAGAATTAAAGCGACGGCGTTGGACCCTTTTTGCAAAGTTAAGTTAAATGATGAAATTGATTAATTAAAAAAAGAAAGGAAATTGTTTTTTTTAAATATTTTTTGGTATTTTAATGGGAAAAGAATTAATTAAAATTAAACCTAATTCTAGTCGTTTTTAATCTATTAAGAAAAGATTGAATTTTAACCTAAAATTAACCCTAATTAATTTACATGCGATTTTAATTACAAAAATAAATAGTAAATATTTAATTATGAAATAAAATAAAAAGGGATAAAAATTTATTGAACCCTAATTCTACATTTTTTAGATTTTTATTAAAAAAGTTAAGATTAAGACCTAATTTAAAACTAGTTAATTAAAGTTATTTATTTACAAAATACTATTAAATAAAATATTTATTATTTTTTATCTTTACTGTTTTTTTTGGGGTTTTTTATATATTATGAAAAATATTTGAATTAATTAATTAAAGCAATAATTAAAAGAAAATAAACATAATAAAAAAAATAAAGAAATAAAAAGGGTTTGCAAACCTAAGGGGGTCTGCCCCTAATTTGGGAGGTTTCCTTCAGCAATTTGGCCCAAGATTCTGAGGCCCTTTTGACTTTCGTGGCTAGCCTGTAGCTCTCTTGACTAATGCCTATGGTGTCCATCAAGTCTGGTCCCTTGGATTAGCATTGTTGGCCAAGTGGCGCGTTAGATGGAAGCGTGTATGGTAGTCCACTATATTGAATCTGCATGGGAATTTTGATTGAAAAATAATATAGACATAGTGAGGACCTGGGGCTCGAACCCAGGTCCTGAACGTTACCACTCAGGCGCTTCACCACTGCTCCACTTTGTTTATCTGTAAATTAATATAACAAATAAATATAATAAAACAAAACGCGTTGATGCTTGGTTTTCCGCGCGAAAATTTAAACAGGCCAACCACCGTTCTCCACATCATCATCTTCTTCCTTGGTTTGTTTTCCTGAAAAAAACATAAAACATTGGCAACGGTTTTCAAACGTTGCTATAGGCACTATATTAGAAAATAGCGAATAGCCATTGGATGCTCATAAATTGAGCGCGAGGGTAGATTCATGATCGTCTCATCGTGTTCGTTTCAGTGGTCCAAGTCTTGTGCTCCAATTTTTCCTTATTTAAAAACCCCCAATTTGAGGTTCTGAAAACCCTAAATATCGACCATGGCATCTTTGCATACAGTGCATAAAAATCCAATCAAATCATATGGTTAGCTTTAAAACACATCACTGAATATGAATCTATAAATAAAATGCCATGAATATGCATAGAATGTAAAATACGATTATGAAAAAAAGTGAAGAAAGCTTGGCTTCTGTACAGTGATTCAAAGGGTTAGGATTGATGCTTTTGATCCAGGAAGGTTGCTTGATGTCCTAGGAATGCAATGGAAAGAGTTTTGTGGCTTGAAACGACCTCTAACCCTGTTTTTAGTTTTGAGATTTTTTGATAATTTTCAAGTTTGCCAATGGTGTTTTCTGCGCAGCTTCTAGGTTTATGGCATTAGGTCTTGCTTTCTTGTATATGTAGGAATGATTAGGTCAAATAAAATTGGTCCAAGATCCATGAATTGATGAATGCAATATTTGATTTTTTCACCATGATTTTCAAATCTTTTTCACATGCTTTTTGATACAAATCACATCCAATTCCATGGGTTCTTTCCATATTTGGCTAGGCACGAAATCTTGAGGATATAATATGCACAAAAAGATTGAAAAACTAGGTTTAGCAATTTTCATGTATTTTATTTAATTAAAATGAATTATTAATAATAAAAATCCAAATAAATAAATAAATAATGAAGAAAAACTTCCCTTTGGGCCAAGTGGTCGTGCACATGCCTTGGATGATGAATTATGGAAGAAAAATGGGCCCATTAGCAATTTTAGGTCATTTGAATCAATGTTGACTTTTCAAAATATCCAAAAATTTCCCAACTTCCACAAGGCATAACTTGCTCAATTTTTAAGCTTTGCTCATGTTTTTGGACATTTTGGAAAGTTCTTTGAGTCCTATAACCAATGTCTTTTGTCCCATGTCATTTTGATTTACCAATATCAAGTTATGGCCTTTGACTTAAAGTCCCTTTTTGTTGACTTTTGAAAATGACCTATAATGTTGAAATTGATAACTTTTTGTGAGAGCATTTCTTGGACTTGAAGTATGAAGATGAGTTTTAGGAAATGTCTTTATCTTCAAAATGAGCTTTGGATGGAATTTTTCTGATAATCCATGTGAAAGTTATGCCCTGGTCAATTTACAGTTGACTTTTTCAACTGTCCAAATAAGGAAACTTTTGCATCTTGATGATTTTTGAGCCAAGCTTTGAGAATCATGATCAAGCATTGATAAAATGATGTTTGTGGCTTCAAAATGAGATGTGGACCAAAAATTTGAACTTTTGACTGTCAAATGACCATTTTGCCCCTACAGTTGACTGTAGTACAATTAGGATTTTGACTGTGCAATTTTGTGCTGAAAGTCTTGAAACCTTGCATGAGGATGCTTGACCATATTTGTAGGCATGTGAGACTTGATTGGACCTTTGGAAACTTCATTTTCTTGATCAGGACCAAAACCCTAATTTTGACTGTTAGGAGGCCCTTGAACTGTGCAACCCTTGGGGAGATTTTGAAGCTTGACTTGGCAATCTCTGAAGAATATGGGAGGGAAAATTTTGGGGTACAACAGTTGCCCCTGTTCAATCTTCTTATACCTGAGGATGCAGATTGGCTGACGTGCCTTTCGTAATCCGAGGGTGGAAGATGATTGAACACTAAAGTGCCCAGAAATTTGCGCTCACATAGTAGCAGTGTGCTGGTGGAATGGGCTTATAGATGCCATTTGGAGATTGGTGAATAGGATGATGGGCTTATAGATGCCATCTGGATGTTGATCGCGTAAGAGATTCCTTAGCGAGAACCTGCGTACCTGCAAAAGAAAAATGAATACCTGACATGTTGCAGGAGTTGGTCTTCAGATGCTTGGTATAGATGTGTCCTGACTGGTTACAGGAGCTGAGTCTGGAGCTTCAAAAGATGATGAATAAACCAGGGGTGGTTACTACCTCAGCAGGAATGGGGAGAGAACCTTGGATAACTTCACTTCAACAGCAAACATTGAGCGAAATCTTGGTGGGAATTACCATCTCCGCAACATTGGGGAGAGAACCATAGGAAATTATAATCTCAAAAGCAGACGTTTGAGAAAAACCTGGAATGGAATTATCGTCTCCGCAACGTTGGGGAGAGAACCAAAGGAAATTATAATCTCAAAAGCGGACGTTTGAGAAAAACCTGAAATGGAATTATCGTCTCCGCAACATTGGGGAGAGAACCATAGGAAATTATAATCTCAAAAGCGGACGTTTGAGAAAAATCTGGAATGGAATTATCGTCTCCGCAACATCGGGGAGAGAACCATAGGAAATTATAATCTCAAAAGCGGACATTTGAGAAAAACCTGGGATGGAATTATCATCTCCGCAGCATCGGGGAGAGAACCATAGGAACTTATAATCTCAAAAGCGGACGTTTGAGAAAAACCTTTGATAACTTCTACTGAGTCTTCATCAAAAAAATCTGTTTGGGGTCGATTTAGCTGGACTAGAGAAGGCCTTAGACTGGATAAGAAATCTTTGGAGTCGATTAACTGAACCGGTCTAGGTCTTGAAATATGATTGAGAATTTAGCTGAATCTTTCCTGAAAGGTAAAGGTCAGTCATATGCAATGCATGATATGGACCAAGCAATGATGTTCTCAACGTAAATGAGATTTGTAAGATATGATGCGTATATGCATGCTATAATGATGTATGTTTTCGTCTAGGGAAGTAAATCCTTGACGGGTGCCGGGAAGTCATATCCTGGGCTGCTGTTGAAGAATAGATTTCGCTTCCGCTGGGGATGATAGCTGCAAGAATACCGGTAGGAGAAGATGACTCCGTTGGGGAATAAACTTGGCGAATGGAATATTCTGCGGGGAGGGAAAAGTACCCTGACGATCTTGCTGGGAAGCAATACTCTGTGGGGAGAGGGATGCTTTGTTGAGTGTTGATAATACCTTGCCGGGGATACCTTTGTTGTATTGGAAGTGTGAATAGACTTCGCTGGGGGTAAGAAGACTATGTCGACGACGATCTTTCCGTGGCTTTTGGCTGAGGATAACCCAGTTATATCCTGGTAAGGAAATAACTCTTTGAATAAAGTCGGGAGACGCGTTCGTGCTTTGCGAGGATAAGCTTCCAGAATCTACTGGGGATAAGTTTACTGCTTGGGGAGATGAATTCCAATTTTCCTGGGGAACTAGATTGGACTCTCCTGGGGAAGCTTTGAACTGCGGGGGAAGTGATTCCTTTGAATGTTGGTATACCGCCGGTGGAACAATCTTTAGACTAAGACTGCCGGGGATGCTTGTTAAGAATATGTATATTGCTGCTGGGGAATGCTGAGATCTGTTGGAGGATACTCAACTTTCTTAAAGCCTAATAATATAACTTGGAGAGAGTGTATTGACTTGCTGACGTACTCTCTGGGGAATTAAGACATGCTGGTTATGTTCTTCGGCTGAACCTACCTTGGTACCTTGGAGGACGGAACAATTAGATTGCTCAGACAACTCTTTATTGCCCGTGTTTCTAATGTTACCTGTAATTAATCCTTTGTTTCGTATGCAAATATTTATGAGTTAGCAAATTATTGTCAATGCATATATCACAAATTGAACCTTGGACGTTCTTCGTAAAACAAAACAGAAAAAGAAAAACAATGGGCACTTTTAACTGAAAATATATTTGTATTGATTTTGAATGGCCTGTAAATAGGCGTTTTGTGTACAAGAGGCTGACGTCCTAGTAAGAGAACGCCGCCGAACAAAAGAGTTTATACAAGTTTTGTACAAGAGAAAATAAAACAGCTGTGTGAAATGAATGATCCACTGGGTTTCAACTCTGCTATTGCCTTTATAACTCCGAGCGTCTCATCACTTGATGACCTAAACGAAGATGAAGTTGACTGATTGATGCCGTCTGAACTTGATGTAGATACCGGATTCTGGATGCAAAGTGATTCAATGAGACATAGTATTACGCTTTATCCCTAATTTTTGCCTGGACCGCCCTTTCGGGTTTTCAGTCCACCGGGATACCCATTTTTGCCCAAGCCGCCTTTTCAGGTTTTCGACTTGCCGGGTGTACAGATTTTTTTCATTTCATCCCTTCATTTTGCCCGAACCCTTTTGGTTCGCCGGGAAGCCCTTATTATTGCCTAGGCATGTCAGCCTAGCGGGTCTTTTTCATGCGTAGTATCTTTTTACTATGTCTGCATTGGCGGGGTGAGGAAGGTCGTCACCATCCATGTTAGTTAGAATCATGGCTCCTCCTGAGAACACATGCTTAACCACAAATGGCCCTTCATACGTAGGGGTCCATTTGCCCCTTGGATCACTCTGAGGAAGGATGATTCGCTTGATTACCAGATCCCCAACTTGATATTCCTGTGGTCTGACCTTTTTGTTAAATGCCCTGATCATTCGTTTCTGATACGTCTGACCATGACAGATAGCAGCAAGTCTCTTTTCATCAATGAGGTTGAGTTGATCAAGTCGTGTCTGGATCCAATCATCCTCGTTCAGATTTGCATCCTTCATTATCCGGAGAGAGGGTATTTGCACTTCGATCGGTAAGACTGCCTCCATACCGTAGACCAAGGCGAAAGGAGTTGCCCCGGTTGACGTCCTAGCTGAGGTACGGTACCCATGTAGAGCAAACGGTAACATCTCGTGCCAATCTTTATAGGTCACTGTCATCTTCTGCACGATTTTTCTTAATGTTTTTATTTGCTGCTTCTACAGCCCCATTCATCTTCGGTCTGTAAGGAGAAGAATTGTGGTGCTGTATCTTGAACTGTTTGCAGAGCTCAGTGATCATCTTATTATTCAGATTGGTACCATTGTCTGTAATGATCCTCTCTGGGATGCCGTACCGACAGATCAGATTATGCCGAATGAACCGCGCCACAACAGTCTTGGTTACCGTAGCGTATGAAGCTGCTTCAATCCACTTTGTAAAATAATCAATCGCTACCAGGATGAAGCGATGCCCATTAGATGCCGTAGGTTTAATCTCACCGATCATGTCTATGCCCCACATTGCAAACGGCCAAGGCGCAGTCAGAACATTCAGGGGAACTGGAGGAACATGCACCTTGTCTGCATAAATCTGGCACTTATGGCATGTCCTGGAATGTTGGTAGCAGTCCGCTTCCATGGTGGACCAGTAATATCCTGCCCGTAGGATTTTCTTAGCCATAGTATGCCCACTGGAATGTGTACCAAAGGTCCCTTCATGTAGCTCTTCCATGATTCTTTCTGCTTCAGTCTTGTCCACACAACGCAGTAAGGTTGAATCATGGTTTCGCTTATACAAGATGTCGTTGCTAAGGAAGAACTTCGCCGCGAACCTCCTCAGGAACTTCTTATCATTGACAAATGCACCTTCAGGGTATTCCTGAGCTTCCAAATATCTCTTCACCTCATGGTACCAAGGCTTCTCAGTCACCAATTCAGTCTCGAGATCGCAACAGTATGCCGGTTCGTCCAGTTTCCATATGATGATCCGGGGAGCCTCATTATCCCATTTGACCTTGAACATAGAAGACATTGTAGCTAACGCGTCCGCCAGCTGATTCTCTTCTCTTGGAAAGTGTTCAAAGGTTATCTCTGTGAAGTGGGGAATCAAGGTCAACACACATTCTCTGCAAGGAATAAGATTCGGATGTTTCGTATCCCACTCTCCTTTGATCTGATTGATCACAAGAGCGGAATCTCCGAAGACACTCAGAAGCTTGATCCTTAAGTCGATTGCAGCTTGAAGACCCATGATGCACGCCTCATACTCCGCCATGTTGTTGGTACAGTTGAAACATAGTCGAGCAGTTAGTGGAGTATGAGCGCCTTGAGGTGATATGATTATGGCGCCGATACCGTTTCCCAAAGCGTTGGAGGCTCCGTCAAAGTGCATAGACCATCGGGATCCTTCCTCAGGTCCTTCATCCGGTCCAGGTACTTCACAATCTGTTACTATCATGATGCTTTCATCCGGAAACTCGAAGTTCATTGATTGATAGTCGTCTACAGCTTGATGTGCCAAGTGGTCTGCCAATACACTTCCCTTGATGGCTTTCTGGGTCGTGTACTGAATGTCGTATTCCGTCAAGATCATTTGCCATCTTGCAATTCTCCCAGACAGAGCAGGCTTTTCGAATATGTACTTTATAGGATCCATATTTGAGATCAACAAGGTAGTGTGAGTCAGCATATACTGTCTCAGCCGACGAGCAGCCCATACCAAAGCGCAACAAGTTTTCTCAAGCAGTGAGTATCGGGTCTCACAGTCGGTAAACTTTTTGCTAAGGTAATAAATGGCATGCTCTTTTCGGCCAGACTCGTCATGCTGCCCCAGCACACACCCCATTGAGTTGTCGAGCACTGTCAGATATAGTATCAGAGGTCTCCCTTCAACCGGTGGCATCAGGATAGGTAGTTCTTGGAGATACTCTTTGATTCTGTCAAAAGCATCCTGACATTCATCGTTCCAACATACTACCTGATCTTTCTTCAGCAACTTGAAGATTGGTTCACAGGTAGCAGTTAGGTGTGAGATGAAGCGAGCAATGTAATTCAAGCGTCCTAAAAAGCCTCTGACCTCTTTCTCTGTCCTAGGAACTGGCATCTCTTGAATAGCTTTGACCTTGGCAGGGTCCACTTGAATTCCTTTGTCACTTACAACAAAGCCTAGCAACTTTCCAGATCTTACCCCGAAGGTGCACTTGTTCGGGTTCAATCTCAGGTTGTACAGTTTCAACCGGTCAAACAACTTCTGCAGATGATCTAGGTGCTCTTCCTCTGTCTGGGACCTTGTGATCATGTCGTCCACATATACTTCTATCTCATGATGGATCATGTCATGAAATAAAGCAACCATGGCACGTTGGTAGGTTGCCCCAGCGTTCTTCAGTCCAAAAGGCATGACCTTGTAGCAGAAGGTGCCCCACTGAGTAACAAATGTAGTCTTTTCCATGTCTTCAGGTGCCATCTTGATCTGATTGTAACCTGAAAAGCCATCCATGAAAGAGAATACCTTGTGTTGAGCTGTATTATCAACAAGGACATCAATGTGAGGTAGGGGGAAGTCATCTTTGGGGCTGGCCCTGTTCAGATCCCTGTAATCGACACACATTCTGACCTTACCGTCTTTCTTTGGTACTGGCACCACATTAGCAGCCCACTGAGGGTAAGAAGTCACTGCAAGAAACCCGGCATCAAACTGTTTCATAACCTCGGCTTTGATCTTCTCAGACATTTCTGGACGCATCCGGCGGACCTTTTGCTTAATCGGAGGGCAATCTTCCTTAGTAGGCAAATGATGGACCACAATATCGGTATCCAACTCGGGCATGTCTTCGTAGGACCAGGCAAAGATCTCCATATAATCATGCAGCATTTGAGTCAACCGTTGCTTCACGCTGAGCTCTAGGTTAGCACCAATCTTTACCTCTTTCCTGTCTGCCTCAGTACCCAAGTTTATTGTTTCCACTGGCTCTTCGTGGGGTTGAATTGCCCTCTCTTCCTGAAGTAACAGTCTTGCAAGCTCGCCAGGCACTTCACAATCATCTTCACCTTCGTCGTCGGCTAAGTTGATCGGATTTTCGAAGTCATAACTGGCAGTAGCAGAGTCGTTATCAGTGAGATCCAGGGTGGATTGAAACCTGTATGAGTGAGTGTGTGTGTAAATACAGCTGTTTTGAAATATATGTAAAGGAAAGAAGGACAGAAAAGGAGCATAAGATTTGTAATGCGAGAAAACGTCCAATATTTTCATTTATGATATATGAAATGAAAATTTATATGCCCTCACAAATGAAACCACGGTGCCTCGGGTAAGACACCGGGCCATAGAGTTTATTTATTGTTTATTACAAATAACGAAACAAAGAGAATTCATTACTCAGTAACAAGAGAAACAGATAGATTTTCCTTTGCACTCCAATTGTTAGGTCCACTGTCGGTTGCCGGGTAAATCCAGCTATCAAACTCAGCTTCATCCACTTCATCCTCGTCCCCAATAGCATTCACTCCATGAGCAGGCAGGGGAGCTGTCACTACATTAGGCTTCTCAGATGCCTCAAACTGTACCTCCTTGGCATCAATAAGGTCTTGCAGCTTGCTCCTTAACGCCCAACAGTCATCAGTGGAATGCCCCGGGATGTCAGAATGGTAAGCACAACGAGCATTTGGATTGTACTTAGGAGATGTAGTATTGGGGAACTTCGGAGCCTCTCTGACAGTCACTAAATTGGTGGATAGCAACTGTGGCAGGATCTGCGATAAGGTCATGCTCAAACGGGTAAACTCTCTCTGGGGTCTTTCAGCCCTTTGAGGATTGGTTGGCCGAGGAGCGGCAGCAGGCTTAGCAATCATTACCGCACTGACAGATTGGCGGCGCTCAGATCTCTCTGATCTCTTGGAGCCATATACAGCACTAGCCTCCTTCTTGAAGGGTTTCTTCTCAGAGCTAGACGATGCACCCTTCGGAATCTTACCAGACTTTAACCCAGCCTCAATTCTCTCTCCAGTCAGAATCAGGTCAGTGAACCCTGCAGATGAATTCCCGATAAGATGGTTGAAAAATGGCCCAGATAGGGTCCCCAAGAACATGTCTACCAATTCCCGATCAGTCAACGGTGGCTGCACCCTGCCAGCCAGGTCTCTCCACTTCTGAGCGTACTCTTTAAAACCTTCACTTGAACCTAAAGACATGCCCTGGAGTTGGGTACGTGTAGGGGCAAGGTCGGCATTATATTGATACTGCTTGTAGAAAGCAGTAGCCAACTCCTCCTAGTTACAAACCTTGGTCCCATCCAGCTGATAGAACCATTCGAGATGAGTCCCTGAAAGACTCTCCTGGAAGAAGTGGATCCACAAATTCTTATCTGCTGAGTACGGTTGAATTTTCCGAACATAGGACCTGAGATGTAGCTTGGGACAAGATGCCCCGTCATATTTAGTGAAAGATGGTGCTTTGAACTTCCGAGGAATAGTCACACCAGTAGACAAACCCAGATCTCCAAAATCCAGCCCAGGTACCTGTTGTATCTCCATAGCATTCAGCCTGTCCTCCAGCTGCTTGTAACGATCTTCTGCCGGAGGATATTGTTCTTCATCAAAATCAGTCTCGTTGTCGGAGACTACCGGACTAGGACCCTTTTCTGTCTGAGGAGTACTCTTGCCAACAGAAGAACCAGCCTCTTCCTGCTGCAGAGTGTTGCCAAACCTTCGGCCCGAGCTAAACAGAACAGTTCTTCTCTTCTTCTTCTTCTCCTTCTTCAGGAGCAGAGCCTTCAGCTCTTCTTGGCCTTGAGCCAAACCCTTGATTAATTCATGAAATTGCGCATTCTGCGCCTGAAGAGCTTTGATGGATGTCTCAGTTGATGACGAGTCGGGATTCATGATGCTGAAATAAACAGCGAAGAACTGTAAGCAACCTGAAAAGAGGAAAAACCTGCTATGCACATGATGAATGATATGTGTTTATGCAATGCATTCAAGGGTTCGAAAGTTCAAGTTTGTTGTAGACAAAAAAGAACACACGTTATTATTAAGGAAATAATTGTTTAGTACATCAAAGCCTCATGGGCAAAATAATACAAAAGCAAATCAATCCCAAAATACACTGCGCATCCTCTTTGGAGCTATGTAAGTGTTGAGATTCCTCTCCTCATGCAACAGGCGGGTGAGCTCCAAGACCTTCTTTTCACTGGCATGTAGACTGGTCTCAAGAGAATTCCGTTCTTCCTTAAGCTGGATCCAGCTCTTCTGCATCTCTTCCCAGGATGTGGGCATATCAGGGTGCTGAATAGTGTAGGACACTTCTCCTTCCAAGACTGGCTCTTTGATCACAGGGAGCATATGAGGATAAGGCATCACTAACTTCTGGGAGCGGGCTCGTACCCACTTGAGATAAGGTTCCAATGGGATGGAGTTCCTGTGCCCTAGTGTCTTACTGTCTATCCTACTTGGCATCCTCCAGGCTCTGATAAATCTCTGGCGAAGTCCTTGAGTATCGTTGTCGAAGTCAAAAACTATGTCAGGAATTAACATGTCATGAGGACCATCCCTCCGAGCATAACCAAACTGTCTCCAAGCCAAGCATGGGCTGTAAGTAATACCTCCTCTGATTCCAAGTAAAGGAACATTAGGGTACTCCCCGCAACGATCAATGATAGTGACATCTTCTCTGGACCGAGGGCACCAATGTATATCTGCATGTGTAAGAGTCATCAACCGTTGTGACCATCTCAAACCCCGCTCATTCTTCAAGACTGATTGTGGAAGGTGCGAAATAAACCACCTTCCCAGGAGGGGAGTGCAACACATAAGGACACCTCTTTTTCTCATGGTTCGAGTGTAACATGAGTGAAGGATGTCCCCCAGCAACGTAGGTATAGGATTCCTGGACATAAAGATCTGGATAGCACTGATATCAATAAGCTGATCTGGGTTAGGGAACAACACCAAACCATAGACAAGGAGGGCCACAACCTCTTCAAAAGCTTGCAAGTCAAGGGAGTTCCAACGTTCATGGGCCTTTTCAAACAGAAACCTGGCTAAGAACCCTTAAATACCACTTCTAACTTCCCAATGTCCCTTGAGGTCAGATGACTGTAGGTGCAAGGCTTTAGCAATCTCTTCAAGCTTGGGTTCCTTTTCCGTACCGTTGTAGGGTAGCTGATCAAGGATAGGGATCTTCAGGAGCCGGGAGAACTCCTCCAATATGGGTACCAGCTGATAGTCCAAGAAGGTGAAACAGTGATGCAGAGGGTCAAAGAATTGGAACAGGACCTTTATCATATCTTCTTCAATATTGGTATTGACCAAACTGATGAGACTTCCATGTCTTTCACTGAATGAAGAGTTCTCGGGAATCCTGGATATAAGCTCCTTAAGCTGAGGAGGGATCCTTACAAGACTGATTTGAATTGTCTTTCTACGAACAGTTTCCATGTCCTACAAAACAAGAACAAAGATGAAAATTCGAACCCCTGAAATGGTTAGTCAATGCATATGATGCTGGATGATGTCATGATGCTATGATTAAACACACCACAGATATTTACAAAGACAAACATGTAAGGCACACAAGGCACACAAGACAAGCCCTTAGGGTTTAAGGCCAGCATGGGGTCTGGGTAGTACCCTCTTGAAGTTGGTGGGTTCAACCTGTCCTATTAGAAGTAACCGGGTTCTAAGGGTCCCAATATCACGGGATTGCTTTCATTGTTCATCGTTTCGATTTAGCCACTGAACTGGCGACCGAAATATTCCAGGAAAGCAACCCTCAATTGAGTGTAGTATCGAGTATCAACCAACCTCGGACTGCACCAAAGTCAGTTATCTCACTACCCTAAAGAGGCCAAGATAGTTCAATTAAGGTTCCTAAGGTCTGTTGATGCTTCATGACACCACGCGGAGGCCCCGTACTCTCCTTGACTGAACTCAAGGGTTACCGATACACACCAAAGTGCCACATCAACGTAGCAGACTGTTTCAACCATGTCGGTATACCCCGCACAGTTCCCTCATAGTCTTGTTGCTACTTTCTAAGAAGGTATCCCCCAGATCCGGGTTTAGGATCTATAGAACTCCCAAACAACCCACAATTTAAAGCACACAAGGAAAACAATTGAAAACACAGTTATGAACTAGCCCTAAGGTACACCTCACTTTAAAATTTTTCTCCCCAGCAGAGTCGCCAGTTCTGTGATCAGTGGATCTTGAACTGACTGTTTAACGCTGGTTCGCGAAATGTCGCTGAAGCAAGAGTCGCCACCGTCTTTTATTTTCTCCAAATGGAAAGGACAAAAGCACAGAAAAATTCCTTAAAGAGATTGCTCTCGGTTCGGGAGGTAGATTATAGAAAGAGAAGGTGTTAGCACCCTTTCTATCCATAGTTATCCATGGGCTCTTAGATACTTGCTCATTGTGTTTTCAAAATGGTTTGTTTGCTTTTCAACTGTGGGTTTTAAAAAAAATTTCTTTGAAAATTTCAGTTCGACTCTTGTATCGGTCCTCAAGAGTGTTTGAAAAGTTGCTTTCGAAAGCTTTTTGAAAAGGTGTCGGTGTGAAAAGTATTTTTGATTTGTTTTGAAATTTAGAGCAAGTATCTAGAGTCGTCTACCTACCCTAAGGAATTCGTCTGTGTAAATGTCCTTTAAAGTAGTGCCATCCCACCATTGAGAGGTAGGTAGCATCACCGTTGGAGGTATTCGGGTCAATTCGAGGTTCGGGACATGGTGATCACCAGAGCAATGGGAAGACACCTTAGAAGCTACCCTCATGCCAGGTTCCCGGATCATGAGGACTTACTAAGACATCCTCTACTCGACGATCACCTTTCGAGGCAAGGCAACAGTGAGGCGTACCCTAGGGGTGGTGTGTGATTTGTGTGTCATGTTCAGTTATTTTGTCTTATTCATGTCAAGGTGATCTATGCGTTTGTTTTTATTTAGACATTCATTCTTGCATGCAATTTATTAACAGTTAAAAAAGTTACGGAAATTAAAGATTCTAAGCTATTACAAAGGCGCGGGTCCACATCGCCAAAATTTCTTGAACCCGATTTGACAGAAAATAAAGAAATAAAGATAAAGTGCGAGAAATAAATTTACAAGGCTTTGGGAGAGATACATAAATATTAAACGAAATAAATAAATATGCGAATAAGAATTAAAGCGAGGGCGTTGGACCCTTTTTGCAAAGTTAAGTTAAATGATGAAATTGATTAATTAAAAAAAGAAAGGAAATTGTTTTTTTTGATTTTTTTGGTATTTTAATGGGAAAAGAATTAATTAAAATTAAACCTAATTCTAGTCGTTTTTAATCTATTAAGAAAAGATTGAATTTTAACCTAAAATTAACCCTAATTAATTTACATGCGATTTTAATTACAAAAATAAATAGTAAATATTTAATTATGAAAGAAAATAAAAAGGGATAAAAATTTATTGAACCCTAATTCTACATTTTTTAGATTTTTATTAAAAAAGTTAAGATTAAGACCTAATTTAAAACTAGTTAATTAAAGTTATTTATTTACAAAATACTATTAAATAAAATATTTATTATTTTTTATCTTTACTATTTTTTTTTGGGGTTTTTTATATATTATGAAAAATATTTGAATTAATTAATTAAAGCAATAATTAAAAGAAAATAAACATAATAAAAAAAATAAAGAAATAAAAAGGGTTTGCAAACCTAAGGGGGTCTGCCCCTAATTTGGGAGGTTTCCTTCAGCAATTTGGCCCAAGATTCTGAGGCCCTTTTGACTTTCGTGGCTAGCCTGTAGCTCTCTTGACTAATGCCTATGGTGTCCATCAAGTCTGGTCCCTTGGATTAGCATTGTTGGCCAAGTGGCGCGTTAGATGGAAGCGTGTATGGTAGTCCACTATATTGAATCTGCATGGGAATTTTGATTGAAAAATAATATAGACATAGTGAGGACATGGGGCTCGAACCCAGGTCCTGAACGTTACCACTCAGGCGCTTCACCACTGCTCCACTTTGTTTATCTGTAAATTAATATAACAAATAAATATAATAAAACAAAACTCGTTGATGCTTGGTTTTCCGCGCGAAAATTTAAACAGGCCAACCACCGTTCTCCACATCATCATCTTCTTCCTTGGTTTGTTTTCCTGAAAAAAACATAAAACATTGGCAACGGTTTTCAAACGTTGCTATAGGCACTATATTAGAAAATAGCGAATAGCCATTGGATGCTCATAAATTGAGCGCGAGGGTAGATTCATGATCGTCTCATCGTGTTCGTTTCAGTGGTCCAAGTCTTGTGCTCCAATTTTTCCTTATTTAAAAACCCCCAATTTGAGGTTCTGAAAACCCTAAATATCGACCATGGCATCTTTGCATACAGTGCATAAAAATCCAATCAAATCATATGGTTAGCTTTAAAACACATCACTGAATATGAATCTATAAATAAAATGCCATGAATATGCATAGAATGTAAAATACGATTATGAAAAAAAGTGAAGAAAGCTTGGCTTCTGTACAGTGATTCAAAGGGTTAGGATTGATGCTTTTGATCCAGGAAGGTTGCTTGATGTCCTAGGAATGCAATGGAAAGAGTTTTGTGGCTTGAAACGACCTCTAACCCTGTTTTTAGTTTTGAGATTTTTTGATAATTTTCAAGTTTGCCAATGGTGTTTTCTGCGCAGCTTCTAGGTTTATGGCATTAGGTCTTGCTTGCTTGTATATGTAGGAATGATTAGGTCAAATAAAATTGGTCCAAGATCCATGAATTGATGAATGCAATATTTGATTTTTTCACCATGATTTTCAAATCTTTTTCACATGCTTTTTGATACAAATCACATCCAATTCCATTGGTTCTTTCCATATTTGGCTAGGCACGAAATCTTGAGGATATAATATGCACAAAAAGATTGAAAAACTAGGTTTAGCATTTTTCATGTATTTTATTTAATTAAAATGAATTATTAATAATAAAAATCCAAATAAATAAATAAATAATGAAGAAAAACTTCCCTTTGGGCCAAGTGGTCGTTCACATGCCTTGGATGATGAATTGTGGAAGAAAAATGGGCCCATTAGCAATTTTAGGTCATTTGAATCAATGTTGACTTTTCAAAATATCCAAAAATTTCCCAACTTCCATAAGGCATAACTTTCTCAATTATTAAGCTTTTCTCATGTTTTTGGACATTTTGGAATGGTCTTTGAGTCCTCTAACCAATTTCTTTGGTCCCATGTAATTTGGATTTACCAATCTCAAGTTATGGCCTTTGACTTAAAGTCCCTTTTTGTTGACTTTTGAAAATGACCTATAATGTTGAAATTGATAACTTTTTGTGAGAGCATTTCTTGGACTTGAAGTATGAAGATGAGTTGTAGGAAATGTCTTTCTCTTCAAAATGAGCTTTGGATGGAATTTTTCTGATAATCCATGTGAAAGTTATGCCCTGGTCAATTTACAGTTGACTTTTTCAGCTGTCCAAATAAGGAAACTTTTGCATCTTGATGATTTTTGAGCCAAGCTTTGAGAATCATGATCAAGCATTGATCAAATGATGTTTGTGGCTTAAAAATGAGATGTTGACCAAAAATTTGAACTTTTGACTGTCAAATGACCATTTTGCCCCTATAGTTGACTGTAGTGCAATTAGGGTTTTGACTGTGCAATTTTGTGCTGAAAGTCTTGAAACCTTGCATGAGGATGCTTGACCATATTTGTAGGCATGTGAGACTTGATTGGACCTTTGGAAACTTCATTTTCTTGATCAGGACCAAAACCCTAATTTTGACTGTTAGGAGGCCCTTGAACTGTGCAACCCTTGGGGAGATTTTGAAGCTTGACTTGGCAATCTCTGAAGAATATGGGAGGGCAAATTTTGGGGTACAACAACATAGCATACACATCATAACATCATGCCACAACATTTACTTAACCATTTCAAGGATCTCAAGGGTTTGTGATGCAGGTTATGATAAATCAGACATCTAGCAAGGGGATTTATTTTCCTATAGCCAATGTCGTCAGAAGATCAAAACTCAATAACTTGAGTCAGGGGCTATGACCCACTCGATATGGTGAGCTTGACTCTCGTAGAGGGAACTTCAACGATACAAAGTGCTTCAATCAAAGCTATAAAGTTCAATCTCTAACATTTTTCTTGTTTCCCCCGCGAGATCCTTGAAAACATTTGCATATCATACATGTCATCGCATAACAGGTAGGCTCATGTACATGTCTCTCATGTTCTTGCTGTTTATTACAGCAATGGATCTCCGACAAGACAACAGAGATCTTCAAAATCAAGAGGCTTAGTTCATGGAAATGTTCCTAAACCTATCCAAGGGGCAGGAAGAGTTGAAAGCACTCCTCGCTGGGAATCTGACCAAGAAACGTCCTGATAACAACAAGGATGACCAGGTTGAACAACTGCAGGTTGAGATGGAAGCAATGAGAATCCAAATGTTGGGGCAGATGGCTCTTATCTAAAGCCTAGCCTGGGGACAAAAAGAGATGAGGACCATTGTCAACAAGCTTCATCAAGACGGATGCAACCGTATGAAACAAACAGTCGAGGCTAGGGGTCAAGTCATTCATCAACCCTTGATGGGACAAAAATTTAGCTTGGAGAGTAGGCCTTTCCAATTTACTGCTACGTCACAAGCCCAACCACAACCTTGCCAATAACAATAGGGCAATAGGCATAAGAGGAATACATATGAAAGATGCTTTACCGAAATCAACATGTCATTGGCTCGAGCATTGCAACACATGTTGGAGGCCAAGCTAGTTACGTTATTGGGCCCTCCTCAGAACCCCAACATAACCTCCCCAAGGTATAATCCAAATGTAAGATGTGCGTACCACTCCAAAAGTCATGGACATGACACCAATAGTTGTTTTATGTTGAGAAATAAAATTCAAGATCTGATTGACGAAGGAGCGCTAGAATTCGCACAAGATGGTCAAATGGAATTCTTCTGCCATTCCTCAAAGGCACATCATCTAAAGTGACAAGTTCCGACAAGAAGGCTTTTCGTTCATTATAATTTTCAAGTTGTAATTGACTTTTGATTTGTTCGAACACTTATTTATGTCAAACTTTGTTATTTCATCAATGCATTGCATATGTTTATCTTGAATTATTTCCTTCGTTGTCACTATACTTAAATTGTGTTTTACTTCCTTTTTGTGATTGTAAGTGTTTGCTTGTTGGCATTAATTTTTGGTAAAACCAGATTTGCGAATGTCATGGTTGATGTCATAACATTCTGGGATAAAGTCAAATTCTGCAGAAGGAATGTTCTACAGGAACAACTCAGTATGAGTGAATATTATGATGATTAAGCTATGATCATATATACTGAATTCTACCAAAATCAGTGAGCAGGATACATGATGTCATAACCAATGTTAAGACATCCTGCACTGATCAAGTTGTTGTGCAAATTTATTGTTCCAGAGATTTTTCAGGAATCTGGTGTGCTATTCTGAGTTGAAGTATATTGACTAGATCAGATGCTCACGTGGATATTTAGGTTAACCTTGCTTAACCCTAATCTGTTATGATGAAATCCCAAAACCAAGTCTTTAGGTTAACTTTGGTTAACCCTAGCTATTTTTATGGAAGCCCAAAATGAAGAATAGACTGCATATATATTTCTCACGAAGCCTAATGGTGAGCAGCGCTTGGAGAGAAGATCAATAAGGAATTGTATAGTTGTGATAGTTTTAGTAACTACTGTGAGCCAAGCAATTATCACTTGATAAGTGACTTGGAGTAGGATTTGGTTGTAAGGGTTGTTTATCACTCAAAGCTTTGAAGCACGAGTGTTGTGTTTCTTGATTAAAGCTTTGAAGCAAAATCAAGCATGTGTATTAAAGAATGTCTTCATAATCTTATTAATCAGTAGATTAGTATCACTGCTGTGATTGAGGGGGAGTGAGTAGGAACTCAGGTTTAAGTAGGACTTAGATTGAAGTTGCATTGCGTAGGTATTAAGTGAAGGAGATAAACTGGTTGGTTTATTCCTAAATTAATACCTCTTATAGTGAATTTCCTCCCTGGCTTGGTAGCCCCTAGATGTAGGTGTTGTTACACACTGAACTGGGTTAACAATTGATCGTGTTCTTTACTGTCTTTTAAATTACTGTTTGGTTTGTGTATAATTTGTCAGATACGGTGTCATAACATTCACTGTGACATTAAGTATATGTTGCCAGAATTTCAATTGGCATCAGAGCAGGCACCCTGCCTGTCTTTCTGGGTGAGATCTAGGGATATTATTTTCTGGCGCTATGGACAAGGAAGGAGGATTTGGGAACAGACCACCTATTCTGGATGGATCAAACTATGACTATTGGAAACCTCGTATGATTTCCTTCTTGAAGTCACTGGACAAGAAAGCTTGGAGAGCTGCTGACAAAGGATGGAACCATCCCACCATAACTGGGAAATATGGGACGACTAGTCTGAAACCTGAGGAAGAATGGAGCAAAGAAGAAGAAGAGTTAGCCCTGGGTAACTCTAGAGCTTTGAATGCCTTGTTCAATGGAATTGATAGAAACATATTCAGACTAGTACATCAATGTGAACTGTCCAAGGATGTTTGGGACACTCTCAAAACCACCCATGAGGGTACATCCAAAGTAAAAATGTCAAGACTTCAATGCTCACTACCAAATTTGAGAATCTAAGGATGAAGGAAGATGAGACCATTCATGAGTTTTACATGAACATCTTGGAAATTGCCAACACCTCAGGAGCATTGGGAGAAAAGATGTCAGAAGAAAAGCTGGTGAGAAAGATTCTCAGATCCTTGCCTAAAAGGTTTGCAATGAAAGTGACTGCTATAGTGGAAGCTCAGGATATCTGCAAGTTGAAGGTTGATGAACTCATTGGGTCACTTCAGACATTTGAGATGGGGATCAGTGACAATGTTGACAAGAAAAACAAGAGCATAGCCCTTGTATCCAATACTGAATATGAATGCAAGGAGAGTGATGAAGAGAATATATCAGAAGCTATAGCTATGCTTGGAAGGCAGTTCAAAAAACTCATCAAGAGAATGGACCCAAAGTCAAGGTCAAATGTCAAGAACATTTCCTCTGACATTAGCAGATCCTATGACTCCAGCAGAAGAACTAAGTCTGAAGAAAAGGGAAATCAAAGCAGAAGAATCCAATGCCATGGATGTGAAGGATATGGGCACATTCAAGCTGAATGTCCTACCTTTCTAAGGAAACAAAAGAAAGGAATGTCTGTTACTTGGTCTGATGGTGACTCAGAAAGTAACTATGAAGAAGAATCTGCTAAACTAGTTACTGCACTATCTGGTGTTTGTAACTCTGATAATGATTCTAGTGATGAGGAAGTGACATTTGAAGAACTTGCTGACTCCTACAAGAAGCTAAGTATCAGAAGTGCTAAAGTAGGTCAGCAAAATGAGAAACAGAAAAAGCTCATAGTGAAGTTGGAGGGTGAGAAGAAGGCAGACACTGCTACTATAAGTCATCTCGAAGGTGAAGTTCTAATGTTGAACTCCAAACTTGATCAGATGACTAAGTCTGTCAAGATGTTAACAAATGGAACTGACAAGTTGGAAGAAATCCTTCAGGCGGGACAAAATGCAGGAAACATGTCTGGTCTAGGATTTGTGGCTGCAAAGAAATCTGCTGTTGACAAGAAGAAGACCAGGCCTGATAAACAAATGTCAAGGCAGATGTCACAACATAGGACTCAACATCAAGAACAGAGAAATATGAAGAAAAAGTATCAAAGATGGAGATGTCATTATTGTGGGAGGTTTGGTCACATAAAGCCATTCTGTTTCAGATTATATGGATATCCTAATTAGACCCCATATGTCAAACCTAAGACTAACAAGGCACCATATACTCAACAGTGGAAGAAAAAGACTGCAGCCCTGATAGCTCACACCTCCCTTAGAGTTTCTGCCAAGGAAGACTGGTACTTTGACAGTGGATGCTCTAAACACATGACTGGAATCAAGAATCTGCTGAATGATGTCAAACCTCATACTACTAGTTATGTCACTTTTGGAGATGGTGCTAGAGGAGAAATCAAAGGAGTTGGAAACTTGGACTGCCTTGGAGTTCCAAACCTAAATGAAGTGTTGCTGGTAAATGGTTTGACTGCTAATCTCATAAGTATCAGTCAACTATGTGATCTAGGATTCAAGGTTAACTTCACCAAGTTTGAATGTCTTGTAACAAATGAAAAACAAGAAGTTGTAATGAAAGGAGTCAGATCGAAAGACAATTGTTACTTATGGGAGTCTGAGGACACTAACTACTCTTCTGTGTGCTCTATAGCCAAAGAAGAAAAGGAAGTGAAATTGTGGCACCAAAAACTTGGTCATTTACATCTTAGAGGGATGAATAAGATCATATCCATGGAGGCTGTCAGAGGGATTCCAAGGCTTCAGATTGATGAAGGGAGAGTCTGTGGTGAATGTCAGGTTGGAAAGCAAACTAGAATGTCACATCCAAAGACAAGACATCTGACCACCTCTAAGGCGCTAGAACTTCTACATATGGATCTGATGGGTCCCATGCAGGTGGAAAGTCTTGGTGGAAAGGGATATGCCTATATTGTTGTGGATGATTTTTCCAGATTCACCTGGATAAACTTCATTAGGGAAAAGTCTGATGTATTTGATGTTTTTAAAGAATTGTGCAAAAGAATTCAAAGAGAAAAATAAGGATGCATTGTCAGAATCAGAAGTGATCATGGTAAGGAATTTGAAAATAGTAAGTTTGATGAGTTCTGTTCCTCAGAAGGAATCAATCATGAGTTCTCTTCACCTATAACTCCTCAACAAAATGGAGTTGTGGAAAGGAAAAATAGGACTATACAGGAATCTTCCAGAGCAATGATACATGCCAAGAAGCTTCCTATTCATTTTTGGGCTGAAGCTATGAATACATCTTGTTATGTCCACAACAGGGTCACCTTGAGAAAGGGAACATCATCCACCCTTTATGAACTATGGAAAGGAAGAAAGCCTACAGTGAAGTACTTCCATGTCTTTGGGAGCAAATGCTATATTCTGACAGATCGTGAACAAAGGAGAAAGATGGACCCTAAAAGTGATGAAGGAATATTCCTAGGATACTCTACCAACAGCAGAGAATATAGGGTGTTCAATTCCAGGACCAAAGTTATGACGGAGTCTATAAATGTCATAATTGATGATCACCATGAGGAAACAAATGTCCCATATGATGTTGAGACATTCTTTGAGACTTCAACACAAGTATCTAAAAAGGATGATGTGCCTAATCCTACTCCATGAGAGTCTGAATCAAAGGAAGCTAACAAAGATCCTTCCATCAGAATTCAGAAAGATCATCCTAAGGAACTCATCATAGGAGATCCTAACAGTGGAGTCACTACAAGATCTAGAGAAATCATCACAAACTCTTGTTTTGTGTCTAAGATTGAACCAAAAAATGTTAAAGAGGCTTTGACTGATGGATACTGGATTGGAGCAATGCAAAATGAATTGAACCAGTTCAAGCAACATGAAGTATGAGAGCTAGTTCCTAGACCAGAAGGAACAAACATCATTGGCACAAAGTGGATCTACAAGAACAAGTCATATGCTGAAGGAGTTGTCACCAGGAATAAGGCAAGGCTTGTTTCTCAAGGATACACTCAAGTTGAAGGGGTTGATTTTGATGAGACTTTTTCTCCTGTAGCCAGACTGGAATCAATCAGACTTCTCTTAGGAGTTGCTTGTCTCTTTAAGTTCAAGCTATTTCAGATGGATGTGAAGAGTGCCTTCCTAAATGAGTACTTAAATGAGGAAGTGTATGTGGAACTGCCTAAAGGATTTGTGGATCCAAACTGTCCTGATCATGTCTACAAATTGAGGAAAGCATTATATGGCCTGAAACAAGCTCCTAGAGCTTGGTATGAAAGGTTGACAAAGTTCCTCACTGACAAAGGATACAGGAAAGGAGGTTTGGACAAAACTCTTTTTGTCAAGGATGAAGGAGGAAAGATAATGGTAGCTCAAATTTATGTTGATGACATAGTGTTTGGAGGAATGTCAGATAAAATGGTTATACATTTTGCTAACCAGATGCAAGCTGAATTTGAAATGAGCCTCATGGGAGAATTGACCTACTTTCTTGGACTACAAGTCACACAGATGAAAGACTCAATTTTTCTGTCTCAAAGCAAGTATGCAAAGAATATTGTCAAGAAGTTTGGGATGGATAATGCCAGTCATAAAAGGACTCCCGCACCTACTCATTTAAAGTTGTCCAAAGACACAAGTGGAACAAATGTGGATCAAAGCTTGTACAGAAGCATGATAGGAAGTCTGCTATACTTAACAGCCAGCAGACCTGACATTGCCTTTGCAGTTGGAGTATGTGCAAGATACCAGGCTGAACCTAAAGTAAGTCACATCAACCAGGTGAAAAGAATTCTGAAGTATGTGAGTGGAACTTAAAATTATGGCATGCTGTACTCTCATGGATGTGAACCAATTTTGTCTGGTTATTGTGATGCTGATTGGGCTGGTAGTGCTGATGATAGAAAGAGCACCTCTGGAGGATTCTTCTTTTTGGGAAATAATCTTGTCTCTTGGTTCAACAAGAAACAAAACTGTGTGTCTCTATCTACTGCTGAAGCTGAATACATAGCAGCTGGTAGCAGCTGTTCTCAAATGATCTGGATGAAACAAATGCTGACTGAGTATAATGTCACACAAGATGTCATGACATTATACTGTGACAATTTGAGTACTATTAACATATCCAAGAATCCTATACAGCACATCAGGACTAAGCATATTGACATTAGACATCACTTCATCAAAGATCTTGTGGAGGAGAAGGTGATTAAGCTGGAACATGTTGCCACTGAACTACAACTGGCTGACATTTTTACCAAGGCACTTGATGCTAGTCAGTTTGAGAATTTAAGGGGCAAGCTGGGTATTTGCCAATATGAAGAGATGTAACAATTAATTTTGCTTAATACAAGGGTTGAAAGAGATATTTTAATCAAGTCTATTCTGATTGGGCTAATCATTTGTTTCCCTCTTTCTTTCCAAAAGTTTAAGAAGAGGAATAGACATATTTATATCTCCCTCTTCTCATTTTGCTGCATCACTCTCCATTCCCTCAAAAGAAGATTTCACACACGCTGTCACTTGTTTTCTCAATCTCTCAAGATGTCTCAACAATCTGTGTCATCATCTTCATCAAAGGCAACTGCATCTTCCTCACCCACTGACACCGAACCTAGGGCAATTGTAAACTCCATGGATGCTGATGTTCTTGAGGTAACTCCACTTCGTGAAATGGCAGCTGATCCTACTAAGGTCAAGAAGCTGCGAACCAGACATGCAAGAAGATCACAAGCTTCTCCCTCTGGTAAATCTTCTCAACCATCATCCTCTGTTCCTCCAGAGATAGCTAATAGGGAAGGTTCTGCTTATGTGCATCAAGCTATTGCCAGACTAGTCACTAGGATTCTTAATGAGAATCATTCTGTTCCTGGTATATCTGTACCATTGAACCAAGAAACTGCTAGCCCTAATTTAGAAAGTGATCCCAATGTCACTCAGAATGTTGAGACACCTGATGACAACATTGAGAAATCTCCAGAGAAACCTGATGATCACCAGACCCCTACTGACAAGGGTGTTGAACCTCCTGTCATTGATGTTGATGAAGAATTTTCTGACAATGATTTAATTGCTAATATCAACCCTAGCATAGCAAGAAGGATGATGAGTAGAAAAGAAAAGCAGAGTGCTTCCCAAAGCCCCTCCAAAGAGAAGGCTACTGAAGTTGTTCATGAGAAAGCTAGGCCTGAGAACAAGGCTAGAGAAGAAGCTGAGAAGGATCAAAAAGCTGGAACTTCGAAAGGGAAGGGTAAGGTAAAAGCTAGGGTATCTGTTGGTAGTCTCTCAAAACCCTTGAGACAACCTATAGCCAAGAAAAGAAAGGCTCCTGAACCCTATGAATCTGATGAGGAATCAGACTTTTATTTTGATGTTGAGAGTAATGTTCCAGACATTCCTCTCAGAAAGAAACCCTCTTCTAGAAAACTGCCTAAGGTTCTTGAAGTTGCCATTGACAACATCTCCTTTCACCATCTAGAAAATGCAAGCAGGTGGAAGTATGTGTTTCTGAAAAGGATTGCCTTAGAGAGGGAGCCGAACAGAAGTGCTATTGAGTGTAAGGAAGTCATGGATCTCATCAAGGCTGATGGCCTGATGAAAACAGTGGTCAAGTTTTCCAACTGCTATGAGATTCTTGTCAAAGAATTCATTATAAATTTGTCTGGTGGATGTGCTGATGGAAAGTCAGCTGATTTTAAGAGTGTTTATGTGAGAGGAAGGAAGGTAAATTTCTCTCCTATTGTGATAAACAAATACCTAGGGAGGCCTGATGATGCTCAACCTGAGCTTGAAGTTACTGACAATCAGGTTTGTCAAACCATCACTGCCAAGCAAGTCAAGCACTGGCCCTTGAAAGGGAAGCTAAGTGCAAGCAAGCTGAGTATAAAGTTTGCCATACTGCACAAAATTGGTGCAGCTAACTGGGTTCCCACCAACCACAAATCCACCATCTCCACTGGTTTGGGAAGATTTATCTATGATGTTGGAACCAGAACAAACTTTGATTATGGCAACTACATCTTTGATCAAACAATAAAACATGCTGAGAGCTGTGCTATTAAAGGCCCTATTGCTTTTCCCTCTCTCCTGTGTGGTATAATCATTGATCAGTATCCTGATATTTTGGTTGAAAAGGACTCTGTGTGCAAAAGAGCTCCTGCACTTGGTTTTCACTATAAGCTGTTTCAGGGAACACATGTCCCTGACATTGTTATGACATCTGCTGAGACATCAAATGTCAAAGCTCATTCCAAGAAAGCTGAAGGTATAGATGTTCTAAAAGAAACTTGCTGAGAGATTGATGCAAGAAAAAGGACTCTTGAAGAGCTGATTACTCGTCTGGAATAGGAGGAGAATGAAGAACAAATGAGGGAAGAAGATGCTGATGAAGAGCAACATGATGGTTCCGCAAGAAGCTCACCAGAAGATGCTGCTGAAAATAGTGCTTCCTCAGGGGATGACAGTACCTAAAGGTCTGAGTTTGCTGAGATGTAAAGATTGATGCTGGAACTTGTTGCTGCTTTGATACCTTCTCTCTGTTTCTGTGTATTTTGGATTTCCTTTTGATAACTGTATAACTTGAAGTACTAAATACATTGGCCTCTTTATGGATAAAAAGGGGGAGAAGTAATTATGGTAATTTTGGTAGAATTGGATATTGGTAGTTAGATTAGCTGTTATTAAAAATTCTGCTGCATTCTAATCTCTGATTGTTTAGGGGTTTTAACCAAAATTTTTGCCAAAGGGGGAGTTTGTAAGTGTTTGCTTGTTGACATTAATTTTTGGTAAAACCAGATTTGCGAATGTCATGACTGATGTCATAACATTCTGGGATAAAGTCAAATTCTGCAGAAGGAATGTTCTACAAGAACAACTCAGTATGAGTGAATATCATGATGATTAAGCTATGATCATATATACTGAATTCTACCAAAATCAGTGAGCAGGATACATGATGTCATAACCAATGTTAAGACATCCTGTACTGATCAAGTTGTTGTGTAGATTTATTGTTTCAGAGATTTTTCAGGAATCTGGTGTGCTATTCTGAGTTGAAGTATATTGACTAGATCAGATGCTCACGTGGATATTTAGGTTAACCTTGCTTAACCCTAATCTGTTATGATGAAAGCCCAAGACCAAGTCTTTAGGTTAACTTTGGTTAACCCTAGCTATTTTTATGGAAGCCCAAAATTAAGAATAGACTGCATATATATTTCTCACGAAGCCTAATGGTGAGCAGCGCTTGGAGAGAAGATCAATAAGGCATTGTATAGTTGTGATAGTTTTAGTAACTACTGTGAGCCAAGCAATTATCACTTGATAAGTGACTTGGAGTAGGATTTGGTTGTAAGGGTTGTTTATCACTCAAAGATTTGAAGAACGAGTGTTGTGTCTCTTGATTAAAGCTTTGAAGCAAAATCAAGCGTGTGTATTGAAGAATGTCTTCATAATCTTATTAATCAGTAGATTAGTATCACTGCTGTGATTGAGGGGGAGTGAGTAGGAACTCAGGTTTAAGTAGGACTTAGATTGAAGTTGCATTGGGTAGGTCTTAAGTGAAGGAGATAAACTAGTTGGTTTATTCCTAAATTAATACCTCTTATAGTGAATTTCCTCCCTGGCTTGGTAGCCCCCAGATATATGTGTTGTTACACACTGAACTGGGTTAACAATTGATCATGTTCTTTACTGTCTTTTAAATTACTGTTTGGTTTGTGTACAATTTTTCAGATACGGTGTCATAACATTCACTATGACATTAAGTATCTGTTGCAAGGATTTCAGTGATATTAAACTCTCGATCAAAAGCTCTAAGCCTTTAGAGGGAGGATGACGAAAACGATACCACAATTCATACAATGTGCTTTTGAACAGACCTTGCTGATGATGTATAGGCGTTGTTTCAAATCCCAAACAACGGAGTTATAAGGCAGATAATACCTAGTCAACCCCTTTAAGCCAAATAAGTAAGAGTTTTTCTTTTCACGCAAATTAAAACCCTTAATCATAACCTGGGGCAGGGTAGTTTCTCAGTCAATTCAAGCGAACATTCAGTCGTAATCTTCTGCTTCGTACAAAATGAATGGCATTGAAGACGTCCTTCCAAATCAAAAGACGGTGATGGTTCTGCATAATCATCAAAGCAGGAAGTCATTATTTTTCAAAAGAAAAGCCCGTTAAGTCAAAACCTATGAAGGAGACTTAAGAAAAAAAATGGGGCATCCCGCTGACTGTAATCGCAAAAGAAACAGTTAAGGGAAAAGAAGGGATAACGAAAACCAAAAAAAAGGTTACTATAAATCCTCGACAAAAAGAAGATTACAAAAATGACTGCCTCTTCAAAATAAACTTTCAGTATCTGAACCATCACCAGAACCTCAAGGACAAGATTCCAGACTCAATTGGGATTCAAAATGCACAATTAACTGAGCATAAGACTGAAGAACATCACGAAGAGAAGGTGGGTACAAATAAATTTTGAGCCTTTATCCATTGTTTCTTAAACCGTGAACCAGGCCACATTACAACCCTTAAAAGTCCTAGCTGAAGCATGGGTTAGTTCGAGAGCATATTGTTACAAAATATATCCTGACTCCTGTAGGACTTGCTACAAATCCTGAGTTGACATCACACTTTTACAAAATTTGTTTGTTTTACTAAAAAATGAATTTTCAAACTTCAAGATAGACATAAGCTTTGCATTCTTAAAATACCATTGTTTGCATATGACTATTTGTTCAACAGCAGAGAAATTCGCATGACGAATATCTAGTGAACAAAAACCTTCTAAATGAAAAGGATCACCTCAAGTGGAAAAAAATTCCAACCAAGGGGCACGACATGATCACTGTCCATCACCTGGGACAGTCAAGTCAAGATTCAAGTAATCTCTCAAAATGCCGAATAGCCAGGGGAAGATCTCCATATGAATCACTTGGGGAATTGGGCATGAATTCCAACAACGAATCTTGTACGATCAAACAAATTCCTTCTGGCAGTGTGACAAAACTTACTACTATGGACAATGACAATTCTCCATACACGGTGAACATAGACATAGTCGGAAAATACTACGCATGAATAAAGACCCGCTAGGTTGACTGGCCTAGGCAAAAATTATGGATAAAAACAAAAAATTTGTACCCCCGGCAAGTCGAAAACCTGAAAAGGAGGCTTGGGCAAAAAAGGGTATCCCGGTGGACTGAAAATCTGAAAAGACAGTCCAGGAAAAAGTTAGGGGTTAAAGCGTACGACTACGTCCCATCATCTTGTCACTTGTTTAATCAGTGGGAGATTTATTACCCCGATCTGCATTCACCAAGGACTCCAAGTGTTGGGCTAACAGTTAAACCATCTACAAAATCCCCGGTTGATATTTTCTACAACAGGTATCGAGACATGGGCATTCTACTACAAGGTCACTTCCATGTTCTTATCATGTATCCTATTGATGTCAGGTGTTATCATACCCTCGGCAGAGCAAAGTCTCCAAATTACTGCTCCAACAAAAATTCCCCAATGAAGTCGCTATGCTTCTCGGGATTTCCCAATGGAAACATTCTGAATAAAGCAGATTATCATCTAGAAACGGTTCAGGTACGATCCAAAAACGGATGTCATCCTGACACCTACTCCAGATTCTATCCTAGTATAGTGCAGATACGATCCAGAGACGGATGCCATTCCGACACTTATTTCAACACATCATCTAGAAACGGTTCAGGTACAATCCAAGGACGAATGTCATCCTGACACTTATTCAAGATTCTCATCTAGAAACGGTTTAGGTACGATCCAAGAACGAAAGTCATCCTGACACTTACTCCAGATTCTTATCTTGAAACGGTTCAGGTACGATACAAAGACGGATTTCATCCTGAAACTTATTCAAGATTCTCATCTAGAAATAGTTCAGGCACGATCCAAGAACAGATGTCATCCTGACACTTACTCCAGATTCTCATCTAGAAACGGTTCAGGTACCATCCAATGAGGGATGTCATCCTGACACTTACTCTAAATTCTCATCTAGAAACGGTTCAGGTACGATCCAAGGACGGATGTCATCCTGAAACTTACTCCAGTTTCTCATCTAGAAACGGTTCAGGTACGATCCTAAAACGGATGTTATCCTGACACCTACTCCAGATTCTATTCAAGTACAATGCAGATACGGTCTAGAGACGGATGTCATTCTGACACTCATTTAACACATGTTTCAAGTACAGTGTAGATATGATCCAGAGATGGATGTCATTCTGACCTCTCATTCCCCATATAGCTTTATAATCTCCGGCAGCTTTCAAATCTTCATCCCCATTAGAGTTTATTTCTGTGGTAGCAGAAGATCATCCTCAACAGAGTTCCTTTTTCCTAGCTACTGAATATTCCCCAGTAGAGTCTCCAACATAATTCTTTTCTCACTATGGAATATTCCAACAGAAGAATTCTTCTCCCTCAGTGGAACACTCCCCAAATATAGCATCTTCTCCCCAGTGGAATATTTGCAAGCAGAAGTACTTGTCTCCCCACAGATTCATTCTTAAACAGAAGAAAAAAAATCCCAGCCGAGTATTCTCAAACAGAAAGAGGAAATCCTCGACAAATCATCTCTACTCATCATCCCCAGCGGAAGTAGAAGAACCATTTTTTCTACAATGGTCAGGAATTCAATTTCTAGTACTCTCTAGCAGTAGTCCGGGATTTATTTTCCTAGACTGGGAGACATTGCAATAACATCCCCTGTTCATACATTGTGGCATACGCATACACATCGCATAAAACATAATCTCATTTATTTTGAGAACATCACCACAATGCATTTCATACATCATGACATTGCATATGACTAATTCTTTACCTTTTTCAGGGAAAGGTGAAATCAACAAATACCGTTGACTACTTATATGACCTGTTAGTCTTCTCAAAATCCATGTATAACAAAGGGTTATCTCAGGATCTTCCTCAGAAAGATGCCCTCACAAGACCTTCTCTGGTTCAGATCGCCACTAAGATCTATCTGATTTCTATTCCAGATGAAGATATTCCAAGACTTTTGTCTAGTTCAGCAGAATCGATGCTAAGATTCTTCTGATTTCCATTCTAGTAAAAGTTAATCCAAAACCTTCTCTGGTTCAGTTAGATAGACACTAAGACCTCTCTGATTTCCATGCCAGTTGAAAAAACTGTGAAGCCTGGGTTTTAACTAGATAAAAGTATAAGGCACTGCGAAGCCTAGAATCCGACCAGATAGTAGTTCACTTCTTCAAGGACACTAAAGCCTGGGTTTTAACCAGATAACAATATAAGGTGTTGCGAAGCCTGGAATTCGACCAGATAGTAGTTCAATTCTTCAAGGACATTGTGAAGCCTGGGTTTCGACCAGATAACACTATAAGGTGCTGCGAAGCCTGGAATCTGACCAGATAGTAGTTCACTTCTTCAAGGACACTGTGAAGCCTGGGTATCAACTAGATAACGGTATAAGGTGCTGCGAAGCTTGGAATCCGACCAGATAGTAGTTTACTTCTCCAAAGACACTGAAGTCTGGGTTTCTACCAGATAATAGTATAAGGTGTTGCGAAGACTGGAATCCGACCAGATAGTAGTTCACTTCTTCAAAGACACTCTGAAGCCTGGGTTTCGACCAGATAACAATATAAGGTGCTGTGAAGCCTAGAATCCGACCAGATAGTAGTCCACTTCTTCAGACACTGAAGCTTGGGTTTCGACCAAATAATAGTTTAAGTTGCTGCGAAGCCTGGAATACGACCAGATAACAGTTAACTTCTTTAGACACTGCAAAGCTTGGAATCTGACCAGATAGCAGTTTATTCTGTCAATTACTATGAAGCCTGGACTCGACCAGATAATAGTATACCTCAAATTCAAGTTGAAGCCTGGACCCGACCAGATAATAGCTCAATTTCTTCAAATTACCGAAGCCTGGATACGACCAGATAACGGTATGCCTCAGATTCAAGTTGAATCCTGGACTCAACCAGATAACAACTTAATTTGTTCAAATCACTGCAGCCTAGATTCCGACCAGATAACAGTTTGAGTTACTTTGAAGCCTGGAGCACGACCAGATAACAGTTTAATCTCATTTCCCCAGTAAGTCATTGTGAAGCCTAGAATACGACCAAATAGAAGTTAACTTTATCATCCTCAGCAAGTCACTGCAAAGCCTGGATCCTAACCAGATAGCAGTTCACTTCAGTCAAGAGATGACTCCCCAATAGAGTAATAGACAACCAAGGCTCCTAGGCTTTATTCCCCTGAGAAACATTTCCCAGCGGACTCCTTCTCAGACAGCAGGAGCAAGAATCCCTATAAAGAGAATTCTTATGAAGTCAGCATCTACTTTGGATGGTATCTTTAAGCCCATCTCCGACGACTCTCCGTCATACTCCTTGGATGGCATCTTTAAGCCCATCTCCGACAGTCTACTATCATCTTTTACAAATGGCATATATAAGCCCATTCCTGATATTACCTACACAATCAGGTATCATTTCAGATGAGTGCAAATTTCTAGGCACTCTAGTGTTTAATCATCTTCCACCTTCAGATCACAAAAAACAGACAAGCCAATCTATATCTTCAGGTTTAAGAAGATTGAATAGGAGCAACTGTTATACCCCAAAATTTTCCCTCTCATTTTACTCAACACATGCCTATTGAGATCCTCAACTTGCCCCAAGGATGCCCAAGAGTTGATCAGACAAATACTCCTCATAAGGCAATGAACCCCTAGCTAGGGTTTCCATTTTCATCAAGATGTTTGAGCTCAAATGGTCTCCAATGCTTCCCATGGTCCTAACATGTCCTCAAGATAATCCAAGCCATGTTTTATGCTTTGCTCAATAAGTTTGCTCAGACAATTGCTCAAGTATTGGAAAATCAACTATGTTAGGTCAAAAGTCAACTGTGACCTATATACAGTCAAACTTCAAGATTTTTTGTCAACATCAACATTTTGAAGTGATATCCATCATTTTATCAAGGGTTGATCATGATTCCTCAATAAATGCTCTTAATTCATCAGAAGTCAAAAGCTGCAAATTAGGGTTTCTATAGGAAAAGTCAACCAAACTTTGACCAGGCATAACTTTCTCATACTTTATTATAATTTTTTCCACAAAGGCCCATTTTGAATATAGTCCAATTCCTTACAACTTCTCTTCAGCCCTCAAGTCCAATAAATGCACCATTTGAAAGATACAAGCTTATACATTACAGATCATTTTCAGAAAGTCAACAAAAGACACTTTTTGTCAAGACTATTTACATCAAGATAAAATCTTCAAATGCAAAATTTATCAAAAGAGGGATTTAAGTAGACATCCCGGGCTTTCAAAAAAGTCCCAGATAATCATCATGAGATGAAAATTGAGCAAGTTATGGCTTTCCCAATTTGGGAAAATTTGGGAATTTTAAAGAATTATGCATTGAGTAAATTTTATGTTTTAAGGCAAGGGCTCAATTTTTTGGACTTCAAGCATCTTCCTAAACTTATAGAGGACCTCTAAAATTATTCTAGCCATGCCTTGCATTTGCTAACTATTTTATTCATATTTATTTTAATTTATTTCAAATACATATAAAATAAAATGTATAAAATAATTAGAAGTAGGCTTTGGCATGTGGGCTAATGCTTTGGACAGCCATAAGGCCCATGAATTCGTGAAAAGATGTCCACATTCATTCAAATTTGAAAAAAGACAAGAATCCCATGTGTCTTTCCAAAATTCAAATTCTCATTCATGGCCTTGAAACACATGTTTATGGCCATTTCATTCCTTGCTTTCTTGTCCCTCCATATCCACTATATATACAACAACTAGCAAGCTTCATATAGACGAAAATTTCTTGAGAAGAACCACCAAAAAATTGCAAAAATTATCAAAATCGTGAAATTCAAAAAAAGCAGTCTCCAGCCTCTTTCAGCCCATTTCAAGTCCTCCATCAGCATCCTGAGCTTCCCATGAGCACATACTACCCTCCATTCAAGCTTCCTCACACCCACAAGTGCTCAATCGAATATCAACCATGATTTAGTGCAGCCAGGCTATGCACGCGCATCATGTAGCATCAGATCTACACCTTTCAATGTCAACGCAATCAGATCCAAGAGCTTCAACGTGAGATTCAGCATACGCCCTCAAGGCTTCCCCTCACTGGATCCCAATACAACCTTTGGGTTCCCTCACTCTCGTGCCTAGTGTTTTTCAAATCGGCACCCCATTTAATTTTGCTATCCTGGCCCATTTAATTTTTCTTTATTTTATTTTATTATTTATTTCTTTTACTTTGTTTATCATTAATCAAACACTAAAAAAAATCACAAAAAAACATAGGACTAATTTTTCCTTAATTAAATGATTAATTTCTTTAATTGATTAATTAATTAAATTTTAACTATTTTCTTTAATTTAAAATAAAATAGAGCTTATGATTTAATTTATATTTAATTACTTTCTTTTCATAATAATAAATTCTAAAAAGAATTTAGACTATTTTTCTTGATTAATTTCATCTTATAATTAGACTTTAGGATAATTAACTTAATTATTTTCTTAGATATAAAACAAATAAATAAGCAAAAAGATTTTCTTACTAAGTTGATAGACGTATTTTCAACTTCCGCGCGCATAATTTATTTTTGCAATTTCTATTTATTATTGTACCTGTATACTGGATGTAATAACTAATTAGGATCCTTTCATTGCTTTATTTTATTTCCCCCCAATTGCTTTGGATATTGTAAATACCCCATCCCCGAAGCCGTGTAATAGTGTAGGTTTATCTTCGGCACTTTAAATTTCTGTAAAATATTAACTATTAGTTATTAGGCTTGTATGAAAAGACTGATCACAAAAAACGTTAGCAAACCTAACGATGCAAGATAAATAACTGAATTAAACACACCTTGCACATGCTCACCCCTAGGGTATCTCCCACTTCGGTTTCCTCGGAAATACGGTCACTATTCTCGAACGTGAGAATTCTTAGTGACTGTCCTCTAATTCAGAGATCACAAGTCCCTTTCGAAGGTTGCCTCGGTAAAACAAAATGTGATCTTAGAACTTTAGGATAGTTACTAAGAGATCTTGTCTTGTTTCCTTAAGTGACCGTAATCGTCCCTTTCGATTGTCCCTTTAAACTCCAATGATGGAGCTACCTACTCCTTAATAGTAGGATAGCGCTGTCTAAAGGAAATAAGAAAACGAACAGTCTTTTTCGAGTAGGTAGAAACTTTTAAGTACTTGCTCAAAACAATTAATTTTTCACACTTACACTTTTAAACATTTTTCAAACAAAGTTTTTAAAAAATGCTTTATCACACTCTTGAGGTCTGATACAGGGGTTACCATAAAGTGAAACGCCACACTAAGGCATCTTCAAAACTTTTCAAAATACACACAAAAGCAATTTAAAAACGAGCAAGTACCTAAGAGCCCATGGAAAACCATGGATAGAAAGGGTGCTAACACCTTCCCTTTCTATAATCTACCCCCCGTACTCAAAAACATCTCGAAAAAGGTTTTTTCTTGTTCTTTTTCCCTTTTCCTTTGTTGGATAAAATAAAAGACGGTAGAGACTCTTGCTTACTGTGACATTTACGAATGCAAATGCAAAACCAGTAGTAATAGTCAGTTCTGCCACTGTATCACAAAAAGCATCTGATCATAAGATTCAATCAGAACCAAAATCAGAATATGAGTTAAACTCTAAAGATGCATTTTTTAAACTTCCCTGTTCCAAATCAGAAGAGTTGGTACAAAGGTACAATTACACCATTCCACTCAAATGGATATACTGTGTACTATTTGTCTCTCACGATCAAATCCTACCGTTATGGTAGCTGGCAAGATGAAAGTGACATGTGTACTACTATAATAGTCTACTTCTTTAACGCCTATATAAAGGATCGACTGTTACATTTGAAAACAAGAAGACTAGAACAAAAAAACAGTAACACTGCCAAAATGAAAATAAAAAATAAAAATCGAATCAAAGAAAAAGCAAAGAAAAAGAAAAATAAAAAGAAAAGATAAAAAACACAAGAGTTGTTGCTCGTTACTGTGTTGATATCATCATTTGCTAGAACACAAGAGTTGTTGTTCATATCATGTTGATACTACTATTCACTAGAACACTAGATTTGTTGCTTATATAATGTTGATATTACTATTCATTAGAACACAAGAGTTGTTGCTCATTATTGTGTTAGTTTTGTAATTTTTTTGAACATAAGAGTTGTTGCTCATATTTGTGTTAAACAATTTGTACTTAAACTTTTGTGTAATCCGCTTGTAAGAAGCAAACTTGTAAGCACAACTATTCAAAGGGTAGTTGAGAAAGTCTTTTTCTAATGCAAGAGAAATTCATTTTCTAAGCATAGAGAAATTTCCTTCAAGGGACCGGGTAGGTCAGAAGCCTTAAGGAGTCAGTGATCATTATATCTCTTAGGTGAACCTAGATAAACCATAAGTATCCTTTTATTTCTATTTTTGATTGTCATTTCTAATCCTAGCATTGTTTTTAATTCTAATCATTTGTGAAAAGCACTTCTAAAGGAAAAAGTTTTAAAACCCAATTCAAACCCCCTTTCTTGTGTTTTTATCCACCTTCAAACTATTAGAAGACCCTTTAATTGGAAGAATTTGAAGAACATGGCTCTCATTTCTGAAGTCATCGAACCTCCATATCCTCTAGACACAGAAGAAATATGTTATACGAGGAATGTAGTGGAAATTTTTTCTCTATTCAACGTGAATGACCTTTAAGAGAATGTGTTATACTATCTTGAAAAGTGAATAGATCGTAATGAAACACCCATTGTGTCTTATGATGCTATATTAAATCTTATTAAAAACTTTCCAGGATATATTCTTGACAAAGGTATCAGAAGTATTTATGCTAATGTTGCTGAGTGTGGATTTCTCAACAATCTTCCAGAAGAGCCAGATGAACCACTTGTCACAGAAAAGAAAATTTCTATGTGTATTGAAGAAGGATCCTCTAACTATTCTAGACCTTTGTTGCTACCGCAAAAAATACCGATGCAAACAGAGTCTCCATCGAAAGTTATTTATCCCAAGAGAGGGAAAGGAAAACATCGAGAAAACCTAAGAAAGGGAAAGAACTAGGTCTCGTGACCAAGTGAAGGGTATGAAAGTCGATTACACAAGGGGAAGGTATTATAACCCCTCACATTCGTTGTCCTCAACGGGATCCACTCTTGTTGTTCTAATCAAATAGTGTGTTGCATCTAAAGCTTACTTGCTAAGGGAATGCATGAATGAATTGTTAAAGAATAGAAAAGAATGTTTTTTACTATTGCACTCGCCTCGGATTCGAAACCTCGTGCATATGTATCCCCGTTGTGTAATAGGGAATCAGAGCACCTGTTGACAAGCAATATTTGACCAGGGAAGTAAGCCTTTAAGTTGTAAGGTACCTTGGATTATAAATGCATGTTTCCATAAAGAACAAGGGGACGTGTCGATCAAGGAAACCAAGGAAGGACTGGTCGACGAAGGCATCTGTTTTGAAGGCATGATCGACAGACACAAGTGTCGATAGGCAATGAACATGGAGGCAAGAACAATTATCAACTTATAAGCCAACAAGAAGATGGGGATGTCTCAAAGAATTTTATGGCAGTTTCTCCATGAATCCCAATATGGGACCAGTAACATCGATGATTACACTTTTAGAATATCTATTTAAGAAAACATTTACATTTGATTACACATGTGTTAGAGGTCACATTTAGAGCATTACACTCAAAGTACCCGCATTTAAGAGAGAAACGAGTTCAGGATTAACAACGTATGAATGCTTTCACATTTCAATTGAAATAAATTTCCAATTTTCATTTTAAATTATAAGTCTTGTTGTTTATTTTCTTTACCTTACAATTTTCCTTTGTTTTTGCCCTTTTATCTTATACTAACCCAAAACACTCAAAACACCAAGTCTAGGATTATTGTAGCTGATCCTGCAAGTAACCTTTAATAAGAGGCTAGCAATTGTTTCATGGAGAAACAAATTGGAACATCTGATGGGACCCATTGTGTTTGAGTCTTTCTCATTCCGTGCATGAAATTGAGAAGTGGGAAAAAATGGTAGATCCTAGAACTCCTGAAAGGGATCAAATCCTAGGAGGAAATACCAGTGCAGCGGCGAGTGTGGGTTCAAGACCTGTGGTTATATCTTAGACTTCCCCAAACATAGTTGTTACAACAGCTCATCCAGTAACTACAAGATCAATAGTAGTCACAACTTCTGGGCAGTATGTGCCTAGTTTCTCAAGGGAAACACACAATGGTGTGGTCCCAACATCTGGGCAGCATGTGCCTAGTTTTGTAGGAGATATCCATAATGTCGAACACGAATATGGAATACCAATAGTGATGATAGAAGGTCTACAGAATAGTAGTTCGACATTTGGTGAAAACTCTGCGTCAACATTTTCCTTTTATCATGCTTCGGGGCCTTTGGGAAATCAATTTGGTCGTTCGACTGGATCAGGATTTTCTCACCAAATCATGCCTACTTTCACCCCATGCACTGTTGCCATCATGAGGCAGAAGGTGGATGAAAATAATCATTAAATGGTTAATATGCTTACTTAATAGATGAATGTCATATAAAGACCATTGATCGAGAATTCAGTACATAATTATCAAACTTTAACAACGTAAATGACTCACATTGGGGATTTCCTTGGCGCCCCAAGAGTGGAAGTTCGACAAGCCACACCACCCCCACGTGAGGTTCTAGTGCCGTATGAAGATGTGGTCGATGAAACAGTCGAACGAGACCCTCCGACTCCTCAGTATGTCGATCTGATATCTAAGGTGTTTCAATAACCCCCAATAGTAATAGTGGACCAAAACTAGAACGTCGACCAGGTGGTCAGGAATGTTCGACGAGAGGCAGCGGCTGGGGAAAAAAACCTCGAAGCCATTGTCGAAATTTTTTTGGTTAGAAATGGAATGAATACTGGCTATCATAGGACTACATATGTCTCACCATTTCCAGATTTTGTCTTGCAAATGGAGTTACCAAGAGGGTGGAAACTCTCAAAATTTACTAAGTTCGTAGGGGGTGTTGAATAAAATCCATAGTCGAGCATGTTGCCAGGTACCAATCTGAGCTTGGTGACTTAATAATGAATGAGGATTTGAGGATGAAGTATTTTCCCAATTCCCTTATGAAGAATATGTTTACTTGGTTTACAACACTTCTCCCACAGTTGGTCCAAAAGTGGATTTAGTTGGAGAAATTGTTCCATGAACAATTTCACATGGGGAAATCCAGAATAAGCCAGACATAATTTTCAAATGTTAAGAGAAAAAGCACTGAGTCGATAGACCAATACCTTAACAGTTTTAGACTTCTGAAAGCACGATGCTTTACACAAGTCCCTGAACATAAGTTGGTTGAAATGGTTAAGAATGGGTTAGAGTATGTGTGATACGGTGGGATAACTGACTTGAGGGTTTTTACATTTGATCGCAAATGTTGCGGTTAGCAAGAGTTGCCACTGACTTTTCTTTTATCCAAAAGGAAAGGTTAAAAAGCACATGAAAGACCTTTGCAATTATTTCTTGAGTTCGAGGGGTAGATTATGAAAAGGGAAGGTATTAGCACCCTTTTAATCCATGGTTTTCCATGGGCTCTTAGTTACTTGCTAGATCACTTGCTTTTGTTTGAAATTGTGATTTGTATGGTTTTTGAAAGTATTTTGTAGAGAGGCCATCATTTAGGCAATCTTTGTAATGATTATCGTTCGTAAGAATGTATACAAAGATGTTGATCTTTGGAAAATGTTTTCAAGTTTGTAAGATATTTTGAAATGTGTAGGTGTTTGTTTTGAAAATAGCAAGGATGTTTTGTTTGAAATTGAGCAAGTAATTAGGAGCATACTACCTACTCAAAAGTCTTTTATGTTCATTTCTTATTTCCTTTGACATTGTCATCATACCATTGATTTGGTAAGTAACCCTATCTTTGGATGTAAACGGGAGGGGCGTGAGTCATCGTATAACCATGATTAGCAATGTTGCAAGGTATCTTAGCATTCTTTTTGAGGGACTTAAGATCACTTGTAAGGTAACTTAAATAGCGTCATCGAGGGACTATGATCTTGTATTTTTGCTTGTTTTTGCTAAGATACCTCACATGCGTAATATGGTCATTTTGTATAAGGCAACCAAGTGGGATCACCCTAGGGGTGCTTGTGTGCAAGTGTGTTGTTTTCATGCTTGTTTTTGTCTTGAATTAGGGTTTTCTAAGTGTTTATTTTAGTCTTTCCATACCAACCCTAATTACTAGCATGTTATATGAAAGCGATAAATTGCGAAATTTAAAGTTACTGCGCTATTACAACATTTATGGGGGGGGGTGTACAATTTGTAAATGGGGATTGCAAGAAATTAAAACCCTAATTAATCTATTACAACCAAATTGAATTTATACAAGAATTGAAATAAATAATGCACAAGATGAATTAAATATGCAAGAAGATAAATGTGAACAAGAATGGACATTTTGTTAGATGTTTTATGAAACGGAATTTTACCTTAACCTAATAAAATAAAGAAAATAATTTATTAAGTTTGAAAATGTTGAGAAAAGATTTTAGATAAAGCCCTAATTCTATTAATCCAAAGAAAATAAGTTTAAGAAAAGTATTTTTTTTGGCATTTTTTTATCTTGAAAATATTTATAGCATTATAAAATATTTTTTAGTCTTTTTGGTATTAAAATAATATATATTTTGAATGGTATGAAGAAAAATAAATAAATAATACAATATTAATCAAGTTTACAAGATTTTCTTAAATAAATAAATAAATATGAAGAATAAAAAAATATTTTTATTTATGGAAAAATCAAATAAAATAAGTCAAAATATAAAATATCATTTTTTGAATTTTTATCATTTTTAGTATTTAGAAAATATATTTGAGAAAATAAATAAAATAAAAAAAAATGAAGAAATAAAATAAAATTGGGCCAGGGTGCAAATATGAAACAAGGGGGAGGAATGTTAGAAAAACGTCAGGCCCAGGAGGAGGAAGGCCCATGCGCGCTGGAAGGAACAAAAAAACGTAAAAATGAGAGAAAAAAGCAAAAGGCAGCGCATGCTGAGGTTCGAACCCATGACCTTCCGATTACCAGCGTGCTGCCTTATCACTGGGGTGGCTATACATTCGTTAATACAAATGAAACAATAAACATGTAAGGCGAAATGTGTTCTGAAGACTTCATCTTCAACCTCCAACTAAAGGACCTGTATCTTCTTTATCTCTCAACAAAAATGAAAAGTTCAAACATGAAAGTTGTGGCATTTTTCCCCACGAATCCAAACATATAAACAACTTAAGCTATCAATAAAAGATGAATGAGAATTTTTCTAGCCCTAATTCAAAATCTAAAAATTTCAGAAAACTTCAACCCTAATATTCTCTAAGCTCAGGCCATATAAATGTAAACTATGGATATCTACAACTTTGTGGCAATGGTATCTACATTTTATCTTCACAAACCAAACTCAAATGATGTCTGCATGAAGAGATAGAAGTTTGAAAACTTACCTCTTGCAGCTGGAGTCGTGTATGGAGTTTGAGCAACCTTTGTTATGGCTTGATAATTTCTATAGCTTGCCTGGACCTCCTTGAATGTGTTCCAACTCCTACTTTTCTTTGAGGATGGCTGGAACTCCCTACTCAAGTCAAATTGCAAGCTTCAGTTTTGAAAATGGTGGATTATGATGGAGGAGTTACAGTTAGGAAATGAGGGCCTGGATCACTTTGATATGATATATAAAAGGTGTTTGGATGATTAGTTTTCAAAACGCACGAGTGGAAATGAAGATGGTGAGTTTTTTGCTCAAAACTGTCAAGTTTGGGCAGTTCTGTGCAGCAAGATGCTTGGTTGTGTTTTAGGACTTGTGTAAACGTGTGTTGTGTTGCAATTGACTTGTTAATGTGTATGGAAAAGATTTCAACATAAAATCACTCCAGGCTTCTGAGTTATAGGGTAATGGCTCTATAACTTGCTTTCGAAGAAAAGTGAAATGACAAATCTCAAGTATTGTACAAGCATGTACTGAGCTTCTTCAGGCCTTAGACACCTTGATTTTGGTTTATAGGGGTTCTGTGTGCATAAAGAACAAGTTAGAAGCTCAAGACAAGTTGACTTTGTGATTAAAGCAACTTTTCAAGAATGGAATGGTAACTTTCTTCCTAAAATGGAAAATTGGCTTGGACAATGCTTGGAACACTTGGATAATAGCTTAAAAGCAAGTGTAATCTTCTGATTATGGAGATATCTTGAGGTTTAGAGGCCTTCAAAACAAGATTGTGCAACATAGGTTTGAAATTGAATTCTTGTTTATCACAAAATGCCTTGTAATTCCAATGACAAAACACCATCTTTATCTCTTCGATTCTCCCTACTCAAGAATGATCTCGAGGAGTTCTTGGACATTTTGGAAATATTGAAATATGCTCTACAACCCATATTTGAATTTATTTTGAAGATTACCTTTGGAACTATATGAAAAAGTACCATGAAGTTGAGTCAAAATCCTGACCAAATTAGGGCAAAATTTCACTAAGTGTTTAGTTTCATGACCATATGTTCTTGAAATTATAACTTGAGATCCAAGCACTTTTGGAAGAAGTTGTATTGAGAAAATATTTATATTTCATGGAGATCTATAAATTTCATGTTGGGAGTTTCTCTTGAATCATCTTGTATCATGGTGAAAATTTGTCTCAAAGTTATGAAAAAACATGAATTTTCAACACTTAGAAAAATTTCTAAGTTTTGAAATTTTGACTTTTCAAAATGAAATATTGAATTTTTGATTTCTTGATGAATAAGTTTCATATTTTGACATGTTTTGATGAATTATGATCTTTGGCACTTGAATTTGACCAAAAAGTCAAAGTTTGACTTTTCAGTATACAATTGACTTTTGATCAGTGGACTGCAAAATTCATCTGTCAATCCAATGGACTTGCAAAGTTTTGAACCATGTCATTAGGTCAAAATGATGTAATTGGACTCTTGAGATCATGCCTTAAACCAATTGACCATTTGATAGGTCAAGAACCAAGAATTGCCTTTTCCCAATCAAAACCCTAATTTTGACCATTTTGCCCTTTTGGAGATTTGATCAAATTTCTTGAGGAGTTATGGTCCAAACTTTATCAAATGATATATATATATATATATATATATATATATATATATATATATATATATATATATATATATATATATATATATATATATATGAGTTTATAATGTTGATATGGATAAAAAATTATGGAGTTTGACTGTAAATTGACCATAGTTGATTGATCAATTAACTGACCAAAAGTGTGATCCAATGTTTGAAACTTGACATGAGTGATCTTGGGGGTCCATAATGATCCATGAAAGTAATATGAAGCATTGATAGTTCAAAAATACTTGTGCAAACTCAAACCCTAATTTTGGTCATTAGTGCCTAAGGAGGTGTCTTGAGCTGATCAAACCCTAATGCAGTTTTGAGCCTAAGGAGATCTTGTGAGGAAATTCTTGATAAGTGAGAGGGAAAATTTTGGGGTACAACAGTTGCCCATGTTCAATATTCTTAAGCCTAAAGAGTGAGATTGGCGAGTTTCACCATTCGTGACTCGAAGGTGGAAGATGATTAGACACTAGAGTGCCCAGAAATTTGCACTTGGTGATGTGATTGTTGAGGGAGTGGGCTTAAAGATTCCATTTGTAGAGGTGATAGAAAGTTATAGGAGATGGGATTAAAGATGCCATCCAAAAGTGATTGTTTGTATTGTAATTTGTAAGCTGAAAGAATGAGTATCAGAATGGCGTCCGTGTCTGGAGCGTATCTGAACTGTATCTAAAAGTTGAATCTGAATGAGTATCAGAATGGAACCCGTATCTGGAGCGTATCTGAACTATATCTGAAAGTTGAATCTAAATGAGTATCAGGATGGCATCCATATCTGGAGCGTATCCGAACTGTATCTGAAAGTTGAAACTGAATGAGTATCAGAATGGCATCCGTGTCTGAAGCGTATCAGAACTGTATCTGGGAGCTGATGTTGAATGAGTATCAAAATAGCATCCGTGTCTGGAGCGTATCTGAAAGCTAGTTTTGAATGAGTATCAGAATGGCATCCGTGTCTGGAGTGTATCTGAACTGTATATGAAAATTGAATCTGAATGAGTATCAGAATGGCATCCGTGTCTAGAGCGTATATAAATTGTATCTGAAAACTCTGAACATTGTTAATGATAGTTGTTAATCTTATCCTGAAAAGGGTAAAATGTTGGCTAAAATGCAAAGTCATGTTGTATGAAATGTATGATATAATGCATTTGTCTTATCAATGTTTATGATATGCGGATGCAATGTATGCGTATGTGAGCTAGTCTATCGCGCTGTTTGTTGGATTAGGGAAAATAAACCCCTGAATGTTGCTGAGGATATGTAAGTCTTCATGTCTTGAAGTCGAAGTGTTGATGAATTTCCGTTTAGAGAAATAAACTCTGTTGTAAGGGAAATGCCATGTACTGCTTGGAGAATCTGTTTGGGGAATCTGGAGAAATTGAATGATTTCTACCCTGGATTGATAATTGGAAGCCTTGTTCCGCTAGGGATTAAACTGTACACTGCGGGGGATTTTTTATGGAAAATAACTTAGAGAGATTTCCCTATCTCTTAAATCTGTCAGTAATTTTCTTTTATTTTGTTTATTTGTAAACAGTAATTGTGTTCAAATGCATATGTTCAACAATGAATCATTGGACGTTTTTGTAAATAAAACATAAGTGTAACGAAAAACAGATAGTTTTTGCACTTTCAAGGAGATATCTTTGTATTGACTTTGAGTAAGTATTTTTGTACAATGAGACAAACATTCTAGTAAGAGAATGTCATCGTAAAAAATGAAAATTTGATACAAAGAAAAGATAGCCATGTGTAATAATCTTAAGGGGTTCCCATTATGCTATAGCCTTCGTGTCTCTGAGCGTCTTGTCCACTTGCTGCCTTGTCCAAAGTTGATTAGATTGATCAGAACCACTGAGTTTGTCAGTTGAAGCCAAAGGTCGTCCGTAAAGTGATTCAACGGGACATAGTCATACGCTTTAATTCCCTAAATTTTGCCTGGATTGCCCTTTCAGGTTTTTAGTCCACCGGGAAACCCTTTTTGGCCTAAGTCGCCCTTTCGGGTTTTCAACTTGCCGGGTGTACAGTTTTTTTTTTGTTTTTATCCCTAATTTTTGCCCGAACCTCTTTTGGTTCGCTAGGATGCCCTTGTTTTGCCTAGGTGTGCAACCTAGCGGGTCTCTTATGCGTAGTATCTTTTGACTATGTCTGCATTCGCAGGGTGTGGCAGGTCATCACCATCCATGGTAGTCAAGATCATTGCTCCACCAGAGAATATATTTTTGATTACAAATGGTCCTTCGTACGTAGGAGTCCATTTGCCCCTTGGATCACCTTGCGATAGTATGATGCGCTTGATCACCAGATCCCCGACTTGGTACACTTGGCGTCTGACCTTCTTGTTGAAAGCCTTGATCATTTGTTTTTGATACATTTGACCATGGCAAACATCAGTAAGCCTTTTCTCATCAATCAAGTTCAATTGATCAAGTCGAGTTTGGATCCAATCATCTTCATTCAGCCTTGCATCCTTCATAATTCTTAGAGAGGGGATCTGAACCTCAATAGGCATGATAGCTTCCATGCCGTATACCAAATAATAGGGTGTTTCCCCAGTCGATGTGCGAGATGTAGTACGATACCCGTGGAGAGCGAATGGTAACATCTCATGCCAGTAGTTGTATGTGACTGTCATTTTCTGTATGATCTTTTTAATGTTTTTATTTGCGGCTTCGACAACACCATTCATCTTTGGATGGTAAGGGGAAGAATTGTGATGTTGGATCTTGAATTGCTCGCACAGGCCGGTGATCATAGTATTGTTCATGTTCATACCATTGTTTGTAATGATACTCTCCGGGATACCATAATGACAAATGAGATTCTGCTTGATGAACCGGGCGACAACATTTTTGGTAACGGAAGCGAAAGAAGCTGCCTCCACCCACTTTGCAAAATAGTCAATGGTCACTAAGATGAAGCGGTGTCCATTGGAGGTTGTTAGCTTGATTTTCCAAATCATATCAATCCCCCACATAGAAAAAGGCCAAGGAGCCGTCAAGACATTCAGAGGAACCATAAGTACGTACACCTTGTCAGCATAAATCTGACACTTATGGAAGGTTCGAGAGTGTTGGTAACAATCTACTTCCATGGTAGACCAGTAATAGCCTGCCCATAGGATTTTCTTTGCCATCGTATGCCCACTGGAATGGGTGCCAAAAGTGCCTTCATGTAACTCATCCATGATCCTTTTAGCTTCAATCTTGTCTATGCGCCGAAGTAACACAAAGTCATGGTTGCGTTTGTAAAGAATGTCATTACTAAGGAAGAACTTAGCAGAGAATCTTCTTAAGAACTTCTTATCATTGATTGAAGCTCCTTCTGGATATTCTTGAGCCTTGAGATACCTCTTGACTTCGTGAAACCAAGCCTGGTCTACTACTTCTTCAGTATTAATCTCGTGACAGTGTGCTGGTTCATTCATCCGTTCGATGGTGATCTAGGGAGCCTCGTTATCCCAATTGAGTTTAAACATATATGACATTGTGGCTAGTGCGTCTGCTAGCTGATTTTCTTCTCGCGGGATATTCTCGAAGGCAATCTTCTCAAAATGTGGTAGCAATGTCAAAACATGTTCTTTATAAGGGATAAGGTTAGGGTGTTTGGTGTCCCATTCCCCTTTGATCTGACTGATGACCAAAGCTGAATCTCCAAATACATTCAAGGATTTTATCCCCAAGTCTATGGCAGCTCTGAGACCAAAGATGCATGCTTCGTATTCCGCCATGTTGTTTGTACAATTGAAGCAGAGTCTTACGGTAAAGGGAGTATGAAACTGTTTAGGAGATATGAGTACATCACCGATACCAAGTGCATTGGATGCCCCATCAAAGATCAGGGTCCATCGGGATCCTTGTTCAGGTCCGTCATATGGCCTGAATTCTTTACAGTTGTCTAACGTCAGGTGTCTTCATCCAGAAATTCGAACTTCATGGACTGGTAGTCTTCTACAGCTTGGTGAGCAAGATGATCAACTAATACACTACCCTTTATTGCTTTCTGGGTAGTATACTGTATGTCATATTCCATCAATATCATCTGCCATCTTGCTATTCTCCCAGAGAGAGCAGGCTTCTCGAAGATATATTTTATCGGATCCATTTTAGATATCAATAAGGTAGTATGGGTCATCATATACTGTCTTATCCGGTGAGCAGCCCATGCCAGAGCGCAGCAAGTTTTCTTGAGCAGTGAATATCTTGTTTCATAGTCGGTAAACTTTTTGCTCAGGTAATAAATAACGTGCTCTTTTCAGCCAGACTTGTCAGGCTACTCTAGCACATACCCCATTGAATTTTCTAAAACAGTTAGATACATGATTAATGGTCTTCCCTCGACTGGTGGCATTAAAATAGGAGGCTCTTACATGTATTCTTTGATCTTGTCGAAAGCAGTTTGGCATTCATCATTCCATTTGACTACTTGATCTTTCTTCAATAGTTTGAAGATTGGCACACAAGTAGCTGTCAGGTGAGAAATGAATATGGAAATATAGTTTAAACGTCCCAAGAATCCTCTGACTTCCTTCTCAGTACGAGGAGTAGACATCTCTTGTATCACTTTTACCTTGGCATGATCTTGTTCAATACCCTTGTTGCTGACGACGAAGCCTAGGAGTTTACCAGACCTTACTCCAAATGTGCATTTATTTGGGTTCAACCTTAGCTTGTACTTCTTTAGCCTCTCAAATAGTTTCTATAAATGATCAAGAAGCTCTTCTTCTGTTTGAGATCTAGCTATCATGTCGTCCACATAGAACTCTATTTCGTGATGTATCATGTCGTGAAATAAAGCTACCATGGCACGCTGATAGGTTTCCCCACAATACTAAATCCCGAATGGCATCACCTTGTAGCAGAATGTGCCCCACTGTATGACAAATGTTGTTTTCTCCATGTCCTCAGGTGCCATTTTGATTTGGTTGTAACCTGAGAAACCGTACATGAAAGAAAACACTTTGTGCTTTTCCGTATTGTCAACTAGGATGTCAATGTGGGGAAGTGGGAAATCATCCTTAGGGCTTGCCCTATTCAAATCTCTGTAGTCCATGCACATTTGTACCTTGCCGTCTTTCTTGGGCACGGGAACAACATTGGCAACCCATTGCAGATAGGAGGTGACGGCCAAGAATCCAGCGTTAAATTGTTTCATGACTTCTGCTTTAATCTTCTCTGAAATATATGTTCGCATTCGACGGACCTTTTGTTTTACTGGTGGACAATCCTCTTTTGTAGGCAGATGATGTACTACAATATCTGCATTAAGTCCCGACATGTCTTCATATAACCAGGCAAAGACCTCAACATACTCATGTAGCAACTAAATTATATGCTCCTTGACACTCGGTTCCAGATTGGCACCCACCTTGACTTCTTTTTTGTCTTCTTCGGTACCCAGTTTGATTGTGTCCACGGGTTCCTCGTGAGGCTGAATGGTTCTCTCTTCTTGCAGTAGTAATATGGAAAGTTCTCCTGGTACTTCACAATCTTCCTCATCTTTGTCTTCGGCTTGGTAGATTAGATTTTCAGAGTCACAGAAAGCCATAGCAGAACCGTTACCCATGGGATCCCGAATGGATGTAGACCTGCATTGTGAGTGTGAGTGTGTGTAAGGGTATAACTATCTTTTAAAGAAATGGAAAATGTAAAAAAGCAAAAACAACGAGCACAATGTTTGTATGCAAAACGTCCATGATTCATTGATGTCATATGGAAATGAGATGATAACCCTTACAAATGGACCATTGTGCCTCGGGTAAGACACAAGGTTTCAAGAGTTTGAATTGTTTTAATATTACAAATCCAACAAAATGTAAAGACAAATTACCGTGGGATAAAAGTGATAGGGACAAAATCTCTAGCCTCCAAGTTGCTGAGCCCTCCACTGACAGTTGGGAAGATCCAATCCTCCAGGTTGCAACCATCTTCATCATCCTCTACCACGTAGACTTCACGGTTGCTGATCTTTTGGGGTGGTCCTCCAGCACGAGCGCGGCGTACAACCTTCTGAGCACTTGAAGTGAAACCCAATCCAAACTTATCTGACTTGTATGGGATATCTGGGAGTTGTCCCCAAATAGTGCACCCACCTTCTTCTATCACTGTCTTTGCATCCTTCAAAGATGACATCCTGAGTGGATGCCTTGTGATCTTGGGAATAGCCTTAGTCACTGCGACATCTTACGGGACTTCTTCAAAGTGTTGGAATGGAGTTTCAATAAATTCACCATCTAATTCCACGTATCTGAAGGAATTGAGATGGTTGATCATATACTCTTCTTCTTCATGAACAGTGATGATCTTCCCTTGAATCAGATACTTTAGCTTTTGGTGCAACGTAGAAGTAACAACGCCAGCATTGTGGATCCATGGTCGGCCTAGCAAGCAGGAGTATGAAGGGCGGATGTCCATTACATAAAAAGTTGAATCGAATGTTTGAGTTCCAACCTTTATGGGGATATCCACTTCCCCATGCACCATCCTTTTCGAGCCGTTGAAATCCCTTACTACTATGTTGCTTGGTTTCAATGTCAATCCCTCACAGTCAAGCCTATCAAGAGCTTTTTTAGGCAATACATTCAGAGATGAGCCAGTGTCCATTAAAACATGAGCCAAGGTTGTGCCTCTACATTCAACTGAGACATGCAATGCCTCATTATGCTTCCTTCCTCTCGGTGTTAAATCAGCATCCGAAAAACCTAGACCATTATCTGCAGTTAAGCTGGCTACGCAGTCTTGGAACTGATCGACAAATGTCTCTTGGGGTACATGGGCAGTTTTCAGGAATTTTACCAAGGCTTTTGCATACGCCTCGGAACATAGTAGTATAGCCAGCATGGAAAGTTTAGATGGAGTTTTCCCAAGTTTCTCAACTACATCGTAGTCTCTTATTTTTATGATCTTTAGAATTTCCTCCATCTCTTTCTGGGAGGTCTCAGGGATAGCCAATGACTGAGCCTTCGTTCGAACAAGCTCAATCAAAATACTTTTACCTCGAGTCTCGGTTAACTCGGCAGCAGGAATGTCAGTAGGAGTGATAGCAGGGATTGTATCAGCTTTGTCAGTTGGAGTATTAGTGGAGATGATTGTAGGACTGGGAATAGCCTTCGGGGGAGAAACAACAACAGGAATGATCACGGGTCCAGAAATAGCTATTGGAGAAGCTATCTCTGGAGAGAAAACCCTTCCGCTTCAAGTGATCTTGCTTATTCCAGCGATATTACTGATATCAGAGACAACCTTCTCAGAACTTGAATCTTCGGAGGCTGACCAATCTTGCTTGATACCGTGGTAGTAGACATCCCCTCCATAATTCCATGGTATGGTTTTGTATGACGAATACGGGATTGGTCCAGGCATTGTAATTATCAAAGGAGTTGCTTTTGGAACTGATGTAATTCTAATGGGTCTTTTGGTGGAGACCCTGGAAGAATTGGTGGAAATGGTAATGATAGAAACATCTTTAAAAGGAACAGGTGGAACAGAAGTCTTTTCAAACAAAATTTCTTTGTTATCTATTAGACACTGAATGTTTGTTTTCAACAAAGGACAACTGGTTGGTGAGGACAAATAGAAATGACAACCTTCATTATTTCCTTGGAATACATTGGCATTTATAAGTTATTTTTGATAGTCAGGAGTGGGGTCATAAGTTCATCAACTGAAGTAACAAACATATCTTCCTCAATGGCGTTGGCATTATGGCCGTCTTTGGGCATAGGGGCAGAAATTACATTTGGCTTTTCGGGCGCATCAAATTAATCTCTTTGGCTTCAATGAGTTCTTGTACTTTGTTCTTTAGAGCCCAACAATTATTAGTGTCATGGCTGGGACTCTCAGAGTGGTATGCGTAGCGGGCATTAGGATGATAGTGAGGAGATGTTGTGTTTGGGTTTTTTGGAGCTTCTTTCAAAGTCACTAGGTTGGATCTTAATAGATGCGGAAATACTTGAGATAAGGTCATGTTAATTTTGGTGAATTGTCTGACTGGTCTTTCCATCCTTGGTTGGTTGTTTCTTTGCTGATCAGGCGCAGGTTTAGGAATCATAACAGCCGCCACCATTGGACGACGTTCGACCCTATCTTGATTTCTCTGAGGATAAACAACAACCACTTCTTTCTTTGTAATAAATGGCTTCCTTATAGCAGCAGAGGCTGTATCTTTCTGAATCTTTCCACTCTTTATCCCGGGTTCTACCCTCTTTCTGGTCAATATTAGTTCAGTAAAACCTGTCGATGAACTCCCAATTAGGTGATTGAAGAAGGGGACAAACAAGGTGCCCAAAAACATGTCTACTAATTCTCTTTCAGATAGGGGAGGTTGAACTCTTCCAGCCAAGTCTCTCCATTTTTACGCATAGTCCTTGACACCTTCATTGGAAACCATGGCCATACTCTAGAGTTGAGTACGGGTAGGCACAAGATCAGCATTGTATTGGTATTGTTTGAAAAAGTTGCAACATGGTCTTCCCAGTTATAAGCGTTGGCTCTTTCTCACTGATAAAACCAATCAAGTTGAGTTCCAGACAGACTATCTTGGAAGAAGTGTACCCATAAGTCTTTGTCAACGGTATGGGGTTGGATTTTCCTCACATAGGACCGGAGATGCATTTTAGGGCATGAAACTCCATTATATTTGGCGAACACAAGTGCTTTGTATTTTGGAGGAATGACAATCCCCGATACTAAACCCAATTCCTCAAAGTCCAAGCCAGGCACTTTTTGTATTTCCATTGCGCTCAAACGCTCTTCGAGATGTTTATACTTGTCATTAGCTTGAGGGTATTGTTCTTCAGAATTGTCTTCTTTTTCCTCGTCTTCTTTTGATTCTGACAGGACAACTGTTTCCTTGCCTTTCCCATCTTGATTTTCTCTCTCACAGGATGTTGTTGCAAAGTCTAGGGTCCTTCTTGTCTGCCCATGAAATCTTCTTCCCATGTTTAGGACTCCGGTTACCTTCTTTGTCTTCTTTTTCTTTTCCTCAGCCAGCAAAGTCTTCAACTCTTCTTGTCCTTTGGCCATAGTTAAGAACAACTGTTGAAATTGTGCATTTGGAGCTTGGAGATCCTTCACCGTTTGCTCGAGATCCATCTTATTGAAATAAACAGTAGAGAGATGAGGAGACTTGTTACAAGAAACCTGCTTATGTTATGATGAATGGTAAATGCGTATGCAATGATTTCAAGGATTTGAAGATTCAAATTCGTTTTAGACAAAAAGGAAACACAAGTTATATTAATAGATTAAAGCTTGAGTACAATAATTCCTTCTTTGGCAAAATAAATACAAGAAACTCTAATATAAAAAGGTAGTGCGCATGCTCTTTGGTGCAGTGTAGGTATTCAGAGTCTTCTCCTCATGAAGTAGCCTAGTGAGTTCCAAAACCTTCTTCTCGCTTGCATATAATTGGGCTTCGAAAGTATCTCGCTCCCCCTTGAGTTGTATCCAATCTCTTTGTAGGTCTTCAAGAGAGGTGGGCATGTCAGGATGTAGGATAGTATATGGAACATCTCCTTCTACGACAGGCTCAACAATTACCGGGAGAATGGAGGGATAAGGCATCATCAGACTTTGAAAATGAGTTCATACCCATTTGAGGTAAGGCTCAAGAGGGATGGAATTATTATGCCCCAATGTCTTGCTATCTACCTTGTTTAACATCCTCCAAGCTCGGATAAATCTCTGGCGAAGACCTTGATCGTCATTGTCATAGTCAAATACCAAACCTTAAATCAGGATCTCGTGCGGACCATCCCTTCGGGCATAACCAAACTGTCTTAAGGCTAAGCAGGGGTTGTAGGTGATTCCTCCCCTAATGCCAAGCAAAGGGACATTAGGAAATTCTCCACAACGGTTGACAATAGTAACATTCTCTATGGATCTGGGGCACCAATGAATGTCTGAATGTTTCAGCGTCATCAACCTTTGTGACCACCTTGAACCTTGCTCATTCTTTAATACAGATTGGGAAGATGATAAATAAACCATCTTGCCAAGAGAGGATTGCAACACATAAGAACACCTATTTTCCTCATTGTGCGAGTGTGAAAAGAATGTAGGATGTCTACTAGCAATGTAGGCACCGGGTTGCGGGATATGAAGATTTTGACGGCGTTCACATCTATGAGTTGGTCAGGATTTGGAAACAAAACCATCTAATAGATGAGGAGAGCCACAATTTCCTCAAAGGCTTGCAAATCCAAGGAGTTCCAACAGTTTTGGGCTTTCTCGAACAAGAACTTTGCTAGGAAACCTTTGACTCCACTTCTTGTTTCCTAATGAGTTGTGACATCAGATGAGTGCAAGTGTAGAGCTTGAGCAATCTCTTCTGGCTTTAGGTCTCTTTTCGTACCGTTGAAAGGTAGTTTATTGAGAATGGGAATCCTCAAGAGTCAGGAGAATTCTTCCAAAATAGGCACAAGTTGATAGTAAGGAAATGTGAAGCAATGTTGTAAAGGATCAAAGAACTGAAAGAGCACTTTCATCATGTCCTCATCTGTGTTGGAGGTGACCAAGTTGAGTAGGCAACCATGTCTCTAGGTAAACGGAGAGTTTTCAGGAATCCTTGAAGCTAGCTCCCTAAGTTGTGGAGGGATCCTTACAATATTGACTTGAATAGTTTTCCTGCGAAGAGAATCCATATCCTACAAATCAAGAACAAAGATGAATCCCAAAAATCCTTGAAATGGTTAGTGAATGTATATGATGTTATGATTTTCATGATGTTATGTACAAGTATGTATATACAAACAAAACAAACAAGCCCTTAGGTTTAGGCTTGCATGGAGTCTCATAGGTAAGTACCCTTTTGAAGTTTAGTTGGTTCAACCTGTCATAGTAATAGTAACCGGGTTTTAAGGAGCTCAATATCACCCGTTTGTTTCCTTGGTCATTGTTTCAGCACAAGCCTCTTTAATGGCGACCGAAGAAACCAAACCTCAATGAGTGTAGTATCGAGTATCTTCTAACTTCCGACTGCACCAAAGCCGGTCATCTCACTACATCCTAATGGCCAAGTTGGTCAAGTAAAGGTTCTAAAAGTTCATTAGTGCTTCATGACATCACTCCGCGGCCCCGTATTCTCTTTGATTGACTCAAAGGCTACCGGTACCCACAAATATGTCATACTAACATAGATATTTCTTGGACCATGTCGGTATACCCCACACAGTTTCCACAATGTATTGCTACTTACCTATAAGGTATCCCAAATCCGGGTAGAAGATTCAAATCCAAACAAAGAACCATAATGTAAAGCATACAAGTCAAACAATGCAAGCAAGTAAATGTGATCTAACCCTAAGGTAACCCCACTTTTAGAATCATCCCCAGCAGAGTCGCCAGTTATGTGATACGGTGGGAAAACTGACTTGAGGGTTTTTGCGTTTGATCGCAAATGTTGCGGTTAGCAAGAGTAGCCACCAACTTTTATGTTATCCAAAAGGAAAGGTGAAAAAGAACAGGAAAGACCTTTGAGATTATTTCTTGAGTTCGGGGGATAGATTATGAAAAGGGAAGATATTAGAACCCTTTTCATCCATAGTTTTCCATGGGATCATAGTTACTTGCTAGATCACTTGCTTTTGTTTGAAATTATGCTTTGTGTGGTTTTTGAAAGTATTTTGTAGAGAGACCATCGTTTAGGAAATCTTTGTAATTATTCTCGTTCGTAAGAATGTATAAAAAGATGTTGATCTTTTGAAAATGTTTTTAAGTTTGTAAAATGTTTTGAAATGTGTAGGTGTTTGTTTTGAAAATAGCAAGGATGTTTTGTTTGAAATTGAGCAAGTAATTAAGAGCATTCTACCTACTCAAAAGTCTTTTATGTTCATTTCCTATTTCCTTTGACATTGTCATCTTACCATTGATTTGGTAAGTAACCCTATCTTTGGATGTAAACGGGACGGGCGTGGGTCATCGTATAACCATGATTAACAATGTTGCAAGGTATCTTAGCATTCTTTTTGAGGGACTTAAGATCACTTGTAAGGAAACTTAAATAGCGTCATCGAGGGACTATGATCTTGTATTTTTGCTTGTTTTTGCTAAGATACCTCACATGCGTAATATGATCATTTTGTATAAGGCAACCAAGTGGGATCACCCTAGGGGTGCTTGTGTGCAAGTGTGTTGTTTTCATGCTTATTTTTGTATTGAATTAGGGTTTTCTAAGTGTTTAATTTAGTCTTTCCATAACAACCCTAATTACTAGCATGTTATATGAAAGCGATAAATTGCGAAATTTAAAGTTACTACGCTATTACAACATATATGGGGAAGGGGTGTACAATTTGTAAATGGGGATTGCAAGAAATTAAAACCCTAATTAATCTATTACAACCAAATTGAATTTATACAAGAATTGAAATGAATAATGCACAAGATGAATTAAATATGCAAGAAGATAAATGTGAAGAAGAATGAATATTTTGTTTGATGTTTTATGAAAAGGAATTTTACCTTAACCTAATAAAATAAAGAAAATAAATTATTAAGTTTGAAAATATTGAGAAAAGATTTTAGATGAAAACCCTAATTCTATTAATCAAAAGAAAATAAGTTTAAGAAAAGTATTTTTTTTTCGGCAATTTTTTTATCTTGAAAATATTTATAGCATTATAAAATATTTTTTAGTCTTTTTGGTATTAAAATAATATATTTTGAATGGTGTGAAGAAAAATAAATAAATAATACAATATTAATCAAGTTTACAAGATTTACTTAAATAAATAAATAAAGTATGAAGAATAAAAAAAAATTGTTTATGGAAAAATCAAATAAAATAAGTCAAAATATAAAATATCATTTTTTGCATTTTTATCATTTTTAGTATTTAGAAAATATATTTGAGAAAATAAATAAAATAAAAAATGAAGAAATAAAATAAAATTGGGTCAGGGTGCAAATATGAAACAGGGGGGAGTAATGTTAGAAAAAAGTTAGCCCCAGGAGGAGGAAGGCCCATGCACGCTGGAAGGAACAAAAAAATGTAAAAATGAGAGAAAAAAGCAAAAGGCAGCACGCCCTGAGGTTCGAACCCATGACCTCCTGATTACCACCACGCTGCCTTACCACTGGGGTGGCTATACATCCGTTAATACAAATGAAACAATAAATATGTAAGACAAAATATGTTCTGAAGACTTCATCTTCAACCTCCAGCCAAAAGACCTTTATCTTCTTCATCTCTCAACAAAAATGAAAAGTTCAAACATGAAAGTTGTGGCATTTTTCCCCACGAATCCAAACATGTAAACAACTTAATCTATCAGTCAAAAATAAATGAGAATTTTTCTAGCCCTAATTCAAAACCTAAAAATTTCAGAAAACTTCAACCCTAAAATTCTCTAAGCTCAAGCCATATAAATGTAAACTATGGATATCTACAGCTTCGTGGCAATGATATCTACATTTTATCTTCACAAACCAAACTCAAATGATGCCTTTATGAAGAGATATAAGTTTGAAAACTTACCTCTTGCAGATGGAGTCGTGTATGGAGTTTGAGCAACCTTTGTGATGGCCTGATGATTTCTATAGCTTGCCTGGACCTCCTTGAATGTGTTCCAACTCCTACTTTTCTTTGAGGATGGCTGGAACTCCCTACTCAAGTCAAGTTGCAAGCTTCAGTTTTGAAAATGGTGGATGATGATGGAGGAGTTACAGTTAGGAAATGAGGGCCTTGATCACTTTAATATGATATATAGAAGGTGTTTGGATTATTAGTTTTCAAAACGCACAAGTGAAAAATGAAGATGGTGAGTTTTTTGCTCAAAACTATCAGGTTTGGGCAGTTTTGTGCAACAAGATGCTTGGGAGTGTTTTAGGACTTGTGTAAACATGTGTTGTGTTGCAATTGAATTTGTTAATATGTATGGAAAAGATTTCAGCACAAAATCACTCCAGGCTTCTGAGTTATAGGGTTATGGCTCTATAACTTGCTTTTGAAGAAAAGTGAAATGACAAATCTCAAGTATTGTACAAGCATGTCCTGAGCTTCTTCAGGCCTTAGACACCTTGCTTTTGGTTTATATGGGTTGTGTATGCAGAAAGAACAAGTTAGAAGCTCAAGACAAGTTGACTTTGTGATTAAAGCAACTTTTCAAGAATGGAATGGTAACTTTCTTCCTAAAATGACAAATTGGCTTGGACAATGCTTGGAACACTTGGATAATAGATCAAAAGCAATTATAATCTTCTAATTATGGAGAGATATTTAGGTTTAGTGGCCTGCAAAACAATATTGTGCAGCATAGGTTTGAAATTGAATTCTTGTTCATCACAAAATGCCTTGTAATTCAAGTGACAAAACACAAACTCCATCTCTTTGATTCTCCCTACTCAAGAATGATATCAAGGAGTTCTTGGACATTTTGGAAAGCTTGAAATGTGATATACAATCCATATTTGAATTTATTTTGAAGATTCCCTTTGTAACTATATGAAAAAGTGCCATGAAGTTGAGTCAAAATCCTGACCAAATTAGGGCAAAATTTCACTAAGTGTTTAGTTTCATGACCATATGTTCCTGAAATTATAACTTGAGATCCAAGAACTTTTGGAAGAAGTTTTGTGAAGAAAAGTTGTATATTTCATGGATATCTACAACTTTCATGTTGGGAGTTTTTCTTGAATCATCTTATATCATGGTGAAAATATGGCTCAAAGTTAGGAAAAAACATGAATTTTTAACACTTAGAAAAATTTCTAAGTTTAGAAATTTTGACTTTTCAAAATGAAATATTGACTTTTTGATTTATTGATGAATAAGTTTCATATTTTTACATGTTTTGATGAATTATGATCTTTGGCACGTGAATTTGACCAAAAAGTCAAAGTTTGACTTTTCAGTATACAGTTGACTTTTGATCAGTTGACTGCAAAATTCATCTGTCAATCCAATGAACTTGCAAATTTTTGAACCATGTAATTAGTTAAAAATTATGTAATTGGACTCTTGAGATCATGTCTTAAACCAATTAACCATTTGCTAGGTCAAGAACCAAGAATTGGCTTTTCCCAGTCAAAACCCTAATTTTGACCATTTTGCCCTTTTGGAGATTTGATCAAATTTCTTGAGGAGTTATGGTCCAAACTTGATCAAATGATACATATGAGTTTATAATTTTGATATGGATAAAAAATTATGGAGTTTGACTGTAAATTGGCCATAGTTGACTTTTCCCCCAATAAAGTTGATTTTTAGGTCAACTGCTCAATTGACTGATCAAAAGTTTGATCCAAAGCTTGAAACTTGACATGAGTGATCTTGGGGGTCCATAATGGTCCATGAAAGTAATATTAAGCATTGATACTTCAAAAATCCTTGTGCAAACTCAAACCCTAATTTTGGTCATCAGTGCCTAATGAGGTGTCTTGAGCTGATCAAACCTTAGTGCAGTCTTAAGCCCAATGAGATCTTGTGAGAAAATTATTGATAAGTGAGAGGGTAAATTTTGTGGTACAACATCTGCCCATGTTCAATCTTCTTAAGCTTTAAGAGTTAGATTGACGAGTTTCGCCATTCGTGACTCGAAGGTGGAAGATGATTGGACACTAGAGTGCCCAAAAATTTGCACTTGGTGATGTGATGGTTGAGGGAGTAGGCTTAAAGATGCCATTTCTAGAGGTGATAGAAAGTTGTAGGATATGGGATTAAAGATGCCATCCAAAAGTGATTGTTTGTATTGTAATTTGTAAGCTGAAAGAATGAGTATCAGAATGGCGTACGTGTCTGGAGCGTATCTGAACTGTATCTGAAAGTTGAATCTGAATGAGTATCGGAATGTCATCCATATATGGAGCATATCTAAATTGTATTTGAAAGTTAAATATGAATGAGTATCAGGATAGCATCCGTATTTGGATCGTATCATAACTGTATCTGAAAGTTGAAATTGAATGAGTATCAGAATGGTATCTGTGTCTAGAGCGTATCTGAACTGTATCTGGGAGCTGATGTTGAATGAGTGTCATAATGGAATCCGTGTCTGGAGAGTATCTGAACTGTATCTGAAAGCTGGTTTTGAATGAGTATCAGAATGGCATCCGTGTTTGGAGTGTATCTGAAAATTGAATCTGAATGAGTATCAGAATGGCATCCGTGTCTGGAGTGTATCTGAACTGTATCTGAAAACTCTGAACATTGTTAACAGTAACTGTTAATCTTATCCTGAAAAGGGTAAAATGTTAGCTAAAATGCAAAGTCATGTTGTATGAAATGTATGATATAATGCATTTGTCTTATCATTGTTAATGATATGAGGATGCAATGTATGCGTATGTGAGCTAGTCTATCGCGCTATTTGTTGGATTGGGGAAAATAAACCCCTGAATGTTGTTGAGGATATGTAAGTATTCATGTCTTGAAGTTGAAGTGTTGATGAATTTTCGTTTAGAGAAATAAACTCTGTTGTAAGGGAAATGCCATGTACTGCTTGGAGAATCTGTTTGGGGAATCTGGAGAAATTGGATGATTTCTACCGGGGATTGATAATTGGAAGCCTTGTTCCGCTGGGGATTAAAATGTAAACTGCGGGGGATTTTTATGGAAAATAACTTAGAGAGATTTCCCTATCTCTTAAAGCCTCCAGTAATTGTCTTTTATTTTGTTTATTTGTAAACATTAATCGTGTTCAAATGCATATGTTCAATAATGAATCATTGGACGTTTTTGTAAACAAAACATAAGGGTAACGAAAAACAGATAGTTTTTTGAAATTCCAAGGAGATATCTTTGTATTGACTTTGAGTAAGTATTTTTGTACAATGAGACAAACATTCTAGTAAGAGAATGTCATCGTAAAAAATGAAAATTTGATACGAAGAAAAGATAGCCACGTGTAATACTCTCAAGGGGTTCCCATTTTGCTATAGCCTTCGTGTCTCTGAGCGTCTTGTCCACTTGCTGCCTTGTCCAAAGTTGATTAGATTGATCAGAACCACTGAGTTTGTCAGTTGAAGCCAAAGGTCGTCCGTAAAGTGATTCAACGAGACATAGTCATACACTTTAATTCCCTAACTTTTGCCTGGACTGCACTTTCAGGTTTTCAGTCCACCGGGAAACCCTTTTTTGCCCAAGTCGCCATTTCGGGTTTTCAACTTGCCGGGTGTTCAGATTTTTTTTGTTTTTATCCCTAATTTTTGCCCGAACCTCTTTTGGTTCGCCGGGATGCCCTTGTTTTTCCTAGGTGTGTCAACCTAGCGGGTCTCTTATGTGTAGTATCTTTTGACTATGACTGCGTTTGCAGGGTGTGGCAGGTTGTCACCATCCATGGTAGTCAAGATCATTGCTCCACCAGAGAATATATTTTGGATTACAAATGGTCCTTCGTACGTAGGAGTGCATTTGCCCCTGGGATTACCTTGCGGTAGTATGATGCGCTTGATCACCATATCCCCGACTTGGTACACTTGGCATCTGACCTTCTTGTTGAAAGCCTTGATCATGCTTTTTTTATACATTTAACCATGGAAAGCAGTAAGCCTTTTCTCATCAATCAAGTTCAATTGATAAAGTCGAGTCTGGATCCAATCGTCTTCAATCAGCCTTGCAGCCTTCATAATTCTTAGAGAGGGGATCTGAACCTCAATAGGCAAGACACCTTCCATGCCGTATACCAAAGAATAGGGTGTTTCCCCGGTCGATGTGCGAGCTGTAGTACGATACCCGTGGAGAGCGAATGGTAACATCTCATGCCATTCTTTGTATGTGATTGTCATTTTCTGTATGATCTTTTTAATGTTTTTATTTGCGGCTTCGACAACACCATTCATCTTTGGCCGGTAAGGGGAAGAATTGTGATGTTGGATCTTGAATTGCTTGCACAGGGAGGTGATCATAGTATTGTTCAGGTTCGTACCGTTGTCTGTAATGATCCTCTCCGGGATACCATAACGACAAATGAGATTCTACTTGATGAACCGGGCGACAACATTGTTGGTAACGGAAGCAAAAGAAGCTTCCTCCACCCACTTTGTAAAATAGTCAATGGCCACTAGGATGAAGCGGTGTCCATTGGAGGCTGTTGGCTTGATTTCCCCAATCATATCAATCCCCAACATAAAAAAGGGACAAGGAGCCGTCAAGACATTCAAAGGAACCAGAGGTACGTGCACCTTGTCAGCATAAATCTGACACTTATGGAAGGTTCGAGAGTGTTGATAACAATCAGCTTCCATGGTAGACCAGTAATAGCCTGCCTGTCGATTTTCTTTGCCATCATATGCCCACTGGAATGGGTGCCAAAAGTGCCTTCATGTAACTCGGCCATGATCCTTTTAGCTTTAATCTTGTCTACGCATCGAAGTAATACAGAGTCATGGTTGCGTTTGTAAAGAATGCCATTACTAAGGAAGAACTTAGCAGAGAATCTTCTTAAGAACTTCTTATCATTGATTGAAGCTCCTTCTGGATATTCTTGAGCCTCGAGATACCTCTTGACTTCGTAAAACCAAGGTTAGTCCACTACTTCTTGAGTATTAATCTCGTTACAGTGTGCTGGTTCATTCATTCGTTCGATGGTGATCTGGGGAGCCTCGTTATTCCAATTAAGTTTAAACATAGATGACATTATGGCTAGTGCGTCTGCTAGCTGATTTTCTTCTCGCAGGAAATTCTCAAAGGTAATCTTCTCAAAATATGGTAGCAATGTCAAAACATGTTCTTTATAAGGGATAAGGTTAGGTTGTTTGGTATCCCATTCCCCTTTGATCTGACTGATGACCAAAGCTGAATCTCCAAATACATTCAAGGATTTGATCCCCAAGTCTATGGCAGCTCTGAGACTAAAGATGCATGCTTCGTATTCCACCATGTTATTTGTACAATTGAAGCAGAGTCTTGCGGTAAAGGGAGTATAACACCCTTCAAGAGATATGAGTACAACACCGATACCATTGCCAAGTGCGTTGGATTCCCCATCAAAGAACAGGGTCCATCGGGATCCTTGTTCAGGTCCGTCATATGGCCTGAATTCTTTACAGTTGTCTAACGTCATGATTTCTTCACCCAGAAATTCAAACTTCATGGACTGGTAGTCTTCTACAGCTTGGTGAGCAAGGTGATCAGCTAATACACTGCCCTTTATTTCTTTCTGGGTAGTATACTGTATGTCATATTCCGTCAAGATCATCTGCCATCTTGCTATTCTCCCAGAGAGAGCAGGCTTCTCGAAGATATATTTTATCGGATCCATTTTAGATATCAACAAGGTAGTATGGGTCAACATATCCTGTCTTAGCTGGCGAGCAGCCCATGCCAGAGCGCAACAAGTTTTCTCGAGTAGTGAATATCTTGTTTCACAGTCGGTAAACTTTTTGCTCAGGTAATAAATAGCGTGCTCTTTTCGGCCAGACTCGTCATGCTGCCCCAACACACACCCCATTGAATTTTCTAAAACAGTTAAATACATGATTAATGGTATTCCCTTGACTGGTGGCATTAAAACATGAGGCTCTTACAGGTATTCTTTGATCTTGTCGAAAGCAGTTTGGCATTCATCATTCCATTTAACTACTTGATATTTCTTCAATAGTTTGAAGATTGGCTCACAAGTAGCTGTCAGGTGAGAAATGAATATGGATATGTAGTTTAAACGTCCCAAGAATCCTCTGACTTCCTTATCAGTACGAGGAGCATGCATCTCTTGTGTCTCTTTTACCTTGGCAGGATCTACTTCAATACCCTTGTTGCTGACGACGAAGCCTAGGAGTTTACCAGACCTTACTCCAAACATGCATTTATTTGGGTTTAACCTCAGCTTGTACTTCTTTAGCCTCTCAAACAGTTTCTGTAAATGATCAAGATGCTCTTCTTCTGTTTGAGATCTAGCTATCATGTCATCCACATAGACCTCTATTTCGTGATGTATCATGTCGTGAAATAAAGCTACCATGTCATGCTGATAGGTTGCCCCAACATTCTTCAGCCCGAATGACATCACCTTGTAGCAGAATGTGCCCCATTGTGTGACAAATGTTGTTTTCTCCATGTCCTCAGGCACCATTTTGATTTGGTTGTAACCTGAGAAACCGTACATGAAAGAAAACACTTTGTGTTGTGCCGTATTGTCAACTAGGATGTCAATGTGGGGAAGTGGGAAATCATCCTTAGGGCTTTCCCTATTCAAATCTCTGTAGTCCATGCACATTCGTACCTTGCCGTCTTTCTTGGACACAGGAACAACATTGGAAACCCATTGAGGATAGGAGGTGACGGACAATAATCCAATGTTAAATTGTTTCATGACTTATGCTTTAATCTTCTTTGACATATCTGATCGCATTCGACAGATCTAGCTATCATGTCGTCAACATAGACCTCTATGTCGTGATGTATCATGTCGTGAAATAAAGCTACCATGTCATGCTGATAGGTTTCCCCAGCATTCTTCAGCCCGAATGACATCACCTTGTAGCAGAATGTGCCCTACTATGTGACAAATGTTGTTTTCTCCATGTCCTCAGGCGCCATTTTGATTTGGTTGTAACCTGAGAAACCGTACATGAAAGAAAACACTTTGTGATGTGCCGTATTGTCAACTAGGATGTCAATGTAGGGAAGTGGGAAATCATCCTTAGGGCTTGCCCTATTCAAATCTCTGTAGTCCATGCACATTCGTACCTTGCCGTCTTTCTTGGACACGGGAACAACATTGGAAACCCAATGAGGATAGGAGGTGACGGACAATAATCCAGCGTTAAATTGTTTCATGACTTCTGCTTTAATCTTCTCTGACATATCTGGTCGCATTCGATAGACCTTTTGTTTTACTGGTGGACAATCCTCTTTTGTAGGCAGACGATGTACCACAATATTTACATCAAGTCCCGACATGTCTTCATATGGCCAAGAAAAGACCTCAACATACTCGTGTAGCAACTGAATTAGATGCTCCTTGACACTCGGTTCCAGATTTGCACGCACCTTGACTTCTTTTTTGTCTTCTTCGATACCCAGGTTGATTGTGTCCACGGGTTCCTCGTGAGGCTGAATGGTTCTCTCTTCTTGCAGTAGTAATCTGGCAAGTTCCCCTGGTACTTCACAATCTTCCTCACCTTCATCTTTGGCTTGGTAGATTAGATTTTCAGAGTCACAGAAAGCCATAGCAGAATCGTTACCCATGGGATCCCGAATGGATGTAGACTTGCATTGTGAGTGTGAGTGTGTGTAAGGGTATAACTATCTTTGAAAGAAATGAAAATGTAAAAAATCAAAAACAATGAGCACAAAGTTTGTATGCAAAACGTCCATGATTCATTGATGTCATATGGAAATGAGATAATAACCCTTACAAATAGACCATTGTGACTTGGGTAAGACATAAGGTTTTAAGAGTTTGAATTGTTTTAATATTACAGATCCAACAAAATGTAAAGACAAATTACTGTGGGATAAAAGTGATCGGGACAAAATCTCTAGCCTCCCAATTGCTGTACCCTCCACTGACAGTTGAAAAGATCAAATCCTCCAAGTTGCAACCATCATCATCATCCTCTACCGCGTTGACTTCACGGTTGCTGATCTTCAGGGGTGGTCCTCCAGCACGAGCGCGGCGTACGACCTTCTGAGCACTTGAAGTGAAACCCAAGCCAAACTTATCTGACTTGTATGGGATATCTGGGAGTTGTCCCTAGATAGTGCACCCACCTTCTTCTATCACTGCCTTTGCATCCTTCAAAGATGACATCCTAAGTGGAGGCCTTGTGATCTTGGGAATAGCCTTAGTCACTGCGACATCTTATGGGACTTTTTCAAAGTGGTGGAATGGAGTTTCAATAAATTCACCATATAATTCCATGTATCTGAAGGAATTGAGATGGTTGATCATATACTCTTCTTCTCCATGAACAGTGATAATCTTCCCTTAAATCAGATACTTTAGCATTTGGTGCAACGTAGAAGTAACAGCGCCAGCATTGTGGATCCATGGTCGGCCTATCAAGCAGGAGTATGAAGGGCGGATGTCCATTACATAAAAAGTTGAATCGAATGCTTGGTTTCCAACCTTTATGGGGATATCCACTTCCCCATGCACCATCCTTTTAGAGCCGTTAAAAGCCCTTACTATTATGTTGCTTGGTTTCAGTCAATCCCTCACAGTCAAGCCTATCAAGAGCTTTTTTAGGCAATACATTCAGAGATGAGCCAGTGTCCACCAAAACATGAGCCATGGTTGTGCCCCTACATTCAACTGAGACATGCAATGCCTCATTATGCTTCCTTCCTCTTGGTGTTAAATCATCATCCAAAAAACCTAGACCATTATCTGCAGTTAAGCTGGCTACGGGGTCATGAAACTGATCGACAGATGTCTCTTGGGGTACGTGGGCAGTTTTCAGGAATTTTACCAAGGCTTTTGCATGCGCCTCGGAACATAGTAGTAAAGCCAGGATGGAAATGTTAGATGGAGTTTTCCCCAGTTGCTCAACTACATCGTAGTCGCTTCTTTTTATGATCTTTAGAATTTCCTACATCTCTTTCCGGGAGGTCTCAGGGATAGCCAATGACTGAGCCTTCGCCCGAACAGGCTCAATCAGAATACTTTTACCTTGAATCTCGGTTAACTCGGCAGCAGGAATGTCAGTAGGAGTGATAGTAGGGATTGTATTAGATTTCTCAGTTGGAGTATTAGTGGAGATGATTGTAGGACTGGGAATAGCCTTCGGGGGAGAAACAACAATAGGAATGATTACGGGTCTAGAAATAGCTTTTGGAGGAGCTATCTCTGGAGAGAAAACCCTTCCGCTTCGAGTGATCTTGCTTGTTCCGGCGATATTACTGATATCGGAGTCAACCTTCTCAGAACTTGAATCTTCGGCGGCTGACCAATCTTGGTTGATACGTGGTAGTAGACATCCTCTCCATAATTCCATGGTATGGTTTTGTCTGACGAATACGAGATTGGTCCAGGCATTGTAATTATCAAATGAGTTACTTTCAGAACTGATGTAATTCTAACGGTTCTTTTGATGGAGACCCTGGAAGAATTGGCAGAAATGGTAATGATAGAAACATCATTAAAAGGAACAGGTGGAACATAAGTCTTTTCAAACAAAATTTCTTTGTTATCTATTAGACACTGAACGCCTGTTTTCAACAAAGGACAGCTGGTTGGTGAGGACAAAAAGAAATGACAGCCTTCATTACAGCCTGGGAATACACTGAAATTTACTAAGTACTTTTTTATAGTAAGGAGTGGGGTCATAAGTTCATCAACTGAAGTAACAAACATATCTTCCTTAATGGCTTTGGCATTTTGGCCGTGTTTGGGCATAGGGGCAGAAATGACATTTGCCTTTTCGGGCACATCGAATTCAATCTCTTTGGCTTCAATAAGGTCTTGTACTTTGTTTTTTAGAGCCCAACATTTATTAGTGTCATGGCCGGGACTCTCAAAGTGGTATGTGCAGTTGGCATTAGGTTGATAGTGAGGAGATGTTGTGTTAAGGTTTTTTGGAGCTTCTTTCAAAGTCACCAGGTTGGATCTTAATAGATGCGGCAATACTTGAGATAGGGTCATGTTAATTCTGGTGAATTGTTTGACTGGTCTTTCCATCCTTGGTTGGTTGTTTCTTTGCTGATCAGGCGCAGGTTTAAGAATCTCAAGAACCGCCACCATTGGATGGCGTTCAGCCCTATCTTGATTTCTCTGAGGATAAACAACAACCACTTCTTTCTTTCCGATAAATTATAGCAGCAGAGGATGTATCTTTCTGAATCTTTCCACTCTTTATCCCGGCTTCTACCCTCTCTCCGGTCAATATTAGTTCAGTAAAACCTGTCGATGAACTCCCAATTAGGTGATTGAAGAAGGGGCCAAACAAGGTGCCCAAAAACATGTCTACTAATTCTCTTTCAGATAGGGGAGGTTGAACTCTTCCAGCCAAGTCTCTCCATTTTTGCGCATAGTCCTTGAAACCTTCATTGGAAACCATGGCCATACACTGGAGTTGAGTACGGGTAGGCACAAGATCAACATTGTATTGGTATTGTTTGTAAAAAGATGTAGCAAGGTCTTCCCAGTTATGAATGTTGGCTCTTTCTAACTGATAAAACCAATCAAGTTGAGTTCCAGACAGACTGTCTTGGAAGAAGTGTACCCATAAGTCTTTGTCAGCGGTATGGGGTTGGATTTTCCTCACAGAGGACCGGAGATGTATTTTAGGGCATGAAACTCCGTCATATTTGGCGAACACAGGTGTTTTGAATTTTGGAGGAATGAGAATCCCCGATACTAAACCCAATTCCTCAAAGTCCAAGCCAGGCACTTTTTGTATTTCCATTGTGCTCAAACGCTCTTCAAGATGTTTATACTTGTCATTAGCTGGAGGGTATTGTTCTTCAGAATTGTCTTCTTCTTCCTCTTCCTCTTCTGATTCTGACAGGACAACTGTTTCCTTGCCTTTCCCATCTTGATTTTCTCTCTCACCGGATGTTGTTGCAAAGTCTAGGGTCCTTCTTGTCTGCCCATGAAATCTCCTTCCCATGTTTAGGACTTCGATTACCTTCTTTGTCTTCTTTTTCTTTTCCTCAACCAGCAAAGTCTTCAACTCTTCTTGTCCTTTGGCCATAGTTAAGAACAACTGTTGAAACTGTGTATTTCGAGCTTGGAGATCCTTCACCGTTTGCTCGAGATCCATCTTACTGAAATAAACAGTAGAGAGATGAGGAGACTTGTTACAAGAAACCTGCTTATGTTATGATGAATGGTAAATGCGTATGCAATGATTTCAAGGATTTGAAGATTCAAATTCGTTTTAGACAAAAAGGAAAAACACGTTATATTAATAGATTAAAGCTTGAGTACAATAATGCCTTATTGGGCAAAACAAATACAAGAAACTCTAAGATAAAAAGGTTGTGTGCATCCTCTTTGGTGCAATGTAGGCATTCAGAGTCTGTTCCTCATGAAGTAGCCTAGTGAGTTCCAAAACCTTCTTCTCGCTTGCGTAGAATTGGGCTTCGAAAGTATCTCGCTCCCCCTTAAGTTGTATCCAATCTCTTTGTAGGTCTTCAAGAGAGGTGGGCATGTCAGGATGTAGGATAGTATATGGAACATCTCCTTCCACGACAGGCTCAACGATTACGGGGAGAATGGTGGGATAAGGCATCATCAGACTTTGAGCACGGGTTCGTACCCATTTGAGGTAAGGCTCAAGATTGACGAAATTCTTATGCCCCAATGTCTTGCTATCTACCTTGTTTAAGATCCTCCAAGCTCGGATAAATCTCTGACGAAGACCTTAATCGTCGTTGTCATAGTCAAATACCAAACCTTGAATTAGCATCTCGTGCGGACCATCCCTTCGGGCATAACCAAACTGTCTTAAGGCTAAGCAGGGGTTGTAGGTGATTCCTCCCCTAATGCCAAGCAAAGGGACATTAGAAAATTCTCCACAACGATCGATGATAGTAACATTCTCTATGGATCTGGAGCACCAATGAATGTCTGAATGTTTAAGCGTCATCAACCTTTGTGACCACCTTGAACCTTGCTCACTCTTTAATACAGATTGGGAATATGAGAAATAAACCATCTTGTCAAGAGAGGAGTGCAACACATAAGAACACCTCTTTTCCTCATTGTGCGAGTGTGAAAAGAATGTAGGATATCTACTAGCAATGTAGGCACCAGGTTGCGGGATATGAAGATTTTGACGGTGTTCACATCTATGAGTTGGTCAGGATTTGGAAACAAAACTATCTCATAGATGAGGAGAGCCACAATTTCCTAAAAGGCTTGCAAATCCAAGGAGTTCCAACAGTTTTGGGCTTTCTCGAACAAGAACTTTGCTAGGAAACCTTTGACACCACTTCTTGTTTCCCAATGAGTTGTGACATCAGATGAGTGCAAGTGTAGAGCTTGAGCAATGTCTTCTGGCTTTGGGTCTCTTTCTGTACCGTTGAAAGGTAGTTGATTGAGAATGGGAATCCTCAAGAGTCGGGAGAATTCTTCCAAAGTAGGCACAAGTTGATAGTCAGGAAATGTGAAGCAATGGTGTAAAGGATCAAAGAACTGAAAGAGCACTTTCATCATGTTCTCATGTGTTGGAGGTGACCAAGTTGAGTAGGCGACCATGTCTCTCGGTGAACAGAGAGTTTTCAGGAATCCTTGAAGCTAGCTCCCTAAGTTGTGGAGGGATCCTTATAAGATTGACTTGAATAGTTTTCCTGCGAAGAGAATCCATATCCTACAAAACAAGAACAAAGATGAATCCCAAAAATCCTTGAAATGGTTAGTGAATGTATATGATGTTATGATGTTCATGATGTTATGTACAAGTATGTATATACAAACAAAACAAACAAGTCCTTAGGTTTAGGCTTGCATGGAGTCTCATAGGTAAGTACCCTCTTGAAGTTTAGTTGGCTCAACTTGTCCTAGTAATAGTAACCAGGTTCTAAGGAGCTCAATATCACCGGTTTGTTTCCTTGGTCATTGTTTCAGCACAAGCCTCTTTAATTGTGACTGAAATATCCCAAGAAACCAAACCTCAATGAAGTGTAGTATCGAGTATCTACCAACTTCAGACTGCACCAAAGTCAGTCATCTCACTACATCCTAATGGCCAAGTTGGTCAAGTAAAGGTTCTAAAAGTTCATTAGTGCTTCATGACATCACTCAGCGGCCCCGTATTCTCTTTTATTAACTCAAAGGCTACCGGTAACCACAAATATGCCGTACTAACGTAGCTATTTCTTAGACCATGTCGGTATACCCCGCACAGTTTCCACAATGTATTGCTACTTACCTATAAGGTATCCCAAATCCGGGTAGAGGATTCAAACCCAAACAAAGAACCATAATGTAAAGCATACAAGTCAAACAATGCAAGCAAGTAAATATGATCTAACCCTATGGTAACCCCACTTTTAGAATCATCCTCAGCAGAGTCGCCAATTCTGTGATACAGTGGGAGAAATGACTTGACGGTTTTTGCGTTTGATCTCAAATGTTGCGGTTAGCAAGAGTCAGCACCTAATTTTCTTTTATCCAAAAGGAAAGGTGAAAAATCACAGGAAATACCTTTGAGATTATTTCTTGAGTTCGGGGGGTAGATTATGAAAAGGGAAGGTATTAGCACCCTTTTCATCCATGGTTTTCCATGGGCTCTAAGTTACTTTCTAGATCCCTTGCTTTTGTTTGAAATTGTGATTTGTGTGGTTTTTGAAAGTATTTTGAAGAGAGGCCATCGTTTAGGCAATCTTTGTAATGATTCTCGTTCGTAAGAATGTATACAAAGATGTTGATCTTTTGAAAATGTTTTCAAGTTTGTAAGATGTTTTGAAATGTGTAGGTGTTTGTTTTGAAAATAGCAAGGATGTCTTGTTTGAAATTGAGCAAGTAATTAGGAGCATTCTACCTACTCAAAAGTCTTTTATGTTCATTTCCTATTTCCTTTGACATTGTTATCTTACCATTGATTTGGTAAGTAACCCTATCTTTGGATGTAAACGGGACGGGCGTGGGTCATCATATAACCATGATTAGCAATGTTGCAAGGTATCTTAGCATTCTTTTTTAGGGACTTAAGATCACTTGTAAGGCAACTTAAATAGCGTCATCGAGGGACTATGATCTTTTATTTTTTCTTGTTTTTGCTAAGATACCTCACATGCGTAATATGGTCATTTTGTATAAGGCAACCAAGTGGGATCACCCTTGGGGTGCTTGTGTGCAAGTGTGTTGTTTTCATGCTTGTTTTTGTCTTGAGTTAGGGTTTTCTAAGTGTTGATTTTAGTCTTTCCATGCCAACCCTAATTACTAGCATGTTATATAAAAGCGATAAATTGCGAAATTTAAAGTTACTACACTATTACAACATTTATGGGGAGGGGGTGTACAATTTGTAAATAGGGATTGCAAGAAATTAAAACCCTAATTAATCTATTACAACCAAATTGAATTTATACAAGAATTGAAATAAATAATGCACAAGATGAATTAAATATGCAAGAAGATAAATGTGAAGAAGAATTGATATTTTGTTTGATGTTTTATGAAAAAGAATTTTACCTTAACCTAATAAAATAAAGAAAATAATTTATTAAGTTTGAAAATGTTGAGAAAAGATTTTAGATGAAAACCCTAATTCTATTAATCAAAAGAAAATAAGTTTAAGAAAAGTATTTTTTTTTGGCATTTTTTTATCTTGAAAATATTTATAGCATTATAAAATATTTTTTAGTCTTTTTGGTATTAAAATAAATTATTTTAAATGGTGTGAAGAAAAATAAATAAATAATACAATATTAATCAAGTTTACAAGATTTACTTAAATAAATAAATAAAGTATGAAGAATAAAAAAAAAAATTTTATGGAAAAATCAAATAAAATAATTCAAAATATAAAATATCCTTTTTTGCATTTTTATCATTTTTAGTATTTAGAAAATATATTTGAGAAAATAAATAAACTAAAAAATGAAGAAATAAAATAAAATAGGGCCAGGGTGCAAATATGAAACAGGGTGGAGGAATGTTAGAAAAAAGTCAGGCCCATGAGGTGGAAGGCCCATGCGCGCTGGAAGGAACAAAAAAAATGTAAAAATGAGAGAAAAAAGCAAAAGGCAGCGCGCGCTGAGGTTCAAACCCATGACCTCTTGATTACCAGCGTGCTGCCTTACCACTGGGGTGGCTATACATCCGTTAATACAAACGAAACAATAAATATGTAAGGAAAACTGTGTTTTGAAGACTTCATCTTCAACCTCCAGCCAAAGGACATGTATCTTCTTTATCTCTCAACAAAAATGAAAAGTTCAAACATGAAAGTTGTGGCATTTTTTCCCACGAATCCAAACATATAAACAACTTAAGCTATCAATCAAAGATGGATGAGAATTTTTCTGGCCCTAATTCAAAACCTAAATATTTCAGAAAACTTCAACCCTAAATTCTCTAAGCTCAGGCCATATAAATGTAAGTTATGGATATGTATAGCTTCGTGGCAATGGTATCTACATTTTATCTTCACAAACCAAACTCAAATGATTCATGTATGAAGATATAGAAGTTTGAAAACTTACCTCTTGCAGCTGGAGTCGTGTATGGAGTTTGAGAAACCTTTGTGATGGCCTGATGATTTCTATAGCTTGCATGGACCTCCTTAAATATGTTCCAACTCCTACTTTGCTTTGAGGATGGCTGGAACTCCCTACTTAAGTCAAGTTGCAAGCTTCGATTTTGAAAATGGTGGATGATGATGGAGGAGTTACAGTTATGAAATGAGGGTCTGGATCACTTTGATATGAGGTATGGAAGGTGTTTGGATGATTAGTTTTCAAAACGCACAAGTGGAAATGAAGATGGTGAGTTTTTTGCTCAAAACGTTCAAGTTTGGGCAGTTCTATGCAGCAAGATGCTTGGGAGTGTTTTAGGACTTATGTAAACGTGTCTTGTGTTTCAATTGACTTGTTAGTATGCATGGAAAGATTTCATCAAAAAATCACTCCAGGATTCTGAGTTATAGGGTTATGGCTCTATAACTTGCTTTTGAAGAAAAGTGAAATGACAAATCTCAAGTATTGTACAAGCATGTCCTGAGCTTCTTCAGGCCTTAGACACCTTGTTTTTGGTTTATAGGGGTTGTGTGTGCAGAAAGAACAAGTTAGAAGCTCAATACAAATTGACTTTGTGATTAAAGCAACTTTTCAAGAATGGAATGGTAACTTTCATCCTAAAATGGAAAATTGGCTTGGACAATGCTTGGAACACTTGGATAATAGCTCAAAAGCAAGTGTAATCTTCTGATTATAGAGAGATCTTAAGGTTTAGAGGCCTGCAAAACAAGATTGTGCAGCATAGGTTTGAAATTGAATTCTTGTTCATCACAAAATGCCTTGTAATTCAAGTGACAAAACACCAACTTCATCTCTTCGATTCTCCCTACTCAAGAATTATCTCAAGGAGTTCTTGGACATTTGTGAAAGCTTGCAATTTTCTCTACAATCCATATTTGAATTGATTTTGAAGATTCCCTTTGGAACTATATGAAAAAGTGCCATGAAGTTGAGTCAAAATCCTGACCAAATTAGGGCAAATTTTCACTGTGTTTAGTTTCATGACGATATGCTCTTGAAATTATAACTTGAGATTCAAGCACTTTTGGAAGAAGTTTTGTGAAGCAAAGTTGCAGATTTCATGGAGATCTATAACTTTCATGTTGGGAGTTTCTCTTTAATCATCTTGTATCATGGTGAAAATTTGGCTCGAAGTTAAGAAAAAACATGAATTTTCAACACTTAGACAAATTTCTAAGTTTATAAATTTTGACTTTTCAAAATGAAATCTTGACTTTTTGATTTCTTGATGAATAATTTTCATATTTTGACATGTTTTGATGAATTATGATCTTTGGCACTTGAATTTGACCAAAAAGTCAAAGTTTGACTTTTCAGTATACAATTGACTTTTGATCAGTTGACTGCAAAATTCATCTGTCAATCCAATGGACTTCCAAAGTTTTGAACCATGTAATTAGGTAAAAATGATGTAATTGGACTCTTGAGATCATGCCTTAAACCAATTGACCATTTTCTAGGTCAAGAACCAAGAATTGCCTTTTCCCAGTCATAACCCTAATTTTGACCATTTTGCCCTTTTGGAGATTTGATCAAATTTCTTGAGGAGTTGTGGTACAAACTTGATCAAATTATACATATGAGTTTATAATGTTGATATGGATAAAAAATTATGGATTTTGACTATAAATTGGCCATAGTTGACTTTTTCTCCAATACAATTGATTTTTAGGTCAATTGCTCAATTGACAGGTCAAAAGTGTGATCCAAGGCTTGAAACTTGACATGAGTGATCTTGGAAGTCCATAATGATCCATGAAAGTCATATGAAGCATTGATAGTTCAAAAATCCTTGTGGAAACTCAAACCCTAATTTTGGTCATCAGTGCCTAAGGAGGTGTCTTGAGTTGATCAAACCCTAGTGCAGTCTTGAGCCCAAGGAGATCTTGTGAGAAAATTCTTGATAAGTGAGAGGGAAAATTTTGGGGTACAAAAGTATGCTATTAGGAATAAGTCATTAGATACTCAATATTTGAAGGATATGGCTCACCTAGCTATCAAGGTTTGACTGATCGAGCGCTTGAAAGCTGAGAAAACCAAGTCGAATAAGTACCACAAAAAGGGGAGGTTGCTTACGTAGCGAGTGAAAAATGTTCTTTTAGCGAAGAAGAGTTAGGGGGAAGAAATAGAGGTTAATATGGATGAACTCCATCATGGACCTCCTTATGCATGTAAGCTATATAAACCTTCAAATGGAAAAAATCTTGTCTTTTGACATAACTAAATATGATGAAATATTTGATTTGTTAGTTGCTGATGGTCAAAATATGGTCCCTCAGAGCCTGAAGAATCCCCTACTTGAACAAAAGAAGAAAAGGGGATTCTGCAAGTTTCATAATTTTCTTGGTCATACAACTTCTCAATGTGTTCTTTTTAGGGATTTGGTGCAGAAAGCATTGAAAGAAGACATGCTTCAATTTGGTGAAAAGCCAAAGATGTAAGTCGACACTGATCCTTTGAAGGTGGAAGAGGATTTATACTTAGCCTCTAGATTGTATGATGGTTGAAGCTACTGAGGGCCTCGACAAAGAAGTCATAGTGATTGGTGACATAGAAGTTATGATGGTTGAAACTAATGAAAGTTTTGACATAAAGATGGAAGAGGGACTACAATCAGTATACCTTCAGCCTGAGGAAATCTAGGTTGACTTTCAGGAAAAATGTAAAGTGAAAGGATCTAAGGCCAAGTTATGTCCAAGATGCAACACTGTGTATGATGAAGAAGCAACTGAGAAGTATGAATCTGTAAAAAAAAAGGATCTCAGGCAAGAGAAGCCTCCAGTCCCAAGGTTTGTTTTCGACCAGAACAAAACTCCTTAATGCAACAAAGAGTACATAAGATTATTCCAGCAACCTCGTCCAAAGACCTTTCGTCCTCCACCGGACACCCCCACATGAAAAATGGGTGGAATAGGTGAGTCAAAAGGGGGAAAAAGGCCAACGTGGAAGGTGATTGTGCATGAGGATAAGGCCCAAGAAAAGAAGGTTGAGTCGAAGGGTTATCAAGTTTCTCCTAATTATAAAGGGAAAAATCCAATGACAAGGACGCAATGGAGGCATTATTAGAGGAATAATAAAGCTACAAGGGAGGCCTCGACTTCCCAAATGAAACCTGTCGAAGCGGCTAGGTGTGTCAAAAGTACACAACCCATAACCATCGGAGGTTGCAAAACTTGGTGGAGCTCCAGTTAAAGAAGGATTCTATCTAAGGTCAAGGTTGACTGAAAAGGAGAAGATCACAACCAACCAAAGGCTGGCTATGAAGGTAGCTTCTTTAGGTAACAAAGAGTTGGCGGCTACATAAAATTTCAGGTATACTCCTACACCTGAGTATACTCCTACATCTAAGGGTAAAGAAGAGGAAGAACCTGATTATAAACCTTCGCCAGAAGATGATATGGTGGATGATGATTATGGTGAAGACTTGATCATTAATTGTGGAATTGTGTCGATTATTCCTGTAAAATATGACTGTGTCAGAGGTATAAAAAACAAAAAAGATTTCACTTTCGACGGGGCGGCTGATGAAAAGCCTCTATGATACTATGTTATGAATAATGTTGTTGTCGAAGAACAAAATGTTGTGTTTGAAAAAACAAACCCAGGAATGCTATATCATCTCAAGCTTTTATTTATAAGGGCAAATTTAGATGGTATGCCGGTGAACGAAGTGTTTGCAGATGGAGGGGAAACTGTAAACTTAAGCCACATGCTCTGTTCAAGAAAATGGGAAAGTGTGGGTCATATATTCGACCTGATAACATGGTGTTGTCCAACTACGAATGGAAAACTAGTAGTATACTTGAGGTTATCCAAGTAGAATTGGTTGTTGGAACAACCATCAGGTCAAATTTGTTCATGGTAATGAATTCAAAAGCAAACTTCAATTTATTACTTGGCCGTGAATGGATTCATGGAATAGGTGCAGTCCTATCGACTTTGCATCCGAGGATTTACATTTGGAGGAAAGGTAGCATGGTGGAAAATATAGAGTCTGATCAAAGCTACTATAACGTTGATGATGTTAAAGGTGGAAAGAAATCCTTCAACCAACATTTGTAGAATGTGGCACCTTGTGATGATGACAATAATAATCCTAATGAAAACTCAAATAGTTTTCTAAGCTTGGATCCTGATCATGGTTTTATGTGGGATTTAGAAAGGGCAGGAATGCTCAAGGAGTTGATTCGACCTACGGGATAGCCTATAGTCGACAATGATGACCAGTGAGTCAGAAAGTTTGGCTTAGATTTTAGCTTATGTGGATGAAAACAAAATGAAATGGGCTTTAGAAGCTGAAAGTGAGCAGTTGAAGCCAAATCGACAAAGAGGCCACTAAGGCCTAACAACAACTTTAGAAAGCCATAGGTTAGATATGAGCCTTTGGGGTTTAAAAGTTATTGGCTAATAGATGTAGAAGTTAGGTGTAGCCTGATAGGGGAATTATGATTAAATTTGTACTTCTCATTTATTGAGTTTAAGTAATACATTAAACCAATTGATATTTCTGTCTCGTCTCATCGTGATGTCATTAAACATATGTTGTCCAAACAAATTTTGCATAGTCGAATTGGCAAACAGAGACCAGCAACATTAATTGAGTTTTTATTATTTGTACGCTTCTGGAAGCATTGGATATCTAGGTCGTGGTTTCGAAGAAGTAGATAATCAGATTAGTCAATCCTAAAAACTTTGGGGTGCAAGAATATTTGGCAGAAATTTAAATTTTTTGAAAGTTTTGCCATTGACCATTTTCCTGACACATATTGGCAAAAGCTAATTGTAAAAAACTTATAAAATCTGATCAATTACAGTGACAAGAAATAATAACAAAGTACATTGAAATAGTGGTAGCTAAAATGGAAAATACCAAGACGACAACCATAAGTTTCCTGAAAGGGTTATAGGTCCAAAAAGAGAGATTTAATCTCGACAAAATACAATGTATAATATTAAAAAGTTTAAGCAGGAAATCAAGACTTAAAATCTTCAAAGCGGGATTTCTTGAAAATAATCTTGCTGTCGAGACGTTCTTTCTTCGTCATCAACTCGCTAATCATGCCTTTGAGTTTTAAAGCCTTTTCACTATGAGCAATTCCTTTCTGGATCTCTTCATCAATCTCGCTTTGGTTTGGGGGTCTCTCAGCCGAATCCAACAGAGCCTTTTGGCGTTTGACATCAACTATTTTCTTCTAGAGCTCAGTTATTCAAGTTTTGTAAGAAGAAATTTGTTGATCAAAGGCAAGGCACTTGTCGACATGTGCCTGGTTCTCGGACTCGATGTTTTCTAGTTTTTCTTCACAAGCTTTACGGAGATACCATTCAGCTTCCATCTCGGTCGTGTTAACTCTAAGATGATTGTAAGTTTGTTTGCTCAGAGAAAGATCATTGATAGTCTGGCGAAAGAATGCCTCAAGGTCAATAAAATATTGAATCCAAGCCTCAAGGATGGTATGCTGAGAGATTTCATCAAACAATTTGAAAATGTCAGTCACCAAATCATTCTCATCAGTGGCAGCAGAGAGGAATTCACCGTTGAACAAGTACTCTTTTAATTGTTCAAATCTGAGACTCACGTTAGCATCAACGACAGCAATAGGAGAAGTTGTCGAACCAGGGAGTTGAGAGTCAACAAGTTAGTGTCTGAGCTTTTGAAGCCTCTGCAAAGTCTCAGCTGGGTGCTCTTGTTTCATCGCCAGAATTTCTTCTTGGCTCAGAGAGTTGTTAGAGTTGTTGTCTTGCATGATCTGAGGTTAGGGATTGATGAAGGCAGAATGTACCAGGTCATCACCAATGAGATCTTTCTAGTCAAGTTTTTCCTGAAAATGAGCTTTATCACTAGCAGGCTCCTGATTGGTCTCAATATTATGTTCGCTTGTGCTTGAAGGAAAATTGTGTGGTGATTTTGAATGGGAAGTGATGTCGACCAAGCCACGTTGTCCAATTTCCTGGAAGCAGTGTCTCTAACTTAAGCCGTTTCAACGGTCGAAGTAGTTTCGACTACTTCCTAATAAATGTATGTTTGGAAATAGTATAAGGTTTAAAAAAGATTTTATTTTGAAAAATGGAGTGCAAAAGGGAGTGGTAATAGAAATAAATACCTCTTCAGTAGGTTGTACATCTTATTGTTTTGGAGATGGAATCAATGGAGTTGGTTGTCGAGGTGGTGGAGTTTCCTCTTGATTATGATTAGGAGGAAGTGAAGAATCAATGCCAGCAGTTTCAGGCCTCGAAGTGTCAGTTTTGATAATAATTTTCTTAGGTTTCTGATACCCCTTGGACTTGGCAGGAGTTAGAGCTCTAAACAAAGAAAAAATATGAGAACCATCAGTGTTGTCAGAGCCATTCGGGTCGATTGAAGGTTGTGGCCTCGTTTCAGAAGTCTAAAAGAAAGAAAAGGTGAGAATTCAGTTGCTAATCTACGAGGGTACAAGAAAACATATGAAATCAGAATGTATATATGTACCTAAGTGTGGGGACCTTAACTTTCTTTGAGGGTTTGGCGCCAACACCTTTGGCAGTGGAAGAGCGCTTTTGTCCTTAAAAGCAATAAAATAAGATCAAAAAAGAGTTTATTGAGATGAATAGAAAATCGAAGAAGAGAAGGGATACCTTAGTAGGTTGAACTTCTTTGGTGAAAACCTTAGGTTTTGGTCGTTGATCAGCAGATGGGGCCTCTTGTACGATGTCGACAGAAGGTTGACTAGCCTCCCAAGTTTCAAAAGCATCCATTAACCTTTTCAAGAAGGCAGTAGTAGAAAAGTATTATGCTTGATACTGGGACCACTAGTGGCTAAATTCTTTGGAGTGGAAGAAGGAAGGTTTAAAATTGAACACAAGTAGTTTAAGGATGGGAGTGTTTCTAACATAATGGAGACATTCCTTATAATCATTAACATCCAATTTTTGTCCAAACTAGGGGACATCATAAATGTGAGAAATCCGAGATTTGGGCATCATTTGGCTAAGGCCAAATTATCGAGCGACCAAATTAGGCCGATATGTCACGAAGCCATAGTCTTTGGATCCAATATCAATTTGAGAAGACAAGAATGTAGGAGTAAAAAAGGCTCTCCACGCAATGTTTGATTTTGCAGCCGCTTTAGGGATGACCCCAGGAAAGGGATCTTTAAACCAGGTGGGGATGATAATTATCCTTACAAATAGAGTCATAGCCTCGACAAAAGAAGAGGTTTCTATGAATAGATTAACATATTTCATAAAAACATACCTAGTTGAAGTTTCTCGAGGAGTAAGCAGCGACAACCTTAATCCCTCGACGGATCTGTCGGCCATAAAATGTTCAGTTGCTTTCAACAAAGGAGAAGCCAATCAATGTTCGAAGGTAACATTTAACTAGTGTTGCAAAAGCCAAAATGGTCATGAGAGAGTTGGCACCTTAGGATTTTCAGAAATATTTTTTAGCCTGGAAGAGGCATCACCTAGGGTATGATAAAGGTAGGCCAACAGGAGTTTGGCCAAAGAAATATTTCGACCCTCATGGAGCTGGACGACCTAGGGATAAAACCTTTGGCTACCTGCAAAGACCCATGGCAGAATAAATAATAAGAAATCCAGAGAGTGAGTAAAGCAATGTGCTATTCATTAGAAACATCGGCACCTTCAGCATCACGATTGTTGTACCCCAAAATTTTCCCTCCCATATTTCTCAAAACATTTCAAGAATGATCTCCAAATTGCTCAAGGTAGTCAAAGGGTTGGTCAGACAAGCTCTCTCCTAAGGCAGTCTACCCCAAATTAGGGTTTCATGTTGCATCAAGATATTTGAGTCCAAGCGATCCAAAATTCTCACCAATGTCCTAATATGTTCTCAAGATCATCCATGTCAAGTTTCAAGCCTCGCAGAGGAAGTTTGCTCAGTCAATTGCTCAAAGGCCCAAAAAATCGACTGTGCTAGGGCAAAAGTCAACTGTGGTCCACATACAGTCAAACTTCAAGATTTTTTGCCAACATTCTCATTTGGAAGTATATTTCATCATTTGATCAAGGGTTGATCATGATTCATCAAGGATTTCTCATAATTCATCAAGATTCAAAAGTTGTTAAATTAGGGTTTTGTAGGAAAAATCAACTCAACTTTGACCAAGCATAACTTTCTCATACTTTATGAGAAATGACCCATCCAAAGCTCATTTTGAAAAGGATGAAATTCCCTACAATCCATCTTCAGATCCCAATGTCAAAATATGCACTCACAAGAAGTTATGAATTTGGACATTATAGGTCATTTTGAAAAGTCAACAAAAACACCTTTTTTGTAAAAGCTTCATACATGAGCATGGAATATCAAATTGAGATGAGACTAAAAGGGTTGTTTATAGGACATCTCAAGCTTCCTAAAAAGTCCAATTAAACCTCCAAAGAGTCAAAATTGAGGAAGTTATGCATTGTTGAAGTTGACGCTTTTTGCAAAATTGCCAAAAGTCAACTATCCCTAAAACTTCAAATTTTGCCAAATGGGCCCATTCTTTTTCACTTGTTTTGAGTTGCAATAATAGCCCACGTGCCCTATCCTTTGCCACTTGTCCATATCATATTTTTATTAATTAGTTTGATTTTTATTTGAATTAATTTGATTTAAATCAAAATAAATCAAATAAAAATCCAAAGCATTGATAACAAGGGATTTTGTGCTTGTTTCAGGTTCCAATTACAGCTAGCATCATTCAAATTCGTGCCAAGCCTTAGAGTGCACAAAAAGATTCAAAATAAGCCATGTTTAGAAAGATCTTCAAAGCAAATCAAATCAATATCCAAAGCATTGAAAGAAGAAGATTTGAACCAGTTTTGCAACCCTAATCCCTTCACTAATACATAAGGAGACGAGGTAGATCAAAAGCAAGGTTGGGAAGCAGGCGCTAGAGATAGAAAAGAATTTGAAAAAACAAGAAAAAAGTATGAGATCAAAATCCCACTTAGAGGCATCCTCAAGGCTCGATACCTCTCCCAATCATTTCCTGGCATTCTTAGGAACCTAAAGAAATCAAAACCAAGCGTTTTCAAGCCCTACAACGCGCTGTAAGTCCGTCATGGTATCACTATGTTCTTGAATTCTATTAACTTTATTCTTGCATCCATAGTGTAAAATAATTGCATATTCTTGATCACCATGATGTTTTCAAACTTTCTACAATACTCAATTTCATTTATATGGAATGTGCTGTAACTCACCATTGTTAGGTTTTCAAGCTTGGTTTTAGGGCTTTCAGTTTCAGGGATAATTAGCCTTCATGATGGGTATGGTTGTGATCAGGAGGACGAGACGAGTCTAACCATGGTGTTAGATTCCATTTATATGTCCTGTAGAAGATTTTGGAATGAGCATGACTTGTAGCGACGGACACTGTCCGTGGGTATAGGTCCTTGAATTTTTAGCCACAGTGCAGGGAAGAAGAAGCTAGCGTGTCACTCCCCTACTGGCCCGTTCAAACATTGGCGCGCGTTTTTCTGAATTGTCCACTAGCATTTGATTTTTTATATTATTATTATTTTGTAATATGTTAACAATAAGAACCAAATGCCCCAGTGGTGGCCACACAGGTTTTCAAGGCATTAGAGGCTGGAGGTCAGGGGTTCGATCCTTGCCTCCAGCATTTTTTATTTTTCATTGTTATTTCAGGTAATACAATGCATGCATAAGCCAGGCACCCACCATGGACCTTCCTCATCAACACGCCAGATGGCCAGAAGGCCAGATGTAGTGGCTACCACTGAGTGTGCACCAAAGGCCCAGTCAAACGCCTGCATACTGGATCCAAAAAGTCAAAACAGGCCATCTCAATGGGCCCAGGAAATCTGCTTTCTACACCTCCAATTTCAGGCCCATCTCTTTTTTTTAATATTTAGTTTATTTCATTTAATTATTTATTTATTTAATTACTTAACCAAAAACAATTTTCTTTTTACCAAAAAATCACAAAAAACATTTTTCTATTCAATTAAAATTTAGAATTTTATTTTTGATCAATAAATATTAATTAAAATAATTAGGTTATTTATATTAGATAACTTTAATTGATTTTGTAAATATTTAAAATTAATTAGAATCAATAGGTTTTAACCCTAATTTAATTATTTTATTTCTTTCCTAAAATATCAAAATCCAAAAATATGTCATTTAATTATTTTTCATTAATTAATTTAATAACTAATTAATTTAGCATTTAATTTTAGGATTTCATTTCTTTTCTTAAAAAATATTAAAAACAACAAAAACATTTTTCTTTTAGATAGGAGGGTCAAAACCCTAGTTTCGCATTCGATTCAATTTTCCCGCGCGCTTCATTTTTATTCAATTATTGTATCTGCTCCCGGTTTGTAATAATTAAATTAGGACATTTATTTATTTTTACCGCTTTTAAATTTCAAAGGGTTTGTTTTTTGGCTATGTAAATACCTGAAGCCTTGTAATAGCGTAGTTTAATTTCCACATTTTAAATTCCGCAAATTATTAACTGTTAGATGTATGATAATATGATGCATGGCAAGAATGTATGACTAATCTTAAAATAGTTAGATCACCCTAAATGTGCAAAGATAAATAATCTGAAATTGAATCACTCGCACATGCGCACTCCTAGGGTACACTCCCACTTGGTTGCTTTCGGTAAACGGTCATTGAGCATAGGATGCTTTAGTGGTGGTCCTTTTGTCCAAAGATCAAGTTGCCTCGGAAAGGTTGCCTCGGATATTGTTGCCTCGGATAAATGATCTAAGACATTAGGGTTACTACTAAGACGTCCTAACATTGCTTTAGTGATCGTACGTCCCTTTCGAATTGACCCTCAAACTCCAACGACGATGCTACCTACTCACTAATAGTGGGATATCATTGTCTAAAGGAAACAAACATAGAACGATTCCTTTTTCGAGTAGGTAGATTAGTTCTTAAGTACTTGCTCAATCCAAACAAAAAATTTCACACTTACACTCCTTTATAAACAAAGTTTTCAAAAACACTTCATTACACTCTTGGAAACAGAAGAATGAGTTAAATCAAAGTCAAAACAAAAACTTTTCAAAGCGCACAAACACAAAGAAAACAATTTTGAAAATGATGAGAAAGTACTTAAGAGCCCGTAGATAGCTACGGATAGAAAGGGTGCTAATATCTCGAAAAAGAAATTTTTCTGTGCTTTTTTCCTTTCCTTGTTGGATAAAATAAAAGACGGTGGCGACTCTTGCTTACCGTGACATTTTGCGAACACAAACGCAAAACACAAACCAGCAAAATTTCCTTAACGAAATAGGGAAACCACGTCCCAGTTCTGGCCACCGTATCACAGAACTGGCGACTCTGCTGGGGATCTAATAAGTGGGGTGTACCTTAGGAATAGTTCATCATAATGTTTTCAATTGCTTGATTTGTATGCTTTATTTTTGTGGGTTTGAATCGGAGTTACTATTGATGCTAACCCGGATATGGGGGATAACTTTTAGGTAAGTAGCAATAGACTGTGAGGAAACTGTACGGTGTAGACCGACACGGTTGAAGCAGTAGCTACGTTGGTGTGGAACTTTAGTTTGTACCGATATCCCTTGTGGAGGAACAAGGAGAGTATGAGGCTGCTAATGGTTCATTAAGCATCAACTGAATTTAGAACCTATAATTGACCAACTTGGCCATACAAAAGTAGCAGTATGCTACACTCATTGAGACCATACTCTCGCGATGATTCTGGCTGTAAGAAAAGGTTGCTAAACTGGAATTATGACCGATCGAGGATGGTCAGTGATATTGAGATCCTCTAGAACCCGGTTACTATTACTAGGACAGGTTGAACCAACTAAACTGAAAGAGGGTAATACCTAAACTCCATGCCAGCCTGAAATTTAAGGGTTATTGTATGACTTGTGTGCTTTCAACTTGAACTACTTGCACATGTTTGTTATCTAACAACATGAGTTATTTACAAGTTTTGTTTACAGTCCTTATCCAATAACTTGGATTTCTTGCCAGATTTACTTACTTACATCACCTCGCATTTGCTTAAATGCATATCATACACATCATAATATCATGCCTTAACATTTCCTTAACCATTTCAAGGATATCAAGGGTTTGTGATGCAGGTTATGGTAAATTAAACGTCCATCAAGGGGAAAAGGGGATTTATTTTCTCTAGCCAAAGTTGTCTAGAGATCAAAACACGATAACTTGAGTTAGTGGCTATGACCCACTTGATATGGTGAGCTGGACTCTTGAAGAAGGACTCTTGATGACACGATCCTTCTTCAATCAAAGATGCAAAATTCAAATTCTAGCAATTTCTTGTTTACCCCGCGAGATCCTTGAAAACATTGCATACATATATTATACATATCATTGCATAACGGGTCTCCCAGCACAGGTCTCTCATGTTCTCGCTGTTTATTTCAGTAATGGCTCTCCAACAAGACAACCAAGATCTTCAAACTCGAGACGCTCAGTTCAAGGATGTATTCCTAAACCTATCCAAGGGGCAGGAAGAGTTGAAAACACTCCTCGTCGGGAACTTGGTCAAGAAAAGTCCTGAAGACAATAAGGACGAACGGCTGGAACGACTGCAAGCTGAGTTAAGTGCCATGAAAACCCAGATGTTGTGGCAGATGACTCTTATCCAAGGCTTAGCTCGGGAACAAGAAGAGCTGAGAACCATTATCAACAAGCTTTATCAAAACAAATACAACAGTATGAAGCAATCAGTCGAGGTCGGGGACCAAGTCGTTGGTCAACATCCAAGAAGACAAGGGTTTGGGTTGGTGAAGAATGGACCTCTCCAAGTTTCTACTACCTCACAGGTCCAACAACAACCTCGCCATAAACAACCAGTTAATCAGAGTAAGCCGGATAGGCCCAAGAGGCAGTTTACCAAGCTTAATATGTCGTTGTCCCAAGCTTTGTAACACCTGTTGAGATTGAATATGGTGACGTTGGTAGGACCTCATCCGAATCCTAAGACTTCTTCACCTAACTACAATCCTGATGCAAGGTGCGCATACCATTCCAACAGCCCGGGGCATGATACTGATGACTGTTGGGCATTGAAAAACAAAATTCAAGACCTGATCAATAAAGGAGCATTGAAATTCACACAAGATGGTCAACTGGAATGTTTTTGTCAATCCTCCAAGGCTCACCATTTGAAGTGAAAAGTTCTAACAAGAGAGGCTTTTGTTCATTAGAATTTTCAAGTTATAATTTTATTTTGATTGTTCAAACATTTATTCATGTCAAACTTTGTTACTTTATCAATGCATTGCATATGTCTGATTTGAATCAATCCATTCGTATTCACTATATTCAAATTGCTTTCATTTTTGTGATGTTCAACTCTCGATTAAAAATTCTAAGCCTTTAGAGGGAGGATGACGAGATGATATCAAAATCTCTACAGTATGCTTTTGAACAGACCCTGCTGACGATGTACAGGCATTGTTTCAAATCCTAAACAGTGGAGTTATAAGGAAGATAATTCCTCGTCAACCCCTTTGAGCCAAAGAAGTAGGAGTTTTTCTTTTTACACAGATTAAAACCCTTAAATCAGAACCCGGGGTAGGGTAGTTTTCTCAGTTAATTCAGGTGCACAATGAATGGTTTTGAAGATGTTCTTCCGAAACAAAAGACGGTGATGGCTCCCTATAATCGTCAAAGCAGGAAGTCACTATCTCTCAAAAATAAAAGCCCATTAAGTCAAAACCTATGAAGGAGACTTAAGGAAAAAAATTGGGGCATCCCGCTGACTGTAATCACAAAAAGAAGCAGTTCAGGCAAAAGACAGGGATAATAAAATCAAAAAGAAAGAGGTCCTACAAACCCTCAATAAAAAAGAAATGACTGCCTATTCAAAATAAATTTTCAGTATCCGAACCATCACCGGAACATCAAGGACAATATTCCAGAACTCAACTAGGGTTCTAAATGCATGATTAATTGAGTTTAGGATCGAAGAACATCACAAAGAACAGGTTGGTACAAATACATTTTGAGCCTTTATCATTTGTTTCTTGAACCGTGAACCAGGCCACGTTATAACCCTTAAAAGTCCTAGCTGAAGCATGGGTTAGTTCGAAAGCATACTGTTACAAAAGGTATCTTGACTCCTGTAGGACTTGCTGTAAATCTTGAGTTGACATCACATTTTACAAAAACTTGTTTAACTAAAAAAATGCATTTTCAAAAATTTCAAGACAGACATAAGCTTTGCATTCTTAAAATAACATCGTTTGCATATGAGTATTTGTTCAACAGCAGAGAAATTTGCATGACGAATATCTAGTGAACAAAAACCTTCTCAATAAAAAAGATCACCTCAAGTGGAAAAACACTTCCAACCAAGGGGCACAACATGATCATTGTCCATCATTTGGGGCAGTCAAGTCAAGATTAAGAGAATCTATCAAAGATGCCAAATAGCCAGGGGAAAATCTCCATCTGAGTCACTTGGGGCATTAGACATGGATTCCCACAACGAATCTTGCATGATCAAATGAACATCTTCTGGTAGTATGGCAACACGACACTATCGACAGTGACAACTCCCTGCGCTCTGAGAGCGTGGACATGGTCAGAAAATACTGCGCATGAACAAAGACCCGCTAGGTTGACACACCTAGGAAAACATAAGGGCATCCCGGAGAACCAAAAAGGTTCGGGAAAAATTAGGGATAAAAACAAAAAAGATATGTACATCTGGCAAGCCGAAAACCTGAAAAGGCGGCTTGGGCAAAAAAGGGTATCCCGGTGGACTAAAAATCTGAAAAGACAGTCCAGGCAAAAGTTAGGGATTAAAGCATACGACTATGTCCCGTCATCTCGTCACTTGCATACTAGAAGAAGATTTGTCATTTCAATCGGCAGTTACCAAGCACCTCATAGGTTGGGATAATACTCGATCCATAAGGCCTCCACAGGCACCTTCTCCCACAGAAACAGGGACAGAAAAGTCTCGATGCAAAGTCATCGTCATATCCTTAGCACGTGTCCCAATAACATTCACTCCCTGCAGAGTAAGAGAAAGATAGTGGTGTTAAAGCTCTCCCCAGCGGAGAATCACAACAGTGAATGAATCGGTAATATTCTCCCTAAGCAGAGTTTATCTACCATCAGCACTAAAAAATTACTATCCCCAGCGGAGTATAAAAACTCATCCCCAGTGGAGTTTAAAGAATCATCCCCAGTAGACTCTGGAAGATTATCCCCAGTAGAATCTAAAAGGTTATTCCCCGTGAAGTCACAACTGGAAAATCATCCCCATCGGAGTTTATTTCTTCCACAAACGGAAATTCAATCCCCAACAGGGTTCACTATCACCAGCAACGATAATTCATCCCTAGTTGAATTTATCAACGGAATCCTCAATAGAGCATCTCTTCCCCACATAGACATTCTCTCGTCAGTTTATTCCCCAGTGGAGTTATCCTCTCTTGCAGGTTTATTCTCACAAACATCTTCATCCACTATCTCTAGTGGAAACAAAGAATTCAATTCTTTTCTCTAACGGCAATCCGGGATTTATTTTCCCCAGCCAAAAATATCACATTTCCATACATCATGACATGCATGCGCATCATACAACACAATCTCATTTATTTTGAGAACATCATTGCTTGATACATATCATGCACTACATACAGCTAACCTTTACCTTTCAGGAAAGATTCTCACAAAATTCAAGCTATGAAGCTTTTACCTTAGTCGAATTACGGACAAGTTCCTAAATCTATACAAAGATATTTCCTCAGTTGAATTACAGACGAGTTCCTAAATCCCAACAGAGATGTTTCTTCAGTTGAATTACAGACGAGCTCCTAAATCTCAGCAAAGTTGTTCTGAAGTCGAATTACGGACAAGTTCCTAAATCTCGACAGATATGTTCCTCAGTTGAATTATGGACAAGTTCATAAATCTCACCAGAGATGTTTCCTCAGTCGAATTACGGATAAGTTCCTAAATCTCGACAAAGATGTTTCCTCAGTTGAATTACGGACAAGTTCCTAAATCTCAGCAGAGATGGTTTCTTAGTTGAATTACGGACGAGCTCCTAAATCTAAGCACATATATTACCTCAGTTGAATTACGGACGAGTTCCTAAATCTCAACAGAGATGTTTCCTCAGTTGAATTACAGATGAGTTCCTAAATCTCAGCAGAGACGATTTCCCCAGTTGAACTATGGACGAGCTCCTAAATCTCAGCATAAATATTCCCTCAGTTGAATTGCGGACAAGTTCCTAAATCTCGACAGATATGTTCCTCGGTTACATTACGGACAAGTTCCTAAATCTCACCAGAGATGTTTCCTCAGTCGAATTACAGATAAATTCCTAAATCTCGACAAAGATATTTCCTCAGTTGAATTACGAACGAGTTCCTAAATCTCAGCAGACATGGTTTCTTAGTTGAATTACAGACGAGTTCCTAAATCTCAACAAAGATATTTCCTCGGTTAAATTACGGACAAGTTCCTAAATCTCAGCAGAGATGTTTCCTTAGTCGAATTACGGACGAGTTCCTAAATCTCAGCAGAGATGTTTCCTCGGTTGAATTACGGACAAGTTCCTAAATCTCGGCAGAGATGGTTGCTTAGTTGAATTACGGACGAGCTCCTAAATCTCAGCGAAGTTGTTTGCTCAGTTGAATTACGGACGAGTTCCTAAAATCTCAACAGAGATGTTTCTCCGGTTGAATTACGGACGAGTTCCTAAATCTCAGTAGAGATATTTCTCCAGCTGAATTACGGACGAGTTCCTAAATCTCAGCAAAAATGTTTCCTCAGTTGAGTACGGATGACCAAAGTTCCTAAATATCAACAGAGATGACTCAGCAGCAGAATAACAGACGACGAAGCTCCTAAAATTCTAATTTTCTCAACAAAGATCAGACTTCCCCAGCGGAATCTTCCTCAATAACAGGTATACAAACTCTCTCTAAGGAATCTCTTATGCGATCGACACTCTTCCAAATGGCATCTATAAGCCCATTCCCGGCATCACAAGACAATTACCAGTTCATGCAAGTGCAAATTTCTGGGCACTCTAGTGTTCAATCCTCTTCCACCTTCGAATCACGAAAGGCACGAAAGCCAATCTAAATCCTCAGGTTTAAGAAGATTGAAAAGGGGCAGCTGTTGTACCAAAAAATTTTCCCTCTCATATTTCTCAAAACATTTCAAGAATGATCTCCAAATTGCTCAAGGTAGTCCAAGGGTTGGTCAGACAAGCTCTCTCCTAAGGCAGTCTACCCCAAATTAGGGTTTCATGTTGCATCAAGATATTTGATTCCAAGCGATCCCAAATGCTCAAAAATGTCCTAATATGTTCTCAAGATCATCCATGTCAAGTTTCAAGCCTTGCAGAGGAAGTTTGCTCAGTCAATTGCTCAAAGGCCCAAAAAATCGACTGTGCTAGGGCAAAAGTCAACTGTGGTCCACATACAGTCAAACTTCAAGATTTTTTGTCAACATTCTCATTTGGAAGTATATTTCATCATTTTATCAAGGTTTGATCATGATTCATCAAGGATTGCTCATAATTCATCAAGATTCAAAAGTTGCTAAATTAGGGTTTTGTAGGAAAAGTCAACTCAACTTTGACCAAGCATAACTTTCTCATACTTTATGAGAAATGACCCATCCAAAGCTCATTTTGAAGAGGATGCAATTACATACAATCCATATGCAGCTCTCAAGATCAAAATATGCACTCAAAAGAAGTTATGAATTTGGACATTATAGGTCATTTTGAAAAGTCAACAAAAACACCTTTTTTGTCAAAGCTTCATACATGAGAATTTAATATCAAATTGAGATGAGACCAAAAGGGTTGTTAAGAGGACATCTCAAGCTTCCTAAAAAGTCCAAGAACACCTCCAAAGAGTCAAAATTTTGGAAGTTATGCATTGTTGAAGTTGACCCTTTTTGCAAAATTGCCAAAAGTCAACTATCCCCAAAACTTCAAATTTTGCCAAATGGGCCTATTCTTTTTCACTTGTTTTGAGTTGGCATCATAGCCCACGTGCCCTATCCTTTTCCACTTGTCCATATCATATTTTTATTAATTATTTTGATTTTTATTTGAATTAATTTGATTTAAATCAAAATAAATCAAATAAAAATCTAAAGCATTGATAACAAGGGATTTTGTGCTTGTTTCAGGTTCCAATTACAGCTAGCATCATTCAAATTTGTGCCAAGCCTTAGAGTGCATAAAAAGATTCAAAATAAGCCATGTTTAGAAAGATCTTCAAAGCAAATCAAATCAATATCCAAAGCATTGAAAGAAGAAGATTTGAACCAGTTTTGCAACCCTAATCCCTTCACTGATACATAAGGAGGCGAGGCAGATCAAAAGCAAGGTTGGGAAGCAGGCGCTAGAGATAGAACAAAATTCGAAAAAACAAGAAAAAAGTGTGAGATAAAAATCCCACTTGGAGGCATCCTCAAGGCTCGATACCTCTCCCAATCGTTTCCTGGCATTCTCAGGAACCTAAAGAAATCAAAACCAAGCGTTTTCAAGCCCTACAACGCGCTGTAAGTCCGTCACGGTATCACTATGTTCTTGAATTCGATTAACATTATTTTTGCATCCATAGTGTAAAATAATTACATATTCTTGATCACCATGATATTTTCAAACTTTCTACAATACTCAATTTCATTTATATGGCATGTGTTGTAACTCACCATTGTTAGGTTTTAAAGCTTGGTTTTAGGGCTTTCAGTTTCAGGGACAATTTGCCTTCATGATGGGTATGGTTGTGATCAGGAGGACGAGATGAGTCTAACCATGGTGTTAGATTCCATTTATATGTCCTGTAGAAGATTTTGGAACGGGCATGACTTGTAGCGACGGGCACTGTCCGTGGGTATAGGTCCTTGAATTTTTAGCCATGGTACAGGGAAGAAGAAGCAGGCGTGTCACTCCCCTACTGGTCCGTTCAAACATTGGCGTGCGATTTTCTGAATTGTCCACTAGCATTTGTTTTTTTATATTATTATTATTTTGTAATATGTTAACAATAAGAACCAAATGCCCTAGTGGTGGCCACACAGGTTTTCAAGGCATTAGAGGCTGGAGGTCAGGGGTTCGATCCCTGCCTCTAACATTTGTTATTTTTCATTATTATTTCAGGTAATCCAATGCATGCATAAGCCAGGCACCCACCATGGACCTTCCTCATCAACACGCCAGATGGCCAGATCTGGTGGCTACCACTGAGGGTGCACCAAAGGCCCAGTCAAACGCCTGCATACTAGATCCAAAAAGTCAAAACGGGCCATCTCAATGGGCCCAGGAAATCTGCTTTCTACACCCCCAATTTCAGACCCATCTCTCTATTTTTTTTTATATTTAGTTTATTTCATTTAATTTTTTTTAATTACTTAACCAAAAACAATTTTATTTTTATCAAAAAATCACAAAAAACATTTTTCTATCCAATTAAAATTTAGAATTTGATTTTTCATCAATAAATATTAATTAAAATAATTAGGTTATTTATATTAGATAACTTTAATTGATTTTGTAAATATTTAAAATTAATTAGAATCAATAGGTTTTAACCCTAATTTAATTATTTTATTTCTTTCCTAAAATTTCAAAATCCAAAAATATGTCATTTAATTATTTTTCATTAATTAATTTAATAACTAATTAATTTAGCATTTAATTTTAGGATTTAATTTATTTTCTTAAAAAATATTAAAAACAACAAAAACATTTTTCTTTTAATTAGGAGGGTCAAAACCCTAGTTTCGCATTCGATTCAATTTTCCCGCGCGCTTCATTTTTATTCAATCATTGTATCTACTCCCGGTTTGTAATAATTAAATTAGGACATTTATTTATTTTTACCGCTTTTAAATTTCAAAGGTTTTGTTTTTTGGCTATGTAAATACCCGAAGCCTTGTAATAGCGTAGTTTAATTTCCACATTTTAAATTCGGCAAGTTATTAACTGTTAGATGTATGATAATAGGATGCATGACAAGAATGTATGACTAATCTTAAAATAGTTAGATCACCCTAAATGTGAAAAGATAAATAATCTGAAATTGAATCACTCGCACATGCGCACTCCTAGGGTACACTCCCACTTGGTTGCCTTCGTTAAACGATCATTGAGTATAGGATGCTTTAGTGGTCGTCCTTTTGTCCAAAGATCAAGTTGCCTCGGAAAGGTTGCCTTGGATATTGTTGCCTCAGATAAGTGATCTAAGACATTAGGGTTACTACTAAGACGTCCTAATATTTCTTTAGTGACCGTACGTCCCTTTGGAATTGACCCAACTCCAACGACGATGCTACCTACTCACAAATAGTGGGATAACATTGTCTAAAGGAAACAAACATAGAACGATTCCTTTTTCGAGTAGGTAGATTAGTTCTTAAGTACTTGCTCAATCCAAACAAATTTTTTCACACTTACACTCCTTTATAAACAAAGTTTTCAAAAACACTTTGTTGCACCCCAAAATTTGCCCTCTCATGTTTTCCAAAGTCTTCCCCCTGCATGGTTGACCAGAAACCCTTGCCTAAGGAAAAAGAAAATTTTTGAGTGGTGATTTAAAGACCCTTCGATTGGTATTTTGAAGGAGCCTTTCGATTGGCATGGATAATTCCCTTCGATTGGCATTATGGACAAGCACTTCGATTGACATTCCAAAAATGCTTTGATTGGCATTATGGACAAGCACTTCGATTGGCATTATGGACAAGCACTTCGATTGACATTGTGTCAAGGCCTTCGATTGGAATTCTGAAAGACCTTTTCGTTTGGCACCCTGGGCCAAGCCTTTCAATTGGCATGCCAAGGGATCCTTCGATTTAGCATTGTGTCAAGGCAGCTTCGACAGGCATGTTAACCATGTCCTTCGATTAGCATGAACAACACCTTTCGATTGGCCTGTTAACAAAGCCTTTCGATTGGAATTTTAATTAGTACCCTTCGATTGGTATCTGAACAAGATCTTTCGATTGGTGTAGAAAAGGACTCTTCGATTGATATTTCAATAAATACCCTTCGATTGATGTTTGGACAAGGGCCATTTGAAGAACTCCTTCCAGGCCATTCGAAAGAGGCCATCAAGAGGGCACTCAAAAAACATGTCCAGGTACACTGAACATGAGAAAATGGCATGTTTTCCTTGCAAATATGGCAAGAATTCAATTGATTGTGGATTCAATTCCTGAGTTAAAGGCCAGATTCTTGCCTTTTATGTTCCTAACTCCACAAGAGCTGATTCGACCAGAGTGATTCTTTTCAAATCAGGACCAATCGAAGAGCAGGGCCTGAATGCATTTGAAAATCAACAGTGTCCAGGTTCATTCAAGATTCCAAAGAGACATGAATATTTCAAAAAAGGAAATCTTTTAATATGTCTGATTCTTGTCCCATGGCTTTAAAGGCCTGATTAAATGGATGTCCCTTGCCATTTTCATGCACCCACACACTCCTATAAATACGAGGCCAGTGACACATTACAGAGGGGAGAACAAAAAAAAAGGAGAACAGAGAGAAATAAAAAGGAAAAAGACACACAAAACTCTGCAGAAACGAAAAAAACACCACGAAGACGGCCACACATACCTTGCCTCGCAAAAGCACCAGGCTGCCCCACGAAAGTCTAGACTCCATTGCAGGCACCTTCCGTCCAAATCCAGGCACCTCCAGTGGTATAATGTTCAATATAACTTAATCTTAAAATTACTCATAATTGCATATTCATAGTTTTTTTTGTTATTACTTGTGAGCGATTTAACAAAGCGTGTATAAGCTGCAATGTTCATACGTTTGAACCCCCCATGGATAAAGTTTCTTTCAAAGCAGGTTACATTTGAAATCCATGATCTTGGCTGTGACAAATCGAAACCAACCCAGATCTGGGTTCAGGAATTAATTTTGAATGAGACGTTTCTCTATGTTGTTTAGTTCTGAATTGACTAATTTGCAGGGCCAAAAGCAGGAGTCATGCCTTTTGAATGAGCAAGCAGCTCAGGGGTGAAAGGGAATTCGCTCAATCGAAGGGACTAGGATCCAATATCATAGGCCTTGTAATTTCAATTTCTAACAAACTTCCTTGCAGAATCCCAGATCGAAGGATGACATTGTAATTGCAAGCTTCTTAAGTCATATTTAAAGCATGTGTTTTGATGAAGACAACATGGACATCAACTTTCAAAGGATGTGCAAAAAGCTTATCAACATCAAATAAAAGTCTTGAAGATTATTGAAGAATTATTGAAGAAATCATCAAATGTCAATATGGTATAAACAATTCTTTAAAGCTTGAATATAGATGTTCACAATATGCATTCATCAACATATACATATTCCATAATTTTAACATCAAGAAAAACTTTGTTTGAAATATCTTTCAAAATGTATTTTTGAAAATAAACCTTTAGGAACCGGTTCCTCCCTAACAGGGAACCGGGTTCCAGCTTTTCTCAAAAAACATGGTTCTGGTTTTTGTACCAGGAACCGGGTTGTACCAATAGGGGAACTGGTTCCTGCGTGTAACTTTTTGAAATTCAAATTCTAACGTTCACTAAGAACCGGGTTCTGTCAGTGTCGAAACCGGTTCCTAGCGAACCAATGCAGCTTTTACTTTGTTTTTTGAACATTTTCCAAGTGGTATCTTTTCATGAATGCATTGCATCTTTTCATATGAATTGGCATGAATGAAGAGGTTCTTACAACTTTATAAAATGCAGATTTTCTTATTTCAAACATAGTTCAATACTTCAATTTTCAAATTTACAAATATCCTTCTTCATTAACAATTTTCTCATTTACTCACATTTGAAATTAAACTTTCATGTGTTCATAATTTTGTGAAACTTTCCATATACACTTTCATTATCATTTCAAGTTTCATTCATATATTGTGAACATTTATATACATTGTTTGAGAATTGTTTTTATCTTGAAGAAGAAGATCAATTGAAGATTGATAATGCTCTCCATATACTTCAAAATTAATCATTGTATTACTTAAAGATTTTTCCCTTACTATCCAGGATTGTTGGAAGTAAGTGTTGTGATTTGAAGAGGATTGTTCTTCATTCACATTAGTGTTTGTTTGGTCTTAAAGGTGTTAAGAACCTTTGATCACCCTATAGGTTTGATAGTAAGCATAGGTTGTACAATCATTCTAACTATAGTGAAATCTCTTTCGTGTTGGAAAGGGGACTGGAGTACTCTCGGATTGTGAGGGGAACCAGGATATATCACTGTGTTCTTTACTTTTCCGCATTTATCGCTTTCATCACCATAATCAGGAAAAGATAAAGATTAATCAAAAACCTTCAAACACTTAACCAAAAAATTACTACCAAGCATTCTCATAAAACCGAATAAATTTTATAAGACCTAATTCACCCCCCCCCCCTCTTAGGCACTCTGAGACTTACAATTGGCATCAGAGCAAGTTATAGGTAACTTGTTCCTAAAGATCCAGAATGGCTTCCGCAAATCATCAACCAGTTTTCAGAGATGGTGGTAGTAACAACAAGCCTCCTCTATTCTATGGTGAATATTTTGACTTCTGGAAAATACGCATGAAGGCGCATTTAGAAGCACAAGGAGAGGAAGTATGGGATGCTGTTGAAAATGGTCCATTTATCCCAATATCAGTAATCAATGGCATTGGTTCTGTAAAACCCAAAATTGCTTGGGACGATGATGATAAAAAGAAAGTTCTCTATGACAAAAAAGCAATAAACCTTCTTCAAGGTGCACTCAGTATGGACGAATTTTTCCGTGTCTCGAACTGCAAGACAGCAAAAGAAATATGGGATACACTGGTTCAAACTCATGAAGGAACGGCTAAAGTAAAAAGATCAAGGCTAAATACCTTGAGTCAAGAATATGAACTATTTCGAATGCAGCCTGGAGAATCCATTCTTGACTTACAAAAGAGATTTGTGCATTTGACAAATCACTTAAATGCTCTTGGTAAAACCTTGTCAAATGATGAACTCAACTTGAAAATCCTTAGATCATTGACTAGGGAATGGCAACCAAAGGTAACGGCAATCTCGGAAAAGAAGAGTCTCTCCGCAATGACTTCCGCTACATTATTTGGCAAACTTCAAGAATATGAAACAGAACTCGGTAGACTTGAAAAACATGAAAATTTGGAGAAGAAATCCAAAGGCATTGCCTTGAAAGTTGATTCAAAGGAAAGTCAAGATAAAGATGCATCGGAGGAAGATGAAAACTTCTTGCTTCTTATAAAAAGGTTAGGAAAATATTTTGGTCATAGAAATAATCTTCATAATGCTAACTTTGTCAAGAGGAAGAAATTTTATAATCATAAAGATAAAGAAGCCTCCACATCAACACAAGATGTCACATGTTATGAATGTGGAAAGCAAGGTCACATAAAGCCGGATTGTCCAAAACTCTCCAAGAAAAATGGATTCAAAGGCAAAAAGGAGTTCAAGAACAAAAAGGCTTATGTTGCATGAGAAGATAATGAGATAAGTTCTTCATCCGATTCGGAAAGCGAGGAATGTGCAAATCTAGCATTAATGGCTTCACATCACTCCGACAATGAAGAAGAGGTTAGTAATGAATTTAATCTTTTTGATGATGATGTTCAAAATGCTATTGATGAACTCTTGAGAGAATGCAAAAGTTTATACAAAAAGGTGTCAAATCAAGAAAAAGAACTTCTAAGTTGTTTAGAAAAAATTGACACCATGACTAAAGATTTTGAACTTCAAAAACAGAATTTTATTAAAGAAAAAGAAAACTTTGCATGCTCCAAGTGTGAATCAAATGTCTTTCAAATTGTTCAATTAAAAAGAGTCATTGAACGATATGAAAAAGGACAAATAGGATTGGAAGGATTACTAAGCCAACAACGTTATCCTAATGATAAGAGGGGTCTTGGTTATGTGAATTCTAAGAAACCAAGTAACAATCCCACTGTTTTTGTAAAGGCTAGTAATAGTTCCAATCCCAAGAAAGTTGAAAAGAAGCAAGTTGTTCATAATCATCAAAAGAAAAAGGCAAATGTATCGAAAAATAAAACATTTCCTAAGAAGAAATCTTATCCTTCTAGATATAGAAGTAACTTTGAACCTACTTGTTTTTATTGTGGTATTAAAGGCCATACACCTAATGCTTGCTATGTTAGAAACTTTAGTATAGCAAGTGGGCATTATGTGTGGGTGAAAAAGGGAACTAACTATGAAGGACCCAAGGCAACTTGGGTACCTAACAAAGAATAATTTGTTTGTGTAGGTATGCTTGAAATGCACATCAAATGTTTGGTATCTTGATAGTGGATGTTCAAAGCATATGACAGGAGATGTACACCAATTTTCACATCTAGTACATAAAGCCAAAGGGTATGTCACCTATAGAGACAACACCAAAGGAAAGATTCTTGGCGTTGGAATAGTGGGCACACCTCCATCCATTCAAATTGAGGATGTTCTCTATGTTGAAGGATTAAAACACAATCTTCTTAGCATAACTCAACTTTGCGATAGAGGGTTCAAGATCAAATTCAACAAAGATGAATGTCTCATTATGGATGAGGCAACCAATGAGGTAAAACTCAAAGGTATAAGAACTAACAATATTTTTATGATTACTTTAGATGATTTGTCTCTGAAGGTACAATGTCTTATGGTAAACAACAATGACGCTTGGTTATGGCACAAGAGGATCGCTCACATTCACATGGAGCACTTGAACAAATTGGTTAAGCATGACTTAGTTATTGGTCTACCAAAGATGAAGTTCATCAAGGACAAATTATGTAATGCATGCCAAAAGGGCAAACAGACCAAAACAACTTTCAAATCTAAGAATGTGGTGTCTACTTCAAGACCACTACAATTGTTACACATGGATCTCTTTGGTCCATCAAGAACAAAAAGCTTCGGAGGTAATGTATACGCTTTAGTCATTATTGATGATTTTTCTAGATATTCTTGGACTTTGTTTCTTGTGCAGAAAAGTGATGCTTTTAAAGCCTTTAAGAAGTATGCTAAGCAAATCCAAAATGAAAAATCACTAAAGATTGTATCCATAAGAAGTGATCATGGTGGAGAATTCCAAAATGCACAATTTGAAGAATTTTGTGAAGAACATGGTATCTCTCATAATTTTTCAGCACCTAGAACTCCACAACAAAATGGAGTAGTTGAAAGAAAGAATAGGTTTCTAGTGGAACTTGCAAGAATAATGCTTAGTGATGCAAATCTTCCTAAATATTTTTGGGCGGATGCGGTTAGTACGGCATGTTATGTTGGAAATCGAGTTATCATTAGACCTATAATAAAGAAGACTCCATATGAACTCTTCAAAGGAAGAAAGCCGAATATTGCTCACTTTCACATTTTTGGATGCAAGTGCTTTGTTCTTAATAATGACAAAGACAATCTCGGTAAGTTTGACGAGAAATCCGACGAAGGTATATTTCTTGGTTATTCGCTTTCTAGTAAAGCATATAGAATTTATAATAAAAGAACTTTAACTATTGAAGAATCTATGCATGTATCTTTTGATGAAACTAACCCCTCCAAGGAGGAAGTAGTTGTTTGTGATGATGATGATCCTATAGATTTACCCCCAGAAGATCTTTCAATTGATCAAATTAAGAAATCACTGGAAAATCAAGAAAACATTGTACAACAAGATTCAAACACCAATGATCTACCAAAAGAATGGAGAACTCATAGAGACCATCCTATTGACAAAATTATTGGTGACATTAGCCAAGGAGTATCAACAAGATTGAATCTAAAAGATGCTTGCTTAAACATGGCGTTTTTTTCTCAAATTGAACCTACCAAAGTTGATGAAGCCTTAGGAGATGATCAATGGATTATTGCTATGCAAGAAGAATTAAATCAATTCGAGAGAAATCAAGTTTGGGAACTTGTTCCTAGACCAAGTGGTAAACACATCATAGGTACCCGGTGGGTGTTTAAGAACAAACTTGATGAGAATGGTCTATTTGTTCGAAACAAAGTAAGGTTGGTTGCCCAAGGTTACAATCAAGAGGAAGCAATCGACTTTGAAGAAACATTTGCTCCGGTTGCAAGGTTAGAAGCTATACGTCTTTTACTTGCTTATGCTTGTTCATTAAATTTTCAGCTTTTTCAAATGGACGTCAAAAGCGCATTCTTGAATGGATACATCAATGAAGAAGTCTATGTCAAACAACCCCCGGGATTTGAATACTTCAAACATCCTTCACATGTCTTTAAGTTGAGAAAGGCTCTTTATGGCTTAAAACAAGCACCAAGAGCATGGTATGATAGACTTAGCAATTTTTTGTGTGAAAAAGGTTTCGAAAAGGGTAAGGTTGATAAAACCTTGTTCATTAAGAAAATCCAAAGTAACACTTTATTGGTTCAAGTCTATGTTGATGATATCATTTTTGGATCGACTAACAAAGAAATGTGTGAGGAATTCTCATTGATGATGCAAGGAGAATTCGAGATGTCTATGATGGGAAAGATGAACTACTTTCTTGGACTACAAATTAAGCAACTAGAAGATGGAATCTTTATCAACCTATCTAAGTATTGCAAAGAATTATTGAAAAAGTTTGATATGGACAATTGTAAAGCAATGAATACTCCAATGGGCTCCGGTACATATGTTGATCAAGATGAATCTGGTACTCCAATTGATATTACAAAGTACAGAGGTATGATTGGGTATTTATTGTATTTGACGGCAAGCCGTCCTGACATCATGTTTAGTGTTTGTCTTTGCGCTCGCTTTCAAGCAAATCCAAAGGAACCACACCTCATGGCAGTTAAAAGGATCATGAAGTATCTTAAAGGAACAGTCAATGTCGGCTTATGGTATCCAAAAGGTAGTACTTGCACTTTAATTGGTTATTCTGACGCGGATTATACAGGTTGTAAAACTGATCGTAAAAGCACAAGTGGTACTTGTCACATTATTGGAAATGCATTAGTATCATGGGCTTGTAAAAAGAAAGCATGTGTTGCTCTTAGCACGGCCGAAGCAGAATACATAGCAGCGGGTAGTTGTTGTGCACAAATTCTTTGGCTCAAGCAACAACTCCGTGATTACGGACTTGATCTCGGATGCATTCCTCTTCGATGCGACAATACAAGTGCTATCAATATTACAAAGAATCTGGTCATGCATTCAAGAACCAAACATATAGATATTCGACATCATTTTCTCCGTGATCATGTACTTAAAGGAGATGTCGAAGTCACTTTTGTGGATACTCATAACCAACTCGCAGATATCTTCACTAAACCGCTTGCTCGAGAACCTTTCTTCAAAATCCGAAGAGAACTTGGTATTTTGGATGAAGGTGATATCTAATGTTTCTCTTAAGATACACGTCTTAATTTTTATATGTATCTATTTCACTCTTTTTCCCCATCCTTTTTGATGTTAACAAAGGGGGAGAAGAATATGCATGTGTGTTGTTTTGTATCAAAGAAATTGCAGGCCCAAATAAATATCAAACTCACTCCAAAATTCAAAGAATCATGGACTTAGGGGGAGCATACAATTTAGGAGGAGCCTTGCATTTGCTCAACATGTTTGCTACACAAAACAACATGAACAATTCAAGAATCATTTTCAAGACTTGGTTGTCATCATCAAAAAGGGGGAGAATGTAATTGCAAGTTTCTCAAGTCATATTTAAAGCATGTGTTTTGAAGAAGACAACATGGACATCAACTTTCAAAGGATGTGCAAAAAGCTTATCAACATCAAATAAAAGTCTTGAAGATTATTGAAGAATTATTGAAGAAATCATCTGTGATCGGTGGATCTGGAACTGACTGTTTAACGCTGGTTCGCAAAATGTCGCGGAAGCAAGAGTCGCCACCATCTTTTATTTTCTCCAAATGGAAAGGACAAAAGCACAGAAAAATTCCTTAAAGAGATTGCTCTCGGTTCGGGAGGTAGATTATAGAAAGGGAAGGTGTTAGCACCCTTTCTATCCATGGTTATCCATGGGCTCTTAGATACTTGCTCATTGTGTTTTCAAAAATGGTTTGTTTGCTTTTCAACTGTGGGTTTTAAAAAGTTTCTTTGAAAATTTCAGTTCGACTCTTGTATCGGTCCTCAAGAGTGTTTGAAAAATTGCTTTCGAAAGCTTTTTGAAAATGTGTTGGTGTGAAAAGTATTTTTGAATTTTGTTTTGAGATTTAGAGCAAGTATCAAGAGTCGTCTACCTACCCTAAAGAATTCGTCTGTGTAAATGTCCTTTAAAGTAGTGCCATCCCACTATTGAGAGGTAGGTAGCACCACCGTTGGAGGTATTCGGGTCAATTCGAGGTTCGGGACATGGTGATCACCGGAGCAATGGGAAGACACCTTAGAAGCTACCCTCATGCCAGGTTCCCGGATCATGAGGACTTACTAAGACATCCTCTACTCGACGATCACCTTTCGAAGGCAAGGCAACAGTGAGGCGTACCCTAGGGGTGGTGTGTGATTTGTGTGTCAGGTTCAGATATTTTATCTTGTCATGTTATTGGTGTTCTACGCTCATTTTTATTTTGTCCATGCATTCTTTCATGCTTCTGATTAACAATTAAAAGTTGCAAGGAAAGTAAAATCTAAAGCTATTACAAATGGCGCGGGTCCACATCGCCAAAATTAACCAGGACCCGATTTGACAGAAAAATAAAGAAATTAAAAGTGCGAGAAGTAATTATTTACACGGCTTTGGGAGAGGTACATAAATATTTAAGCGAGATAAAATAAAAATGTGAATTAATGAGAATTAAACGAAGCGAGGGCGTTGGCCCCTTATTGCGAAATTAAATTAACGATGAATTAATTAATTAAAAAGAAAGCAAGAATTTTGTTTTTTTTTGTGTTTTATGTTTTTTAAGATTTAATATGAAAAGGGAGAATTAATTAAAATCAAAATAAGATGCAAACCCTAATTCTAGTTATTTTTTAATTTAGTAAGAAATATGTTGAATTTTAACCTAATTTAAACCTAATTTTTTATATGCAATTTAATTCATGAAAATAAATATTTAATTATTTTAATTATTATACAAGAAAAATAAAAAGGATGAAAAATTGTTAATTAAACCCTAGTTCTACATTTTTTAGATTTATGATTAAAAGAATTAAAGTTAACACTTAAATTAAAACTAATTTTATTTACATGCAAATTTATTCATGAAAATATTAAAACAAAAATATTTATTGTGTTTTTCCTTTTTTTCTGATTTTTATTGTATTTTGTGAAAATAATAAATTAATTAAACAAGTAATAATTAAAATAAAAATAGAATTAAAAATAAAGAAAGCAAAAATTATGCAAACCTAAGGGGTGGTAGTCCCCAAAGTGGAGGTATGAATTGAGAAATCTGGCCCATTTATTTTGGCCTGTTTGGACTTTTTCTGGACACGTGCAGAGGCGTTGACTCAAGCCTATGGTGTTCTTTCAATCAGTGCCCTTGGATCCCTGAAGCTGAACGCGTGGCATGCTGGATTTGGAAGGTGCATGGTGGTCTCCAGTACAAGCGCTACATGTGAATGTCAATGGAAAAATAATATTGAGAAAGCATGAAGACCTGGGGCTCGAACCCAGGTCAGGGACATTACCAATAGCCTTGCTCACCACTAAGCCATTCCACGCGTTTTGATATATAATGAACAACAAACATAATGAATAAAATAAGCGTTAGTGGTGATTCTTCGCACGAAATTCAAATGGGCCAACCAATGCACGCCACGAATTCGTCTTCTTCGTTGTATTATTTTCCTGAAAAACAAATATGTTAGGCAACGGTTTCGCACGCGTTCTCCCAGGCCGGTTTTGGAAAAATAGCGATTAGGCCTAGGAGGTCCATAAATTAGGCGCGATAGTGGGTTTATGATCGTTTGAGCATGCTGAAGTCAATGGTCTAATTCATATGCTCCAATTTTTCCTCGTTTGAAAATCCCTAATTTGGAATCCTGTAAACCCTAACAATTGGCAATGGTGAAATCGTACACAATGCATAAAAATACAATCAAAGTATATGGTTAGCTTGCAAATGCTTCACTGATCACGAATATATAAACAAAACATCATGAATGAGCATAGAATGTAAAACACGATAATGAAAATAAAGTGAGAAAGGCTAGCTTCTGTACAACGATTCAGGAGGTTATGGACTTGGAAATCTATGCAGGCACGTTGCTGAAGGCCTAAGGAAGATGATGAGATGAAAATCTCAGCTTGAATCGCCCTCCAATGTGATTTTCAGAATTGAGTTTTAGACAAAATTTTCCAAGTTTGATGATGGCTTTTGGGCGCAGCTCAGTCTGTATATGTATTAGGGTTGTGATCCTGGCATATGTAGTAGTGGATTAGGTCAAAAAGAATCATCCAAATCTCTTGCATTCATAGTTTTGAAGATTTGATTTTCAAGCTTTATTTTCCAAATATTTTCCATGTGATTTTGTGCAAATCATGATCCAATCAGTCCAATTCTTTCCATATTTGAATGTGCACGAATTATTGAGTAGATTATATGTGCAAAAAGATTTGTTAGGTTAAGTTAAGTATTTTCCACATATTTAATTGATTTAAGTGAATTATTATAAATAAAAATTCAAATAAATAAATAAAAAATGAGAAAATACTTCCCTTTGGGCCAAGTGATCGTGCACATGCCATGGATGATGATTTGTGGAAGAAAAATGGGCCCATTAGCAATTTTAGGTCATTTGAATCAATGTTGACTTTTCAAAATACCCAAAAATTTCCCAACTTCTACAAGGCATAACTTGCTCCATTTTAAAGCTTTTCTCATGTTCTTGGACATTTTGGAAAGGTCTTTGAGTCCTCTAACCAATTTCTTTGGTCCCATTTCATTTTGATTTACCAATCACAAGTTATAGCCTTTGACTTAAAGTCCCTTTTTGTTGACTTTTGAAAATGACCTATAATGTTGAAATTGATAACTTTTTTTGAGAGCATTTATTGGACTTGAAGTATGAAGATGAGTTGTAGGAAATGTCTTTCTCTTCAAAATGAGCTTTGGATGGAATTTTTCTGATAATCCATGTGAAAGTTATGCCCTGGTCAATTTCAGTTGACTTTTTCAACTGTCCAAATAAAGAAACTTTTGCATTTTGATAATTTCTGAGCCAAACTTTGAAAATCATGATCAAGCATTGATCAAATGATGTTTGTGGCTTCAAAATGATATGTTGACCAAAAATTTGAACTTTTGACTGCCAAATGACCATTTTGCCCCTACAGTTGACTGTAATGCAATTTAGGGTTTTGATTGTGCAATTTTGAGCTGAATGTCTTGAAACTTGATATGAGGATACTTGACCATATTTGTAGGCATGGGAGACTTGATTGGACCTTTGGACACTTCATTTTCTTGATCAGAACAAAAACCCTGGTTTTGACTGCTTAGGAGGCCCTTACACTGTGCCACCCTTGGGGAACTTTGAAGCTGGACTTGGCAAATCTTTGAAGAATATGGGAGGGCAAATTTTGGGGTACAACAGTTTCCCCTGTTCAATCTTCTTAGACCGGAAGATGCAGATTGGCTGACGTGCCTTTCGTAATCTGAGGGTGGAAGATGATTGAACACTAGAGTGCCCAGAAATTTGCGCTCACATAGTAGCAGTGATGGTAGAAATGGGCTTATAGATGCCATTTAGAGATTGATGAATAGGACGATGGGCTTATAGATGCCATCTGGACGTTGATCGCATAAGAGATTCCTTAGCGAGAACCTGCATACCTGCAAAAGAAAAAACTGAGTACCTGACACGTTGCAGGAGCTGGTTTTCAGATGCTTGGTATAGAGGTGTCCTGACTGGTTATAGGAGCTGAGTCTGGAGCTTCACAAGATGATGAATGAACCAGGGATGGTTACTACCTTAGCATGAATGGTAAGAGAACCTTGGGTGACTTCAACTTCAACAATGCTTGTTGAGAAAAATCTTGGTGGGAATTACCATCTTCGCAGTATCGGGAAGAGAACCAGTAGGCAATTATAATCTGAAAGGGAATTACATCTCACACACCGTCGGGGAGAGAACCATAGGAAATTATAATCTGACAGGAATTATCACCTCACTCACCGTCGGAGAGGGAACCATGGGAAAAGGAATTATCACCTCACTCACCTTCGGAGAGGGAACCATCTGAAAAGGAATTATCACCTCACTCACCGTCGGAGAGGGAACCATTAGGAAAGGAATTACCACCTCACTCACCGTCGGAGAGGGAACCATTAGGAAAGGAATTACCACCTCACTCACTGTTGGAGAGGGAACCATTAGGAAAGGAATTACCACCTCACTCACCGTCGGAGAGGGAACCATCAGGAAAGGAATTACCACCTCACTCACCGTCGGAGAGGGAACCATAGGGAAGGAATTATTACCTCACTCACCGTCGGAGAGGGAACCATTAGGAAAGGAATTACCACCTCACTCACCGTCGGAGAGGGAACCATCTGAAAAGGAATTATCACCTCACTCACCGTCGGAGAGGGAACCATCTGAAAAGGAATTATCACCTCACTCACCGTCGGAGAGGGAACCATAAGGAAAGGAATTATCACCTCACTCACCGTCGGAGAGGGAACCATCTGAAAAGGAATTATCACCTCACTCACCGTCGGAGAGGGAACCATCTGAAAAGGAATTATCACCTCACTCACCGTCGGAGAGGGAACCATCTGAAAAGGAATTATCACCTCACTCACCATCGGAGAGGGAACCATCTGAAAAGGAATTATCACCTCACTCACTGTCGGAGAGGGAACCATCTGAAAAGGAATTATCACCTCACTCACCGTCGGAGAGGGAACCATCTGAAAAGGAATTATCACCTCACTCACCGTCGGAGAGGGAACCATCTGAAAAGGAATTATCACCTCACTCACCGTCGGAGAGGGAACCATCTGAAATTATAATCTGAAAGGAATTATCACCTCACTCACCGTCGGAGAGGGAACCATAGGAAATTATAATCTGAAAGGAATTATCACCTCACTCACTGTCGGAGAGGGAACCATAGGAAATCATAACCTGAAAAGGAAATACATCTCACGCACCGTCGGGGAGAGAACCATAGGAAATTATAACCTAAAAGAAAAACCTAAAATGGAAATCTCATGCACCGTCGGAGAGAGAACCAATAGGAAAATATAATCTCAAAGAAAAACCTAAAATGGAAATCTCATGCACCGTCGGAGAGAGAACCAATAGGACATTATAATCTCAAAGAAAAAAACCTAAAATGGAAATCTCATGCACCGTCGGAGAGAGAACCATTATAGTCTGATAACTTCTATTGAGTCTTTATCAGAAAAATCTGTTGGGAGTCGATTTAGCTGGACTAGAGAAGGCCTGGGACTGGATAAGAAATCTTTGGAGTCGATTAACTAAACCGGTCTAGGTCTTGAAATATGATTGAGGATTTCAACTGCATCTTTCCTGAAAGGTAGAGGTCAGTCATATGCGATGCATGATATGGATCAAGCAATGATGTTCTCAACATAAATGAGATTTGTATGATATAATGCGTCTATGCATGCTATAGTAATGTATGTGACGTTTTATGAATGTATGTTTTCGTCTAGGAAAGTAAATCCTTAACGGGTGTCGGGGAGTCATATTCTGGGCTGATGTTCGAAGAATAGATTTTGCTTCCGCTGGGGATGATAATTGCAAGAATACCGGTAGGAGAAGATGACTCCGTTGCGGAATAAACTTGGCAAATGGAAGATTCTGCGGGGAGAAAAGATACTCTAGCGGCCATGCTGGGTAGTGATACTCTGTGGGGATAGAGATGCTTTGCTGAATTGTTGAGAATGACTTGCTGAGGATATCTTTGTTGTATTGTTAGTAGTAACTTGCCGGGGATAAGAAGACTGTATTGACGACGACCTTTCTGTGGCTTTTGGCTGAGGATAACCCAGTTATATCCTGTTAAGGAAATAACTCTTTGAATAAAGCCGGACGGCGCGTTCGTGCTCTGCAAGGGGATAAGCTTCCAGAATTTACTGGGGATAAACTTACTGCTTGGGGAGATGAATTCCAACTTTCCTGGGGAACTGGATTGGACTTTCTTGGGGAAGTTTTGATATGCTGGGGAAGTGATTCCTTTGAATGCTGGTATGCCGCCGGGGAACAATCTTTAGACTAAGACTGTCGGGGATGCTTGTTAAGAATACATATGCTGCTAGGGAAGTATTGAGATCTACTGGAGGATACTCAACTTCCTTGAGATTTGATAACTCTGCCTGGAGAAGAGTGTATTGGCTGCTGACTTATTCTCTGGGGAATTAGCATGTACTGGTCGTATTCTTTTGCTGAACCTACCTTGGTACCTTGGAGGATAGAACAATTAGACTGCTCAGACAACTCTTTATTGCCCCTGTTTCTAGTGTCACCTGTAATTAATCCTTTGTTTCGTATGCAAATATTTATGAGTTAGCAAATTATTGTCAATGCATATATCACAAATTGAACCTTGGACGTTCTTCGCAAAACAAAACAGAAAAAGAAAAAACAGTTGGCACGTTTAAATGAAAGATATATTTGTATTGATTTTGAATGGCCTGTGAATAGGCATTTTGTGTACAAGAGGCTGACGTCCTAGTAAGAGAACGCCGCCGAACAAAAGAGTTTATACAAATTTGTACAAGAGAAAATAAAACAGCTGTGTGAAATGAATGATCCCACTGGGTTTCAACTCTGCTATTGCCTTTATAACTCCGAGCGTCTCATCACTTGATGACCTTGGTTGAAGGTGAAGCTGACTGATTGATGCCGTCTGAACTTGATGTAGATATTGGATTCTGGATGCAAAGTGATCCAATGAGACATAGTATTACGCTTTTATCCCTAATTTTTGCCTGGACCGCCCTTTCGGGTTTTCAGTCCACCGGGATACCCATTTTTGCCCAAGCCGCCTTTTCAGGTTTTCGACTTGCCGGGTGTATAGATTTTTTCATTTTCATCCCTTCATTTTTCCCGAACCCTTTTGGTTCGACGGGAAGCCCTAATTTTTGCCTAGGCATGTCAGCCTAGCGGGTCTTTTTTCATGCGTAGTATCTTTTTACTATGTCTGCATTGGCGGGGTGAGGAAGGTCGTCACCATCCATGTTGGTCAATATCATGGCTCCTCCTGAGAACACATGCTTAACCACAAATGGCCCTTCGTACGTAGGGGTCCATTTGCCCCTTGGATCACTCTGAGGAAGGATGATTCGTTTGATTACCAGATCCCCAACTCGATATTCCTGTGGTCTGACCATTTTGTTAAATGCCCTGATCATTCGTTTTTGGTATGTTTGACCATGACAGATAGCAGCAAGTCTTTTTTCGTCAATGAGGTTGAGTTGATCAAGTCGTGTCTGGATCCAATCATCCTCGTTCAGATTTGCATCCTTCATTATCCGGAGAGAGGGTATTTGTACTTCGATTGGTAAGACTGCCTCCATGCCATAAACCAGAGAGAAGGGAGTTGCCCCGGTTGATGTCCTAGCTGAGGTACGGTACCCATGTAGAGCGAACGGTAACATCTCGTGCCAATCTTTGTAAGTCACTGTCATCTTCTGCACGATTTTCTTGATGTTCTTATTTGCTGCTTCTACAGCCCCATTCATCTTCGGTCTGTAAGGAGAAGAATTGTGGTGCTGTATCTTGAACTGTTCGCAGAGCTCAGCGATCATCTTGTTATTCAGATTGGTACCGTTGTCTGTAATAATTCTCTCCGGGACACCGTACCGACAAATCAGGTTGTGCCGAATGAACCGTGCCACAACAGTCTTGGTTACCGTAGCATAGGATGCTGCTTCAACCCACTTCGTAAAATAATCAATCGCCACTAGGATGAAGCGATGTCCATTGGATGCCGTAGGTTTAATCTCGCCGATCATGTCTATACCCCACATTGCAAACGGCCAAGGCGCAGTCAGGACGTTTAGGGGAACTGGAGGAACATGCACCTTGTCTGCATAAATCTGGCACTTATGGCATGTCCTAGAATGTTGGTAGCAATCAGCTTCCATGGTGGACCAGTAATATCCTGCCCGTAGGATCTTCTTTGCCATGGTGTGTCCACTGGAATGTGTACCAAAGGTCCCTTCATGTAGCTCTTCCATGATTCTTTCTGCTTCAGTCTTATCCACACAACGCAGTAAGGTTGAATCATGGTTTCTCTTGTACAAGATGCCGTTGCTAAGGAAGAACTTGGCTGCGAACCTTCTCAGGAACTTCTTATATTTGATAGAGGCACCTTCAGGGTATTCCTGAGTTTCCAAGTATCTCTTCACCTCATAGTACCAAGGCTTCTCAGTTACCAATTCAGTCTCGAGATCGCAACAGTATGCCGGTTCGTCCAGTTTCCAGATGATGATCCGGAGAGCCTCATTATCCCATTTGACCTTGAACATAGAAGACATTGTAGCTAACGCGTCCGCTAACTGATTCTCTTCTCTTGGAAAGTGCTCAAAGGTTATCTCTGTGAAGTGGGGGATCAGGGTCAATACACATTCTCTGTAAGGGATTAGGTTTGGATGTTTCGTATCCCACTCTCCTTTGATCTGATTGATCACGAGAGCGGAATCTCCGAAGACACTCAGAAATTTGATCCTTAGGTCGATCGCAGCTTGAAGACCCATGATGCACGCCTCATACTCTGCCATGTTGTTGGTACAGTTGAAACACAGCCGGCAGTGAGTGGAGTATGAGTGCCTTGTGGAGATATGATTATGGCGCCGATACCATTACCCAAAGCATTGGAGGCTCCGTCAAAATGCATAGACCATCGGGATCCTGGTTCAGGTCCTTCATCCGGTCCAGGTACTTCACAATCAGTCACAATCATGATGCTTTCATCCGGAAACTCAAAGTTCATTGATTGATAATCATCTACAGCCTGATGTGCTAGGTGGTCTGCCAATACACTTCCCTTGATGGCTTTCTGGGTCGTGTACTGAATGTCGTATTCCGTCAAGATCATTTGCCATCTTGCAATTCTCCCAGACAGAGCAGGCTTTTCAAATATGTACTTTATAGGATCCATTTTTGAGATCAACAAGGTAGTGTGAGTCAGCATATACTGTCTCAGCCGGCGAGCAGCCCATACCAAAGCGCAACAAGTTTTCTCAAGAAGTGAGTATCGGGTCTCACAGTCGGTAAACTTTTTGCTAAGGTAATAAATGGCGTGCTCTTTTCGGCCAGACTCGTCATGCTGCCCCAGCACACACCCCATTGAGTTGTCCAGTACTGTCAGGTATAGTATCATAGGTCTCCCTTCAACCGGTGGCATAAGGATGGGTGGTTCTTGGAGATACTCTTTGATTCTGTCAAAAGCAGCCTGACATTCATCGTTCCAACGTACTACCTGATCTTTCTTCAGCAGCTTGAAGATTGGCTCACAGGTAGCAGTTAGGTGCGAGATAAACCGAGCGATGTAATTCAGGCGTCCTAAAAAGCCTCTGACTTCCTTCTCTGTCTTAGGAACTGGCATCTCTTGAATAGCTTTGACCTTAGCAGGGTCCACTTGTATTCCCTTGTCACTGACCACGAAGCCTAGCAATTTTCCCGATCTTACCCCGAAGGTGCACTTGTTCGGGTTCAATCTCAGCTTGTACAGTTTCAACCGGTCAAACAAATTCTGCAGATGATTTAGGTGTTCTTCCTCAGTCTGGGACCTAGCGATCATGTCGTCAACATACACTTCTATCTCATGATGGATCATGTCATGAAATAAGGCAACCATGGCACGTTGGTAGGTTGCCCCAGCGTTCTTCAACCCGAATGGCATGACCTTGTAGCAGAAGGTGCCCCACTGAGTAACAAATGTAGTCTTTTCCATGTCTTCAGGTGCCATCTTGATCTGATTGTAACCTGAAAAGCCATCCATGAAAGAGAATACCTTGTGCTGAGCAGTATTATCAACGAGGACATCAATGTGAGGTAAAGGGAAGTCATCCTTGGGGCTGGCCCTGTTCAGATCCCTGTAGTCGACACACATTCTGACCTTACCGTCCTTCTTAGGTACCGGCACCACATTAGCGACCCATTGAGGATAAGAAGTCACTGCAAGAAACCCGGCATCAAACTGTTTCATAACCTCGGCTTTAATCTTCTCAGACATCTCTGGACGCATCCGATGGACCTTTTGCTTAACTGGAGGGCAGCCTTCCTTAGTTGGGAAGTGATGGACCACAATATCGGTATCCAACCCGGGCATGTCTTCGTAGGACCAGGAAAAGATCTCCATATAATCATGTAGCATCTGAGTCAACCGTTGCTTCACGCTGAGCTCTAGGTTGGCACCAATCTTTACCTCTCTCCTGTCTGCTTCAGTACCCAAGTTTATTGTTTCCACTGGCTCTTCATGGGGTTGAGTTGCCCTCTCTTCCTGAAGTAACAGTCTTGCAAGCTCACCAGGCACTTCGCAATCATCTTCACCTTCGTCTTCGGCTAAGTTGATCGGATTTTCGAAGTCATAACTGGCAGTAGAAGAGTCGTTACCAGTAAGATCCAGAGTGGATTGAAACCTGTATGAGTGAGTGTGTGTGTAAATACAGCTGTTTTGAAATATATGTAAAGGAAAGAAAGACAGAAAAGGAGCACAAGATTTGCAATGCGAGAAAACGTCCAAGATTTTCATTCATGATATATGAAATGACAATTTATATGCCCTCACAAATAGAACCACGGTGCCTCGGGTAAGACACCGGGCCATAGAGTTTATTTATTGTTTATTACAAAATAACAAAACATAGGAATTCATTACTCAGTAACAAGAGAAACAGGGAGATTGTCTTTTGCGCTCCAATTCTTAAGTCCACCGCCGGTTGCCGGGTAGATCCAGCTATCAAACTCAGCTTCATCAACTTCCTCTTCGTCTCCAATAGCATTCACTCCATGAGCAGGCAGGGGTGCTGTTACTACATTAGGCTTCTCAGATGCCTCAAACTGTACCTCCTTGGCGTCAATAAGGTCCTGCAGCTTGTTCCTTAATGCCCAACAGTCATCAGTAGAGTGCCCCGGGCTATCTGAATGGTAAGCACAACGAGCATTCGGATTGTACTTGGGAGATGCAGTATTGGGGAACTTCGGAGCCTCCCTGACAGTCACTAAGTTAGTGGATAGCAACTGTGGCAGGATCTGTGATAAGGTCATGCTTAAGCGGGTGAACTCCCTCCGGGGTCTTTCAGCCCTTTGAGTATTGGTCGGCCGAGGAGTGGCAGCGGGCTTAGCAATCATTAACGCGCTGACAGATTGGCGGCGCTCAGGTCTCTCTGATCTCTTGGAACCATACACGGCACTAGCCTCCTTCTTGAAGGGTTTCTTTTCAGCACTAGACGATGCACCCTTCGGAATCTTCCCAGATTTTAACCCAGCTTCAATTCTTTCCCCAGTCAGAATCAGATCAGTGAATCCTGCAGACGAATTCCCAATGAGATGGTTGAAAAATGGCCCAGATAGGGTCCCCAAGAACATATCTACCAACTCCCGATCAGTCAACGAAGGATGCACCCTGCCAGCCAGGTCTCTCCACTTCTGAGCGTACTCTTTAAAACCTTCGCTTGCACCTAACGACATACCCTGGAGTTGGGTACGTGTGGGGGCAAGGTCGGCATTATATTGATACTGCTTATAGAAAGCAGTAGCCAACTCCTCCCAGTTACGAACCTTGGTCCCATCCAGCTGATAGAACCATTCGAGATGAGTCCCTGAAAGACTCTCCTGGAAGAAGTGGATCCACAAATTCTTATCCGCAGAGTACGGTTGAATTTTCTGAACATAAGACCTTAGATGCAGCTTGGGACAAGACGCCCCGTCATATTTAGAAAAGGATGGTGCTTTGAACTTATGAGGGATAATCACACCAGTTGACAAACCCAGATCTCCGAAATCCAGCCCAGGTACCTGTTGAACTTCCATAGCTTTCAACCTATCCTCCAGTTGCTTGTACCTGTCTTCTGCAGGAGGGTACTGCTCTTCATCAAAATCAGTCTCGTTGTCGGAGACTACCGGACTAGGAATCCTGGCTTATGCCTGAGGACTACTCTTGCCAACAGAAGAACCAGCCTCTTCCTGCTGTAGAGTATTGCCAAACCTTCGGCCTGAGTTGAACAGAACAGTTCTTCTCTTCTTCTTCTTCTCCTTCTTCTTCTTCTCCTTCTTCAGGAGCATAGCCTTCAGTTCTTCCTGGCCCTGAGCCAGACCCTTGATTAATTCCTGAAACTGCGCGTTCTGCGCCTGAAGAGCCTTGATGGATGTCTCAGTTGATGCAGAGTCGGGATTCATGATGCTAAAATAAACAGCGGAGAACTTTAAGCAACCTGAAAAGAGGAAAAACCTGCTATGCACATGATGAATGATATGTGTTTATGCAATGCATTCAAGGGTTCGAAAGTTCAAATTTGTTGTAGACAAAAAGGAACACACGTTATCATTAAGGAAATCATTGTTTAATACATCAAAGCCTCATGGGCAAAATAATACAAAAATCAAATCAATCCCAAAATATGCCACGCATCCTCTTTGGAGCTATGTAAGTATTGAGATTCCTCTCCTCATGCAACAGGCGGGTGAGCTCCAAGACCTTCCTTTCACTGGCATGTAGACTAGTCTCAAGAGAATTCCGTTCTTCCTTAAGCTGGATCCAGCTCTTCTGCATCTCTTCCCAGGATGTGGGCATATCAGGGTGCTGAATAGTGCACGACACTTCTCCTTCCAAGACTGGTTCTTTGATCACAGGGAGCATATGAGGATAAGGCATCACTAACTTCTTGGAGCGGGTGCGTACCCACTTGAGATAAGGTTCCAATGGGATGGAGTTCCTGTGCCCCAGTGTCTTGCTGTCTATCCTACTGGGCATCCTCCAAGCTTTGATAAATCTCTGGCGAATTCCTTGGGTATCATTGTCGAAGTCAAAAACTATGTCAGGAATTAACATGTCATGAGGACCATCCCTCCGAGCATAACCAAACTGTCTCCAAGCCAGGCATGGGCTATAAGTAATACCCCCTCTGATTCCAAGTAAAGGAACATTAGGGTACTCCCCGCAACGATCAATGATAGTGACATCTTCTCTGGACCTAGGGCACCAATGTATATCTGCATGTGTAAGAGTCATTAACCGTTGTGACCATCTCAAACCCCGCTCATTCTTCAAATCTGATTGTGGAAGGTGCGAAATAAACCACCTTCCCAGGAGAGGAGCGCAACACATAAGGACACCTCTTTTTCTCATGGTTCGAGTGTAACATGAGTGAAGGATGTCCCCCAACAACGTAGGTATAGGATTCCTGGACATAAAGATCTGAACAGCACTGATATCAATAAGCTGATCTGGGTTAGGGAACAACACCAAACCATAGACAAGGAGGGCCACAACTTCTTCAAAAGCTTGCAAGTCGAGGGAGTTCCAACATTCATGGGCCTTTTCAAACAGAAACCTGGCTAAGAACCCTTTGATACCACTTCTAACTTCCCAATGTCCCTTGAGGTCAGATGACTGTAGGTGCAAGGCTTTAGCAATCTCTTCGAGCTTAGGTTCCTTTTCTGTACCGTTGAAGGGTAACTGATCAAGGATAGGGATCCTCAGGAGTCGGGAGAACTCCTCCAATGTAGGTACCAACTGATAGTCCAAGAAGGTGAAACAGTGATGCAGAGGATCAAAGAACTGGAACAGGACCTTTATCATATCTTCCTCAATATTGGTATTGACCAAGCTGATGAGGCTTCCATGTCTTTCACTGAAGGACGAGTTCTCAGGAATCCTGGATATAAGCTCCTTAAGCTGAGGAGGTACCCTTACAAGACTGATTTGAATTGTCTTTCTACGAACAGTTTCCATGTCCTACAAACAAGAACAAAGATGAAAATTCGAACCCCTGAAATGGTTAGTCAATGCATATGATGCTGGATGATGTCATGATGCTATGATTAAACACACCACAGATATTTACAAAGACAAACATGTAAGGCACACAAGGCACACAAGACAAACCCTTAAGGTTTAAGGCCAGCATGGGGTCTGGGTAGTACCCTCTTGAAGTTGGTGGGTTCAACCTGTCCTAATCAAAGTAACCGGGTTCTAAGGTTCCCAATATCACGGGATTGCTTTCATTGTTCATCGTTTCGATTTAGCCACTGAACTGGCGACCGAAATATTCCAGGAAAGCAACCCTCAATTGAGTGTAGTATCGAGTATCAACCAACCTCGGACTGCACCAAAGTCAGTTATCTCACTACCCTAAAGAGGCCAAGATAGTTCAATTAAGGTTCCTAAGGTCTGTTGATGCTTAACGACACCACGCGGAGGCCCCGTACTCTCCTTGACTGAACTCAAGGGTTACCGGTACACACCAAAGTGACACATCAACATAGCAGACTGTTTCAACCATGTCGGTATGCCCCGCACAGTTCCCTCACAGCCTTGTTTCTACTTTCTAAGAAGGTATCCCCAGATCCGGGTTAGGATCTATAGAACTCCCAAGACAGTCCCACAATAATAAAGCAAGCAAAGAAGACAATTGAAAACACAGTTATGAACTAACCTTAAGGTACACCTCACTTTAAGTTAAGTCCCCAGCAGAGTCGCCAGTTCTGTGATCGGTGGATCTGGAACTGACTGTTTAACGCTGGTTCGCAAAATGTCGCGGAAGCAAGAGTCGCCACCGTCTTTTATTTTCTCCAAATGGAAAGGACAAAAGCACAGAAAAATTCCTTAAAGAGATTGCTCTCGGTTCGGGAGGTAGATTATAGAAAGGGAAGGTGTTAGCACCCTTTCTATCCATGGTTATCCATGGGCTCTTAGATACTTGCTCATTGTGTTTTCAAAAATGGTTTGTTTGCTTTTCAACTGTGGGTTTTAAAAAGTTTCTTTGAAAATTTCAGTTCGACTCTTGTATCGGTCCTCAAGAGTGTTTGAAAAATTGCTTTCGAAAGCTTTTTGAAAATGTGTTGGTGTGAAAAGTATTTTTGAATTTTGTTTTGAGATTTAGAGCAAGTATCAAGAGTCGTCTACCTACCCTAAGGAATTCGTCTGTGTAAATGTCCTTTAAAGTAGTGCCATCCCACCATTGAGAGGTAGGTAGCACCACCGTTGGAGGTATTCGGGTCAATTCGAGGTTCGGGACATGGTGATCACCGGAGCAATGGGAAGACACCTTAGAAGCTACCCTCATGCCAGGTTCCCGGATCATGAGGACTTACTAAGACATCCTCTACTCGACGATCACCTTTCGAAGGCAAGGCAACAATGAGGCGTACCCTAGGGGTGGTGTGTGATTTGTGTGTCAGGTTCAGATATTTTATCTTGTCATGTTATTGGTGTTCTACGCTCGTTTTTATTTTGTCCATGCATTCTTTCATGCTTCTGATTAACAATTAAAAGTTGCAAGGAAAGTAAAATCTAAAGCTATTACAAATGGCGCGGGTCCACATCGCCAAAATTAACCAGGACCCGATTTGACAGAAAAATAAAGAAATTAAAAGTGCGAGAAGTAATTATTTACACGGCTTTGGGAGAGGTACATAAATATTTAAGCGAGATAAAATAAAAATGCGAATTAATGAGAATTAAACGAAGCGAGGGCGTTGGACCCTTATTGCGAAATTAAATTAACGATGAATTAATTAATTAAAAAGAAAGCAAGAATTTTGTTTTTTTTGTGTTTTATGTTTTTTAAGATTTAATATGAAAAGGGAGAATTAATTAAAATCAAAATAAGATACAAACCCTAATTCTAGTTATTTTTTAATTTAGTAAGAAATATGTTGAATTTTAACCTAATTTAAACCTAATTTTTTATATGCAATTTAATTCATGAAAATAAATATTTAATTATTTTAATTATTATACAAGAAAAATAAAAAGGATGAAAAATTGTTAATTAAACCCTAGTTCTACATTTTTTAGATTTATGATTAAAAGAATTAAAGTTAACACTTAATTTAAAACTAATTTTATTTACATGCAAATTTATTCATGAAAATATTAAAACAAAAATATTTATTGTGTTTTTCCTTTTTTTCTGATTTTTATTGTATTTTTTGAAAATAATAAATTAATTAAACAAGTAATAATTAAAATAAAAATAGAATTAAAAATAAAGAAAGCAAAAATTATGCAAACCTAAGGGGTGGTAGTCCCCAAAGTGGAGGTATGAATTGAGAAATCTGGCCCATTTATTTTGGCCTGTTTGGACTTTTTCTGGACACGTGCAGAGGCGTTGACTCAAGCCTATGGTGTTCTTTCAATCAGTGCCCTTGGATCCCTGAAGCTGAACGCGTGGCATGCTGGATTTGGAAGGTGCATGGTGGTCTCCAGTACAAGCGCTACATGTGAATGTCAATGGAAAAATAATATTGAGAAAGCATGAAGACCTGGGGCTCGAACCCAGGTCAGGGACGTTACCAATAGCCTTGCTCACCACTAAGCCATTCCACGCGTTTTGATATATAATGAACAACAAACATAATGAATAAAAAAAGCGTTAGTGGTGATTCTTCGCGCGAAATTCAAATGGGCCAACCAATGCACGCCACGAATTCGTCTTCTTCGTTGTATTATTTTCCTGATAAACAAATATGTTAGGCAACGGTTTCGCACGCGTTCTCCCAGGCCGGTTTTGGAAAAATAGCGATTAGGCCTAGGAGGTCCATAAATTAGGCGCGATAGTGGGTTTATGATCGTTTGAGCATGCTGAAGTCAATGGTCTAATTCATATGCTCCAATTTTTCCTCGTTTGAAAATCCCTAATTTGGAATCCTGTAAACCCTAACAATTGGCAATGGTGAAATCGTACACAATGCATAAAAATACAATCAAAGTATATGGTTAGCTTGCAAATGCTTCACTGATCACGAATATATAAACAAAACATCATGAATGAGCATAGAATATAAAACACGATAATGAAAATAAAGTGAGAAAAGCTAGCTTCTGTACAACGATTCAGGAGGTTATGGACTTGGAAATCTATGCAGGCACGTTGCTGAAGGCCTAAGGAAGATGATGAGATGAAAATCTCAGCTTGAATCGCCCTCCAATGTGATTTTCAGAATTGAGTTTTAGACAAAATTTTCCAAGTTTGATGATGGCTTTTGGGCGCAGCTCAGTCTGTATATGTATTAGGGTTGTGATCCTGGCATATGTAGTAGTGAATTAGGTCAAAAAGAATCATCCAAATCTCTTGCATTCATAGTTTTGAAGATTTGATTTTCAAGCTTTATTTTCCAAATATTTTCCATGTGATTTTGTGCAAATCATGATCCAATCAGTCCAATTCTTTCCATATTTGAATGTGCACGAATTATTGAGTAGATTATATGTGCAAAAAGATTTGTTAGGTTAAGTTAAGTATTTTCCACATATTTAATTGATTTAAGTGAATTATTATAAATAAAAATTCAAATAAATAAATAAAAAATGAGAAAATACTTCCCTTTGGGCCAAGTGGTCGTGCACATGCCATGGATGATGATTTGTGGAAGAAAAATGGGCCCATTAGCAATTTTAGGTCATTTGAATCAATGTTGACTTTTCAAAATACCCAAAAATTTCCCAAATTCTACAAGGCATAACTTGCTCAATTTTTAAGCTTTTCTCATGTTCTTGGACATTTCGAAGTCATAACTGGCAGTAGCAGAGTCGTTACCAGTAAGATCCAGAGTGGATTGAAACCTGTATGAGTGAGTGTGTGTGTAAATACAGCTGTTTTGAAATATATGTAAAGGAAAGAAAGACAGAAAAGGAGCACAAGATTTGCAATGCGAGAAAACGTCCAAGATTTTCATTCATGATATATGAAATGACAATTTATATGCCCTCACAAATAGAACCACGGTGCCTCGGGTAAGACACCGGGCCATAGAGTTTATTTATTGTTTATTACAAAATAACAAAACATAGGAATTCATTACTCAGTAACAAGAGAAACAGGGAGATTGTCTTTTGCGCTCCAATTCTTAAGTCCACCGCCGGTTGCCGGGTAGATCCAGCTATCAAACTCAGCTTCATCAACTTCCTCTTCGTCTCCAATAGAATTCACTCCATGAGCAGGCAGGGGTGCTGTTACTACATTAGGCTTCTCAGATGCCTCAAACTGTACCTCCTTGGCGTCAATAAGGTCCTGCAGCTTGTTCCTTAATGCCCAACAGTCATCAGTAGAGTGCCCCGGGCTATCTGAATGGTAAGCACAACGAGCATTCGGGTTGTACTTGGGAGATGCAGTATTGGGGAACTTCGGAGCCTCCCTGACAGTCACTAAGTTAGTGGATAGCAACTGTGGCAGGATCTGTGATAAGGTCATGCTTAAGCGGGTGAACTCCCTCCGGGGTCTTTCAGCCCTTTGAGTATTGGTCGGCCGAGGAATGGCAGCGGGCTTAGCAATCATTAACGCGCTGACAGATTGGCGGCGCTCAGGTCTCTCTGATCTCTTGGAACCATACACGGCACTAGCCTCCTTCTTGAAGGGTTTCTTTTCAGCACTAGACGATGCACCCTTCGGAATATTCCCAGATTTTAACCCAGCTTCAATTCTTTCCCCAGTCAGAATCAGATCAGTGAATCCTGCAGACGAATTCCCAATGAGATGGTTGAAAAATGGCCCAGATAGGGTCCCCAAGAACATATCTACCAACTCCCGATCAGTCAACGGAGGATGCACCCTGCCAGCCAGGTCTCTCCACTTCTGAGCGTACTCTTTAAAACCTTCGCTTGCACCTAACGACATACCCTGGAGTTGGGTACGTGTGGGGGCAAGGTCGGCATTATATTGATACTGCTTATAGAAAGCAGTAGCCAACTCCTCCCAGTTACGAACCTTGGTCCCATCCAGCTGATAGAACCATTCGAGATGAGTCCCTGAAAGACTCTCCTGGAAGAAGTGGATCCACAAATTCTTATCCGCAGAGTACGGTTGAATTTTCTGAACATAAGACCTTAGATGCAGCTTGGGACAAGACGCCCCGTCATATTTAGAAAAGGATGGTGCTTTGAACTTATGAGGGATAATCACACCAGTTGACAAACCCAGATCTCCGAAATCCAGCCCAGGTACCTGTTGAACTTCCATAGCTTTCAACCTATCCTCCAGTTGCTTGTACCTGTCTTCTTCAGGAGGGTACGGCTCTTCATCAAAATCAGTCTCGTTGTCGGAGACTACCGGACTAGGAACCCTGGCTTCTGCCTGAGGACTACTCTTGCCAACAGAAGAACCAGCCTCTTCCTGCTGTAGAGTATTGCCAAACCTTCGGCCTGAGTTGAACAGAACAGTTCTTCTCTTCTTCTTCTTCTCCTTCTTCTTCTTCTCCTTCTTCAGGAGCATAGCCTTCAGTTCTTCCTGGCCCTGAGCCAGACCCTTGATTAATTCCTGAAACTGCGCGTTCTGCGCCTGAAGAGCCTTGATGGATGTCTCAGTTGATGCAGAGTCGGGATTCATGATGCTAAAATAAACAGCGGAGAACTTTAAGCAACCTGAAAAGAGGAAAAACCTGCTATGCACATGATGAATGATATGTGTTTATGCAATGCATTCAAGGGTTCGAAAGTTCAAATTTGTTGTAGACAAAAAGGAACACACGTTATCATTAAGGAAATCATTGTTTAATACATCAAAGCCTCATGGGCAAAATAATACAAAAATCAAATCAATCCCAAAATATGCTACGCATCCTCTTTGGAGCTATGTAAGTATTGAGATTCCTCTCCTCATGCAACAGGCGGGTGAGCTCCAAGACCTTCCTTTCACTGGCATGTAGACTAGTCTCAAGAGAATTCCGTTCTTCCTTAAGCTGGATCCAGCTCTTCTGCATCTCTTCCCAGGATGTGGGCATATCAGGGTGCTGAATAGTGCACGACACTTCTCCTTCCAAGACTGGTTCTTTGATCACAGGGAGCATATGAGGATAAGGCATCACTAACTTCTTGGAGCGGGTGCGTACCCACTTGAGATAAGGTTCCAATGGGATGGAGTTCCTGTGCCCCAGTGTCTTGCTGTCTATCCTACTGGGCATCCTCCAAGCTTTGATAAATCTCTGGCGAATTCCTTGGGTATCATTGTCGAAGTCAAAAACTATGTCAGGAATTAACATGTCATGAGGACCATCCCTCCGAGCATAACCAAACTGTCTCCAAGCCAGGCATGGGCTATAAGTAATACCCCCTCTGATTCCAAGTAAAGGAACATTAGGGTACTCCCCGCAACGATCAATGATAGTGACATCTTCTCTGGACCTAGGGCACCAATGTATATCTGCATGTGTAAGAGTCATTAACCGTTGTGACCATCTCAAACCCCGCTCATTCTTCAAAACTGATTGTGGAAGGTGCGAAATAAACCACCTTCCCAGGAGAGGAGCGCAACACATAAGGACACCTCTTTTTCTCATGGTTCGAGTGTAACATGAGTGAAGGATGTCCCCCAACAACGTAGGTATAGGATTCCTGGACATAAAGATCTGAACAGCACTGATATCAATAAGCTGATCTGGGTTAGGGAACAACACCAAACCATAGACAAGGAGGGCCACAACTTCTTCAAAAGCTTGCAAGTCGAGGGAGTTCCAACATTCATGGGCCTTTTCAAACAGAAACCTGGCTAAGAACCCTTTGATACCACTTCTAACTTCCCAATGTCCCTTGAGGTCAGATGACTGTAGGTGCAAGGCTTTAGCAATCTCTTCGAGCTTAGGTTCCTTTTCTGTACCGTTGAAGGGTAACTGATCAAGGATAGGGATCCTCAGGAGTCGGGAGAACTCCTCCAATGTAGGTACCAACTGACAGTCCAAGAAGGTGAAACAGTGGTGCAGAGGATCAAAGAACTGGAACAGGACCTTTATCATATCTTCCTCAATATTGGTATTGACCAAGCTGATGAGGCTTCCATGTCTTTCACTGAAGGACGAGTTCTCAGGAATCCTGGATATAAGCTCCTTAAGCTGAGGAGGTACCCTTACAAGACTGATTTGAATTGTCTTTCTACGAACAGTTTCCATGTCCTACAAACAAGAACAAAGATGAAAATTCGAACCCCTGAAATGGTTAGTCAATGCATATGATGCTGGATGATGTCATGATGCTATGATTAAACACACCACAGATATTTACAAAGACAAACATGTAAGGCACACAAGGCACACAAGACAAACCCTTAAGGTTTAAGGCCAGCATGGGGTCTGGGTAGTACCCTCTTGAAGTTGGTGGGTTCAACCTGTCCTAATCAAAGTAACCGGGTTCTAAGGTTCCCAATATCACGGGATTGCTTTCATTGTTCATCGTTTCGATTTAGCCACTGAACTGGCGACCGAAATATTCCAGGAAAGCAACCCTCAATTGAGTGTAGTATCGAGTATCAACCAACCTCGGACTGCACCAAAGTCAGTTATCTCACTACCCTAAAGAGGCCAAGATAGTTCAATTAAGGTTCCTAAGGTCTGTTGATGCTTAACGACACCACGCGGAGGCCCCGTACTCTCCTTGACTGAACTCAAGGGTTACCGGTACACACCAAAGTGACACATCAACATAGCAGACTGTTTCAACCATGTCGGTATGCCCCGCACAGTTCCCTCACAGCCTTGTTTCTACTTTCTAAGAAGGTATCCCCAGATCCGGGTTAGGATCTATAGAACTCCCAAGACAGTCCCACAATAATAAAGCAAGCAAAGAAGACAATTGAAAACACAGTTATGAACTAACCTTAAGGTACACCTCACTTTAAGTTAAGTCCCCAGCAGAGTCGCCAGTTCTGTGATCGGTGGATCTGGAACTGACTGTTTAACGCTGGTTCGCAAAATGTCGCGGAAGCAAGAGTCGCCACCGTCTTTTATTTTCTCCAAATGGAAAGGACAAAAGCACAGAAAAATTCCTTAAAGAGATTGCTCTCGGTTCGGGAGGTAGATTATAGAAAGGGAAGGTGTTAGCACCCTTTCTATCCATGGTTATCCATGGGCTCTTAGATACTTGCTCATTGTGTTTTCAAAAATGGTTTGTTTGCTTTTCAACTGTGGGTTTTAAAAAGTTTCTTTGAAAATTTCAGTTCGACTCTTGTATCGGTCCTCAAGAGTGTTTGAAAAATTGCTTTCGAAAGCTTTTTGAAAATGTGTTGGTGTGAAAAGTATTTTTGAATTTTGTTTTGAGATTTAGAGCAAGTATCAAGAGTCGTCTACCTACCCTAAGGAATTCGTCTGTGTAAATGTCCTTTAAAGTAGTGCCATCCCACCATTGAGAGGTAGGTAGCACCACCGTTGGAGGTATTCGGGTCAATTCGAGGTTCGGGACATGGTGATCACCGGAGCAATGGGAAGACACCTTAGAAGCTACCCTCATGCCAGGTTCCCGGATCATGAGGACTTACTAAGACATCCTCTACTCGACGATCACCTTTCGAAGGCAAGGCAACAATGAGGCGTACCCTAGGGGTGGTGTGTGATTTGTGTGTCAGGTTCAGATATTTTATCTTGTCATGTTATTGGTGTTCTACGCTCGTTTTTATTTTGTCCATGCATTCTTTCATGCTTCTGATTAACAATTAAAAGTTGCAAGGAAAGTAAAATCTAAAGCTATTACAAATGGCGCGGGTCCACATCGCCAAAATTAACCAGGACCCGATTTGACAGAAAAATAAAGAAATTAAAAGTGCGAGAAGTAATTATTTACACGGCTTTGGGAGAGGTACATAAATATTTAAGCGAGATAAAATAAAAATGCGAATTAATGAGAATTAAACGAAGCGAGGGCGTTGGACCCTTATTGCGAAATTAAATTAACGATGAATTAATTAATTAAAAAGAAAGCAAGAATTTTGTTTTTTTTGTGTTTTATGTTTTTTAAGATTTAATATGAAAAGGGAGAATTAATTAAAATCAAAATAAGATACAAACCCTAATTCTAGTTATTTTTTAATTTAGTAAGAAATATGTTGAATTTTAAACTAATTTAAACCTAATTTTTTATATGCAATTTAATTCATGAAAATAAATATTTAATTATTTTAATTATTATACAAGAAAAATAAAAAGGATGAAAAATTGTTAATTAAACCCTAGTTCTACATTTTTTAGATTTATGATTAAAAGAATTAAAGTTAACACTTAATTTAAAACTAATTTTATTTACATGCAAATTTATTCATGAAAATATTAAAACAAAAATATTTATTGTGTTTTTCCTTTTTTTCTGATTTTTATTGTATTTTTTGAAAATAATAAATTAATTAAACAAGTAATAATTAAAATAAAAATAGAATTAAAAATAAAGAAAGCAAAAATTATGCAAACCTAAGGGGTGGTAGTCCCCAAAGTGGAGGTATGAATTGAGAAATCTGGCCCATTTATTTTGGCCTGTTTGGACTTTTTCTGGACACGTGCAGAGGCGTTGACTCAAGCCTATGGTGTTCTTTCAATCAGTGCCCTTGGATCCCTGAAGCTGAACGCGTGGCATGCTGGATTTGGAAGGTGCATGGTGGTCTCCAGTACAAGCGCTACATGTGAATGTCAATGGAAAAATAATATTGAGAAAGCATGAAGACCTGGGGCTCGAACCCAGGTCAGGGACGTTACCAATAGCCTTGCTCACCACTAAGCCATTCCACGCGTTTTGATATATAATGAACAACAAACATAATGAATAAAATAAGCGTTAGTGGTGATTCTTCGCGCGAAATTCAAATGGGCCAACCAATGCACGCCACGAATTCGTCTTCTTCGTTGTATTATTTTCCTGATAAACAAATATGTTAGGCAACGGTTTCGCACGCGTTCTCCCAGGCCGGTTTTGGAAAAATAGCGATTAGGCCTAGGAGGTCCATAAATTAGGCGCGATAGTGGGTTTATGATCGTTTGAGCATGCTGAAGTCAATGGTCTAATTCATATGCTCCAATTTTTCCTCGTTTGAAAATCCCTAATTTGGAATCCTGTAAACCCTAACAATTGGCAATGGTGAAATCGTACACAATGCATAAAAATACAATCAAAGTATATGGTTAGCTTGCAAATGCTTCACTGATCACGAATATATAAACAAAACATCATGAATGAGCATAGAATGTAAAACACGATAATGAAAATAAAGTGAGAAAGGCTAGCTTCTGTACAACGATTCAGGAGGTTATGGACTTGGAAATCTATGCAGGCACGTTGCTGAAGGCCTAAGGAAGATGATGAGATGAAAATCTCAGCTTGAATCGCCCTCCAATGTGATTTTCAGAATTGAGTTTTAGACAAAATTTTCCAAGTTTGATGATGGCTTTTGGGCGCAGCTCAGTCTGTATATGTATTAGGGTTGTGATCCTGGCATATGTAGTAGTGAATTAGGTCAAAAAGAATCATCCAAATCTCTTGCATTCATAGTTTTGAAGATTTGATTTTCAAGCTTTATTTTCCAAATATTTTCCATGTGATTTTGTGCAAATCATGATCCAATCAGTCCAATTCTTTCCATATTTGAATGTGCACGAATTATTGAGTAGATTATATGTGCAAAAAGATTTGTTAGGTTAAGTTAAGTATTTTCCACATATTTAATTGATTTAAGTGAATTATTATAAATAAAAATTCAAATAAATAAATAAAAAATGAGAAAATACTTCCCTTTGGGCCAAGTGGTCGTGCACATGCCATGGATGATGATTTGTGGAAGAAAAATGGGCCCATTAGCAATTTTAGGTCATTTGAATCAATGTTGACTTTTCAAAATACCCAAAAATTTCCCAAATTCTACAAGGCATAACTTGCTCAATTTTTAAGCTTTTCTCAAGTTCTTGGACATTTTGGAAAGGTCTTTGAGTCCTCTAACCAATGTCTTTGGTCCCATGTCATTTTGATTTACCAATCTCAAGTTATAGCCTTTGACTTAAAGTCCCTTTTTGTTGACTTTTGAAAATAACCTATAATGTTGAAATTGATAACTTTTTGTGAGAGCATTTCTTGGACTTGAAGTATGAAGATGAGTTGTAGGAAATGTCTTTCTCTTCAAAATGAGCTTTGGATGGAATTTTTCTGATAATCCATGTGAAAGTTATGCCCTGGTCAATTTCAGTTGACTTTTTCAGCTGTCCAAATAAAGAAACTTTTGCATTTTGATGATTTCTGAGCCATACTTTGAGAATCATGATCAAGCATTGATCAAATGATGTTTGTGGCTTCAAAATGATATGTTGACCAAAAATTTGAACTTTTGACTGCCAAATGACCATTTTGCCCCTACAGTTGACTGTAATGCAATTTAGGGTTTTGACTGTGCAATTTTGAGCTGAATGTCTTGAAACTTGATATGAGGATACTTGACCATATTTGTAGGCATGGGAGACTTGATTGGACCTTTGGACACTTCATTTTCTTGATCAGAACAAAAACCCTGGTTTTGACTGCTTAGGAGGCCCTTACACTGTGCCACCCTTGGGGAACTTTGAAGCTGGACTTGGCAAATCTTTGAAGAATATGGGAGGGCAAATTTTGGGGTACAACATCATCAAATGTCAATATGGTATAAATAATTCTTTAAAGCTTGAATATAGATGTTCACAATATGCATTCATCAACATATACATATTCCATAATTTTAACATCAAGAAAAACTTTGTTTGAAATATCTTTCAAAATGTATTTTTGAAAATAAAACTTTAGGAACCGGTTCCTCCCTAACAGGGAACCGGGTTCTAACTTTTCTCAAAAAACATGGTTCTGGTTTTTGTACCAGGAACCGGGTTGTACCAATAGGGGAACCGGTTCCTGCGTGTAAATTTTTGAAATTCAAATTCTAACGTTCACTAAGAACCGGGTTTTGTCAGTGTCGGAACCGGTTCCTAGCGAACCAATGCAGCTTTTACTTTGTTTTTTGAACATTTTCCAAGTGGTATATTTTCATGAATGCATTGCATCTTTTCATATGAATTGGCATGAATGAAGAGGTTCTTACAACTTTATAAAATGCAGATTTTCTTATTTCAAACATAGTTCAATACTTCAATTTTCAAATTTACAAATATTCTTCTTCATTAACAATTTTCTCATTTACTCACATTTGAAATTACACTTTCATGTGTTCATAATTTTGTGAAACTTGCCATATACACTTTCATTATCATTTCAAGTTTCATTCATACATTGTGAACATTTATATACATTGTTTGAGAATTGTTTTTATCTTGAAGAAGAAGATCAATTGAAGATTGATAAAGCTCTCCATATACTTCAAAATTAATCATTGTATTACTTAAAGATTTTTCCCTTACTATCCAGGATTGTTGGAAGTAAGTGTTGTGAGTTGAAGAGGATTGTTCTTCATTCACATTAGTGTTTGTTTGGTCTTAAAGGTGTTAAGAACCTTTGATCACCCTATAGGTTAGATAGTAAGCATAGGCTGTACAATCATTCTAACTATAGTGAAATCTCTTTCGTGTTGGAAAGGGGACTAGAGTACTCTCGGATTGTGAGGGGAACCAGGATATATCACCGTGTTCTTTACTTTTCCGCATTTATCGCTTTCATCACCATAATCAGGAAAAGATAAAGATTAATCAAAAACCTTCAAACATTTAACCAAAAAATTACTACCAAGCATTCTCATAAAACCGAATAAATTTTATAAGACCTAATTCACCCCCCCCCCCTCTTAGGCACTCTGAGACTTACAGACATATCCAGATCGAACACCCCCAAAGTGAACCCCCTCATGCACCTTCGATCAAGCCTCTTCACTGGATCGAAAGACAACCCACGCCTCTTTCGATCCAGGCCTCCAGAATTATACTTTTTTTTATTTACTGCTTGTTCCTTCGATTTCATCTTTATTTTGACTATTTTATTCCTTTTTTTTAATCAACATAAAATCAATTAAAAAAAACCACAAAAACATTAGGCTAGTTTTTTCTATTAAATTAACTTTGTTAATTAATCATTTAATTATCTTAACATTTTCTCAAAACTAAAATTAAGTAGATTTAGATCATTTTCCCAAAATAAAGTAAAACAACAAAAAGATTTTATTCTTAGGATTTTTAGAGGTTATGTTCAGATTCGTGCGTGTTTATTTTATTATAACTGCCTACTGGTTTGTAATAGCTTAACTAATACTTTTAAACTTTACTGCTTTATCCCCCCAATTTTGGACATGTAAATAATCCCCCTCCCCGAAGCCTTGTAATAGCGTAGGATTTACAATTCCCGCACTTTAAATTCCTATACATATATTAACTGTTTAGATGTATGCTAACTAGCATTGCATGACAAGATTAACCTTTAATTTAAAATCAACCGTAGCTCACCATAACATGTACAAAGATAATATAAACTGAAAATTGACACACTCGCACATGCCACTCTTAGGGTACACCTCACTTGGTTGCCTCGAAAGTGCTCATTGAGTATAAGATGTTTTAGAGGTCGCCCTTTTGTCCAAAGATCATAAGTTGCCTCGAAACGGTTGCCTTGGAAAAATGATCTAAGACATTAGGGTTACCGCTAAGGCATCATAACATTGCTTTAGTGGCCACACGTCCCTTAAATCGAATTGACCCGAAAACTCCAACGACGGTGCTACCTCCTTAATAGTGGGATAGCACTGTCTAAAGGAAATTTGCACATTTTAGTTCCTTTTTGAGTAGTTAGATGTTCTTAACTACTTGCTCTTTTGAAAACAAAAACAAAACTTTTCTCACTTACACTCTCTTCCAAACAAAATACTCTTTTCAAACCCACAAATACAAATAAAATCAAACTTTTGAAAACATAGTGAGCAACTACCTAAGAGCCTGTGGATAACCACGGATAGAAAGGGTGCTAACACCTTCCCTTTCTATAATCTACCTCCTGAACCCGAGAAACATCTCGAAAAGGAATTTTTCCGTGCTTTTGTCCTTTCCTTGTTGGATAAAATAAAAGGCGATGGCGACTCTTGCTTATCGCAACATTTTGCGAAAACAAATGCAAAACGCGAACCAGCATTCCAAAACAGTCAGTTCTCATTCCCACCGATCACAGAACTGGCGACTCTGCTGGGGATATCTATAAGTGAGGTGTACCATAGGATTAGATCACTTGTGTTTTCAATTGTATTGCTTTGTATGCTTTTAATTTTGTGGGCTTGTATCGGAGTTCTATAGATCCTAACCCGGATTTGGGAAACATTCATAGATAGCAATACATTTTGGAAACTGTGCAGGGTATACCGACACGGTTGAAGCAATAGCTATATTAGTGCGACATATTTGTGAGTACCGGTAGCCTTTGTGTCAATCAAAGAGAATACGGGGCCGCTGAGTGATGTCACTAAGCACTAATGAACTAGAACCTTACTTGACCATCTTGGCCTTTTTTAAGGGTAGTGAGATGACCGACTTTGGTGCAGTCCGAAGTTGGTAGATACTCGATACTACACTCATTGAGGATTGTTTTCTTGGAATATTTTGGTCTCTAGTTAAGTGGCTAAACCAAAACTATGAACATAGAAAACAATCCAATGATATTGAGCTCCTTAGAACCCGGTTACTATTTATAGGATAGGTTTAAACCAACTAAACTGAAAGAGGGTAATACCTAAACTCCATGCCAGCCTAAACTTAAGGCTGTATGTGTGACTTGTGTGCCTTCAAACTTGAACTACTTGCACATTCTTGTTATCTGACAACATGAGTTCCTTGCAGGTTTTGTTTACAGTCCTTATCCGATAATTTGTAGGGTTTACTTACATCACCTCACATTTTTGCTTAAACGCGTAGCATATACATCATAACATCATACCTTAACATTTCCTTAACCATTTCAAGGATCTCAAGGGTCTGTGATGCAGGTTATGGTAAATCAAATGACTAGCAAGGGGCAAAAGGGGATTTATTTTCCTCTAGCCAAGGGTGTCTAGAAATCCAAGCACGATAACTTGAGTCAGGGGCTATGACCCACTCGATATGGTGAGCTTGACTCTTGAAGAAGGACTCTCAGCAACATGAAGTTCCTTCAATCAAGCTATCAGATTCAGATTCTAACAGTTTCTTGTTTACCCCGCGAGATCCTTGAAAACATTGCATACATATATCATACATCTCATTGCATAACAGGTCTCCCAGTACAGGTCTCTTATCTTCTTCGTTGTTTATTTCAGCAATCATCATGTCTACTGAACCTTCAACCGAGCAAGCTATCAAGGCCCTCCAGGCCCAGAATGTCCAATTTAAAGAGTTGTTCATGAATCTAGCTAAGGGTCAGTAGGACCTGAAGACTTTGATTCTGAAGGAGAAAAAGAAGAAGAAAAAGAGGACCATCTTGTTCAACACTGGACGCAGGTTTGGAAACGGGCTGCAAAATGAAGTTGATCTGACCACCTCATCTGGAGGGAAAGATAGTCCACAAGAAAGGAGGGCCCCTAGCCCTATGGTCTCTGACAACGAGACAGACTATGATGAAGAACAGTATCCTCCTGCTGAGGATAACTACAAACAGCTGGAAGACTGTTTGAGCGCTATGGAGATACAGAAGGTGCCCGGTCTGGACTTCGGAGATCTAGGTCTATCCTCTGGGGTGGTGATTCCCCATAAATTCAAGGCACCCGCCTTTGCCAAGTATGACGGAGCTTCCTGTCCAAAGCTGCACCTCCGGTCATATGTAAGAAAGATCCAGCCTTACACTGCTGATAAGAACTTGTGGATCCATTTCTTTCAAGACGGTCTTTCAGGGACTCGGCTTGAGTGGTTCTATCAGTTGGACGGAGCCAGTATCCGCAGCTGGGAGGATTTGGCTACTGCATTCTATAGGCAGTATCAGTATAACTCCGACCTCGCTCCTACGCGTACCCAACTCCAGGGTATGTCAATAGGGACGTGCAAAGGATTTAAAGAGTATGCCCAAAAATGGAGAGACCTTGCCGGAAGGGTGCAACCAACTTTAGCTGATCGTGAACTTGTTGATATGTTTTTGGGGACCCTGTCTGGTCCATTCTTTAACCACTTGATCGGAAGCTCTTCAGTCGGGTTCACCGAGCTAATACTGACCGGCGAAAGGGTCGAAGCTGGCATCAAAAGTGGGAAGATTTAAGAAGCTACACCTTCTGATGCTCAGAAAAAGCCCTACAATGGAAAGAAAGAGTCCAATGCTGTGAACAGTCAAAAAAGTCACAGTCACCAACACGTAGGGGCAGTCTTGGTCTCTGGTTCTGCGTCACACCGACAACAACAAAAGGGAAATCAACGAAAGCTAGATGAGCCTAAAAGACAGTTCACCAACATCAACATGTCGTTGTCTCAAGCGTTGCAACACTTGTTGAGGATGAATATAATTACATTGATAGGACCTCATCCAAACCCCAAGACTTCTTCTCCTAACTACAATCCTAATGCTACCTGCGCTTATCATTCTGACAGTCCCGGGCATGATACTAACGATTGTTGGGCATTGAAGTACAAGATTCAGAATTTTATTGATGCCAAGGAGATTGAGTTTGGTCCTCCGGAGACTCTAGCATAATCACTGCTCCTACGCCAAATCATTGAGAATGTCTTTGTTTCATTTGAATTTTCAAGTTGTAATTTCTTTTATTATTCAAACAATTATCTGTTAATGTCAAACTCTGTTTCATTAATGCATTGCATATGTTTGTCTTGAATTCATCCTTTCATTTTCATTACATTTAAACTATGCTTTTTACCTTCTTTATGACATTCAACTCTTGCTAAAAGTTACAAGCCTTTAGAGGGAGGATGATGAAACAATGCCATAATCTCAGACAATATGCTTTCGGACAGACCTTGCTGACGATGTACAGGCGTTTCTTTCAAATCCTAAACACTTGAGTTATAAGGAAGATAATCCCTAGTCAACCCCTTCGAGCCAAATAAGTAGAAGTTTTCTATTTTAACACAATTTGAAACCTTTAATCAAAACCTGGGGCAGGGTAGTCTCTCAGTTAATTCAAATGCGCATTGAAGTCGCAAAACTCTCAGTTCATAATACAACGAACGACATCAAAAGCATTCCTCTAGAATCAAAAGAAAGTGGTGGTTCCTTATTTCATAGGCAGTCAATCTCTCAAAAGAGAAAAGCCCACTGAGCCAAAACCTATAAAGAAGGCTTAAGAAAGCTGGGGCATCCCGCTGACTGTAATCTCAAAAACATAAACAGGTAGGCAAAAATTAGGGATAATAAATCAAAAGAACGAGGTCATTACAAATCCTCGACAACATGAAAAATGTTGCAAAAAAATGATGACTGCCTTCAAAAATCCAACTTGTGTGAACCATCACCAAAACGTCATTCCAAATTCGAATAGAGTTCGACGCACAATTAACTGGGTTTAGGATTGAAGAACATCATGAAGAGCGGGTGGGTACAAATATACTTTGAGCCTTTATCCTTTTTTTCTTAAACCTGAACCAAGCCACGTTACAACCCTTCAAAAGTCCTAATTGAAGCATGGGTTAGTTCGAAAGCATACTGTTACAAAAGGTATCCTGACTCCTGTAAGGCTTTGCCCTAAATCTTGTGTTGAATTTGTCTTATAAAAAGTTTTCTGCTAAAAAAAAACGCATTTTTCAAAAAAAAAACATCGAGACAAGCATAAACTTTGCATCACTTGAATATCACTGTTTGCATTTGGCTATTTGTTTGACAGCGGAGAAATTCACACAACGAATATCCGATGAACGAAAGCCCTCTCAGTGAACAAAATCAATTCAAGAAGGATGACACTTTCATTGACGAATCTCCTATCAACAGGGGGACTCGACATGTCACTATCTAGCACACTTGGGGCAGTCCAGTCAAGATTTCAAGAAATCTCTGAAGAAGTGCAGATTAACCAGGGGAAAGTCTCCATCTCCGTCACTGGGGGCATTGAACATCAATCTCAGTGAAGGGTTACGTACAATTAAACATTTTCTGGCAATGTCACAAACACTTGCTACCTGGGGCAATGACAAATCCCCCCAAAATCCTTCTCATAGGATGATTCCCCAACAAGAGTATAATCTCTGACCGCTTTCCCCAGCTGAATCAACCTCAAGAACCCTCGAGGACTTCCCCCAAAGAAGATGTCACCTCTCTAGCAGACTGACGACAGGGTTTATTTCCCCAACAACACCAGGATTCACCAGCTTGAGTTTTCCTCTCCGACTACTACAGATCAAAGGACCACAACTCCTCTTCCCCAGTAGACTCTGGAAGCTTGTCCCCTGCGAAGCACAAATAAGTCTCCTCAGGCAAATTCAGAGGTTATCCCCACAAGAGTCTAACTGGGTTATCCTCAGCAAGTTGCAACTGAAAGATCATCCCCAACGAAGTTCTTTCTATCCCCAGCGGAGTTCATTCCTTTCATAGACAGAAATTCAATCCCCAACAGGGTTCACTGTCACCAGCAACAGTAATTCATCCCCAGCTGAGTTTTATTTCTCCAAATCAGCAGATCTTCTAGCAGAGTATATACTCCCCATAGAGTCATTTCCTCGTCAGTCCATTCCCCAACGGAGTTATTCTCTCCTGCAGGATTATTCTCCCAATCATCTTCGATCGTTATCTCCAGCGAGTGAAACTCTTTATTCTCCAACAACAGTCGGGGATTTATTTTCCCAAACTCGGACGTACCATAATAGCATTTCATGTTCATACATCATGACGTGCGCATACATATTGCATACAGCATAATCTCATTTATTTTGAGAACATCATCATACAATGCATGTCATGCATCATATACGATTAATCATGTACATTTCAGGAAAGATGGTTATCATCAACAACTTCCAACAAGTTCAAGATTAACTCCGAAAACTAAACAGAGTAATTATCTGCACGATCAAGTTCAGCTTTACACGGGTTCGTCATGAAGAAATCTTACACGAGTTTCTCCTAAATGCAGCTTCACACGGGTTTATCCTGAAAAATCCTACACGGGTCCTTTCTCATATATTTCTGAATGAAGTTTTACACGAACTCATCCCAAAGTAACCTTACCCAGGTTCCTCCTGAATTTTTACACGGACTTATCACAAAGTAACCTTACCCAGGTTCCTCCTGAAGTTTTACATGAACTTATCACAAAGTAACCTTACCCAGGTTCCTCTTGAAGTTTTACACGAACTTATCACAAAGTAACCTTACCCAGGTTCCTCCTGAAGTTTCACATGAACTTATCCCGAAGTAACCTTACCCAGGTTCCTCCAGAAGTTTCACACGAACTTAGCCCGAAGTAACCTTACCCAGGTTCCTTCATAAGTTTCACACGAACTTATCCTGAAGTCACCTTACCCAGGTTCCTCCAGAAGTTTCACACGAACTTATCTCGAAGTAACCTTACCCAGGTTCCTCCTGAAGTTTCACATGAACTTATCCCGAAGTAACCTTACCCAGGTTCCTCCAGAAGTTTCACACGAACTTAGCCTGAAGTAACTTTACCCAGGTTCCTCCTGAAGTTTTACACAAACTTATCCCGAAGTAACCTTACCCAGGTTCCTCCTTACAATTTCCCGATGTAGTTTTACCCAGACTCATCCTGAAGCAACCTTACCCAGGTTCCTCCTTACAATTTCCCGACATAGTTTTACCTAAACTCCTTATGAAGCAGCCTTACCTAGGTTTCTTCCCAGTTCAGATGTAGTTTTACAGACTCGTTATGAAGTAACCCTACACAGGTTCCTTCTCAGGAAAGTTCAAATGTAGTTTTACCTAAACCCATCATGAAGCAACCCTACACAGGTTCTCTCTTTCCAAAGATAAAGTTTTACACGGACTCATCATTAGGCAACCCTACACCGGTTCCCTCTCTTTCCAAGATGCAGTTTTACATGGACTCATCATCAGGCAACCCTACACAGGTTCCTCCTTTCTAGATGAAGTTTTACAGACTCGTTATGAAGTAACCCTATACAGGTTCCTTCTCAGTAAAGTTCAGATGTAGTTTTACCTAAACCCATCATGAAGCAACCCTACACAGGTTCTCTCTTTCCAAAGATAAAGTTTTACACTGACTCATCATCAGGTAACCCTACACAGGTTCCCTCTCTTTCCAAGATGCAGTTTTACATGGACTCATCATCATGCAACCCTACACAGGTTACTCCTTTCCATATGAAGTTTTACAGACTCGTTATGAAGTAATCCTACACAGGTTCCTTCTCAGGAAAGTTCAGATGTAGTTTTACCTAAACCCATCATGAAGCAACCCTACACAGGTTCTCTCTTTCCAAAGATAAAGTTTTACACAGACTCATCATCAAGCAACCCTACACTGGTTCCCTCTCTTTCCAAGATGCAGTTTTACATGGACTCATCATCAGGCAACCCTACACAGGTTCCTCCTTTCCAAATGAAGTTTTACAGACTCGTTATGAAGTAACCCTACACAGGTTCCTTCTCAGGAAATTTCAGATGCAGTTTTACACGAACTCATCATCAGGCAACCCTACACCGGTTCCCTCTCTTTCCAAGATGCAATTTTACATGGACTCATCATCAGGAAACCCTACACAGGTTCCTCCTTTCTAGATGAAGTTTTACATGGACTCATCATGAAGTAACCTTACCCAGGTTCCTTCTCAGTCCAGATATGCAGTTCACCTCCAGAGTTAATTCCCCAGTAGAGTGACGGACAACTGAAGCTCCTAAAGTTCTATTTCTCTCAATACATCTACCAACAATCTCCAAATGGAATCTATAAGCCCATCCTCCTACCAACAATATCCAAATGGCATTTGTAAGCCCATTCTCGACATCACAATGCTGATACTACACCATGCGAGTGCAAATTTCTGGGCACTCTAGTGTTCAATTATCTTCCACCTTCGGATCACAAAAGGCTCGAAAGCCAATCTATATCCTCAGGTTTAAGAAAATTGAACAGGGGCAACTGTTGCACCCCAAAATTTGCCCTCTCATGTTTTCCAAAGTCTTCCCCCTGCATGGTTGACCAGAAACACTTGCGTAAGGAAAAAGAAAATTTTTGAGTGGTGCTTTAAAGACCCTTCGATTGGTATTCTGAAGGAGCCTTTTTATTGGCATGGATAATTCCCTTCGATTGGCATTATGGACAAGCACTTCGATTGACATTCCAAAAATGCTTCGATTGGCATTATGGACAAGCACTTCGATTGGCATTGTGGACAAGGCCTTCGATTGGAATTCTGAAATACCTTTTCGTTTGGCACCCTGGGCCAAGCCTTTCAATTGGAATGCCAAGGGATCCTTTGATTTAGCATTGTGTCAAGGCAGCTTCGACAAGCATGTTAACCATGTCCTCCGATTAGCAAGAACAACACCTTTCGATTGGCCTGTTAACAAAGCCTTTCGATTGGAATTTTAATTAGTACCCTTTGATTGGTATCTGAACAAGATCTTTCGATTGGCGTAGCAAAGGACTCTTCGATTGATATTTCAAGAAATACCCTTCGATTAATGTTTGGACAAGGGCCGTTTGAAGAACTCCTTCCAGGCCATTCGAAAGAGGCCATCAAGAGGGCACTCAAAAAACATGTCCAGGTACACTGAACATGAGAAAATGGCATGTTTTCCTTGCAAATATGGAAAGAATTCAATTGATTGTGGATTCAATTCCTGAGTTAAAGGCCAGATTCTTTCCTTTTCTATTCCTAACTCCACAAGAGCTGATTCGACCAGAGTGATTCTTTCCAAATCAGGACCAATCGAAGAGCAGGGTCTGAATGCATTCGAAAATCAAAAGTGTCCAGGTCCATTCAAGATTACAAAGAGACATGAATATTTAAAAAAACGAAATCTTTTAATATGTCTGATTCTTGTCCCATGGCTTTAAAGGCCTAGTTAAATGGCTGTCCCTTGCCATTTTCATGCACCCACACACTCCTATAAATACGAGGCCAATGACACATTACAGAGGGGAGAACAAAAAAAAAGGAGAACAGAGAGAAAAAAAAGGAAAAAGACACATAAAACTCTGTAGAAACGAAAAAAAACACCACGAAGATGGCCACACATACCTTGCCTTGCAAAAGCACCAGCCTGCCCCACGAAAGTCTAGACTCCATTGCAGGCACCTTCTGTCCAAATCCAGGCACCTCCAGTGGTATAATGTTCAATCTCACTTAATCTTAAAATTACTCATAATTGCATATTCATAGTTTTTTTTGTTATTACTTGTGAGCGATTTAACAAAGCGTGTATAAGCTGCAGTGTTCATACGTTTGAACCCCCCATGGATAAAGTTTCTTTCAAAGCAGGTTACATTTGAAATCCATGATCTTGGCTGTGACAAATCGAAACCAACCCAGATCTGGGTTCAGGAATTGATTTCGAATGAGACGTTTCTCTATGTTGTTTAGTTCTGAATTGACTAATTTATAGGGCCAAAAGCAGGAGTCATGCCTTTTGAATGAGCAAGCAGCTCAGGGGTGAAAGGGAATTCGCTCAATCGAAGGGACTAGGATCCAATATCACATGCCTTGTATTTTCAATTTCAAACAAACTTCCTTGCAGAATCCAAGATCGAAGGATGACATATCCAGATCGAACACCTCCAAAGTGCACCCCCTCATGCACCTTCGATCAAGCCTCTTCACTGGATCGAAAGACAACCCACGCCTCTTTCGATCCAGGCCACCAGAATTATACTTTTTTTTTATTTACTTCCTGTTCCTTCGATTTCATCTTTATTTTGACTATTTTATTCCTTTTTTTTAATCAACATAAAATTAATTTAAAAAAAAACCACAAAAACATTAGGCTAGTTTTTTTTATTAAATTAACTTTATTAATTAATCATTTAATCATCTTAACATTTTCTCAAAACTAGAATTAAGTAGATTTAGATCATTTTCCCAAAATAAAGTAAAACAACAAAAAGATTTTATTCTTAGGATTTTTAGAGGTTATGTTCAGATTCGTGCGCGTTTATTTTATTATAACTGCCTACTGGTTTGTAATAGCTTAACTAAGACTTTTACACTTTACTGCTTTATCCCCCCAATTTTGAACATGTAAATAATCCCCCTCCCCGAAGCCTTGTAATAGAGTAGGATTTACAATTCCCGCACTTTAAATTCCTATACATATATTAACTGTTTAGATGTATGCTAACTAGGATTGCATGACAAGATTAACCTTTAATTTAAAATCAACCGTAGCTCACCATAACATAACAAAGATAATATAAACTGAAAATTGACACACTCGCACATGCCACTCTTAGGGTACACCTCACTTGGTTGCCTCGAACGTGGTCATTGAGTATAGGATGTTTCAGAGGTCGCCCTTTTGTCCAAAGATCATAAGTTGCCTCGAAACAGTTGCCTCGGAAAAATGATCTAAGACATTAGGGTTACCGCTAAGGCATCCTAACATTGCTTTAGTGGCCACACGTCCCTTAAATCGAATTGACTCGAAAACTCCAACGATGGTGCTACCTACTCCTCAATAGTTGGATAGCACTGTCTAAAGGATATTTGCAGAGTTTAGTTCCTTTTTGAGTAGGTAGATGTTCTTAAGTACTTGCTCTTTTGAAAACCAAAACAAAACTTTTCGCACTTACACTCTCTTCCAAACAAAAAAACTCTTTTCAAACCCACAAATACAAAGAAAAGCAAACTTTTGAAAACATAGTGAGCAAGTACCTAAGAGCCCGTGGATAACCACGGATAGAAAGGGTGCTAACACCTTCCCTTTCTATAATCTACCTCCCGAACCCGAGAAACATCTCGAAAAGGAATTTTTCTGTGCTTTTGTCCTTTCCTCGTTGGATAAAATAAAAGACGGTGGCGACTCTTGCTTACCGCGACATTTTGCGAAAACAAACGCAAAACGCGAACCAGCATTCCAAAACAGTCAGTTCTCATTCCCACCGATCACACACTTCATTACACTCTTGAAAGCAGAAGCAAGAGTTAAATCAAAGTCAAAACAAAAACTTTTTAAACACACAAACACAAAGAAAACAATTTTGAAAATGATGAGCAAGTACCTAAGAGCCAGTAGATAACTACGGATAGAAAGGGTGCTAATACCTTCCCTTTCTATAAATATACCCCCCGTACTCAGAAATATCTCGAAAAAGGAATTTTTCTGTGCTTTTTTCCTTTCCTTGTTGGATAAAATAAAAGACGGTGGCGACTCTAGCTTACCGTGACATTTTGCGAACATAAACGCAAAACGCAAACCAGCTAAATTTCCGTAACGAAATAGGGAAACCACGTCCCGGTTCTGGCCACCATATCAAAATGATGATCTTCAATATAATGTTTGAGGCTGGTGTGATGCGGTGGGAGAACTGACTTGAGGTTTTGCGTTTGTGTTTGCAAATGTTGCAGTTAGCAAGAGTCGCCACCGACTTTTCTTTCATCCAAAAAGGAAAGGTAAAAAAAGCACAGGAAAGACCTTTGAGATTGTTTTTGGGTTCGAGGGGTAGATTATGAAAAGGGAAGGTGCTAGCACCCTTTTCATCCATGGTTTTCCATGGGCTCTTAGTTACTTATTTAGATCACTTGCTTTGCTTTTGAAATTGTTTGAAATGGTGCTTTGTGTGGTTTTGAAAGTATTTTGAAAAGAGGCCATCGTTTAGGCAATCTTTGTAATGATTCTTGTTTGTAAGAATGTATACAAAGATGTTTGTCTTTTGAAAAATGTTTCAATGTTTTGAAAGTTGTTTAGAAATGTTTTGAAAATGTGTGTGTTTCTGAAAATAGCAAGAATTGTTTGCAAATTTATCAAGTAACTAGAAGCATCTACCTACTCAAAAGTCTTTCTCGTACATTTTTATTCCTTTGACATTGTTGACCTACCATTGTTTTGGTAGACAACCCTATCTTTGGATGTTAAACGGGACGGGCGTGGGTCATCGTATGACCATGATAGCAATGGTGCCAAGTATCTTAGCGTGTTTGAGGGACCAAGATCATTTGTTTAGGCAACCTTTTGATAGCGTCATCGAGGGACTATGATCTTTTGTTTGTTTTGTTTTGCTTTGATACTTTGCATGCATATCATGGCCATTTTGTTAAGGCAATCAAGTGGGTGAAACCCTAGGGGTGCTTGTGTGCAAGGTGTGTCATTTTACATGCATTTGTCTTGTATTAGGTCTTTGCTATTTGTTTGATTTTTGTCTTATCATACAAAACCCTAATTTACTAACATGGTATAAATGCGATAAATTGCGTAAAGTAAATCTAAGTTATTACAACAATTATTATGGGAAGGGGGATACAAGTTTTTGAATGGGGATATTTTCACAAAATAAAACCCTAAAATACTATTACAACCCAATTGAATTATTGTACAATAAGTAAATAAATACACAATTATTTAAATATGCAAATAAAATGTATTTATGCAAAATGTTTTGTAATTGATTTTTTGTATGAGAAAATTAATATTATTTAAGTCCTACAAATAAGAAAAATAATATTGTTATTTTTGAAAGGGGTAAAACCCTAGTTTTTGATTAAAAGAAATATATATTCTATGTTTATTTTATTTTATCTATTTTTATACAAGAAATAATAAATAATATTATTTACAAATATTAAAAATTAAAATATATGTGGAAATAATATTTTATGTGTATGAATAATAAAAACAAAAATGTATGATATTTTTAAATATGTTTACTATTTATTTTAAGAAAATAGATCCTATTTATTTAAATAATTAATATTTTATGCAAAAAATAAGATAAAAAATAAAATAAAATGCAAAAAATAAAGAAAATATTTTTCAAGATTTTTTCATGTTCAGAAAAATAAATAAAAGCAATAAATATAAAAATGAAAAGAAAATATGAAAAATATACAAAATATGCAAAGGGGGTGTGGATAGTGGATCTGGGGGGTGTGGAAAGTAGAACAAACTGGCCCAAGGCGCGCCAGGCCCAGGACTTCATCCCTGTCCTCCAGCCTCTCTCAAACGCGCGTTTTTTGCTTCAAACCTGTATCTTGCTCTAGCTTGCATAAAATCAAAAACTCATAACACAAAAAATGTAGCTAATGATCTCACGATTCCATTGATATAAAGTTTGTAAACTAACTCTCAAAGATCAGAGAGAATTTAATCACCCCTAATTTCTGACCAAGTTTTTTCAGCATGTTTAACAATCAAATTCTATTAGCTTAGTTAATATAAATGACAGCTATGCATATGTACAACTTCACCATGTTAAGGACTACATCTTTGCTTTACAAATCAAAGCTTGAGGATTCCTAAATAGAGAGATAGAGTTTTGAAAATACCTTGTTCAGCTGAGTTTGGATATGGCAATGTAGGGACTTTGAGGGAGGCCTGAAGATCGTGTGAGCTTCCCGTAAGTTCCCTCAAGCTATTCCAATGCTTAGCTGGCCTTGTGGATGGCTGAAACTTCCTGCACGAGTCAACCTGCAACCTTCCAAAATGAAAATGGTGATGTCTGAAATAGGGCTTACAGAACCAGGACAAGGACTTGGATAGTTTAGGTAGGATGTTTGGAAGATGTTTGATGTGTTACAAAGCAAAACGCACGAGCAAATATTGAGATGGCTAGTGTTTTGCAGAAACTGCAATGCTTGGGCAGAAAAATGTGTTTTTTCAGTTTGAGGGTGTTTAAGATCTTTTGATTTCGTGTTTCTGCTTGAGGCAAGTTTGTGAAGTTATTTAGAATGAAGCCAAGCTCACCCTTTATCAGATGTGCAAGTTTCCTTGACTTTTGCAACTTTTCTTGCTTTTGAAGAAAAGTTGAAGTTACTATGCAAAAGGCTTGTACTTGCTTGCTTATAGGCTGTAGAGAGTTGGTGAACAAAGCTTGATATCTATGGATAATGCTTTCACAAAAGAAACAGGTCCATGGCTCAAGAATTGCAAAGTTGCAAAAAGCATGCTTTATGAAAATGGCAATGTGCCCTTTATGCCATTTATGGATTAAACTCTTGTACAATGCTCTAAATGTCAAAATAAAGCCATTAACCATTGAGATAGAATTTAATTATGGAGTGTAGATGGGATTAGGACCTGTAGTGCAAGGTACAAGCATGCTAGGATCTGATTTGCAAGTTGGTGCATTGTGAAAATGGCTTGAACAAAAGTGATAAAATGCCATTTTCTCTTCTTAGATTCTCCCTAATCACAAATGATCTTGGAAAGTTCTTAGACATTTTGGAAAGCTTGCGACATTATCTATAATCCATATTTGAAATTCATTTTGAGATACCTCTTGGAACTAGGTGAAAAATGCCCATGAAGTTAGGTCAAAAACCTGCCTAAATTAGGGCAAATTTTCACTAAGTTAAAAAGTTTATGGACCCCTATTCACAAATTCATAACTTGATATCCAAGCATCTTTTTGGAAAACTTTGTGAATCAAATTTTTAGATTTCATGGAGGACTACAATTTTCATGTTGGAAGTTTTCTTTGAATCCAATTGCATCATGGTGAAAAGGTTGTGGAAAGTTGGGAAAAAATAAGAAATTTTCCATACTTAGAAAAATTCTAAGTTATGAAAAATTTCAAATTAAAACCCTAATTTGCAATTTTAGGTTTCTTGGTCAACAAGTTTCACATTTTGACATATCTTGATGAATTATGACCCTTGGCACTTGATTTTGACCAAAAAGTCAAAGTTTGACTTTTTAGTGTACAATTGACTTTTGATCAGGTGACTGCAAAGTTCATATGTCAATCCTATGCATTTGAGATATTTTGAACTATGTGATTAGGTAAATATGATGCTATTGAGTCCTTGAAACCATGATTGAACCCAATTGTCCATTGGTTAGGTTAAAAATCAGAAATTTCCCTTACTCAGTAAAAACCCTAATTTTGACCATTTTGCCCTTTTGATGATTTGATCAAATTTCTTGAGGAGTTGTGATCCAAACTTGATCAAATGGTAAATAGGAGCCTAAAATGTTGTTGGGGATCAAAAATTATCAAGTTTGACTGTAAATTGGCCATGGTTGACTTTTTTCCCCAATACAGCTGATTATTAGGCCAACTGTCCAATTGACTGAGCAAAAATGTGATTCAAGGCTTGAAACTTGGTATGAGAAATCTTAGGGGTCCAAGATGGTGTATGAAAGTCACATGAAGCATTGATGGTCCAAAAATCCTTGTGCAAACTCAAACCCTAATTTCAGGTCATCAATGCAAGATGAGGTCTTGAGCTGAGCAAACCCTAATCTTGTCTGGAGTCCAAGAAGTCTTGTGAGAAAAATCTTGATAAATGAGAGGGAAAATTTTGGGGTACAACAGCTGCCCCTGTTCAATATTCTTGAACCTGAAGAGTTAGATTGGCGAGTTTGCCGTTCGTGACTCGAAGGTAAAAGATGATTGGACACTAGAGTGCCCGTAAATTTGCACTCGTCAAAGCGTAGTTGAGGGAATGGGCTTAAAGATGCCATTTGAAGAGGTGATAGAATCTTGTTAGAGATGGGCTTAAAGATGCCATCCAAGAATGTTTGCTGAGTTGTAAGTTGTAAGTCAGAAGAATAAGTATCAGAATGGTGTCCGCGTCTGGAACGTATCTGAGTTGTTTCTGAATTTTGTATCTCAATAAGCAATAGAATAGCATCCGTTTCTGGAGCATCTCTGAGTTGGAGAAAATCAGAATAAGTGACAGAATGGCAACCGTGTCTGGAGCGTATCCGTACTGTATCTGAAGTCTGAATCTGAATGAGTGACAAAATGGCTTCCGTGTCTGGAGCGTATCCGTACTGTATCTGAAGTTGAGATCTGAATGAGTAGCAAAATGACTTCCGTGTATGGAGTGTATCTGAACTAGAATATGAATAAGTGACATAATGACTTCCGTGTCTGGAGTGTATCTGAACTGTATCTGATAGTTGATATCTGAATGAGTAGTAGAATGACTTCCGTGTCTGGTGTGTATCTGAACTAGAATCTGAGTAAGTGACAGAATGACTTCCATGTCTGGAGTGTATCTGAACTGTATCTGATAGTTGAGATCTAAATGAGTAGCAGAATGACTTCCATGTCTGGAGTGTATCTGAACTAGAATATGAATAAGTGACAGAATGACTTCCATGTCTGGAGTGTATCTGAACTGTATCTGATAGTTGAATCTGAATGAGAAATAGAATGGCTTCCGTGTATGGAGCGTATCTACTTTGTATCTGATAGTTGAAATCTGAATAAGTATCAGGATGGCAACTGTATCTGGAGCGTATATGAACTATATCTGAAATATGAATCTGAATGAGCAACAAAATGACTTCCGCATTTGGAGTGTATCTGTACTGTATCACGCTTGTAACTGTTATTGGTAGGTTGTTAATCTTATCCTGAAAAGGGTAAAATGTTAGCCGAAACACAAAGTTATGTTGCATGAGATGCATGGTGCAATATATGTGTTTTATCAGTTTTTATGATATATGGATGTAATGTATGCGCATGTAAGTTAATTTGCTGTATTGCTGAGGAAAATAAATCCTTGACAGCTGGGGATAATAAAACCCTTGACTGCTTCCGGGGAAAATAAATCCTTGATTACGGAGGATAAGAAATCTTGGGCGAATGTTGGGGATTAAAAATCCTTGACAACTTCTGTGGAGATATAGGGATCCTTCATGTCTTGAAGTTGGAGTATTGACAAAATTTCTGTTGCGATCAATGCCATATTCTGCTTGGGGAGTCCAGAGAACTTTGATGACTTCTACTGGGGGTTACACAATGATAATCCTTATTCTGGTGGGGAATAGGGAGAAACTCGGATGACTTCTGCGGGGAATTAAGAATGAGAATCTTTATTCTGTTGGGGAGCAATAAGACTTTGGTGACTTCAGTGGGGAAATAAGAATGAGAATCTTCATTCTGTTGAAAAGTAAAAACTCTGTGGGAAGAAGGCTTACTGCTGGAGAGTAAGTTCAGTAGTTTTCGGTTGTCTGCCACTCTACTGGGGAGTTATCCTAGGTTGGGGAGAGACAAAGGTTAACTGTTATCCGGTTGATTTTCAGGCTTCAGGATAACTTGCTGGGGAATTTGGGGAAACTGGATGGTTTCTGCTGGGGATTGATAGTTTAGAAGTTTTGGCTCCGCTAGGGATTGGGAGTTTGAAGTTTTAACTCTGATGGGGATCTATAATTTGAAATTATAACTCCGTTGGGGATCTGTATTTCAAGGTTTTAGCTCAGCTGGGGATCTAGATGATGTACTGTAGGGATTGCTCATGGAATAGCCTAAAGACGTTTTCCTATCCTTTCAGTCTGTCAGTAATTATTCTTTTCTATCCTGTTTATTTGTAAACAGTAATTATATTCAAATGCATATGTTCATCAATGAATCATTGGACGTTTTTGCAAATAAAAACACAAGTGTAAAGAAAAGGCAAATAATTTTCTGTACTTTTAAAGAGATATCTTTGTATTTACTTTTGAATAAGTGTTTTGTACAAAGGAGACAGACATCCTAGCAAGAGGATGGTGTCATAAAAGTAAGAAAGATTTATACAAAGATAGATAGCTATGTGTGTAAAAATTCCATGGGGTTCCCATTCTGCTATAGCCTTCGTATCTCTGAATATCATGTCCATCCGTTGCTTCGTCCGAAGATGATTGGATTGATCAGAGGCTTAGAGTTTGTCAGTGAAGAAATTGTCCTTAAAGTGATCCGACGAGACATAGTCATACGCTTTTATTCCCTAACTTTTTCCTAGACCGCCCTTTCGGGTTTTCGGTCCACCGAGAAACCCTTTTTTGCCAAAGTCGCCCTTTCGGGTTTTCAACTTGCCGGGTGTACATATTTTTTTTTGTTTATCCCTAATTTTTGCCTGAACCGCCCTTTTGGGTTTTCGATTCACCGGGATGCCCTTGTTTTTCCTAGGTGTGTCAACCTAGCGGGTCATCTATGCGTAGTATCTTTTGACTATGTATGCGTTCGCCGGGTGCGGCAGGTCATCACCGTCCTTGGTTGTTAAGATCATTGCCCCACCAGAAAAGATGTTCTTGATTACAAATGGTCCTTCGTAGGTAGGAGTCCATTTTCCCCTGGGATCACTTTGTGGAAAAATGATACGCTTGATTACCAGATCGCCAACTTGATATGCCTGGCGTTTGACTTTCTTGTAGAAAGCCTTGATCATCCGTTTTTGATACGTCTGACCGTGGAAAATAACAGTAAGTATGTTTTCATCAATCAAGTTAAGTTGATCAAGCCAGTTCTGAATCTAATCGTCTTCACTCAAACCAGTATCCTTCATGATTCTCAAAGAGGGAATCTGAACCTCGATAGGTAAAACAACCTTCATGCCATATACCAAGGAATAGGGTGTTGCCCTAGTTGATGTGCATGCCGTGGTACGGTACCCGTGAAGAGAAAACGGTAGCATTTCATGCCAGTCCTTATAGGTGACTGCCATCTTTTGTATGATCTTCTTGATATTTTTGTTCGCAGCTTCGACTGCACCATTCATCTTTAGCCGGTAGAGGGATGAATTGTGATGTTGAATCTTGAACTGCTCGCACAAAGCAGTGATCATAGTATTGTTAAGGTTTGTACCGTTATCAGTGATAATCCTTTCGGGGATACCGTACCGGCAAATATGGTTCTGCTTGATGAAGCGGGAAACAACATTTTTAGTAACGGATGCGAAGGACGCTGCTTCGACCCACTTGGTGAAGTAGTCAATGGCCACCAGAATGAAGCGGTGTCCATTGGAAGCTGTAGGCTTGATCTCTCCAATCATGTCGATTCCCCACATAGCGAAAGGCCAAGGAGCTGTTAAGACATTTAGAGGAACTAGAGGCACGTGCACCTTGTCTGCATAGATTTGACATTTGTGACAGGTGCGGGAGTGTTGATAGCAGTCAGCTTCCATGGTAGACCAATAGTAGCCTGCCCGTAGAATCTTCTTAGCCATCGTATGCCCGCTAGAGTTAGTGCCAAAGGTACCCTCATGCAATTCAGCCATGATCTTTTCGGCTTCAATTTTGTCCATACAACATAGCAGAATAGAATCATGATTGCGCTTCTACAGGATGCCATTACTTAGGAAGAACTTAGCTGTGAATCTCCTTAAGAACTTTTTGTCGTTGACTGAAGCTCCTTCAGGATATTGTTGAGCCTCGAGATACCTTTTGACTTCATGAAACCATGGTTGGTCCACTACTTCTTCGGTGTTAATCTCGTGATAGTGTGCAGGTTCGTCCATCCGTTCAATGGAGATTTGGGGAGCCTCATTATCCTAGTTAAGTTTAAACATAGATGACATTGTAGCTAGAGCATCTGCTAGCTGATTTTATTTTCGCGGGAAGTGCTCGAAGGTAATCTGCTCAAAATGTGGTAATAATGTCAAAACATGTTCTTTGTAAGGGATGAGGTTTGGATGTTTAGTATCCCACTCTCCTTTGATCCGACTGATGACCAAAGCTGAGTCCCCAAACACATCTAAGGATTTGATTCCAAAGTCTATGGCATCCTTGAGTCCAAAGATGCACGCTTCATACTCTGCCATGTTGTTCGTACAGTTGAAGCAAAGTCTGGCGGTGAAAGGAGTATGGCAACCTTCTGGAGAAATAAGCACAATGTCGATACCGTTACCAAGCGCATTGGATGCCCCATCAAAGTACAGGGTCCATCGGGATCCTTGTTCAGGTCCGTCATATGGTCTGAAATCTTCAATATTGTCCAATGTCATGATGTCTTCGTCAGGGAAGTCAAACTTCATGGATTGGTAATATTCTACAGCTTGATGGGCTAGACGATCAGCTAGCACACTCCCCTTTATAGCTTTTTGGGTCGTGTACTGTATATCGTATTCCGTTAGGATCATCTTCCATCTGGCTATCCTCCCGGACAGAGTAGGCTTCTCAAAGATGTACTTGATCGGATCCATCTTAGATATTAACAAAGTGGTACGAGTCAACATATATTGCCTTAGCCGACGAGCAACCCATACCAAAGCGCAACAAGTTTTCTCGGGCAGTGAGTATCGGGTCTCACAATCGGTAAACTTTTTGCTAAGGTAATAAATGGCATGCTCTTTTCGGCCAGACTCATCATGCTGCCCTAGTACGTACCCCATTGAATTCTCTAGGACGGTCAGATACATGATTAGCGGTCTTCCTTCGACGGGAGGCATCGGGATAGGAGGCTCTAGCAAATACTCCTTGATTTTATCAAAAGCAATCTGACAGTCATCATTCCATCGAACTACCTGATCTTTCTTCAACAGCTTGAAGATTGGTTTGCAAGTAGATGTTAGGTGAGAAATGAACCTAGCAATGTACTTCAGGCGTCCCAAGAAACCTCTGACCTCCTTCTCAGTGCGAGGAGCAGACATTTCTTGTATAGCTTTGACTTTGGCAGGATCAACCTCGATGCCTTTGTTGCTGACAATGAAACCTAAGAGTTTACCGGACCAGACTCCGAATGTAAACTTGTTTGGGTTCAGTCGTAGCTTGTACTCCTTCAACCTGATAAAAAGCTTTTGCAAGTGGTCGAGGTGTTCTTCTTCAGTTTGTGATCGGGCTATCATGTCATCTACGTAGACCTCTATCTCATGATGTATCATATCATGAAACAAAACTACCATGGCGCGTTGATAGGTTGCCCCGACATTCTTCACTCCGAATGGCATCACTTTGTGGTAGAACGTACCTAACTGTGTAACAAAAGTAGTTTTCCCCATGTCCTCATGTGCCATTTTGATCTGGTTATAGCCTGAGAATCCGTCCATGAAAGAAAATACTTTGTGCTGAGCTGTGTTGTCAACCAGGATGTCAATGTGCGGAAGTGGAAAATCATCTTTAGGGCTATCCCTGTTTAAATCTCTATAATCCACGCACATTCTCACTTTGACGTCCTTTTTAGGCACGAGAACAATGTTAGCAACCCATTGTGGATAGGAAGTAACAGCAAGAAATCTAGCATTGAACTGCTTCATAACTTTTGCCTTGATCTTCTCTGACATGTCAGGCCTCATGCGGCTGACCTTTTGTTTCACTGGTGGACAGTCTTCTCTTGTGGGTAGACGGTGTACCACAATGTCTGTATTGAGTCCCGGCATGTCTTCGTATGACCAAGCGAAGATTTCAACATAATCATGCAGTAGCTGAATTAGGCGCTCCTTGACACTCGGCTCTAGATTGGCACCTATATTTATTTCCTTTTTGTCCTCCTCAGTTCCCAAGTTGATTGTATCCAACTGCTCTTCATAAGGCTGAATTGCTCTTTCCTCTTGCTGTAATAATCTGGCCAATTCCCCTGGCACCTCACAATCTTCCTCACCTTCGTATTCGACTTGGTTGATCAGATCTTCAGAGTCACTTAAGGCTATAGCAGTATCGTTACCCATGGGTTCCGGAATGGAAGGGTACCTGCATTTGTGAGTGTGTGTGTGTAATGGATAGCCATCTTAAAACAACAAAATGTAAAAGAAAGACAATGAGCACAAAAGGTTTAAATATGAAAAGCGTCCATGATTCATTAAAATGACATATGAAAATGAAATAAGAACCCTTAAAAATGGACCTATGTGCCTCGGGTAAGACACAAGGTTGAAAAAGTACGAATTGTTTATGAATTATTACAGATCCAACAAGAATGGAAAAGATAAATTACTACGGTATGAAAGTAAACGGAACAAAGTATTTTGCTTCCCAGTTGCACAGTCCCCCGCCAACAGTAGGAAAAATCTAGTCTTCCATGCTACCCTCTTATTCACTGTCCTCTAGTGCATTGACATCAAGCCTTAGCATTGGAGCGGAGATAACATTTGGCTTCTCAGGAGCTTCAAATTCAACTTCTTTTGCGTCAATCAGATCTTGAATCTTGTTCTTCAGAGCCCAACAGTTGTTGGTGTCGTGCCTTGGACTTTCTGAATGGTACGCGCATCTCGCGTTGGGATGGTAATATAGAGAAGTAGTGTTAGGATTTTTGGGGGCCTCTTTTAGCATGGCCAGGTTCAACTTCAAGATATGTTGTAGGACTTAATAAGGAGTCATGTTTATCTTGGTGAATTGCCGTACAGGCCTTTCCACCCTTTGCTGATTATTTCTCGGCTGATCATTTCTCGGCTGGTTGTTTCTTGGCTGGTCTGATGCAGACTTCTGAATCATAACGGCCCCCACTATTGGTCGTTGTTCGGTTCTTCCCTGATTTCTCTGGGCATAGACAACATACACTTCCTTCTTTTCAGTGAAGGGCTTTTTTACAGTTGCAGAGGTAGACGCATCTTTCTGAATTTTCCCGCTTCTAATACCGGCTTCCACTCTCTCACCAGTTAGAATTAACTCAGTGAAACCTGTAGAGAAGCTTCCAATCAGGTGATTAAAGAAAGGACCTGACAGAGTCCCCAAGAACATTTCCACTAGCTCTCTTTCAGATAAAGGTGGTTGCACCCTTCCGGCTAAATCCCTCCATTTTCGGGCGTAGTCTTTGAAGCCCTCATTGGTAGCCATAGCCATACTCTGTAGCTGAGTACGGGTTGGCGCCAAGTCGGTGTTGTATTGATACTGTTTATAAAAAGCGGCTGCCAAGTCTTCCCAATTATGGACATCTTCTCTCTCCAACTGGTAGAACCAATCCAACTGTTTTCCTGACAAACTGTCCTGGAAAAAGTGGACCCACAGGTCTTTGTCAGAAGAATGTGGTTGAATTTTTCTAACATAAGATCGTACGTGCATCTTGGGACAAGACACCCCATCGTACTTAGCAAACAGTGGCACTTTAAACTTAGGAGGGATTACAATTCCAGAAACCAACCCTAACTCCTCAAAATCCAGCCCCGGTACTCTCTGTATCTCCATAGCAACTAGACGTTCTTCCAAGTTTTTGTATTTATCATCGGTCGGAGGGTATTGCTGTTCCGAGTAGTCCTCATCTTCCTCTTCTTCAGCTTCAGAATCTGATGGCACTGCCATTCCTTTTCCTTTTCCTTCCCCCTCTTCAGATGTTGATAGGAATTCCAAGGTCTGTCTGGCTTGTCCTTCAAACATTCTGCCCATGACAACCACACCGGCTCGCTTCTTCTTCTTTTTTCTCTTTCTCTTTCTCTAGCAGAGTCTTTAATTCCTCCTGCCCCTTGGCTAGGGTCATGAGCAACTACTGGAATTGTGAATTCTGAGCTTGTAAGTCTTTAACCGTTTGTTCAATATCCATCTTGCTGAAATAAACAGCAGAGAGATGAGGAAACTTGGTGTGAAGACCTGTTTATGCATATGATGAATGATATGTATTCATGTAATGCTTTCAAGGATTCAGAAATTCAAATTTGTTTTAAACAAAAAAGAAATACACATCATATTAATAAGATAGAATTTGTTAGTACATCAATGCCCCTTGGGCAAAATAATACAAAATTCTAAGGTAAAAAGACGTTGCGCATCCTCTTTGGTGCAATGTAGGTGTTGAGAGTCTGCTCTTCGTGAAGTAGCTGAGTGAGTTCCAAAACCTTCTTCTCACTTGCGTAGAATTGGGCTTCGAAAGTATCACGTTCTCCCTTGAGCTGTATCCAACTCCTTTGTAGATATTTGAGTGGTGTTGGCATGTCAGGATGTAGGAGCGTGTATGGAACCTCTCCTTCCAGGAAGCGATTGGAAAGTCCAGCACGCCTTGAATTGGTCTGTGGAAGAAGATCTGTGTCACACTTTTTGAACAAAATTTGAACTTTGTTTCTCTGTTTACACGACTGCAATAACCCTCTCCCTTGCCTTGTTTTTGTTCACTATATGTAGCATGATGAATTAGGGTAACAAATTTGGATCCAATCTTGAGAATTGATGAAAAAACATTTGATCTTTAAACCATATTATTTCATTCCAAACTTGACCAAATCATGCTTTTTTCCCTTGATTCGATTTAGCTTGATTAGGCCAGCTCAAATAGATTTGATCTTCATCAAAATCAGATCATCAAAACAAATCTTTGATATATTTGTTATTTATTTGATTTAATGTGATTTTTAATAAATCAAAATCAAAATAAAATAAATAAATAGATAAAATAAGGTATGGTTGTTAATTTAAGTCATGGATCATGTTGGAAGTGAGGTGAAAGCCTAAAAAGTTAGGCCCATTTGGCAAAAAATGCATTTGTGAGCACATTTGACTTTTGGCAATTTTCCAAAAATGGTCAACTTTGACAATGCATAACTCTTCCAATTTTAACCCTAGAAAGGTGTTCTTGGAATTTTTAGAAATATTAGGATGTCCCCTAAACAAAACGTTTGGTCTCATCTCAATTGGGTCTTCCATGTTCATGTAAGAAGCTTTGACCCAAAAGGTGTTTTTGTTGACTTTTCAAAAGGACCTACAATGTAGAAATTCATATCTTTTTATGGGTGCCTTTCTAGAAATTGAGGGATGAATATGATTTTTAGGAAATTGGATTCCCTTCAAAATGAGCCTTCGATGAGAAATTTCTGATAAAGTATGAGGAAGTTATGCTTGGTCAATGTTTGGTTGACTTTTCCTAAGAAACCCTAATTTAGCAACTACTGAGTTTTGATGAATTAGGAGCATTCCTTGGGGAATCATGATCAACCCTTGATCAAATAATGAATGTCACTTCAAAATGTTGGTGTTGACCAAAAATCTTGAAGTTTGACTGTATGTGGGCCACAGTTGACTTTTGACCTAATATAGTCGATTCTCAAGCATCTGAGCAGTTGACTGAGCAAACTTCTTGTGCAAGGCTTGAAATTTGACATGGGGGGTCTTAATAACATATTAGGACCATGGAAAGAATATGAGACCATTAGGGTTCACCCATATTGATGAGAATGGGAACCCTAATTGGAGTTCATTGCTTTATGAGGGAGTTTGTCTGGTCAACTCTTGGGCATCTTTGAGCAAGTTGATTATCTCAATGAACATATGTTGAGTAAAATGAGAGGGTAAATTTTGGGATACAATAACTGCCCCTATTTAATCTTCTTAAAACCGAGGATGTAGATTGGCCGGTCTGCCTTTCGTGATCTGAAGGTGAGAGATGATTGAACACTAGAGTGCCCAGAAATTTGCACTCGCGTGAAGTAATACTGATTGGTGATATCGGGAATGGGCTTACAGATTCCATTTGGAAGGCGATGGAGAATCGTCAGAGGTGGGCTTAAAAGATGCCATCCAGAAAAGATATCGGTTGCGTGAAAGATTTCTTTGCGTAAATTCCTGTACCTGCCGTTTGGGGAGGACTTCGTTGGAGAATGTTGATTTGTGTCTTGGGAGATAGAGTATAGGAGATTCGGTTGTCCATTACTCTACTGGGGGATTAACTCCTAATTGAAGAGATGGAAGTGAACTGCTTATCTGGCCAGGGTCCAGTCTGCAAAGCGACTTACTGGGGAATTGTGAAATCGACCGTGTCTGGTCGAGTCCAGGTCTTACAGTGTTGTAAAATGTTGTCTGGAGATAAAAGAGAAGGAACCTGGATGGTAGGGTTACTTAGAAATGAAAGCCTGGATAGTAGGGATATGAGAAGGAACCTGGATAGTAGGGATACTTCGAGGTGAAAGCCTGGATAGTAGGACTGCGAGAAGGAACCTGGATAGTAGGGTTACTTCGAAATGAGAGCCTGGATAATAGGGCTATGAGAGGGAATCGGGGTCATAGGGTTAATTCGAAATGAGAGACTAGATAGTAGGGCTATAAGAAGGAACCTGGGTCGTAGGGTTACTTCGAAATGAGAGCTTGGGTAGTAGGGCTATAAGAAGTATGGTCAGGTGTACCGCCATAAAAATAGAAGCTATACAAATTTGCATAAAAGAAAATAGCTACTGAAACAATTCCATTGAGTTCGAACTCCGCTATTGCCCCTATGTCTTCGAGCGTCTCATCAGTTTGCTGTTTGTCCGAAATGATTAGGTTGATCGATGTCGTTCAAGCTTGATAATTGATACTGAAGTATGGTCGCAAAGTGATCCAATGGGACATAGTGATACACTTTACATCCCTAAATTTTTCCTGGACCTCCCTTTCGGGTTTTCAGTCCACCGGGATACCCTTTCTTGCCCAAGCCACCTTTTCAGGTTTTCGGCTTGCCGGGTGTACATATTTTTTCATTTTCATCCCTTATTTTTTCCCGAACACTTTTGGTTCTCCAGTAAGCCCTTATTTTTGCCTAGGACAGTCAACCTAGCGGGTCTTTTGATTAGGCGTAGTATCTTTTCACTATGTCTGCATTGACAGGGTGAGGAAGGTCGTCACCGTCCGTGGTTGTTAGAATCATAGCTCCATCTGAGAAAATGTTCTTAACCATAAATGGCCCTTCATATGTGGGGGTCCATTTGCCCCTGGGATCACCTTGTGGCAGTATGATGCGCTTGATCACCAGATCCCTGACTTGATATTCTTGACGCTTGACTTTCTTGTTAAACGCCTTGATCATTCGCTTTTGATATGTCTGACCATGACAGATAGCAGTAAGTCTCTTCTCATCAATTAGATTTAGTTGATCAAGCCGAGTTTGGATCCAGTCGTCTTCGTTCAAACTCGCATCCTTCATAATCCTGAGGGAAGGTATCTGGACTTCGATGGGTAGGACTGCCTCCATACCATATACCAGAGAGTAGGGTGTTGCCCCCGTCAACGTTCGTGCTGAGGTACGGTATCCATGAAGAGCAAATGTTAACATCTCATGCCAGTCTTTGTATGTCACCGTCATCTTCTGTACAATTTCCTTGATGTTCTTATTAGCCGCTTTGACAGCGCCATTCATCTTCGACCGGTAGGGAAAAGAGTTATGATGTTGTATCTTGAACTGTTTACAGAGCTCGGTGATCATTGTGTTGTTGAGATTCTTACCATTGTCAGTAATAATTCTCTCTGGCACACCATATCGACAGATCAAATTATGTTCAATAAACCGTGCCACGACGTTCTTGGTTACTGTAGCAAAAGAGGCCGCCTCAACCCACTTCGTGAAGTAATCAATGGCTACTAGGATGAAGCGATGCCCATTGGAAGTAGTAGGCCTGATTTCTACGATCACGTCGTTGCCCCATATTACAAAGGGCCACGGAGTTGTCAAGACGTTTAAGGGAACCAGAGGTACATGCACCTTATCAACATAGATTTGGCACTTATGACAAGTTCGAGGGTGCTGATAAGAATCGGCTTCCATAGTAGACCAGTAATATCCTGCTCGTAGAATCTTCTTAGCCATGGTGTTTCCACTGGAATAGGTTCCAAAGGTGCCTTCATGTAGATCTGTCATGATCCTCTCTACTTCGCTCTTGTCTACACACCATAGTAATGTGGAGTTGTGATTGCGCTTGTAGATAATTCGGTTACTGAGGAAGAATTTCACAGCAAATCTTCTCAGAAACTTTTTATCATTGACAGATTCCCCTTCGGGATACTCTTGAGTCTCGAGATACCTTTTGACTTCGTGAAACCAGGGTTTGCCTGCCACCTCATCGGTATCAATCTCACAACAATGTGCTGGTTCATCCAACCTCTCAATGGTGATTTGGGGAGATTCATTGTCCCACCTAACTTTGAACATAGAAGACGTGGTAGCTAGCACGTCTGCTAACTGGTTCTTCTCTCGTGGGAAATGTTCAAAAGTTACCTCCTCAAAGTGCGGGAACAACGTCGACACGTACTCTTTGTACGGGATGAGATTCGGATGCTTCGTATCCCATTCGCCTTTGATCTGACTTATTACCAAGGCTGAATCCCCGAAAATGTCCAAGAACTTGATCCTGAGGTCAATAGCAGCCTTGAGACCCATGATACAAGCTTCATACTCCGCCATGTTGTTAGTGCAGTTGAAACATAGTTGGGCAGTGAAAGGAGTATGACAGCCCTCAAGAGATATGATTACTGTGCCAATGTCGTTACCGAGTGCATTCGAAGCTCCGTTAAAAAGCATGGTCCATCGGGATCCCTCTTCGGGTCCTTCATCCGGTCCAGGTTATTCATAGTCAGTCACCAGTATAATATTCTCATCCGAGAACTCAAATTCATGGACTGGTAGTCATCCACGACCTGATGAGCCAAATGATTAGCCAATACACTCCCCTTGATTGCTTTCTGGGTTGTATATTGTATATCATACTCAGTTAAGATCATCTGCCATCTTGCTATTCTTCTAGAGAGAGCAGGTTTCTCGAAGATGTATTTGATCAGATCCATCTTAGATATAAACAAAGTAGTGTAGGTCATCATGTACTATCTTAGTCGGCGAGCAGCCCATGCCAAAGTGCAGCAAGTTTTCTCGAGCAGTGAGTATCTTGTCTCACAGTCGATAAACTTTTTTCTAAGGTAGTATATCGCGTGCTCTTTTTGACCAGACTCGTCATGCTGCTCCAACACACACCCCATTGAATTGTTAGCACTGTTAAGTACAATATCAAAGGTCTTCCTTCAATCGGAGGCATCAGAATTGGCGGTTCTTGAAGGTATTCTTTGATTCTTTCGAAAGCGGTCTGGCATTCATCATTCCACTTTACCACTTGATCTTTCTTCAAAAGCTTGAAGATGGGCTCACAAGTAGCAGTCAGATGTGAAATGAACCTGGAAATATAATTCAAGCATCCTAAGAAACCTATAACCTCCTTCTCTGTACGGGGAGCCGGCATCTCTTGTATGGCTTTTACCTTTGTAGTATCTACTTGGATGCCTTTGTCGCTGACAATGAAACCCAAAAGTTTACCAGACCTTACCCCGAAGGTGCACTTGTTCGGATTCAACCTCATTTTGTATATCTTCAACCTGTCGAACAAATTTTGTATATGATCAAGGTGCTCTTCCTCAGTTTGAGACCTGGCTATCATGTCATCAACATAAAATTCGATCTCGTGATGAATCATATCATGGAACAAAGCGACCATGGCGCGCTGATAAGTTGCCCCAACATTCTTCAACCTGAAAGGCATCACCTTGTAACAGAAGGTGCCTCACTGTGTGACGAAGGTTGTCTTCTCCATGTCTTCAGGAGCCATCTTGATCTGGTTGTAGCCAGAGAAACCATCCATGAAGGAGAAGATTTTGTGTTGCACGGTGTTGTCAATCAGAACGTCAATGTGAGGAAGTGGGAAGTCATCCTTGGGGCTTTCCCTGTTCAGATCTCTGTAATCCACGCACATCCGTACCTTACCATCTTTCTTAGGTACCGGAACAACGTTAGCAACCCACTGTGGATAAGAGGTGACAACTAAGAACCTTGCGTCGAACTGCTTAATGACTTCTGCCTTGATCTTTTCTGACATTTCAGGGAGCATACGACAGACCTTCTACTTAACCGAAGGATAGTCCTCTTTGGTCGAAAGACGATGAACCACAATATCAGTGTCTAAACCCGACATGTCTTCATATGACCATGCGAAGATCTCAACATAGTCGTGTAACATTTGTATCAACCGCTGTTTGATCTTAACTTCCAGATTTGCACCGATCTTTACTTCTTTTCCGCATATCTCTGTGCCCAGGTTTATCGTCTCAACCGGCTCTTCATGAGGCTGTATAGCCCTTTCTTCCTACTGTAATAGTCTAGCAAGTTCTCCAGGAACCTCACAATCATCCTCACTTTCGTCTTCGACTTGGTTGATCGGATTTTCGAAGTCATAACTGGCAGTAGCAGAGCTGTTATCAATGGGATCCAGAGTGGATATAGATCTGCAGTATGATACGTGAGTGTGTGTAAGAGCATAGCTGTTTTGATAAAGTGAAAATAGAAAAGAAAAACAAAGAGCGCGAAATTTGTATGCAAGGAACGTCTAATGTTTTATTGATGATATATGAAATGACAAATGAGAGGTCCCCGATTACTGATGCGTATGGGAGGTCCTCCAGCCCGAGTGTGTAGAACAACCCTTTGAGCTCCTGAGGTAAAGCCCAAACCAAAATTGTCAATTTTGTGAGTAAAATCAGGGAGCTGTGCCCAGTTGGTACACCCACCTTCTTCAACCACAGCTCTGGTGTCCTTGACGGAAGCCATCTTCAGAGGAGGTTTGCTGGTAGTAGTTTCAGCCGATGCCAAGATCTGGGGAACCTCTTCAAAATTCTGGCAATGAGTCTCTATGAATTCCCCTCCCACCTCTACATACCTGAAGGAATTGAGGTGGCTGACCATATACTCCTCCTCACCACGCACAATGACAATCTTTCCTCTTACTGGATACTTTAGCATCAGGTGCAATGTAGAAGTGACTGCCCTAGCTTCATGGGTCCAGGGACGACCCAACAAACAGGAGTATGATGGCCAGATGTCCATTACATAGAAGGTGGACTCAAAGGTTTGAGAGCCTACCTTGACAGGGATGTCCACCTCCCCATGCACCATTCTCTTTGACCCATAAAAAGCCCTTACCACGATGTTACTAGGCTTTAGGGTCAAACCCTCGCAGTCCAACCTATCCAATGTCTTCTTAGGTAGAACATTCAGCGAAGACCCAATATCTACCAGCACATGAGCCATAATGGTGCCCCTGTATTCAATCGAGACATGCAGAGCATCATTATGCTTCCTTCCTTTCGGTGTCAGGTCTGCATCTGAAAAACCCAGCCCATTGTCAGCAGTCAGGATGGCCACACAATCCTTGAATTGATCATCCGAGGTCTCCTGCGGCACATGTGCAGTCTTGAGGAATGCGATCAAAGCCTTTGCATGGGCTTCGGAGCACAATAGCAGATACAACATGGATATCTTTAAAGGGGTCTTCCCCAGCTGCTCGACCATATTGTAGTCACTCTTTTTGATTATTTTCAGTATTTCCTCTATCTCTTGCTTAGAGGCTTCCACGGCAATTTTTCTAGGTGCCCCCGTCCGGGCAGGCTCACCTATAAATTTTTGCCACATGTACCAAATGACTCGCCGGCAAGGGTAATAACTGGAGTAAGAATAGGAGCAGTAGTCGACGTGCTAGCAGGAACAGCAGACGGAATGACAATAGGCCTATTGACAGTCTTCGGGGAAATATCAGGAGAGGAAACCCTTCCACTTCGGGTAACCTTGTTGGTCTTGACATGGTTACTAATATCAAGATCAGCCTCTTCATTTTTTAGATCTTGTTTGATGCCATGATAGTACACACCGGCACCATAATGCTAGGGGACAGCTTTGTCTGAGGCATACGGGACAGGACCAGGAACAGTGATTATTAGCGGAGCGGCTCTTGGAACAGATGTAATCCTAACAGGTCTTCTCGAGGGTACCTTGGAAGGATTGGCAGAAATGGTTATAATAGAAACGTCTTCATATGGAACACCATGAATCAAGGTTTTCTCGAACAAAATTTCTTTGTTGTCCATCAGGCGCTGAACACCTGACTTCAGCAAATGGAAACCAGAAGGCAGAAATGAACACATGTGGCAACCTTTACCATAACCCGGAAATAAACCGGCTGACAACAAATTCTTCTTAACTATGATAAGAGGAGTAGAAACTTCATCTACCAAGGTCACAAACAAGTTGGTATCAACAGCATTAACTCTGCGATCGTGCTTAGGCATGGGAGCAGTTATGACATTGGGCTTTTCTGGAGCATCTAACTCAATTTCCTTGGCTTCGATCAGATCTTATACCTTATTTCTTAGAGCCCATCAATCATTGGTATCGTGGCCAGGACTCTTATAATGATAGGCACACCGAGCATTTGGATTATATCGGGGAGATGTGGTGTTTGGATTCTTGGGAGCCTCTTTCAAGGTCGCCAAGTTGGATCTCAGCAGATGGGGTAGAACTTCAGCCAACGTCATATTGATCCGATTAAACTGCCGTTGTGGTCTTTCCACCCTTTGTTGATTATTGCATTGTGGATCAGCCGCAGGCCTAGGTATTATCATGTCACTTACTGTCTGACGATGTTCAGCTCTGTTTTGGCCTCTCAGGCCATAAATGGCACTGACTTCTTCCTTACCAGCAAAAGGCTTCTTTACCAGACTCGAAGAAGCATCCTTATGTATCTTGCTTCTCTGAATCCCAGCTTCTACTCTCTCTCCAGTTAGGATCAGCTTGGTGAAACCAGCTGACGAGTTTCCGATGAAATGATTAAAGAATAGACCAGATAGCGTCCCCAGAAACATATCGACCAACTCCCTATCAGACAACGGGGGTTAAACTCTTCCAGACAAGTCTCTCCACTTCTTGGCATAGTCTTTAAAGCCTTCACTTGCACCCATGGACATACTTTGGAGTTGAGTACGAGTAGGATCAAGGTCGGCGTTGTATTGATACTGCTTATAAAAAGAAGCAGCCAAATCTTCCCAATTTCGGACATTGGATCTCTCTAGTTGGTAGAACCATTCAATCTGAGTCCCTGACAGACTGTCTTGAAATAAATGAACCCATAAATCTCTATCGGCGGTGTAGGGCTGGATCTTTCTGACGTAAGAGCGGAGATGGAGTTTTGGGCAAGACACCTCATCATACTTTGCAAAAATTGGAGCCTTGAACTTCTGCGGGATGACCACTCCCGACACAAATCCCAATTCTTCGAAATCCAACCCGGGTATCCTCTGGATTTCCATAGCACTCAGACGATCTTCCAACTGCTTGTATATATCCTCGGTAGGAGGATACTTCTTATCATTGTAGTCGGTATCATTGTTAGAAACTTCAGGACTAGGGTCCTTCTCCCTTGTCTCTTCTTCTTGATTCTCCCCTTCTTTGGATGAAGAGGTCAAATCGAATTGCTGCTTCAACGGCCCCCTAAACCTTCTGCCCATATTCAAAATACCGACAACCTTCTTCTTTTTCTTTTTCTCCTTAGGGATGAGGGCTTTCAGATCCTCCTGCCCTTTTTCTAGATTTATGAACATCTGCTAGAACTGGGTGTTTTATGCCTGAAGATCCTTGATACTTTGTTCGGAAGACATTTCTGCTGAAATAAACAGCGAAGAAGATGAGAATCTTGTAATGGTACCTGTTCATGCAATGCTATGAATGGGATGCGTATGCCATGATTTCAAGGACTTTGGAAAATTTAAATTTGCGAACCAAAATGAAACAAAGATTTTATTAGTAGAATTCAAAGTTCAATTTCCTTTTAGGCATTAAAATTAAAAACAATTCTAAAAACTAGAAAAAAAATCAAAATTCCCATGGATGCTTCCTCTTCGTGCCGGGATAGACATTAAGTCCTCTTTCCTCATGGAGCTGCTTTGTAAGCTCTAAAACCTTCCCCTCATGGGCATAGAACTGGTCCCTATAAGTATCCCTCTCTTTCTTCAACTGAATCCAAGATCTCCGTAATTCTCCAAGATCAGTGGGCATATCAGGATGGAGAATAGTGTAAGGAATACCCCCTTCAGTAGTGGGTTCCACAATCACTGGCAGAACGGTCATATAGGGCATCATAAGTTTATGGGTGTGAGCTCATACCCATTGGAGATAAGGTTCCATAGGAATGGAAGCCTTTGGCCCCAAAGCCTTGGCTCCAGATCTGTTTACCATGCTCTAAGATCGTATGAACCTCTGGAGACACCCTTGAACATCATCCTAATAGTTAAATACAATTCCCTCGAGAAGTAACTCATGGGGACCATCCCTTCGAGTGTAACCAAATTGTCACAGAGCTAAATAAGGATTGTAGGTTATGCCCCCTCTGATGCCAAGTAACGGGACATTAGGGTACTCCCCATAGCGGTTAATAATAGCAGTGTCTCCCATAGCTAGGGAACACCAGAGAATATCCGTGTGAGCGAGTGACATTATCCTTTGTGACCAACCCAAACCTTCTTTATTCTTCAGTACGGACTTAGGGAGATGAGAAATAAACCACCTCGACAGCAATGGCATGCAGCACATAAACACCCCTCTTCTCTTCATGGTACGAGTATGGAGAGCGTGCAAGATATCTCCGAGAAAGGTAGGCACATGGTTGCGAGAAAGGAAGATCTTGATAGCATTCACATCTATGAATAAGTCTGGATTAGGGAATAGTACTAACCCATAGATTAGAAGGGCCAAGACCTCCTCAAAAGCCTAAAAATCCATATCATCCCAAAACAGCTGGGCCTTGTCTATCAGGAACTTGGCTAGAAAACCCTTGACTGCGCTTCTTGTTTCCCAATTGGATACCACGTCGGCCCGTTTCAGATGCAAGGCTGAGGCAATGACTTCTAGCTTAGGAACTTCTTCCAGACCTGTGAAAGGAAACTGTTCAAGAATGGGTATATCCAATAAATGAGAGAACTCTTCCATGGTAGGCACCAACTGATGGTCTGGAAAGGTGAAGCAGTGGTGCTTGAGATCAAATAACTAAAATAGTACACTCATCATCTTTTCATCAAAGTTTGAAGTAACCAGGTTGAGAAGTCGACCATGTCTCTTTGTGAACGCAGAAGTTTCAGGAGCCTTTGATACTAGCTCCTTGAGTTGAGAAGGTATTTTCATAAAGCTTATTCAGATAGTGTTTTTACGAGCAGAAGCCATGATCTATAAAACAGAACAAAGATAAATTCCCTTGGTCCTTAAAATGGTTAGTGTAATAATAATGAATGCTATGTTATGATACATGATGTCATGTTCAAATAGAATAAATCACATATAAGCAAAAAACACATTAGACCTTAGGTTCAAAGGCTTGCATGAGGTTAAAGGTAAGTACCCTCTTGAAGTTTATTTGGTTTCAAACCTGTCTTAGAAAAGTAACTGAATTCTAAAGATTCTCAATATCACTGATCATCCTTTATCGGGCATTGTTTCAGCTCAAGCAATCTTTTCTTGCGGCTGAAATATCCCGAAACTCTGATCTCAATGAGTGTAGCATAGAGTATCAACTAATCCTCAGCTTTATACTGAGGTCGGCTATCTCACTACTTTCTAATGGCCAAGTTTTTTCAACTAAGGTTCTAAGATCCGTTAGTGCTTCACGACACCATGCGGCGACCCCGTATTCTCCTCATTTCTACACGAAGGATACCGGTACCAACCAAAGTGTCACACTGTGATACGGTGGGAGAAATGACTTTATTGTTTTGCGTTTGATCGCAAATGTTGCGGTTAGAAAGAGTCTCCACCTACTTTTCTTTTATCCAAAAGGAAAGGTGAAAAAGCACAGGAAAGACCTTTGAGATTGTTTCTTGAGTTCGGGGGGTAGATTATGAAAAGGGAAGGTATTATCATCCTTTTCATCCATGGTTTTCCATGGGCTCTTAGTTACTCGCTAGATCACTTACTTTTGTTTGAAATTGTGTTTTGTGTGGTGTTTTTGAAAGTATTTTGTAAAAGAGGCCATTGTTTAGGCAATCTTTGTAATGATTCTCATTTGTAAGAATGTATACAAAGATGTTGATCTTTTGAAAAATGTTTTCAATGTTTGTAAGATGTTTGAAAATGTGTGTGTTTGTTTTGAAAATAGAAAGGATGTTGGCTTTGAATGGAGCAAGTAACTAAAAGTAATCTACCTACTCAAATGTCTTTCTTGTCCATTTTCTTTTCCTTTGATATTGTTGTCTTACCATTGATTTGGTAAGCAACCCTATCTTTGGATGTAAACGGGACGAGTGTGGGTCATCGTATAGCCATGATTAGCAATGTTGCAAAGTATCTTAGCATTTTTTTTGAGGGACTAAGATCATTTTTTAAGGCAACTTTGAATAGCGTCATCGAGGGACTATGATCTTGTATTTGTTTGTTTTGCTAAGATACTTTACATGCATAATATGGCCATTTTGTATAAGGAAACCAAGTGGAGTAACCCTAGGGCTGCTTGTGTACAAGTGTGTCATTTCATGTTTGTTTTTGTCTTGAATTAGGGTTTTCTATTTGATTGGTTTTATCTTTCCATACAAACCCTAATTACTAGCATGTTATATAAAAGCGATAAATTGCGAAATTTAAAGATTACTACGCTATTACAACATTTGTGGGAGGGTATACAATTTATGAATGGGGATTGCAATAATATAAACCTAATTAATCTATTACAACCAAATTGAATATGTACAAATATCGGAATAAATAATATACAAGATAAATTAAATATGCAAAGATGTGTGAATGCAAAGAAGATTTTGTTTGGTTTTTTATGTGGAAAAAGTTTTAAACTAAACCTAATAAATAAATCAAGATTATCTTAAATTAATTAGGAAATGAAATGATTTTATTAGAGAAGATTTTTAATAAACCCTAATTCTATTTGATTAAAAGAAAATAAATTTCTTTAAGAAAAAAAGTAAGTACTTTTGCTTTTTTTTTTGTCTTGAAAAATAATATATGGTATTTATGAGGTATTTTGGTCTTTTTTACACTAAAATAAAATATTTAATAGGTGTGAAGAAAAATAAATATTAAAACTAGTTCTAAATTAATTTACCAAGTTATTTAAGGAAAAATAGATAATATATATAACTAAAGAAAATATTTTTTATTGAGAAAAATGAAATAAAAATAAGTCAAAATAAAATCTATCATTTTTATATTTTTTGTGATTTTTTAATATTAAGAAAAATATTTAATAAAATAAATAGGACTTAAAATAAATAAATAAGATTTTATTAGGCCAAAGGTGTCATGAGTAAACTGGAAGTAGCATATTAGCAAAAAAACAAGAGGCCCAAGAAACTGAAGCCCAAGCTACAAGAGGACAAAAAATGAAAAAATGTGAGAAAAATTGCAAAAGGCAGCGCGCTGAGGCTCGAACCCACGACCCTCTGCATTTTTGCGCGTTGCCTTACCACTGGGTGGCTGTACATCCGTTAATATAAACAAAAGCACAAATATATATTAGAAAACGCCTCCTGAAGGCAACTTCATCTTCAACCTTGAGCCATGGCCGGACCACCTGTATCTCTCTCATTTCTCCATGAAAATGGAAAATCCAAACATGAAAGTGATAGTATTTCTTCTCACGATTTCAACCATGTAATTCATGTAAACTAAAAGTCAAAGATCAAAGCTAATTTTACTGGCCCTAATTGAAAACCTAGTTTTTAAAGAAATTTCAAATCCAAAAATCTCTATACACAATGAATATAAATGAAATCTATGAACATGGTTGGCTTTAGTGCAAGGATATCTATATTTTGTTTTCACAAATCAAGACCAAATGATGCTTGTATGAAGAGATAAAAGTTTGAGTTATTACCTCTTTCATTTGAGATCGTGAATGGAGGTTGAGCAAGTTTTGAGAAGGCCTGGGGATCTGTTTAGCTTGCCTGGACCTCCCTGAGTGTATTCCAATTCTTACTTTGCCTTGAAAGTTCCTGAATCTCCCTACTCAAGTCAACCCGCAAGCTTGAAATGTAAAAATGGCAGATGGAGAAGGAGGAGTTACAGTGAGGGAACATGGGTCTGGAACACTTAGATATGATGTATATTAAGTGTTTAAGTGGTTAAAACTCAAAACGCACGAGTGGTTTTTGAGATTGCTATGTAAGGTGCAAAACTGAAGTTATGGCAGATTTTCAGTAATAGATTGTTTGGGAGAGTTTCTAAGCTTTAACATTCGTGTTATAGGTTGAAATACATTTGTGTATATGTATGGAAAGGATTAGGGGTCAAGCTTTCTCAAGATTTCTGAGTTATAGCCTTTTGGCTCTATTACTTGCTTTTGAAGAAAAGTGAGGAGACAAGTCCCTATGTGTTTGTACAAGCCTGATCTGAGTTGTTAGAGATTTTAGACACATTGATTTTTGTTTATAGGGTTTGTGTGTGCAGAAAGAACAAGTGCAAAGCTCAAGGAGTTGACAATTGCAAAAGTTGTGCTTTATCAAAATGGAAATGGAAACTTTGTGCCATAAATGGAAATGTAGCTTGGACAAAGGCTCTAATGCTTGGATTAAAGCTCTATCAGCTGTGTAAACATTTAATTATGGAGTGAGAAACAAGTTTGAGGCCTGCAAATCAAGGATTATGCAGCCTAGGCTTGAATTTGAATTTTTATTCTTCATGAAATGGCTTGAAATCAAAGTGAGAAATTGCCAACTTCATCTCTTTGATTCTCCCTACTCAAGAATGGTCTCAAGGAGTTATTGGACATTTTGGAAAGCTTGCAATGTGCTCTGAAATCCATATTTGAATTTCTTTTGAATATTCCCTTTGGAACTATATAAAAAGTGCCATGAAGTTAGGTCAAAAATCTGTCTAACCAGGGCAAAATTTCACTAAGTTATTTTAGTTCATGAGCATGTATTCACAAAATTATATCTTGAGATCCAAGCATTTTTAAGAGAAATTGTGTGAATAAAAGTTGTAGATTTCATAGGGATCTACAACTTTCATGTTGGGAGTTTCCTTTGAATCATCTTGTATCATGATGAAAATTTGGCTTAAAGTTAGAAAAAATAAGAAATTTTCTATACTTAGAAAAATTTCTAAGTTAAGAAATCTCAAATTTCAAAACAAAATCTTCAATCCTTGATTTATTGATGAACAAGTTTCACATTTTGACATGTTTTGATGAATTATGATCTTTGACACTTGATTTTGACCAAAAAGTCAAAGTTTGACTTTTCAGTATACAGTTGACTTTTGATCAGTTGACTGAAAAATTCATCTATCAATCCAATGGATTTGTAATGTTTTGAATCATGCTATTATGTCAAAATGATGTGATTGAACTCTTTAAATCATGCTTCAAACCAATTGATCATTTGCTAGGTCAAAAATTAGAAATTGCCCCTTCTCAGTCAAAACCCTAATTTTGACCATTTTGCCCTTTTGATGATTTGATCAAATTCCTTGAGGAATGATTGTCCAAACTTGATCAAATGATACATATGAGTCTAAGATGTTTATTTGGATAAAAAATTATGAAGTTTGACTGTAAATTGGCCATGGTTGACTTTTTCCCCAATACAGTTGATTTTTAGGTCAACTGTCCAATTGACTGGTCAAAAATGTGATTCAAGGCTTGAAACTTGACATGAGTAATTTTAGGGGTCCATAATGATACTTGAAAGTCATATGAAGCATTGATAGTCCAAAAATCCTTGTGCAATCCCAAACCCTAATTTTGGGTCATCAGTGCATGATGAGGTGTCTTGAGCTGATCAAACCCTAGTCCAGTCTTGAGTCAAAGACATATTATGAGAAAAATATTGATAAGTGAGAGGGAAAATTTTGGGGTACAACAACTGCCCCTGTTCAATCTTCTTAAACCTGAAGAGTTAGATTGACGAGTTTTTCCATTTGTGACTCAAAGGTGGAAGATGATTGGACACTAGAGTGCCCAGAAATTTGCACTCGGCAATGTGATGATAGAGGGAATGGGTTAAAGATGCCATTTAGAAAGGTGATAGAAATCTGTGGGAGATGGGCTTAAAGATTCCATCTAAAAGTGATTGTTGAATTGTAATTTGTAAGCTAAAAGAATGAGTATCAGAATGGCGTCCGTGTCTGGAGCGTATCTGAACTGTATCTTGAAGTTGAGATCTGAATGAGTATCAGGATGGCATCCGTATCTGGAGCGTATCCGAACTGTATCTAGAAGTTGTATCTGAATGAGTATCATAATGGTGTTAGTGTCTGGAGCATATCTGAACTGTATCTGAAAACCTTGTTTAAATGAACATCAGAATGGCATCCGTGTTTGGAGTGTTTTTGTACTATATTTGAAAGTTGAATATGAATGAGTATCAGAATGGCATCCGTGTTTGGAGCGTATCTTTACTATATTTGGAAGTTGTATCTGAATGAGTATCATAATGGCGTCCGTGTCTGGAGCGTATCTGAACTGTATCTGAAAGTTGTATCTGAATGAGTATTAGAATGGCGTCCGTGTCTGGAGCGTATCTGAACTGTATCTGAAAACCTTGTTTGAATGAACATCAGAATGGCATCCGTGTTTGGTGCGTATCTGAACTGTATCTTCAGATTGAATCTGTTAAGGGTAGCTGTTAATCTCATCCTGAAAAGGGTAAAATGTTAGCTAAAAATGAAAAATCATGTTGTATGAAATGTATGATATGATGCATTCGTTTTATCAATGTTCATGATTCATGGATGCAATGTATGTGTATGTGAGTTGATTTGTTGTATTGCAGTGGGATTGAGGAAAATAAATCCGTGAATATTGCTGAGGATGTGTGAGTCTTCAAGTCTTGAAGTCAAAGTATTGATGAATTTCTGTCGAGAGAAATAAATTCTGTTGTAAGGGCAATGCCATGTACTACTTGTAAAATCTGTTAGGGAGTCCCGAGAAATTTGACGACTTTTGCTGGGGATTGATAACTGGGAGTTTTGTTCCACTGGGGATTAAATGACGTACTACGGGGATTACTTATGGGATAGCTTAGAGATATTTTCCTATCCTTTCAGCCTATCTTTTCATTTTGTTTATTCGTAAGCGGTAATTATATTCAAATACATATGCTCAACAATGAATCATTGTACGTTTTTGTAAACAAAACACAAGCGTAAAGAAAAGGACAAATAGTTTTTGCACTTTCAAAGGGATATCTTTGTATTGATTTTGAGTATGTATTTTTGTACAAGGGGACAAACATTCTAGTAAGAAAACACTGTCATAAAACAAGAAAAATTTGATACAAAGAAAAATAGCTATGTGTAATAATCCCATGGGGTTCCCATTCTGCTATAGCCTTCGTATCTCTAAGCGTCTTGTCTATTTGTTATCTCGTCCGAGGATGACTGAATTGATCAGAACCTTTGAGTTTATCAGTGGAAGCCAAAGATTGTTTGTAAAGTGATCCGACGGGACATAGTCGTACGCCTTAATTCCCTAACTTTTTCATGGACCGCCCTTTCAGGTTTTCAGTCCACCGAGAAACCCTTTTTTGCCCAAGTCGCCCTTTCGGGTTTTCATCTTACCGGGTGTACATATTTTTTTTTATTTTATCCCTAACTTTTGCTCGAACCTTTTGGTTCGTCGGGATGCCCTTGTTTTGCCTAGGCATGTCAACCTAGCAGGTCTATTATGCGTAGTATCTTTTGACTATGTCCGCGTTCGCAGGGTGTGGCAGGTCGTCGCCATCCATGGTGGTCAAGATCATTGCCCCACCAGAGAAAATGTTTTTGATTACAAATGGTCCTTCATAGGTAGGAGTCCATTTTCCCCTGGGATCACTTTGCGGGAAGATGATGTGTTTGATCACTAGATATCCGACTTGATATACTTGGTGTCTTACTTTCATGTTGAAAGCCTTGATCATCCGTTTTTGATACGTTTGACCATGGCAAACAACAACAGGTCTCTTCTCATCAATCAAGTTATTTGATCAAGTCGAGTCTGGATCCAATCGTCTTCGTTCAACCCTGCATCCTTCATAATCCTTAGAGAGGGGATTTGAACCTCGATAGGCAAGACAACTTCCATGCCGTATACCAAAGAATAGGGTGTTGCCCCAGTTGATGTGTGAGCCATGGTACGATACCCGTGGAGAGCGAATGGTAGCATCTCGTTCCAGTCTTTGTATGTAACTATCATCTTTTGTATGATCCTTTTAATGTTTTTATTTGAAGCTTCGACAACACCAGTCATCTTTGGCGGATAGGGGGAAGAATTGTGATGCTGAATCTTGAAATGCTCGCACAGTGCTGTGATCATAGTGTTGTTGAGATTTGTACCATTGTCTGTGATGATCCTTTCTGGGATACCGTACCGGCAAATGAGATTTTGCTTGATGAAGTGGGCAACAACATTCTTGCTAACGGAGGCGAAGGAGGCTGCTTCAACCCACTTTGTAAAATAGTCAATGGCCACTAGGATGAAATAGTGTCCATTAGAGGCCGTCGGCTTGATTTCCCCAATCATATCAATTCCCCACATAGAAAAAGGCCAAGGAGCTGTAAATACATTCAGAGGAACCTGGGGTACATGCACTTTGTCAGCATAAATTTGACACTTATGGCAGGTTCGAGAGTGCTGATAGCAGTCTGCTTCCATGGTGGACCAAAATAGCCTGCCAGCAGGATTTTCTTCGCCATCGTATGCCCACTGGAATGGGTGCCAAAAGTACCTTCATGCAATTCATCCATGATCCTTTCAGCTTCAACCTTAACTATGCACCGAAGCAACACAGAGTCATGATTGCGTTTGTACAGGATGCCGTTACTAAGGAAGAATTTAGCAGAGAATCTCCTTAAGAACTTCTTATCGTTGATTGAAGCTCCTTCTGGATATTCTTGAGCCTCGAGATACCTCTTGACTTCGTGAAACCAAGGCTGGTCCACTACTTCTTCGTTATTAATCTCGTGACAGTGTGTTAGTTCATCCATTCGTTCAATGGTGATCTGGGGAGCCTCGTTATCCCAATTAAGTTTAAACATAGATGACATTATGGCTAGAGCGTCTGCTAGATGATTTTCTTCTCGCAGGAAATGTTCGAAGGTAATCCTCTCAAAATGTGGTAGCAATGTCAAAACATGTTCTTTGTAAGGAATAAGGTTGGGGTGTTTGGTGTCCCATTCCCCTTTGATCCGACTGATGACCAGAGCTGAGTCTCCGAATATATCCAATGATTTGATCCCCAAGTCTATGGCAGCCCTGAGACCAAAGATGCATGATTCGTATTCCGCCATGTTGTTTATACAATTTAAGCAAAGTCTGGAAGTAAAGGGAGTACGACACCCTTCCGGAGATATGAGTATAACACTGATACCATTACCAAGTGCATTAGATGCTCCATTAAAGAACAGGGTCCATCGGGATCCTTGTTCAGGTCCGTCATATGGCACGATTTCTTCACAGTTGTCTAATGTCATGATGTCTTCGTCCGGGAATTCAAACTTCATGGACTGATAGTCTTCTACAGCTTGGTGAGCAAGGTGATCAACTAGTACACTGCCCTTTATAGCTTTCTTGGTAGTATAATGTATGTCGTACTCCGTTAGGATCATCTTCCATCTCGCTATTCTCACAGAAAGAGTAGGCTTCTCGAAGATGTACTTTATCAGATCCATTTTAGATATCAATAAGGTAGTATGAGTCATCATATACTGCCTTAGCCGGCGAGCAGCCTATGCCAGAGTGCAGAAAGTTTTCTCGAGCAGTGAATATCGGGTTTCACAGTTGGTAAACTTTTTTCTCAGGTAGTAAATAGCGTGCTCTTTTCGGCCAGACTTGTCATGCTGCCCCAATACACACCCCATTGAGTTTTCTAAAACTGTCAGATACATGATCAATGGTCTTCCCTCGACTGGTGGCATCAACACAGGAGGCTCTTGTAAGTATTATTTGATTTTGTCAAAAGCAATTTGGCATTCATCATTCCATTTGACTACTTGATCTCTCTTCAATAGCTTGAAGATTGGCTCAGAAGTAGTTGTCAGGTGAGAAATGAATCTGGAAATATAGTTCAAACGTCCTAAGAATCCTCTAACTTCCTTCTCAGTATGAGGATCAGGCATCTCTTGTATTGCTTTAACTTTGGCAGGATCGACCTCAATACCTTTTTTATTGACGACAAAGCCTAGGAGTTTATCGGATCGTACCCCAAATGTGCACTTGTTTGGATTCAACCTCAGCTTGTACTTCTTCAGTCTCTCAAATAGCTTTTGTAAGCGATCAAGATGCTCTTCTTCTGTTTGCGGTCTGGATATCATATCGTCTATGTATACCTCTATTTCATGATGTATCATGTCATGAAATAAAGCTACCATGGCGCGCTGATAGGTTTCCCCAGCATTCTTCAGTCCGAATGGCATCACCTTGTAGAAGAATGTGCCCCACCGTGTGACGAATGTTGTTTTCTCCATGTCCTCAGGTGCCATTTTGATTTGGTTGTAACCTGAGAATCCATCCATGAAGGAAAACACTTTTTGTTGTCCTGTATTGTCAACTAGGATATCAATGTGGGGGAGTGGAAAATCATCCTTAGGGCTCTCCCTATTCAAATCTTTGTAGTACACACACATTCGTACTTTTCCGTCTTTTTTAGGTACGAGAACAATGTTGGCAACCCATTGAGGGTAGGAAGTGACAGCCAAGAATCCAGCGTTGAATTGTTTCATGACCTCTACTTTAATCTTTTCTGACATATCAGGCCTCATGCGGTGAACCTTTTGCTTTATTGGCGAACAATCTTCTCTTGTAGGCAGACGATGTACCACGATGTCTGCATCAAGTCCTGGCATGTCTTTATATGACCAGGCAAAAACTTTAACATAATCGTGTAACAACTGGATCAGACGCTCCTTGACACTGAGTTCCAGATTGGCACCCACCTTGACCTCTTTTTTGTCTTCTTCGGTACCCAGGTTAATTGTATCCACGGGTTCCTCGTGAGGCTGAATGGTTCTCTCCTCTTGTTGTAGCAGTCTGGCAAGTTCCCCTGGTACTTCACAATCTTCCTCACCTTCGTCTTCGGCTTGGTAGATTAGATTCTCAGAGTCACAAAAGGCCATAGCAGCATCGTTACCCATGGGATCCGGAATGGATGGATACCTGCATTATAAGTGTGGGTGTGTGTAAGGGTATAGCTATATTTGAAAGAAAATAAAATGTAAAAGAAAAACAATGAGCACAAAAGTTTGTATGCAAAAACGTCCATGACTCATTGATGTCATATGAGGATGAAATAATAACCCTTACAAATGGACCATTGTGCCTCGGGTAAGACACAAGGTTTTAAGAGTGCAAATTGTTTTTGAATATTACAGATCCAACAAAATGTAAAGATAAATTATTGTGGGATAAAAGTGATCGGGACAAAGTCTTTATCCTCCCAATTGTTGAGCCCTTCATTGATAGTCGGAAAGATCCAATCCTCCAGGTTGCAATCATCTTTACCATCTTCTACCGCATTGACCTCACAGTTGCTGATCTTCAGGGGTGGCCCTCCAGCACGGGTACGACATACATCCTTTTGAGCACTCAAAGTGAAACCTAGGCCAAACTTGTCAAACTTATACGGGATATCTGGAAGTTTCCCCCAGATAGTGCATCCACCTTCCTCTACCACTTCTTTGGCGTCCTTCAGAGATGACATCCGGAGTGGAGGCCTTGTAATCTTGGGAATCTGGGGCACAGTCTTGGTCACTGCCACCTCTTGGGGGACCTCTTTGAAATGTTAAAATGGAGTTTCAATGAATTCGCCGTCCATTTCCACATATCTGAAGGAATTGAGATGGATGATCATGTATTCTTCCTCTCCATGGACAGTGATATTCTTCCCTTGAACCAGATATTTCTGCATCTGGTGCAATGTAGAGGTAACATCGCCAGTATTATGGATCCATGGCCGGCCTAGCAAGCATGAATATGAAGGGCGGATGTCCATTACATAAAAGGTTGAATTGAAAGTTTGGGTTCCAATGTTTATGGGGATATCCACTTCCTCGTGAACCATCCTCTTTGAGCCATCAAATGCGCTTACTACTATGTTACTTGGCTTTAATGTCAGTTCCCCGCAGTCAAGTCTATCCAGAGCTTTTTTCGGTAATACATTCAAAGATGAACCCGTGTCCACCAAAACATGGGCCAGAGTTGTGCCCCTACACTCTACCGAGACATGCAATGCCTCATTATGCTTTCTTCCCCTCGATGTCAGATCAGCATTCGAGAAGCCTAGGCCATTATCCGTTGTCAAGCTGGCTACGCAGTCTTGGAATTGATCAGCAGATGTCTCTTGAGGTACATGGGCTGTTTTTAGGAACCTCAACAAGGCTTTCGTGTGTGCCTCGGAACATAGTAGTAATGCCAGCCGTGAGATTTTGGAGGGAGTTTGTCCCAATTGTTCAACTATATCATAATCGCTCCTCTTTATAATTTTTAGGATCTCCTCCATTTCTTTCTTGGAGGTCTCAGGGATAGTCAATGACTGGGCCTTCGTCCGGATAGGCTCAACCAGAATACTCTTTCCTCGAGTTTCAGCAGCAAGAGTGTTGGTAGGAATGATAACAGGGGTTGAAACGTCTTTGTAAATAGGAGCACTTGCAGAGATGATTATGGGTACGGAAACCTTTGGAGCAGCCACAAGGATGATCGCGGGTCCAGAAACTGCTTCTGGGGGAACAATTTTTGGAGAAAAGATCCTACCGCTTCGGGTAATTTTACTAGTTTCGGCAATATTACTGATGTCAGAATCTTCTTCTTCGAAGTTTATCTCTTCGGAGGCCGGCTAGTCTTGTTTGATGCCATGGTAGTAAATGTCCCCTCCGTGATTCCACGACATAGTCTTGTCTAATTCATATGGGACTGGCCCAGGAATTGTGATTATTAGAGGATCTGCTTTCGAAACTGATGTAATTCTAACTGGTCTTTTGGTGGAGACCCTGGAAGAAATGGCGGAAATGGTAATGATAGAAACATCTTCAACATGAATAGGGGAAACAGGAGTTTTTTCAAACAAAATCTCTTTGTTATCTATCAGGCGATGAATGCCTGCCTTCAACAAAGGACAACTAGTTGGTGATGATAAGCAGAGATGGAAAACTTCATTACAGCCCGGGAACACACCGGCTTTCAACAAGTTTATCTTAATGGCTAGAAGTGGGGTCATGAGTTAATCAACTGTGGTAACAAACAAATCTTCTTCAATGGCATTGGTATTGTGACCATGTTTGGGCATAGGAGCAGAAATGACATTTGGCTTTTCGGGCGCATCAAACTCAATTTCTTTTGCTTCAATGAGGTCTTGTATTTTGTTCTTCAAGGCCCAACAGTTATTAGTATCGTGACCAGGACTTTTAGAGTGATATGCGTAATAGGCATTGGGGTGATAATGAGGGGATGTTTTATTGGGGGTTTTCGGAGCTTCTTTCAAGGTTACCAAGTTGGATCTTAGAAGATGCGGTAATACTTGAGGCATAGTCATGTTAATTCTGGTGAATTGCCTGGCTGCCCTTTCCACCCTTGGTTGATTACTTCTTGGTTGATCAGACTTAGGCTTTGGAATCATAACAGCCCCCACCATTGGTCGGCGTTCGGCCCTCTCTTGGTTTCTTTACGGATATACAGCAGCTATCTCTTTCTTCCCAATGAAAGGCTTCCTTACAATTGTAGAAGAAGATGAATCCTTCTGAATCTTTCCACTTTTTATGCCAGCTTCCACTCTCTCTCAGGTCAATATTAGTTCAGTAAAGCCTGCAAATGAACTTCCGATTAAATGGTTGAAAAAGGGACCAGATAAGGTGCCTAAGAACATGTCTACCAATTCCTTTTCAGACAGAGGGGGTTGAACTCTTCCAGCCAAATCTCTCCATTTTTGTGCGTAATCCTTGAAACCTTCATTGGAAGCCATGGCCATACTCTGGAGTTGAGTATAGGTAGGCGCCAAATCAACATTGTATTGATATTGCTTGTAGAAAGCTGCGGCAAGATCTTCCCAATTATGGACGTTGGCTCTTTCTAGTTAGTAAAACCAGTCGAGTTGTGTTCCAGACAGACTGTCTTAGAAAAAGTGCACCCATAAGTCCTTATCAGCGGTATGGGATTGGATTTTTCTCACATATGACCGGAGATGCATTTTAGGGCATGAAACTCCACCATATTTGGAAAATATAGGCACTTTGAATTTCGTAGGAATCACAATCCCCAACACTAGTCCCAATTCCTCAAAGTCTAAGCCTGGCACCTTTTGTATTTCCATCGCACTCAACTATTTTTCAAGATGTCTGTACTTGTCATCAGCTGGAGGATAGTGTTTCTCAGAGTAGTCTTCTTCTTCTTCTTCCTCCTCTTCTTTCGATTCTAACGGGACAACTATTTCCTTGCCTTTCCCTTCTCCTTCACCGGATGTTGTTGCAAAGTTCAAAGTTCTTCTCGTCTGCCCATGAAATCTTCTCCCCATGTTTAAGACTCCAGTTACCTTCTTTGTTTTCTTTTTCCTCTCTTCAGCCAGCATAGTCTTTAACTCTTCTTGCCCATTGGCTAGGGTCATGAGCAACTGTTGAAACTGCATATTCTGAGCTTGGAGATCTTTCACTGTTTTCTCGAGATCCATCTTACTGAAATAAACAGTAGAGAGATGAGGAGACTTGTTGCGACATACCTGTTTTTGTTATGATGAATGATATATGCATATGCAATGATTTCAAGGATTCCAAAGATTCAAATTTGTTTTAGACAAAAAGGAAACACACGTCATATTGATAAGATAAAGTTTGAGTACATCAATGCCCCTTGGACAAAATAATACAAAACTCTAAGATAAAAAATTAGTACGCATTCTCTTTGGTGCAATGTAGGCATTCAGAGTCCGCTCCTCGTGAAGTAGCCTAGTGAGTTCAAAAACCTTCTTCTCGCTTGCGTAGAATTAGGCTTCGAAATTATCTCTCTCTCCTTTGATTTGTATCCAATCCCTTTGTAGGTCTTCAAGATATGTGGGCATGTCAGGATGTAGGAAAGTGTATGGAACATCTCCCTCCTTAACAGGCTCAATGATTACCGAAAGAATGGAGGGGTAAGGCATCATAAGACTCTGAGCACGAGTTCATACCCATTTGAGGTAAGGCTCATGAGGGATGGAATTCTTGTGCCCCAAAGTCATGCTATCCACCTTGTTTAGCATCCTCCAAGCTCGGATAAATCTCTGGCAAAGACCTTGATCGTTGTTGCCATAGTCGAATACCAAACCTTGAATCAACATCTCATGCGGGCCATCCCTTCGGGCGTAACCAAATTGTCTTAAGGCTAAGAAAGGGTTGTAGGTGATACCTCCCCTAATGCCAAGTAAAGGGACATTATGGAATTCTCCACAACATTCAACAATGATAACATTCTATTTGGATCGGGAGCACCAATGAATGTCTGAATGTCTGAATGTTTGAGCGTCATTAACCTTTGTGACCACCTTGAACCTTGCTCATTCTTTATGACTGATTGGGGAAGATGAGAAATAAACCATCTTTCTAAGAGAGGAGTGCAACACATAAGGACACCTCTTTTCCTCATTGTGCGAGTGTGAAAAGAGTGTAGGATATCTCCTAGAAATGTAGGCACTGGGTTGCGTGATATGAGGATTTTGACGGCATTCACATCTATGAGTTGGTCATGGTTTGGAAACAAAACCATCTCATAGATGAGGAGAGCCACAATTTCCTCAAAGGATTGTAAGTCTAGAGAATTCCAACAGCTTTGGGCTTTCTCAAACAGGAACTTCGCTAAGAAACCTTTGACACCACTCCTTGTTTCCCAATGAGTTGGGACATTAGATGAGTGCAAGTGTAGAGCTTGAGCAATCTCTTCTGGCTTTGGATCTCTTTATGTACCGTTGAAAGGTAGTTGATTGAGAATGTGAATCCTCAAGAGTTGGGAGAATTCTTCCAAAGTAGGCACAAGTTGATAGTCAGGAAATGTGAAACAATGGTGCAAAGGATCCAAAGAACTGAAAGAGCACCTTCATCATATCCTCATCTGTGTTGGAGGTGACCAAGTTGAGTAGACGACCATGTCTCTCGGTGAATGGAGAGTTCTCAGGAATCTTTGAAGCTAGCTCCTTAAGTTGTGGAGGAATTCTCACAAGGTTGACTTGAATAGTTTTCCTGCGAAGTGAATCCATTTCCTACAAAGCAAGAACAAAGATGAATCCCAAAATCCTTGAAATAGTTAGTGGATGTATATGATGTTCATGATGTCCATGATGTTATGTACAAATATGCATATACAAGAAAAGTAAACAAGTCCTTAGTTTAGGCTTGCATGGAGTTTTATAGGTAAGTACCCTCTTGAAGATTAGTTGGCTTAAACATGTCCTAGTAATAGTAACCGGGTTCTAAGGAGCTCAATATCAATGGATTGTTTCCTTGGTCTTTGTTTTAGCTCAAGCCTCTTTAATAGAAACCAAAATATCCCATGAAACCAAACCTCAATGAGTGTAGTATCGAGTATCTACCAACTTCGGACTGCACAAAAGTCGGTCATCTCACTACATCCTAAAGGCCAAGTTGGTCAAGTAAAGGTTCTAGAAGTTCATTAGTGCTTCATGACATCACTCAGTGGCCCCGTATTCTCTTTGATTAACTCAAAGGCTATCGGTACCCATAAATATGTCACACTAACGTAGCTATTGCTTAGACCATATCGGTATACCCCGCACAGTTTCCACAATGTATTGCTACTTACCTATAATGTATCCTAAATCCGGGTAGAGGATTCAAAACCCAAATAAAGAACCATAATGTAAAGCATACAAGTCAATTAACGTAAGCAAGTAAATGTGATCTAACCCTTAAGGTAACCCCACTTTTAAAATTTTCCCCAGCAGAGTCGCCAGTTCTGTGATACAGTGGGAGAATTAACTTGATTGTTTTGCGTTTGATCACAAATATTGCGGTTAGCAAGAGTCACCACCGACTTTTCTTTTATCCAAAAGGAAAGGTGAAAAATCACAGGAAAGACCTTTGAGATTGTTTCTTGAGTTCGGGGGGTAGATTATGAAAAGGGAAGGTATGAGCACCCTTTTCATCCATGGTTTTCCATGGGCTCTTAGTTACTTGCTAGATCACTTGCTTTTGTTTGAAATTGTGTTTTGTGTGGTTTTTTTGAAAGTATTTTGTAAAAGAGGCCATTGTTTAGGAAATCTTTGTAATGATTCTCGTTCCCAAGAATGTATACAAAGATGTTGATGTTTTGAAAAATGTTTTCAATGTTTGTAAGATGTTTGAAAATGTGTGTGTTTGTTTTTAAAATAGCAAGGATGTTGGCTTTGAAATGGAGCAAGTAACTAAAAGTAATCTACCTACTCAAATGTCTTTCTTGTTCATTTTATTTTCCTTTGATATTGTTGTCTTACCGTTGATTTGGTAAGCAACCCTATCTTTGGATGTAAACGGGACGAGCGTGGGTCATCGTATAGCCATGATTAGAAATGTTGCAAAGTATCTTAGCATTTTTTGAGGGACTAAGATCATTTTGTAAGGAAACTTTAAATAACGTCATTGAGGGACTATGATCTTGTATTTGTTTGTTTTGCTAAGATACTTTACATGCACAATATGGCCATTTTTGCATAAGGCAACCAAGTGGAGTAACCCTAGGGGTGATTGTGTGCAAGTGTGTCATCTCATGTTTGTTTTTGTCTTGAATTAGGGTTTTCTATTTGATTGGTTTTATCTTTCCATACAAACCCTAATTACTAGCATGTTATATAAAAGCGATAAATTGCGAAATTTAAAGATTACTATGCTATTAAAACATTGGTGGGAGGGGGTATACAATTTATGAATGGGGATTGCAAAAATATAAACCTAATTAATCTATTACAACCAAATTGAATATGTACAAATATTGGAATAAATACTATACAAGATAAATTAAATATGCAAAGATGTGTGAATGCAAAGAAGATTTTGTTTGGTTTTTTATGTGGAAAAAGTTTTAAACTAAACCTAATAAATAAATCAAGATTATCTTAAATTAATTAGGAAAGGAAATGATTTTTTTAGAGAAGATTTTTAATAAACCATAATTCTATTTGATTAAAAGAAAATAAATTTATTTAAGAAAAAAAGTAAGTATTTTTTCATTTTTTTTTGTCTTGAAAAATAATATATGGTATTTATGAGGTATTTTTGTCTTTTTTATACTAAAATAAAATATTTAATAGGTGTGAAGAAAAATAAATATTAAAACTAGTTCTAAATTAATTTACCAAGTTATTTAAGGAAAAATAGATAATATATATAACTAAAGAAATTATTTTTTATTGAGAAAAATGAAATAAAAATAAGTCAAAATCAAATCTATCATTTTTATATTTTTTGTGATTTTTAAATATTAAGAAAAATATTTAATAAAATAAATAGGAAGTAAAATAAATAAATAAGATTTTATTAGGCCAGGGGTTTCATGAGTAAACTGGAAGTAGCATATTAGCAAAAAAAGAAGAGGCCCAAGAAACTGAAGCCCAAGCTGCAAGAGGACAAAAAATGAAAAAAATGTGAAAAAAATTGCAAAAGGCAGCACGCTGAGGCTCGAACCCACGACCTCTAGCATTTTTGCGCGCTACCTTACCACTGGGGTGGCTGTACATCAGTTAATATAAAACAAAAGCACAAATATATATTAGAAAACGCCTCCTGAAGGAAACTTCATCTTCAACCTTGAGCCATGGCCGGACCACCTGTATCTCTCTCATTTCTCCATGAAAATGGAAAATCCAAACATGAAAGTGATAGTATTTCTTCCCACGATTTCAACCATGTAATTCATGTAAACTAAAAGTCAAAGATCAAAGCTAATTTTACTGGTCCTAATTAAAAACCTAATTTTTATAGAAATTTCAAATCCAAAATTCTCTATACACGATGAATATAAATGAAATGTATGAACATGGTTGGCTTTAGTGCAAGGATATCTACATTTTGTTTTCACAAATCAAGACCAAATGATGCTTGTATAAAGAGATAGAAGTTTGAGTTTTTACCTCTTTCAGTTGAGATTGTGAATGGAGTTTGAGCAAGTTTTGAGAAGGCCTGAGGATCTGTTTAGCTTGCCTGGACCTCCCTGAGTGTATTCCAATCCTTACTTTGCTTTGAAAGTTCCTGAATCTCCCTACTCAAGTCAACCTGCAAGCTTGAAATGTAAAAATGGCAGATGGAGAAGGAGGAGTTACAGTGATGGAACATGGGTCTAGAACACTTAGATATGATGTATATTAAGTGTTTAAGTGGTTAAAACTCAAAACACACGAGTGGTTTTTGAGATTGCTATGTGTTGTACCCCAAAATTTGCCCTCCCATATTCTTCAAAGTTTTGACAGGCATCATCTAGATTTGCTCAAGTCTACTCAAGGGTTGCATAGTCAAGCATCCTCCTAAGCCAGTCAAAATTAGGGTTTTGGCTCTTGCAAGGAAGTTGAGGTTTTCAAGGGCTCAATCAAGTCCCATATGCTCATATACATTGTCAAGCACCTACATGTCAAGTTTCAAGGCTCACAAGGTCAAGTTGCACAGTCAAAAATCCTAATTGCTCTACAGTCAACTGCAGGGGCAAAATGGTCATTTGGCAGTCAAAAGTCAAAATTTTTTGTCAACATCTCATTTTGAAGCCACAATCATCATTTGGTCAAATCTTGACCATGATTTCACAAGAATGGCTCAAAAATCATCAAGATGCAAAAGTTTCTATTTTTGGACAGCTGAAAAGTCAACTGTAACTTGACCAAGGCATAACTTTTTCATGGTTCATCAGAAAAATCCCATCCAATGCTCATTTTGAAGGAGATGACATTTCCTACAACTCATCTTCACATTCCAAATCCAAGAAATGCTCTCACAAAAAGTTATCAATTTCAACATTATAGGTCATTTTCAAAAGTCAACAAAAAGGCATTTTAAGTCAAAGACCATAACTTGAGATTGGTAAATCAAAATGACATGGGACCAAAGGAATTGGTTAGAGGACTTCAAGACCTTTCCAAAATGCCCAAGAACATGTTGATATGATTAAAATTGAGCAAGATATGCATTGGAGAAGTTGGGAAATTTTTGTGAAATGGCCAAAGTCAACTATCCTTGAAACTTCAATTTTTGACAAAAGGGCCCACTTTTTTCCACTTGATTCATCCTTGTCATGCCACCCACGTGTCCCATGATTAAATTCAAGATTAAACATTTATTTTTTCTATTTTTATTTAATTTTATTGATTTAATTCATTTTAAATCCATAAAATTCAAATAAAAATCAAAAAAATTAATTAAGTGATATCTTGTGGTTTTAATGGCCTTGATGCATCATAATACACATGCCAAATTCATGTAAAGTCCATTTCAAGCATGAAATTCAAATTTTGAACAAAAATGGCAAGTTTCTTTAATGGTGGTTATGAGGAAATCCAAAGCTTAATGGCAATGGTTAAAAGCTCCTTAATGTGACTTATTCTCACTCATTACTATATATACAAGTCTTGCAAGCCTCATTCACAACCTAGAACATTACAAAAACGAACAAAGCAAAATCCAAAAAGTGTCAAGAAAAGTGTGAGATCAAAAGGAGTATTGCAAGCATTTTCAGGCCAAAAGGAGAACGTGACTCTCTTCTTTGCCATCCCCTGAAGCTAAAGCAACCCTTGCCACGTCCTAAGATCCATCATACCGCGCTGTAAGTTCTTCCCAGGTCCCCCAAAATTTCTATACATTTTTTTCTTTACATGCTTGTGTGTAGGTTCCAAAAGAAGGTTCATCATACACCTTCCTCATCCAGACGTCAAGTGTCCTCAAGCGTCCATCCAGTGGCCTAAAGATGACGCACACCATGCTCCTGGTCAACCTTGTGCATAAGCAAGCAAGAAAGTCAACGTGGCTTGGCTGGTTAATGGGCCTAAATTTCCAAATTCACCTCCTTAAGGGTCCAACACCCCCCTTGGTTCACTCTTTTTTCTTTTTGTTTTATATTTTCTAATTTAGTTATTAATTGTTTTTTTTTAATTATTACTATTACCACCAAAATTAACATAATTAATATTTTTCATAAAAATTCAAAAAAAACTAAAAAATGTAAATATTTTTTATTATTCACTATTAATTATTTTTGTAAATAAAACACTAATAAATTGATTTAGTTTAATTAGGTAATTTTAATTTCCTTTTCCAATAAATAAAAATGAATTAGACTTAGTTTTTTTTTCTTTTAACTTTAAATTTCTTATTTTTATTTTTATTTTCATTAAAAACATAAAAACACAAAAAATATTTTTTCTTGTAAATAAATAAATAAATTAATAATTAGGCATAATTTCATTAATTACAAAAAAAGGACAAAAATTCAATTCTTTCTTAAAAAAGGGGTCAACACCCTAAAGACATCCCGATTCGATTCTCTCGCGCTTTAATTTATTTTCATTATATTTATGTAACTGCTTCTGAAAATGTAATAGTTAATTAGGACCTCTTTTACTACTTTATTTATTTTCTCGCAGTTTATTTTTTCAAACGGGTCTTTGTTTTTTGGCGATGTATAGACCCGCGCCTTGTAATAGCTAGATTTACATTTCTGCAATTTATTTTCCGCACCTCTAACTGTTAAAAAAATGCATGAAAGAATGTATGAATAATAAAACCAATTTGTAGCTCACAAATAACATGCAAAGACAAACATAAACTGAATTCAACACACATGCACATACCACCCCTAGGGTACGCCTCACTGGTTGCCTCGAACGTGGTCATCAAGTATAGGGTGTCTTAGAGGTCGCCCTTTTGTCTAAAGATCCAGTTGCCTCGAAACGGTTGCCTCGGATAAAAGGATCTAGGACATTAGGGTTATCGCTAAGGTGTCCTACCGTTGCTTCGGTGACCACACATGTCCCTTAATCGAATTGACCCGAACACCTCCAACGATGGTGCTACCTACCTCTCAATGGTGGGATAGCACTATCTAAAGGACTCTTACACAGCTTAATTCCTTAGGGTAGGTAGACTTCTCTTAAGTACTTGCTCTTTTCAAAACAAACAAAACAAACTTTTCGCACCCACACTTTCAAAAGTTTTCAAACAAATTCTTCATAGACTCTTGAGGACTGATACAAGAGTTACTTAGAAGTTTTCCAAACAAACTTTTTTTTCAAAACCCACACACACTTGAAAAGAAAACAAATTTTGAAAACATAAGAGCAAGTACCTAAGAGCCCGTGGATAACCACGGATAGAAAGGGTGCTAATACCTTCCCTTTCTATAAATCTACCTCCCGAACCGAGAAACATTCTCAAAGAAGGAATTTTGATGTGCTTTTGTCCTTTCCATATTGGAGAACATAAAAGACGGTGGCGACTCTTGCTTACCGCGACATTTCGCGAAACCAGCTAAAAAACAGTCAGTTCTATTCCCACCGATCACACTATGTAAGGTGAAACACTGCAAGTTATGGCATATTTTCAGTGATAGAGTGTTTGGGAGAGTTTCTGAGCTTTAGCATTCGTGTTCTAGGTTAAAATACATTTTTGTATATGTATGGAAAGGATTAGGGATCAAGCTTTCTCAAGATTTCTGAGTTATAGCCTTTTGGCTCTATTACTTGCTTTTGAAGAAAAGTGGGGAGACAAGTCCCTATGTGTTTGTACAAGCCTGATCTGAGTTGGTAGAGGTTTTAGACACATTGCTTTTGGTTTATAGGGTTTGTGTGTGCAGAAAGTACAAGTGAAAAGCTCAAGGAGTTGACAATTGCAAAAATTATGCTTTATCAAAATGGAAATGGCAACTTTGTGCCATAAATGGAATTGTAGCTTGGACAAAGGCTCTAATGCTTGGATTAAAGCTCTATCAGTTGTGTAAACATTTAATTATGGAGTGAGAAACAATTTTGAGGCCTACAAAGCAAGGATTATGCAACCTAGGCTTGGATTTGAATTTTTGTTCTTCAGGAAATGGCTTGAAATCAAAGTGAGAAATTTCCAACTTCATCTCTTCGATTCTCCCTACTAAAGAATGATATCAAGGAGTTCTTGGACATTTTGGAAAGCTTGTAATGTGCTCTACAACTCATATTTGAATTTCTTTCAAATATTCCCCTTGTAACTATGTGAACAATTGGCATGAAGTTAGGTAAAAAATCTGCCTAACTAGGGCAAAATTTCACTAAGTTATTTTAGTTCATGAACATGTATTCACAAAATTGTATCTTGAGATCCAAGAATTTTTAGGAGAAATTGTGTGAATAAAAGTTTTAGATTTCATGGGTATCTACAACTTTCATGTTGGGAGTTTCCTTTGAATCATCTTGTATCATGATGAAAATTTGGCTTAAAGTTGAGAAAAAATAAGAAATTTTCTATACTTAGAAAATTTTCTAAGTTAAGAAATTTCAAATTTCAAAACAAAATCTTTAATCCTTGATTTATTGATGAAGAATTTTCACATTTTGACATGTTTTTATGAATTATGATCTTTGGCACTTGATTTTGACCAAAAAGTCAGAGTTTGACTTTTCAGTATACAATTGACTTTTGATCAGTTGACTGGAAAATTCATCTATCAATCCAATGGATTTGTAATGTTTTGAATCATGATATTAGGTCAAAATGATGTGATTGAACTCTTGAAATCATGCTTCAAACTAATTGATTATTTTCTAGGTCAAAAATCAGAAATTGCCCCTTCTCAGTCAAAACCCTAATTTTGACCATTTTGCCCTTTTCATGCTTCAAACCAATTGATCAAATTCCTTGATCAAATTCCCACAACATACAGTTCAACAAACATTCTTGGATGGCATCTTTAAGCCCATCTCCGACAAGACTCTGTCACGTCTCCAAATGGCATCTTTAAGCCCATTCCCTCAACTATGCTTTGACGAGTGCAAATTTTTGGGCACTCTAGTGTCCAATCATCTTTTACCTTCGAGTCCCGAAAGGCAAAGTTGCCAATCTAACTCTTCAGGTTCAAGAAGATTGAACATGGGCAACTGTTGTATCCCAAAATTTGCCCTCCCTTTTTCACAAGAAATCACAACCCCAGGGTTTTCTCTGATTTTTCAGATCGGCTCAAGAATCGGTCAAACAGACTTTTCTTTATCAGTCAATCCAGGATTAGGGTTTTCTCTGATTTGTTAAGGTTGACTCAAGAATCGATCAGACAGATCTTTCTTTGGCAGTAATCCAGGATTAGGGTTTGCGCTCGCACTTCTCAGAAGAAACTGAATCCTCAGAAATTCAGTTGACTATTACATTATTTTTACGCCTGTTCAAGATTACCGATTGTTTCTCAAAACCTAATTATCTGAGATAGGAACTGAGAATTTTGTTTGGAACTTTGAGGCATTGGTTTGATCAATGGAGTGAAAGGTTTATGGAATGTTTGTTTGTTTAACTGTACAAGGCATGTGTTAATTGGAATACCATGCGTACTGTGAGTAATGCAAGGTTGCGAGACTGCAAAGTTTGTTGATTATTTATTTTATTTGGATTAGAATTATTGAGACACAGTTTCAATTATTTTGATTTAAGAGTCCTAAATAATTAAATAAACATAAGGGAAAGATGGAAAAGATATTGGACAGTAGAATTTGCTTTTGATTAAGACTTTTTATTTATTTCAAATATGGTTACAAATTTATTCGAATATTGTAAGATTACAACTTATAATGTTCAGGATAATATTTGTTTACAATAAATGAAAAATAAATCTAAGCCTAAATCTCTTGAAATCTTTGACTTTCTACTGTGTCCTCCATCATCCAACTGGTACTTACCTACAAAAGACAGAAGAAAAAGAAATCAGTGCAATTAACTGAAAAGAATTTTCAAGCAGATAAATAGAAAAATCATCATTAAAGCTTGTTGGCCAGAATCAGAATGCTATTGGATTCATCATGTTTTTACTTTTTCTCTTTGCAAATCACAAGAAGATTTCTCTTCTTGGTTCACAAAGAGAAAAGTAAAAATAATTTGCAAGCATATAATTAATTCAAAATGCAAAGATATAATAAGGCAGCAAGGCAAAGCAAATTGTACTACAAACTGAGTTTCAAACTGCATTAGTCAACCAACAGCAAGGCAAACATGAGAAAGCATGGCAAGCTAACTACAAATGCACTAACCAAGCTCAATGACAAACTAAGTTGCAAAGCTGTCAAAAGAAAGTACACAATGCAGAAAATATGGAAAGAAAGTACAACAATGCATCAAGATAAACCAAGTTACAAGCAAGAGAGCTTGTCCTAGCCCTCATCATTTTCTGGCCAGCAGCTTTTCAGAATTAAATATATTAAGCAAGAAAGTGCTTTTGAGAGAGAGAAAGAGAAAACCTAGTGAAGTGAGAGTTTGCAGTTTTGGCAGGCTGTTTTCAAGACAGTAAAAGAAAGCAAAAAGATATAAAGACTGTATAACAGTCCAAAAAGGAGATATAGAGAAGAACTGCAAAACCTCCCAAAAAAATGCCAATAGACCAGCAAGTCTGCAAGCCAAACTCAACAGCCTGCATCTCAAAACCTTGCAAAACTGTAAGCCAAGCAAGTAGGCCCAAAACCTGTTTGAGCAAAAAACTGCAAAGCTAGCTTACTCAAAGCTACAAACCTGCATAAATTGCAAACACCAAGAACCCTGTATAACTGCAACTTCTCAAAACTGAAACTTACCAAAAATCCAAACACAACAAACTTGTAAGCTCAAACCTGCATAAACTGCAAGCTAAAACTCAAACACTCAGTTCAAGCCTGCCTTACAAACACAACAAACCTGTAAACTCACAAATCTACAAAAAAAAACCTGCTTCTCAAGTTCAACAAACATGCAGTTCAGGCCACAAACTGTAACTTAGTCACAGCCTGCCCAACTACACAAACAAAACTACAAGCCAAATTCCAAAACCTGCTCACAGGCCAAATTACAAGAACCTGTAAACACTTCCAAAACAACAATCAGCAAGCTTGCCTTACAAAATGCAAACTTGCATCTCAAACTGCAAAGCCAAAGGTACAACAGTTAAAACCTGTCAAAACTAAACTGAAACACGCAGCCTGTAACAAAATCACCAAGTTTTGCCAAAGCAAGCAAACAAGTTCCAGGTTGTGTTCATCAACAAAAACCAAAACAACAATAGTTCTCAGAACAAAATCATCATCAACAACATAAAGAACAACAATAATAGCTAGTTTTTTCAGAATATATCTTCATCATCAAATATCAAATAACCCACAAAGAGAGAGGAAAAGTTTTAGAAGCGAAATAATACAGGTCTCAGAACATTTGTTCATCATCAACTAAAACAAAGAGCAAGCATAGTCCTCAAAACAACATCATCATCAGATAATCAGGGAGGAAGGGTGTAGAGACAAAAACAATTAAAGGAGCAAAAGTTTCAGATTATTATTCATCATCAACTAAAACAAAGAACAAGTAGGTTTTCAGAAGCGAAAGCTCATCATCATCAAACAACATAAAACAACAAATACCAAAAACACCGTCATCTTCATCCTCCCTCCACCTAGCCTCTTAAGAACACCATCGGTCTCACGCCCCTCTCTCTCCATCACTTTCTTTCAGAAGCAAAACGCCAAGGTATTAGTTTCCTTTTCCTCAATTCTGCATCTCACGCGTGAAACCTACAAGAATCAAAACATGCAAACAATAAAACGTACAAGAATCAAACAAACGTAAACTGTAAAAACGCGTTTAGAACAAAAAGAAATGGTACCTTTCAAACCATCGCCTTGGAATGTCGTGGAGAGGAGAGGGTGGAGGCAACGCTCTGGTAGCTTGGAGGTTGGAGAACGAATCCATGCTTCGCCTGAGAGAGAAAAAAAGAAACGAAGAAGATGGGTGAAAGGAGGCGCCGCTGTACCAAAATTGCAAACCCTAAATTCTGAGTACATGAAACATCAACCCTAACAAATTTGTTCAACATTCATTTTGGGCCTTTGCCCCATACAATTTGCTTAAGCCCAAACGCTGACTAGCGCCTACACCCCCTATTTCATCCATTTCTGCCTTTTGTTCTTGTTATTTCATTTGGGCCCATGACCCCCCCATTTAATCCAAAGCCCATTTTCCTTTTTTTAAGCTAATATCATTTTCATCAATTTATTTTCTTTTCTTTAAACTAATACTTTTTATTATTTACTTTCATTTTTTAATGATTTGATTTCTTTTCTTTGTTAATAATAAAACCAAAAAAACATATTAAAATTTTGTTTTAATTTAGTTTTATTTTTTTAATAATTATCACCTTTAATAAAAATATAAAATAATAGAAACATTAATAATTTTCTTTCTTTAGAATTTTTCCTCTACATAATCAATAAAAAACACAAAAGATAATAATCATACTTAATCTTCACTAGGTTAAATTTTTTTTGTTCATTTGTAAATAAATACATGCATCTCATATTTCTTTGATTTTCGTTATCTTACAATTTGTTATAATTTTTACATTGAAAATGCGGCAGTTCAATTTGGTTGTAATATATATTTGGACATTTTTGTTCCGATAAGACTCATCCCCATTTGTAAATAATTTTTACCCCCATCCCCGAATACTTATTTGTAATAACTTAGTCTTTAAATTCCCGCAATTTACCGCTTTCAATATACTGTATAGTAATTAGGGTTTGTATACGAAAATTCAAAATTAATCGCTAGATAACCTAATACAAGATAAATGCATGAAAATCAATACATAATTCACACTTGCACCTCTAGGGTAACCTCGCTTGTAGCCTCAGAAAATGCAATCATGTCCCTCGAGTATGAGACACTCTAGCAAATGCCCCTTCGATAAACAAAGATCGTAGTCCCTCGATGACCCTCGATGTTACCTTCGATAAAATGATCTCGTCCCTTACAAAATTGCTAGAGCGTCTCACAAGTTGCTTTCAATGATTGTATGCGATGACCCGCGCCTGTCCCGTTTAACATCCTAACACAAGGTTGTTTACCAAACTCAATGGTAAAACAACACTGTCAAAAGGGTTAAAAACATAAGAAAAATCTTTGAGTAGAATAGGGTAGACAACTCTTAGTTACTTGATAAAAAATGTTGCAAAACATCCTTGCCATTTTCAAACACACTTCACAACACAACTTCAAAACAATTTCAAAACAACTTTCAAAACATTGAAATATCTTTTCAAAAAGACACACACCTTTGTATATATTCAAACAAGAATTATTACAAAGGTTGCCTAGACAAGGCATCTTTTTATAAAACATTTTCAAAACCGCACACGCCAAGCACCATTTCAAACAATTGAAAAGCAAAGGCAAGTGATCTAAAATAAGTAACTAAGAGCCCATGGATAACCATGGATGAAAAGGGTGCTAGCACCTTCCCTTTTCATAATCTACCCCCCGAACCCAAGAAAACATCTCAAAGGTCTTTCCTGTGCTTTTTGACCTTTCCTTTGGATAAAATAAAAAGTCGGTGGCGACTCTTGCTAAACCGCACAAGTGCGAACACAAACGCAAAACCTCAAGTCAGTTCTCCCACCGTATCACACTAAGGTATCCCTACATTCGAGGGACACGACCATTATTTATGAGGCAACCGAGTGGAGTAAACCCTAGGAGTGAACATGTGCAAGTGTATTTTTTCAGATAATTATCTTTGCATAATTAGGGTTTTCTACTGTTTCAATTTCATTTATCTTTTGCATGCAAGCCTATTGTCCATACATCTAACAGTTAAATAGTTAAGGAAATTAAAGTGCGAGAAATTAGAGTCCTAACTATTACATGGCTTTGGGCAGATACATAATTATTTTGACTAAAAATAAAATGCAGAATTTAAAAAAAACCTAATTACTATTACAAACTCAGAGCAGTTACAAATACTGAAAAAGGAAAACTAAAAGTGCGCGGCAAATTAAATGCGAGAAATAATTAGACGACCTAAAAATCTAAATTGAGAAAATATTTATGTTATTTCCTGAGATGTCATAAAAGATCAAGGCTGAGGTTATGAATCAATTAAATGCAGGATTCTTAGCTATTACATCCTATCCTCAGTGGGTTGCAAATATAGTGTCAGTACCCAAGAAATATGGTAAGGTGCGTATGTGTGTAGACTATAGGGATTTGAATAGGGCGAGCCCCAAAGATGACTTTCTGCTTCCACATATTGATGTTCTGGTTGACAACACCGCTCAGCATAAAGTATTTTCCTTCATGGATGACTTCTCCGGTTATAATCAAATTAAGATGGAGCCTGAAGACATGGAGAAGACTACTTTTGATACATAGTGGGGCACTTTCTGTTACAAAATTATACCTTTCAGTTTGAAGAACACCGGTGCAACATATCAGTGTGTTATGGTAGCTTTGTTCCATGATATGATCCATCATGATATAGAGGTTTACGTTGACGACATGATAGCCAGGTCCCAAACTGAAGACGAACATCTTGACCACCTGCACAAGTTGTTTGAAAGATTTATGAAATATAATCTGAGGTTGAATCCAAACAATTGCACCTTTGGGGTAAGATCCGGTAAGATCCTAGGTTTCGTCTTCAGTGGTAAAGGTATTGAAGTTGACCCTGCCAAGGTTAAACCCATTCAAGAAATTCCAGCTCCCCATACTAAGAAGGAAGTCAGAGTTTTCTTGGGACGACTGAACTACATTGATAGATTTATTTCCCATTTGGCTGCTACTTGTGAGATGATCTTCAAGTTACTAAAGAAAGATCAAGTAGTGAAGTGTAATAATGATTGTCAGATAGCCTTTGACAAAATCAAGGAGTATCTCCAGGAACCTCTGATTCTGATGCAACTGATTGAAGGAAGACCTATGATCATGTACCTAACAATGTTAGAGAATTCAATGGGATGTGCATTGGGGCAGCATGACGAGTATGGTCGAAAAGAGCATGCAATATACTACCTTAGCAAAAAGTTTACCGACTGTGAAACAAGATACTCACTGCTCGAGAAAACTTATTATGCTTTGACATGGGCTGCTCGCCGACTAAGACAGTATATGTTGACTCATACTACTTTGTTGATCTATAAGATGGATCCAATAAAATACATATTCAAGAAGCTCGCTCTCTCCAGAAGAATAGCTAGATGGCAAATGGTCTAGACAGAATACGACATTCAGTATACTACTTAGAAGGCGATCAAAGGAAGTGTACTAGCAGATTATTTGGCTCATTAGGCTATAGATGACTACCAGACTATGAATTTTGAGTTCCCAGATGAAAATATTATGTTGATTACTGACTATGAAAAACCTAGACTGTATGAAGAACCTGAGTCAGGATCCCGATGGACTATGGTTTTCGATGGAGCTTCTAACGCGCTTCGTAATGGAATTGGTGTTTTGATTGTCTCTCCCAAGGGTTTCCATACGCCCTTCACCACCAGATTATATTTCGACTATACCAACAACATGGCAGAATATGAAGCGTGCATCATGGGTATCAAGGCTGCTATGGATATGAGAATTAAAATCTTGAATGTATACGGGGGACTCAGCCCTGGTAATCAGTCAAATTAAGGGAGAATGGGATACGAAGCACCCAAATCTTATTCCTTATTGGGAGCATGTATTGACGTTAATTCCATACTTCAAAGAAAACACTTTTGAACATATCCCATGAGAAAAGAATCAATTGGAAGACGCATTAGCTACCATGTCGTCTATTTTCAAAGTTAGATGGGATAATGAAGCTTCTCAAATCACTATTGAGAGATTAGACAAACCCGCATATTGCTACGAAGTTGATACTGATGGAGTAGAGGAAAAGCCTTAGTACCATGAAGTGAAAAGATACCTCAAGACTCAAGAATATCCTGAAGGGGAATCTATTAACAATAAGAAATTCCTACAGTGGTTCTCGGCCAAATTCTTTCTGAGTAACAGAATTTCGTACAAGCGCAACTATGATTCGAATCTGCTTCGTTGTGTAGACAAAAAGGAAGGTGAGAAGATTATGGAAGATATGCATGAAGGGTTCTTTGGTACTCACTCTAGTGGGCATACGATGGCTAAGAAAATTCTGAGAGTGGGTTACTATTGGTCGACCATGGAAACTGATTGCCATTGACATTCCAGAACTTGTCATAAGTTACAAATTTATGCTGACAAAGTACATGTACCTCTGGTTCCTTTGAATGTCTTAACTGCTCCTTGGACATTTGCGATGTGGGGAATTGATATGATTGGAGAGATTAAGTCTACTGCGTCTAACGGGCATCGTTTCATCATGGTTGCTATTGATTATTTCATGAAGTGGGTTGAAGCAGCCTCGTTTGCCTCCGTTACCAAGAATGTAGTGGCCCAATTTATTAAGCATAATCTCATATGTCGGTATGGCGTACCCGAGCAGATCATAGTAGACAATCTCAACAACACTATGATCGTGGAACTCTGCATGCAATTCAAGATTAAACACCATAACTCTTCTCCGTATCATCCAAAGATGAATGGCATAGTGGAAGTCGCCAACAAGAACATCAAGAAGACTTTGTAGAAAATGACAGTGACGAACAAAAATTGGCATAAGATGTTACCATTTGCTCTTCATGGTTATCGCACTTCAGCGTGTACATCAAATGGGGAAACCTCGTTCTCTCTCGTCTATGGTATGGAGGATCTCTTACCTGTTGAAGTCATGATTCCTTCCCTGAGGATTATGAAAGACGCAGGTTTAGATAAAGATGAGTGGATTCAAACCAAGCTGGACCAGATAAATTTGATTGATGAGAAAAGGCTTGCGGTTGTTTGCCATGGTCAAATGTATCAGAAGCGTAAGATTAAGGCCTTTAACAAGAAATTCAGACCTCAAGTGTACCAAGTTGGTAATTTGGTTGTAAAGCGTATCATCTTACCATAAGGTGATCCCAGGGGGAAATGGACTCCCACATACGAAGGGCCATTTGTGATTAAGAAGATATTTTTTGGCAGCGCTATGATACTTACCACCATGGACGGTGAAGATCTTCCATACCCTGTGAACACGGACATCGCTAAAAAATACTATGTATAAAAGAGACCCTCTAGATTAACTGGCCTAGGAAAGAATGAGGACATCATGGAAAACCAAAAGGGTTCGGGCTAAAATTATAGATATATAAAAAAATGTACATCCGACAAGTCGAAAACCTGAAAAGGCGGCTTGGGCAAAAAAGGATATCCTACTGGACTGAAAACCCGAAAGGGCCGTCCAGGAAAAAGTTATGGATTAAAGTGTACAACTATGCCCCGTTTGATCACATATCTACTTACATCCACCATGATTACCGACATCAATTTTAAACGGTACAGATCAATTCAGTCAACTTCTTTTGACAGTGAAGGATGAGAAGCTTGAAGACATAAGGGCAATAGCAGAGTTGAAACTCAATGGGATCATTTCCATATAGCTGTTTTTCTTTGTTTCTCTTCGTACACCTTTTTCTTTATGATGATTTACTCTTACTAGGACTTCTGTCTCTTTGTATAAAAATGTCTATTTATAGACAAGCTTTCCAAATCAATGCAATCAGTTTCAACTTCGAAAGATATTTTTACTTTCTCTGTTTTGTTTGCAAAAACGTCCAATGATTCTATTGAATGAACATATGCATTTGAATATGATTACCGCTTACAAATGTATGCATGAAAACAGGATTAGCATTTACGAGAGATTCCAGGATTTGGGATAAGCGTTCGAAGCTGACCATAAATTTCCACAGAAATTTCCTCAGAAATTTCCCCACAAATTAATCCTCATCAAAGATTATTTCCACGGTGAAGTCGCCGCAGTCTATAGGATTTATTTCCCCAATGGAGTTTATTTCTCCAACATTGAAAAAATTCCTCGACAAGATTCTCTTCTCCGACCAGATGACATTCGATGTTGCCCTCCCTAGAAGAGTCAATATTCATATCTGAAACATGGTCAAGTGGTAGATCAGAGAATTTCAGTACTTTCATCGCCAGTCAGAATACAAATATTACAAAGAATGACGAATGACCGACTCCCCTTGAATACTTATATCCCCAAGCAGAAGTCTAAAATCCCCAGCGGAATACCCTCAAGCAGAAAACAAAAATTTCCAGTAAAGTCAAGTTGAAGAACTACTGTCTTCATCCCTATCAACAATCAGGGATTTTTTCCCCAGTCAGACGTTATTATACGAGTCTACTGATAAGCTCCAATAACACATTTCATCCATATATCATTTACAAAATAAAATAAAATATGCATACGAACGCATATAACATTCTCATTTATTTTGAGGAGCATCATTAAGAAATACATTACATACATCATGATATTGCACAAAACTAACTTTTTCTTTTCAGCTTTGGTTAACAAATGGAAAGATATTACCAGTAATTTATAGATAGGTTATAGATCAATTCCCGAAACAAGACGGGTCGACTACCTACATGACCAAGTGATTTCCTTTAGAGGAGTCCTGAAACACATTTCCCCTTCAGTACTTCATCCTGAAAAGCATCCCCTTCAAAAGTTTATTATGAAGAGCATTTCCTTCAGCGCTTCATTCAGAAAAGCATGTCCCTTTCAGAGATGGAACCCTGAAAATTATTTCCCCCAGAGACCGAGTTCTGGCGAGCATTTCCTTCAGAAGAGTTCTGAAACACATTTCCCCTTCAGTAATTCATCATGAAAAGCATCTCTTTCACAAGTTTATTCTGAAAGGCATTTTCCTTCAGTGCTTCATTCTGAAAAGCATGTCCCCTTCAGAGACAGAACCCTAGAAATCATTTCCCCCAGAGATCGAGTTCTGGTGAGCATTTCCTTCATAGGATTTCTGAATTGCATTTCCCCTTCATTCCGTTATTCTGAAAAGCATCTCCTTCAGTGCTTCATTCTGAAAAGCATGTCCCATTCAAAGATGGAACCTTGAAAAGCATTCCCCCAGAGACCGAGTTCTGGAAAGCATTTCCTTCATAGGAGTTCTGAACACATTTCCCCTTCAGCACTTTATTCTTAAAATCATCTCCTTCAGCGCTTCATTCTGAAAATCATTTCCTCTTCAGATACGGAATCCTGAAAAGCATTCTTCAAAATACAATCAAATGTAGACTTGTTCTGATACTCTTATCAACAACTACTTTGGATGGCATTTGTAAGCCCATCTCCGACTACAGTCAATCACTTCTCCAAATGGCATCTTTTAGCCCATTTAAGCAATACAATCAACCAACAAGTGTTACTTCATGCACAAGCGAGTGCAAGTTTCTAGGCACTTGGGTGTTCAATCCTTTTTCCCCTTCAGATCCCGAATGAAGAGCATGCTAATCTAACTCTTTAGGTTTAAGAAGATTGAACAGGGGAAATTGTTGTACCCCAAAATTTTCCCTCTCATTTTCAAAATACTTTCTCATGTTCCTAAGCTTATCAAGTGTTCAAGACTACTCAAGAATGACCAGATGATACTCCTCCTAAGCTGTGGCCTATAATTAGGGTTTTGGTTTTCTCAGAGGAAATTGGACTTATAATTCCTCAAGTGGAATTCATGGTTTCTCATATACTTCAAAGAATCCTCGTGTCAAGTTTCAAGCCTTACATCACAAAGTTGCTTAGTCAATTGCTCACTTGATTAAAAATCAACTATATTGGGTAAAAACTCAATTGTTGTCAACATACTGTCAAACTTCAAGATTTTTGGTCAACATAAAAATTTTGAAGTTACATTCAATATTTGATCAAGGGTTGACCATAACTCATCAAGAAAACTCAAGATTCATCAAAAGTCAAAAGTTGCTAAATTAGGGTTTTTCTTTAGGAAAAGTCAACTGAACTCTGACCAAGCATAACTTTCACATGCTTCATCATAAAGTTCTCAACTAAAGCTCATTTTGAAGAAAATTAAATTATCTACAAATTTGTATCTCTAAGCTCAAGTCTAAAATATGTTTCATTTGAGAGATATGGGCCAAAACATTATAGGTCATTTCAAAAGTCAACAAAAAGACACTTTTTATCAAAGCAATTTACATCAAGATAAAGTCTTCGAATGAAAAAATTATCAACATAGAGATTTTAGGGGATGTCTTAAGCTTTCCAAAAAGTCTAAGATAACCTTCATATGACAAAAATTGAGAGAGTTATGAGTGGTGCAAATTGGGCAATTTTTAGAAAATGCATGAAACCCAAATTGATCAAACTTGAACTTTTGGGCTAATTGGCTTATCTACCAAGGTCCAAACATGTTATTGATCTCATAATGAACCTTTAAACTCACTCACACACCATGATAATTTTTATCTTTTTTTATTTAAAGTCAAAATTAAATAAAAAAATATCAAATGGAGGTGCAAGGCTTAAAGGGCTTAAGATTTGATTTACTTTGGGGCCCCAAAATCATACAAAAACTGTGTGGAGCTTATTTTCAAAACCAGTCTCCATGTTTGTCTTATTCAAGTTTCTATTTTTCAAATGAAATCAAATTTTTTCATACAAAATCCAAGCCCATGCTTTAACCTAATCTTCCCCTATATATATTCTTATCATTCAGACAAGAGGAGGACACACGCAAACCTTGCAAGAAAAATCACCTTCCAAATCTCAAAAGTTGTCAAACTAGGGCAAACTTCAAAACCCTATTTTTAGCCTTTCTCCAAGCAAGCTAGTTGTCCCAATCAATTCCAGAAGTCTCATAGAGTAAGTATGGATCGATCTTGATGATCCAAAGAACATGAAACATGCATCCCATGCATCTCCAGTTTCCTTACTTTATGTAAATTCATATTTTGATTTCCATATTGCTTTGATGCATACTAATAATACTAATGCGCTTCTGAGGTGAAACTATGCAGGATAGAACTATTGCATGAGTCCCATAATTCCGGGACGAGGGTTTGCCCTATTTGAACTGTTTTATGTTATCTTGTTCGTATTTCATTATACATGGAGAATTAGTGAAAACCAAGGACATCATTGAACTTTCAAGGGTCAAAATAGGGGGGTAGGGTCCCTTTGGATCATTAACAGTTTCTATTTTACAGGGTTGAAGAAACACCTAGCCGTAGAAGACGACCGAAGCTAGGATTTCGGTGCTTCTCTGGTCATTCGTATCAAGTTTATATCATTTTTTTAATTAAATTAACGGGTGTATAGTCATCCCAGTGGCAAGGCGCGTGTAGGTTAAGGCATTAGTCTCTGAGGGCGTGGCTTCGATCCCTGCCTTTTGATGATTTTTTTTATATTTTCCAATGTTTTGCAGGTTTTATACATTTTGTGCGGCGCTCACCTTCCAAACACCAACAACTAATTGGCGTAGTGGTAACCATGCACATTGGAGAGGCAGGGGACATGGGTTTAACACCCACCCCAAACATTTCTTTTTTTTCATTTTTTACACTAACCCTATTTTCTTATTTTTCACTTATTTTTTCTTAATTTTAATTTAACCCTAATCATTCTTAATTAACCTAGTAATTTTCTAATAACTAATTAAGTTAGGGTTTAAGTTTTTTTGTAATAATTAAAATTTTATTTTTTATTAATTAAATTAATTAAACGTGTTTTTTTAAATATTAAAATCAATTAGAATTTTAGGTTTTATTAATTATTATCATAAACTATTCTCTTCATAAAAAATTACTGAAAACATTTTCTTTCTATTTTCCTATTTTTTCTATTTTTTTAGATCAATTGTATAGGTCGTGCATTCCTTGTGTAATAGCTTAAATTTATATTTTTTCGTTTTTTTTATTATGTAATAATTTTAGGGTTTTATTTTCTGCATCTTTTTTATGTAACTGCCCTGAAGCCATGTAATAGCGTATGACTTTTTCCGCACTTTATATTTTTGTTGTATTTGTATGGTGTTAGTAATTAGGCGTGTATGGCAAGATAAAAACAATCGATAGCATAATCCTAAATTCAAGATAAAATAATTGAATTGAATCACTATTCACACACGCAGCTTTAGGATAATCTCTCTTTGTTGCCTTTCGGAACATGGTCATGTCCCTCAAAAATAGGGATACTTTAGCAAAGTCCCTTCGAATAAAATATCATAGTCCCTCGATGACCCTTTGATGTTGCCTACGAACAAATGATCTAGTCCCTCCGATAATTGCTAAAGTATCCTTATCTGTTGCTTTCGATGACCATACAATGACCCTCGATTGTCTCTTCACATCCAATAGATGGGGCTACCTACCAACTAATGGTAAGGATAGCACTATCTCTAAAGGAGAAGGAAAATAAAAAGAACGACCTTGAGTAGGTAAGACTATTAATCGCTCGCTCATAAACTTTTCTCACAAACAAAAAATTTCTCACACCACACTTTCGAACAAATATTTTTAAAAACACTTTGTACGCGTTCTTGAGGACTGATACAAGAACCATTACAAAGTTAGTCGTACTTTGGCTTTTCAAAATATTTTTCAAAGCACTTACACAAAAAAGAAATTTTCAAAAGTGAGCTAACGATTAAGAGTCCGTAGATAGCTAAGGATGAAAAGGGTGCTAACACCTTCCCTTTTCATATCTTACCCCCTGAACTAAAAATCTATCAAGGTCTTTCCTGTTATTTTCACCCTTTTCTAAATATTGGATAAAAAAAGTTGGTGGCAACTCTAGCTATCCTTACATCTGCGATAAAATGCAAAGTCAGTTCTCCCACCGTATTATAGAGTCTATCTGCAGGTAGTCTTCTTTTTCCCCTGTGAGTTTACCTTTGATGCAGATGTTCTCTATAAGAATCTATCTAGTTCAGTCTCTTCTTGCTATGTGTTCAACATTATTACAGAACATGTATTATTGATATCTTTGTATATGTCCAATATAATTATCGGGCATGTATATTTGAGTTCGCTTTTGATTCAAGCGTTCTCAGCTGGATATCTTTGTATGTGTCCAATCTCCTTACTGGGCATGTATACTTGAGTGCACCTTTAATTCAGGTGTTATATATTAGAGTATGTTCAGTAGAGTCTCTTCTTGATAAGTGTTCAACATTCTTACCGAACATGTATCATTGATATCTTTGTATATGTCCAATATCTTTACCGGGCATATATATTTGAGTTCGCTTTTGATTCAAGTGTTCTCTGTCAGATATCTTTGTATGTGTCTAATATCTTTATCAGGCATGTATATTCGAGTTTTCCTTTGATGCAGGTGTTCTCTATTAGAGTGTTTTTTGGTCAGTCTCTTCTTGATATGTGTTCAACATTCTTACCGAACATGTATCGTTGATATCTTTGTATGTGTCCAATATCCTTACCGGGCATGTATATTTGAGTTTGCTTTTGATTCAAGCATTCTCTATCAGATATATTGTCTAATATCCTTACCGTGCATGTATATTTGAGTTCTCCTTTGATGCAGGTGCTCTATATTAGAGTCTGTTTTGGTCAGTCTGTTCTTGATATGTGTTCAACATTCTTACCGAACATGTATCATTGATATCTTTGTATGTGTCTAATATCCTTACCGGGCATGTATATTCGAGTTCACCTTTAATAAAGGTGTTCTCTATTAGAGTCTGTTCAGTTCATTCTCCTCTTGATATGTGTTCAAAATACTTACCGAACAAGTGTCATACCCCAAATTTTCCCTATTGTTTTCTAATTTTCTATTTATCCCTTATTAATTTCCAGAGTTATCATTTTCTTTATAAATTGTTATCAAATTCACACACACACACACACACACACACACACACACACACACACACACACACACACACACACACACACACACACACAGATATATATATATATATATATATATATATATATATATATATATATATATATATATATATATATATATATATATATATATATATATATATATATATATATATATATATATATATATATATATATATATATATATATATATATATATATATATATATGAGGTTTAAGTTTATAAAGGGGAGTTTCACCTTATTAAGAACAAATGGGTCTTTCTAAATTAGAAAAGGCCCATTTAAATTTTAAACCAATTAAGGATTCAATTGTTAATGAAGAGTGCATCTTAGGTTAGGGGCTTATCATCCAAATTTGTTAAGCCCATTGCATTTTTGAGTAAGGTTCTGTTTCATTTTCGATCCAGTTTAAAACTTGAAGGGTTTACATTCTTAAGAGTTTTTGAACCTTTCTAAATCAAAAAGGCCCATGGAGAATTGAGGGTCCATTTATTTTCTCTCACAAGAGGGGTGTGTTAGTTAAAATATATTGGCCTATTTAGAATCCTATGAATAGAAGGGGGTATGGTGATTACGGCCCACTATTGGTGTTAAGGTCTATTTTAAATAAGGTTGAAGGGTGTATGTTTTAATCAGAGAGGCTCATAAGCAACTCATTTTTTAAGGCCCAATAATTGAACAATTTGGCCCGTCTTAGATTTTTGAGAAACTGTATTTGTTTTTGTTTTACATAATTATTGCTAACATTATCATAATTATTATTAGTAACGTTATTAAAATTTTTATTATTATATTATGAAGTCATAATTATATTAGTTTTATTATTAGAAAAAAAACATTGACTAAAAAGTCAAAATTGAAACCTTCAATCGCACGATCCAGCCCAAGCCCAGAGAACATGCACTGTTAAGATTAAGAAAGAGAAACGTTTGTTTTAAGGCAAAAAACAAATACTGTTTAGATTAAAATAGAAACAAATATTTACTCATTGAATCGTCCAAAGATTTTACAAACAAAATTGATATGATTTACAAATCTAACTCAAGACAAAATCAAATCAAATCAAAACTTATCAAAACAGGATCAAAATCAAATCATGATTAACTCAAACTTATTATACAGATCCGTATCAAATTACAAAACAAATCTCTAAAAAACTCGAATCTAATTTAATTCTAAGCATAATCTTCTATCAGTAACGACAATCATACAAAAACTTCCTAAATCTGTCTAAACCTAAACGCTATAAAAGCCTAAGAATTCTAAGGAAGGGAGGAAGAAAATTTGACAGAGATTGAATAACAAAGAAGAGATTCTGAGAGAAGAAGGATATTTGAGCGTCGTTGCCGTCAACTCTTTTTTATCTCTGCTCCATGTAAACTTAGGGTTTCAACATCTGAAACCCTGGCGCTTCTTCGTCACGCCGTCGCTACTTCCTTCGTCACCACCGTCCAGTGCCTGCAAAACAGAAAGGGAGAAAATAAAATTAGGATGAATCAGACCCAAATCTGAAGAGGCACAGAGATCTACGACGAAGAAGGTAAGCTCTTATTACTTAGCTTAAAGGTTGTGCATGATTATTTTGTGATGTAGGTTTGTCTAGGATCAAAATTGTGGGGTTTGGGTATGATCACCGCCGATTAGGCTTTGTGGGGAACAATGATGATTAGGGTTCTGTGTTGGTATTTTGTTTTTAGAAGAGATAATGATGGATAGAGCAGAAATAGAGAGATAACGAAATGATAAAATGATTTGTAAAACAAATATATTATTTTCAATAATCCAATATGCGTAATTCCATGGCAGTTAATATGCACCCTCCATCATGACCGCGTGATCCCCTTCTAGCATTCCAGAAACACACATCTATTATATTACCACACACCCATCCACATGGAGTCCAAACGGATTCCTAAATACCTTTGGGCTGGGCCCAGTTGCTAAAACCACCCCCATAAAGCTTTGTTTACTATCATAACGCAAACTCACACCCCCACCAGCCTAATGGGCCAAGTCCAACATCTGGACTTGGACCCTTACTCCCTACACACCTCACTTTTACTACGTAGTTCAAGTTTACACCCCCTTGGCGTTTGGGCATGAATTCAACATCTGAATTCAGGGCCCTACTATATATACCCCCTGTTTTGCTAGCCTAACACAATTTACACCCCCTGCGTTTTTCTTAATTTCTTTTTTATAACTATTTTTTATATTTTAATATATTTATAAATGTTAATATATTTATTATTATTATAAAATCAAGCATTTGTTTTCCAACTCATCCAAGTGTTTATTTATTGCATTAAAATCATTTTTAATCATGCATTAATAAGATGTTTTTATATATTAATACATTAAAAAATACTTAACCAACACTAAACTCTTTTTATTAAATCAAATTAAATCTAAATAAATTTTCAAAAAGGATTATAAATATATTTTAATCGACTGTGCACTTTTTCTAATAACTCCGCTATTCACACACCCAGACCAAGTACAAAGGAAATTCAAACATCTTCGTAATCCATAAAACACATCAACCAACTGTGAACTACGAATTAGAACTTTGATTCCTCCTAAGAGGATACGTAGGCATGCGATTAAAATCGTGGCGAGTTCCCCTATTAAAATTTAAACCTTATTTCCTAAAGATTGCATTTCTAAACCCTAGTATCCTTGTGAATAAGGTAGATGAGAGGTGCCTAACACCTTTCATTCGTCTAAGAACGAGTCCAACAACTTATAATCTTTGTCCATGTTAGGGTTATCCTTTATATTCACTTCCTTAGGATAAAAATTAAGGGTGGAGACTCTATATTTTAAACTGGTTACAACAGCTGGGGACGAATAGTCTAGGGTTTGGAGCCTTTTCTTCTGGTTTTTGGGTTTTTCTTGTTTTTGGGTTTTTATACTTGCTTATTTAATCATTTATTTATTTTTTCTTATTAAATTATTTATTATATTTATTCATCAGAGGTGGGATTTTATTATTTCAAAAATATTTTTCAAAACCCTTAGAAAGAAGGCTCGTCTATTAGCCAAGAGGATACATCAGTCCTATGAGTTTATGTAACGACTTCGCCTAGAGTCGGTGGAATTTCGCGAAAGGAATACGTCTCAAGAGATATCCTCTTGGGGGGGGGAGGACTTTGGAATGAAACCTATGACTCTTTGTACAACATTTAAACCAAAATCTTATGATGAGACCTTTCATGACCTCGACAAAATTTGCGGTCTGCAAAGAGGCTCCACTCAAGGGAGGCCCTTGTGCCTTTCCCTCTAGTGTTATTCATGATGCCCTTAAGGAAGCCACCTTATGGGGAGGGTAGAATATCTGTTGGCCAAAACTAATAGCCTACCTTCTAAGGATACCATTCATAAAATCCCATTATTATTTATTCACAGGGTCGAAAAAATAATAACTAAAGGTTTTTGGTGAAGTGTTTAAAAATGAATACCAAATGGAAACAACTTTTCCGTATCAATGTCGTCAAGCCAGATATGACAAAAATCAAGGCTATAAAAGGGAAACTGTCTGAAAGAGCTTTAAAGATATTCACTCATCGTTATGGGGATACCCCTGACTTAACAAAAGTAGAGGTATAAGTGGATGTTATTTCTTCACTAATTCAGTTCTACGGCCCTTCATTGAGATGCTTCACCTTTCAAGACTTTCAGCTAGCACCAACTCTGGAAGAATTTGATAGGATTTTGAACTTTTCTAAAGAAAAAAATTATGTGTGTATCGGGCAGACTATTGACGTCAAAATCTTGGCAGAAGGTTTAGGGATCCCTTATCCCGAATTGTCACTTAATTAAATGAAATAAGGTGACATGCGAGGGATGAAGAGATGCTACATAGAGACTAAGGCTTTTAAGTTTGCCAATAACAAAGAATGGGAATCGTGTATTGATTGTTTAGGACTGCTTGTGTTTGGTGTAGTCTTATTTCTGTGGACTTTGGACTATATTGATCCTATGGCCATTAGCGTATTTTGGGTGCAAAAGTTTTCAATACGGATCCAACTCCCGATTTACTTGCTGAAATTTATTATGCACTTCATACACGGTACGAAAAAGGAATGGGTACTCTAAATTGTTGCATTCCACTCTTATATTCTTGGTTTATGACTCACCTCTACAAGGAAGACTATATGATTCCAAATCTGAAAAGATATGAGTGGCCTCAAAATTTAAGGTCCCTTACTGCTAATTTTGTATTATGGTATGCAAGGAAGCTGGACATTGGAGATATCATCTATAGCTGCAGAGTTTTTCCTAATGTTCCATTGATCAGATCACGAGGTTGCGTCAATTACAACCCTGCCTTGGCCCTACGACAACTAGGGTATCCTTTGGAGGATAAACCCTCAGATGAAAAACTCCAACAATTGATCATTCATGACATGGGAAAAAATGACTAAGAGTTTCTCAATAAGATCATCTGAGCTTGGAATATGGTTAATAAAAGGAAAGCTAAAAAGAAGAACGTTGTAGCAAAAGAACCTTACACTCGATGGGTTTTGGATAGGGTACGAGTTGTTAAGTTACCATTTGACATAGATCATGAGTACAAGCCAGAGGTCTCAGATTCTCCGCCTATGTCCTTAGAAGAAATAGACTATTTGAAGAATTCCTTGAAACATGCTCAGAGGGAGAAAGAAGAATCGGAGCTCAACCTCTATAACTTAACTAAAGATAAAAGACAAATGCAACACATACATGAATCAAAAGACTAACAGATTCAGAGAGATCATGAGGCATTTGAGAAAGAGAGTCTTAAGCTGAAGCATTCGACTAAAGGGTTGTTAAGTGCCACTTTCAACTTGGATTCCCATAACCAAAGGTTGGAGGATGCTGCTAGTGAAATTGGGAGATTAAATAGGTGGTATGAAAAGGAGATGCAAGACAAGAAGGTGATGGAAGAAGATTTGAGGGTTCAAATCCAAAGTTTGGTGCAAGCTTCTTTAGATCAAGAGAAACAAATGAAGTATCTCACCACCAGACTCCAAGATATCCAAGAATCGGAGGTAAGGGAATGCCTCAAAATGATGATGGCAGAAAGGCTTCTCACCAAAAAGACTGAAGAATACGAGCAAGAATGCCTTGAGTTATAAGGCCTACGAAAAGATTTCCTAATACAACGAAAACTTTATACGGAGATGAGGGCTGAAAAGTTGTACTGGGAAGAGAAGTATGTAAAGACCTCCAAAGAAGGGAAAGATAATCACAAGATAATTCTTGATCTCTACCGAGAATACCGCTTCTACAAAGACAAGCATGCAATACTCGCCTTCTTAGCCAACAATCTCATTGAAGACATCCCTAGAAGTTTGAGAGACGCAGAAAATGTGATGGTTCCTCTCCCAAAAGATGTTGAAGACTTCCTCAAGCTTTGCAGGACAATGGTTGATGGTTTCCGAGTAGACATTCGCAGATGCACTTAGAAGACTTTTGTTTCTCCTATGTTTATTCCTTTCAGCAAGTTTAATGTTTTAAAGTTGGAATATTTTTCAATATCTGAATTGTATTCTTTTTCAAGACAATTACTATTTTTTATAAAGGCATTTTTGTTTTCATATCTCGTTTGCGTATTTATTTTTAGATACTCACCAATAAAAAGCAAAACTTGAAAAATAAAAAAATGTATATCCAAGTGAATAAGACATTCAAAAACGAAACTCTTAGCATATTCATACAAATTCATACATTCACATACATTCGCATCTCATGAACTTATAACAAAAGAAAACTCATCATTCTTTCAAAAAAAACTCTTCAGTTAAACCATTGGTAGAAGAAAAGTGTTGCCTCTCCGACCGCCATATCAGACAAGAGCCCATCAACAAAAAGTGATGGAACAAATTGAAGAGAACCAAGTTACATTCAAGGAAGATCTTAAGTAAGTCAAGGGTAACGTCGACTCAATGAGAGGAGATATGAGTCAAGTTCTTCTATCTTTGAAGAACATCATTGAAAGACAGGAGTAAATCCCTAGGACAGCCTTCGAAGAAGTAGCCCAAACCATTGATCCATCAAGCAATCACAAACCGAGGAGAGAACCGGAGTATGGACCCTAAAAGTCCTCCATGGCTCAACCAGAAATAAGACAAGCTGATACTAAAGGGTTTGTTCCACTGCCACCAAAGGTAGGGGCATCTCATACCTTGTAGATTCCCATTATCAATGCAGATAACTACTTAGACTTGCAATATGGAGACCACGACTTAGAGGATGTCAATCAAGTACCTCAAATAATGACCCATACTCAAGCTACTGAGAATCCATTGGTGCTCAACCACTACAAAGATCTAAAAGAAATGTTAAAAGTTGTGGAGGGTTACGATGATTTCGATGTCGATGCTCTCAAAATGGATCTAGTTCCTGATGTGGTGATCCTGCCAAAATTAAAAGTACCAGACTTTGGAAAATACAAGGGGTTCACATGTCCAAGGAACCATCTGCGCATGTATTGTAGGAAGATGCATACCTATGCTCAAGACTAGAAGCTGATGATTCATTCTTTTCAAGACAATTTAAGTGGGGGCATCCCTAGATTGGTACATGCAGTTGGAACGGGTTCATGTCGAGACATGGAAGATCTTGCTAATGCTTTCCTGAAACAGTACAAATATAACTCCGACATGGCGCCTACTCGCATGAAACTCTAGAACTTATATCAGAAAAAGGAGGAGTATTTCAAGGAATATGCCCAAAGGTGGAGAGAAATGGAAGCCCGTATACAACCACCACTTCTGGAGAAAGAACTAGTTGATATGTTCATGGGAAATTTGCAAGGAATGTATTATGAAAAGATGGTAGGAAGTGTCTCCTCCGGGTTTCAGATTTGGTAACTATTGGAGAAAGGATTGAAGCTGGAATAAAAAGTGGAAAGAGACAAGGGGGGTCATCTAGTACCCCTTACAATGCAAAAAGACATATTCCTAACTTCACGAAAAGGAAGGAGGTAGAAATTAATGTTGTAGCCTTACAACCAAGGGAATAACAAACATTAATAATTATGCGAGAACAACAACAGAACAAATTTGAAAGGCCTCCAAGAAAGTTTGACCCGCTCCCTATGTCACCCAGTCAATTATTACAACACATAGTCAAGGCGTCTTTGGTGGAGCTAAGACCTCTAGCTACTCCAATCGAACCGCCCCCACCAAGGTTCGATGTCGATGCCAGATACGAGTATCATGCCAATTCTCCCGGGCATACTATAGAAAAATGTTGGGCCTTTAAACATTAAGTTCAAGATTTGTTGGATTCTCAGGATATCACCTTTGATAAGCCGAATATCAAGTTAAACCCCATGCCTCTGCATGGTGGACCAGCAACAAATGCAATTGAAGTAGTCACTGACTTTGGGGCATCCAGACGAGTAAAGGCCCCAATAAATTTGTTGAAGGAATATTTGTTCGAGTGTGGGTTCCTTTTGGAACATAATGAAGCTTTTAAGAGGACATTACAAAAATTGGTGGACCATGCGATAATCCAATTCGGGTCATACCCTAAAGAAGAATATGTATCTATGATCTAAGGAAGTGCAAAGAAACCATTGGTAATTCCTTTCCAAGGGTTAAACCTTAATAAGAAGACTCTTGTGATTCCATGGGGAGAATCAACAGAAACACCAATAATGACACCAAGACAAACTTTGAGGATACCAATAGTTCCAAAGACTACGATGGTAATTAGGGGGCCATCTCATACCCCTTACGAAAGTGACAAGGCAATACCATGGAGTTATGCTTCTACTGTATACGTCAATAGATTAAAGCAAGAAAGTGAGTCATCATCGAGTCAAGGACCTGCAATCTCAAATATAGCAGGAATGGGGGGCATAACCCGTAGTGGTCAAATCTTTGGCCCCGAACCGCAAAAGATGAATGGTGATGTGGTAAAAAATAAGGATAAAGGAAAAGAAGTGGTGAAGGAAAGTCAAGAATAAGAGCCTCTGAGCAAGAACTTTACTGATCAAGAGGAAGAATAATTTCTGATGATAATCAAGAGTGATTATATGGTGGTGGATCAGCTTCACCAAACCCCATCCAAAATTTATATACTCTTGTTGCTCATTAATTCAGAAGCTCATCGAGACTCTCTAATGAATGTTTTGAGTTCAGCCCATGTCGCGGAGGAGATTACTGTAAACCAATTTGACAATGTTATAGAAAATTTGACGTCTGGATCATATCTGGGTTTCAATGACAGTGAGTTGCATCCACAAGGTCGAGCTCACAATAAGGCATTGCACATCTCCATTCAGATAGGTACTACAAGCATGTCCAGGGTACTCACTAATACTAGTTTTGCCCTCAATGTATTACCAAAATCTAGTTTGATGAGGTTAACACTAGATGTTGTTGTGATAAGACCAAGTTCTACAATAGTTAAAGCTTTTAACGGTTCTCAAAGTTCAGTATTTGGAGAAGTGGACTTTCCTGTCAAGATTGGCCCACATATATTCTATATCACTTTTCAAGTCATGGATATAGAACCAGCATATACATGTTTACTCGGGAGACCCTGGATTCATGCGGCAGAGGCAGTCACTTCGACTTTACATCAAAAACTGAAGTTCTTCGTTGAAGTAAGATTGGTCATAATCGATGGTGAAGAGGACATATTTGTAAGTCACATAGAATCCTATAGGTATATCAGTGTTAATGAAGACTGTGTAGCCACACCATTTAAAGTCTTATAGGTTACCTTAATGGTAACCCTATCGGTGGAAAAAATTAAGAAACCTAATGTGACTTCATGGAGAGATTTACAGATAGTGGTGGAAAGCGGTGCTCAAGGGGTTTGGGAAGCTCCTGGAAATACCTGAGGAGAAGAATCACTTTGGTTTCGATTATGAATTATCAAAAGCTGCTCTAAAAGGAAAAGCACAGTTTCCTCCAACCCAGGAGACATTCGTCAATAAAGGAGTAGAGCATGGCGGACAGGTGGAAATGATATCTAACAAGAGCAACATCAAAAGGGCATTTGATTTCATCCATGAATGCGCCCTAGGAGAAGAACTCAAGAATTGGATAGTTATGGAGATTCTCGAGATCTTTTTCTTTCAAAAGTAATTTTCTTGCCTTTGAAAGAACCTATGTCAAGCCCGAGGCATAGAGGTTGTTTGTAAGGGTCCCCCAATTTGTTTCAGACAATATTCATGATTAATAAAAGTTATATTTCAATTAAGATCCATGTCTTTCTCTTACATTTATCTCTTATATTTAAAAATGGCAATACTCCTCATCATATGCATTCTCCAAATTCACATACTAAAAACAACACTAAAACATGATAAATGTGCATATCCATGCCCAAAATCATCGATAATGTTACTGCTGCTATCTGATATAATTTTGACGCACCCATCAACCAAGTGGAAGAGTAAAACGATGAAGATCTTGAACTTTCTAAAGAACTAGCGAGGGAGATAAAGCAAAAAGCTGACAATATACAACCATACCATGAATCTATTGAGACCATTAACCTTGGTACAAAAGAATATCCGAAAGAGATCAAGCTAGAAGCAACATTGGAGAAAGGCATCAAAGAAAGATTGATCAAGTTGTTACAAGAATATATGGATATATTCGCCTGGTCTTACAGGGATATTCCAGGATTGGATACAAATGTAGTGGTGCATAGACTACCTCTCAAGGAAGGTTACTCTCCAGTTAGGCAAAAGCTCATAAGAACTCGTCCAAACATGTCCAATAAGATTCGAAAAGAGGTCCTTAAATAGTTTGATGTAAGGTTCTTAGCGGTGGTAGATTATCCACCTTATATAGCTAACATCGTGCCAGTACCCAAGAAGGATGGAAAAGTACGCATGTGTGTAAATCATCGAGATCTGAACAAAGTAATTCCCAAAGACGATTTCCTGTTACCTCACATAGATATCTTGGTGAACAATACAACTCAAGCTTTGGTATTCTCATCCATGGATGGTTTCTCAGGCTATAATAAAATCAAAATGGAACCCGAAGATATGTAAAAGACTATGTTCATGATACTTTGGGGAACTTTCTGTTATAAGGTAATGTCGTTCAATCTAAAGAACGTAGGGGAAACTTATCAATGAGTTATGGTCACACTATTCCATGATATGATTCACAAAGAGGTGGAGGTATACATAGATGATATGATTGCCAAATCTCATATGGAGAAGGATCACATCATACATTTACAAAAGCTATTTGAGCGTCTGCAAAGGTTAAAACTAAGGTTGAATCTGAACAAGTGTACATTTAGTGTCAGGTCAGGAAAGTTACTGGGTTTTATTGTAAGTCAGCGTGGCTTTGAGGTAGACCCCGACAAGGTAAAAGCCATACAGGAAATTCGAGCTCTGAGGATAGAGAAAGAGGTTTGTGGTTTCTTAGGATGATTGAAGTACATTTCAAGGTTCATATTGCACCTAACTGCTACATGCGAGCCTATATTCAAACTACTGCAAAAATATTAGACGGTGGTATGGAATAATGACTGCCAAATAACCTTTGAGATAATAAAGCAATATTTATAATAGACGCCAATCTTAATGCCACCAGTTTCGGAAGACCACTCATCATGTATCTGACAGTGCTTGAAGGATCAATGGGGTGTGTATTGGGACAACATGATGAAACAGGTAGAAAAGAGCATGCAATCTACTACCTCAACAAGAAATTTACTGACTACGAAGCCAAGTACTCACTTCTCCAAAAAACTTGTTATTCATTGGCTTGGGCTACTAAATGATTGAGGCAATACATTTAACTCACACCAGATGGTTAATAGCAAGAATGGATCCTTTAAAGTATGTGTTCGAAAAACCAGCTCTTACAGGAAGGATTTCGCGATGGAAGATGTTACTATTAGAGCACGACATCCAATATGATACTCAAAAGGCCATCAAGGGTAGTTTACCGACTGACCATCTAGCTCATCAGCCATTACCTGAATATTAACCAATGAAGTTCGACTTTCCAAACGAAGATGTCATGGTTATAGGTGACTACGAAATACCAGGGCTCGACAAAGGATCTGAACCAGGAGCACATTGGACACTCATGTTCGAAGGAGCTTCAAATGCACTGGGGTACAACATTGGGGCAGTTTTGACTTCTCCGAAGAATTATCACAAACCTTATACTGTAAGGTTATGTTTTGACTGCACCAATAATATCTCCAAATACGAAACTTGTATCCTAGGTCTAGAAGCTACTATCGATCTAAGAATCAAACATTTCGAAGTATTTGGAGACTCTGCACTAATCATATATCAAGTCAACAGCGAATGGGACACTAAACATCCCAAATTGATTCCATATCGGGATCATGTTTTAAAGCTAGCTACGGAATTCACTGAGATCACTTTTAGTCATATCCCACGAGAAGAAAATCAAATGACGAACGCCTTGGAAACTTTATCTGCCATGTTCAAAGTAACTTGGCCAAACCACAAACTGCACATTACAATCAGACATTTTAAAGAGCCTGCACATTGCCTTGCTATTGAAGAGGGACCGGATAACAAGCCTTGGTTCTATGACATCAAGAAGTACCTTGAGAAACAAGAATATCCAAAAAATGCATATATCATTGACAAGTGAACCCTACGAAAGCTAGCCTCAAAATTCTTTGAGTGGTGATGTGTTATACAAAATAAACTATGATATGGTGCTACTAAGGTGCATGGAGAAACAGAAGGCAGATACGCTTATGAGAGAAATCCATGAAGGTACTTTTAGAACTCATACAAATGGACATGCCATGGCTAGGAAAATTCTGCGAGCAGGTTATTACTGGTTAATGATGGAGGCTGATTGCTACCATTATACAAAGACATGTCACAAACGCTAAATCGACACCGACAAAATAAATGTGCCACCAACTCCTTTGAATGACATGAGCTCTCCTTGGCCATTTTAGATGTAGGGAATTGATATGATAAGCATGGTCGAATCGAAATCATATAACGGACACCGGTTCATACAAGTTGTCATCGATTACTTCACCAAATGAGTAGAAGCGGCATCCTACGCGAATGTGACAAGTCAAGTGGTTGCTATATTCATCTAACAAAACTTCATATGTAGATATGGGGTTCTAAGCAGAATCATTACAAACAACGGGTCTAATCTGAACAACAAAATGATGGAGTTATGTGATAATTTCAAGATCGAGCATCATAACTCCTCACCATATCGACCCAAGGTGAATGGGGCCGTTGAAGCTTCCAATAAAAACATCAAGAAAATCATTCAGAAAATGGTGAAGACATACAAAGATTGGCATGAAATGCTTCCCTTTGCCCTACATGGCTATCGTACTTCCATACATACATCAACAGGTGCAAATCCTTTCTCTCTGGTATATGGAATGGAGGCAGTACTCCCAGTTGAAATGGAAATTCCATCACTTCGAGTTCTAATGGAAACAAATCTTGAAGAAGCAGAGTGGGTTCAGATGCGACTTGATCAACTCAACCTCGTTGAAGAGAAAATCTTGACAACTTTGTGCCACAGCCAGTTATATCAGAAGCGGATGAAGAAAGCATTCGACAAGAAAGTATGTCCTCAAGTGTTCAAAGAAGGGGATCTGGTACTCAAGAAGAGTTTTCTACCTTGCCTCGATTTGTATGGTAAAGGGACACTAAACTACGAAGGTCCATATGTGGTAAAAATAGCATTTTCTAGGGGTGGTCTCATCCTCACAACAATGGATGGGGAAGAACTGTAACATCCGACAAATTCAAGTGCAGTAAAAAAAATACTATGTATAAAAAAGTTCGCTAAGTTCGAACCCTAAACAGGCAACTTAAGCAAAAAGGAGTGTCCCAGTGGATCGAAAACCCTAAAGGGAGATCCAGGAAAAAATTAGGGACACACACACAAAAACTATCCCGGTGGATTGAAAATATGAGAGGGCGATCCAGGAAAAAATTAGGGATATTATTCAAAAAATAAAGAACAAAAATATTGTGATCTAATAGCTACGACTGCAAACCACAAAGGAAGGGGTTAATCCAAATCATTTGACTCAGAAGCAAAGGAGATTGGAACTATCAAAAGGACATTGGGAAAACAACAGTAGCAATTATCATTTTCATTGCCATTTTCAGTTTTAAAACTTTATGTAATTACCTCTTTCAATTAATTGCATCTTGTACTCTCGCCTATTTAGAGGCATATTTAATCAATAAAACATTGACTTTTTCAAATCTTTCCAATTGCATTTTTTCTTTTCAAACTTGTTTGCAAAGTACTACGATTATTTTTGTGAATACTGCGTTGAAATCATTTTGAGGATTTGACAAATAAAAGCATTTGATGAAATATCAAAAAGCATTTTCATTAGAAAAATATCGAAAGAGAATCCACGCCTATGTCCACGTCCACGCCTATGTCTATGTCCACGCCTGCGTCCACGTCCATGACCACACCTACGCATGCGCCTACGATATAAATATCAAGATCGTGATGACACCTTTCATCGTGTTCAAATCAATTCAAAATACCACGACGATGCAACATACAATGTCAGGGAGTTGATGTTGTACCCCAAAATTTTCCCTCCCATTTTTCATTCAAGATACTATCCTAGGGTTTCTCAAGTACTCAATTTGGCTCAGAAGTTAATTAGACAGATTCTCTTCCTAGGTGGTAAGTCAACAATTAGGGTTTGGTATTTCTCAAAGAAAATTAAGTCTTCAAGGTTTCAAATGTGTCTTCATAGATCTTCATGTCTCATCAAGGATGTTCGTGCCAAGTTTCAAATCTTGCATTGCAAGTTTACTCAGCCAATGATTCAGATCACTGAAAATGACTCCATTGACCCAAAAGACGACCTTTTGCGGGACCAAGTTCAAACGATTGTAACTTCTTCGTTAATCGATATTTTTGAGCGGTTCTTTCTGCGTACGAATCTCCTTGACGTCATATCCAATTTATCTTCACAAATCAAGAGCTGATTACGCGCAGAAGATCACCAAAATTCGAATACTTTAGAGGTTGCTTCATGGATTGGACCTAATCTTAAGTAACTGTCGTCTGACTTCTTAGAATTGTGATTTCCTCAAATTCCAAGATCTTGAGACAATTATTTCTGCATATTGTCATAAGTGATGTTGTTTACGAGTTTATCTTCAAAGATCAAAGGAAAATTGTGTTTGGAAGATTTTGAAAGTTATCGCATCATCACAGGTCATTTGCTTGATTTCGAATGTTCTTAATACCTAATTTCAATTCATACCACAATTGTTTTCCCAGGACTATGATTCTCATGTTGAAGTTGTTAATTTTACAAGATTGATGAATACTCTTAAAGCATATGTTTTGTCATCAAGAGATTGAATTCAGGTTTGGCAATGAAGTTCCATTTGAATCGAGTATGGCATGCGAGTTTCATTTTGAGTGTAGGTTTCATGGAATCAAGTAGGTATAGAATGTTCAAAACATACCCAATATTATCAAACAAACTTCACTCAATACATGTTCGAAATCGCATTGATTCACTTATGTGTCAATCTCCTTCAAGATTTTGAGACCAATGAGTTTACACAAGGAAATTCTGAGCTTCTATCTCGCAAATCATTCAAAGTTATAACATTACTAAAATAGATTTAGAAACTTCAAGTTCCATCAATTTATGTTACAAAGTTACAAGTTACAATACAAACTACAATTGTTTTGTTTACAAAGAAAGAAATAATGTTTGATTCTTCAAGTCTTCTTTGCTTCATCTTCAAGCAACGCATCCACTCCTTGCTAGCCATGGTCTTCTCTTCACCTTGCCTCGCTTGCCATCCACTCCTTGTGTTCATAAAACAAGAAAAGGAAAAAATTAGCAAACAATCGACATGTGAAAATTCAAGAAAGAATTATTTGTAAAACAATAAAGCTCATCATTAGGATTTGCATTTGGAATCAGAACTAAAAGGGTTTTTATTTTAAATCATAGTCATCTCCTCCTATTTTTTCAAATCACAAAAAAAAAGCTTTGGTTCACAAAAAGGAAAAAGAAATTCTCAACTATTTCATTGTAAAACCAAGTCAAAACAGCCTAAGACAATAAAACACTAACGCAACAACTCAAGACAGCAGGGCAAAAGTGCAAAGACAGCAAAACAGCAGCACAACAACTCAAGACAGTAGGGCAAAAATGCAAATAAGGCAAAGCAGCAATGCAACAACTCGGAATAGCAAGATAAACCTGCAGCATAGGCTTCCAAAATAATAAAACAAAGCAACAAAACCAAAGCAACAGGCCAATTAGTCAGTAGTATCAAACATAACAATGCAAGCCATAAAAACCCTATGTCATCATCTTCCTAATGTTGCAAATCCATCAGAAATTTCAAATAAAAGCAAAAATTGCTTTACATCATAGAAAGATGAAGAGAGAAAGAGACAAAAAGATATCACCTAAGCCTGTAAAGCAAAGCATCCTGCTTCAAACCAAACAAAACATGCCAAAACCTGCACCTCATCTGTGCCACACCTGTTCTAAATAGTCTAAACATTACACAAAATCAGTAAGATAGAAAACCTGCACTCAAAAAGGCCACAAAGTCAGCTTGCCAGATTGTTCAAATCTCTCATATTTCACCCCTATTTTTTTTCATTCTGTTGCAATATAAGAGAAGGAGAACATGACAATAAAGGTGGTGCTTGGTCCATCAGCTAGACACAAAAAGGACGACTCAAAAACCCTTCTACTTAACCACAAACAGCCTAACCTCCAAACGGTCCTCAGTCTCTCAAACCTCACGCAAACTTCCATCCATTACTAACCCAATGTCAACTTCATCCCCTCCGCTAGCCACAACCGTCCGAGCCACCAACACAAATAATTTCTATTAACAACACAACGTCAACAACCACATGAAATAAAAGAAGAGAAGAAGAAGAATAGAGAAATACCGAAATTATCGAATCTGCACGCAATAATCAAACTCCCCTGATTCCAACGCACCAGCAGATATCGCCACAACTTGCTTCGACCGACTCCACTCACAGATCCGCCCTCGAGCCGCCACACTGCAACAGACCCAGCCTCAAACTGGAAAACCTCGACTCCGTCGGAACCTCAAATCTGTTGGACTAGCTCCGATCATAGTTTTTGCTATTGGTATCTGAATCGCGTGAGGGAGCGGAGAAGGTATGTTATTTTTTGTTTTGTCCCTGAAAGAAAAAGAAGAAGTGGTTTGAACAGAGAGAGGAAGATGTCGTGGGAGAAGAGAGATAGATATTATGTTTTCTTTTATTTTAATGATGGGAATAAGAATCATTAGTTAAGATATTAAAAAAATAATGATGAAAAATTTCTTTCCCAATAACCCTACCGCGGCGCCTAATCACTTTGGGGTTAACATTATTTTCCTTGTTCCCCTTCATCAAAACCGGGTCAGCCCATTGGGCTGCTGGCCCAATCACTCAACCATTTTAGCCTTTTATATTAGTAAAGGTTCCATAATACATGAAGGGTCGATTGGAGCAGTGGTTAAGGCGTTGGTGTTTGGAGGAAAGGTCCTGGGTTCGAGACCCCCCAGGACGTTTTTCTTTTTTCTGATTCCAGTTTCTTTTTTTGGACAAAAAAAACTTCTTGGGCTCAACTTTCTTCCCTTTTAGCCCAAATCCGAATTTTGTAGTACATACCCCCATATTCAGTTTAACACCACCCTTATACTTTGTTTTGTTTTAATAGTTAGTTTGACTTTATTTATTTTACTAATTTAATAAATCATGTAGTTTCGTTAGATAACTTTCTTAATTAGCTTAGTTCTAAATTTAATTTAGGAAAATTTGTGAATAGTTTTATTAATTAACATTTTATCATTTAGTTAACATTTTACTAATTTATTTAGTTTCTACATAATAAAAAAATACTAAAAACTAAAAAATATATACATTTGATTTAATTTCTTTAGTTAAATATTTTCGTTAATAGAATAGAATTTTATTTTTCTTTCCAAACTTTTCAAGCACATACCTAGAACTTTATTTCCATATTTTTATTTTGTTAATTAATTTTTACTTCATAGATTTGTTGTAGTTTCAATTAATTGCTCGATTCGATTTGGTTGTATTGATGTCCTATTTGGACTTTTAATCACATTGATCCATCCCCATTTGTGAATTTGTACCCCCATTCCCAAAAACTCTGTAATAGCGTAGAATTTTAATTTTTGCAATTTATCGTTTTCCTTATACTGTATAGTAATTAGGCGTGCATGGAAAAACATAAAAACAACCGCTAGATAACCTAATTTCAAGACAATTTAATTGAAAACAAATCACTTTGCACACGCACACCTCTAGGATAACCTCGCTTGTTGCCTCGAAAACACAGTCATGTCCCTCGAATATGGGACGCTTTAGCAAAGACCCTTCGATAAAAAAGATCGCAGTCCCTCGATGTTGCCTTCGGTAAAATGATCCAGTCCCTTACGAAAAATTGCTAAAGTGTCTCACAAGTTGCCTTCTATGATTGTACGATTGACCCGCGCATGTCCTTTCACATTCCAACGATGGGGCTTCTTACCAAAACAATGGTAAGGTAGCAACATCTAAAGGAGGAGGAAAAGAACATTTAAGACCTTTTGAGTAGGTATATTCTCTCTTAGTTGCTCGCTTGCTCACAACAACAAAAATTTATACACCCACACTCTCATTTTGAAACATTTTCAAAAGACAAACATTTTGTACGTGTTCTTATAGAAACGAGAGCCATTACAAATAAGACACCTTATCAAAATCACTTTCAAAAACACATTCCACAAACACCTCTTTGAACTATTTTCGAAACAACACTTTGTACGCGTTCTTATAGAAACGAGAACCATTACAAAGACATTTTCAAAATACTTTCAAAACCCACACCACAAGCACATTCAAACAAAAGCTAATGATCTAGAAAGCAACTAAGATCCCGTAGATAACTACAGATGAAAAGGGTGCTAATACCTTCCCTTTTCATAATCTACCCCCCGAACTCAAAGAAAACATCTCTAAAGGTCTTTCCTGTTCTTTTCAGCCTTCCCTTTTGGATAAAAGAAAAGTTGGTGGCGACTCTTGCTATCCACATAATTATGATCAAACGTAAAACAACCAAGTCAGTTCTCCCACCATGTTACAGAATTGGTGACTCTGCTGGGGATGAAAAACTTAAAAGTGGGGTTACATTAGGGCTAGATCACCTTACTTGATTTTCATGGTTTGACTTACTTGCTTTACACTTTGGGTCTTTGCTTGGGATTTTGTTAAAGATCCTACACCCGGATATGGGGCACCTTTTTAGGTAAGTAGCAATAAATCATGGAAGTTGTACGGCATAGACCGATATGGACGAAGTGATAGCTATGTTAGCGTGACACTTTGGTTTGTACTGATGTTCCTTGAGTCAGTTAAGGATGACATTAGGCTTCCTTAGTGTAATTAAGCGCTAACTGACCTTTAGAACATTTTAATTGACTCATCCTTGGCCATTAGGAAGTAGTGAGATAGCCGGCTTTGGTTCCGACCGAAGATTGGTTGATACTCGATGCTACACTCATTGAGATCGAACTTTTGGGATATCTCGGCCGCAAGAAAAGATTGATTGAGCTTAGACAGTGCCTAAAAGAAAGGTCAGTTATATTGAGATCCCTTAGAACCCGGTTACTATTACTAGGACAAGTTGAGCCAACTAAACTTCAAGAGGATACTTACCTACGAACTCCATGCAAGCCTAAACCTAAGGACTTGTCTGCTTTGTGTGTATATGATTATTTGTATATAAACTTGCTTATTTTGCATACTTGTACATAACATCATACCATAGCATTTTTAATAATCGTTTCAAGGATCTTAAGGGCCTATGATGCAGGGTCACGTTGAACCAGACATCTATCAAAGGGCAAGAGGACTTATTTTCCTGTGATGGTACATGTTCATGCAATGCTATGAATGGGATGCGTATGCCATGATTTCAAGGACTTTGGGAAATTTAAATTTTCAAACCAAAATGAAACGAAGATTTTATTAGTAAAATTCAAATTTCAATTTCCTTTTAGGCATTAAAATCAAAAACAATTCTAAAAACTAGAAAAAAATCAAAATTCCCATGGATGCTTCCTCTTCGTGCCGAGATAGACATTAAGTCCTATTTCCTCATGGAGCTTCTTTGTAAGCTCTAAAACCTTCCCCTCCTGGGAATAGAACTGGTCCCTTTAAGTATCTCGCTCTTTCTTTAACTGAATCCAAGATCTCCGTAATTCTCCAAGATCAGTAGGCATATTAGGATGGAGAATAGTGTAAGGAATACCCCCCTTCAGTAGTGGGTTCCACAGTCACTGGAAGAACGACCATATAGGGCATCATAAGTTTCTAGGTGCGATCTCGTACCCATTGGAGATAAGGTTCCATAGGAATGGAAGCCTTTGGCCCCAAAGCCTTGGCGCCGGATCTGTTTACCATGCTCCAATCTCGTATGAACCTCTAGAGATACCCTTGAACATCATCCTCATAGTTAAATACAATGCCCTCGATAAGTAACTCATGGGGACCATCCCTTCGAGCGTAACCAAATTGTCGCAGAGCTAAACAAGGATTGTAGGTTATGCCCCCTCTGATGCCAAGTAATGGGACATTAGGGTACTCCCCACAGCGGTTAATAATAGCAGTGTCTCCCATAGCTAGGGAACACCAGAGAATATCCATGTGAGCGAGTGACATTATCCTTTGCGACCAACCCAAACCTTCTTCATTCTTCAGTACGGACTTAGGGAGATGAGAAATAAACCACCTCGACAGCAATTGCATGCAGCACATAAACACCCCTCTTCTCTTCATGGTATGAGTATGGAGACCGTGCAAGATATCTCCGAGCAAGGTAGGCACAAGGTTGCGAGAAAGGAAGATCTTGATAGCATTCACATCTATGAATAAGTCTGGATTAAGGAATAGTACTAACCCATTGATTAGAAGGGCCAAGACCTCCTCAAAAGCCTAAAAATCCATATCATCCCAAAACAACTAGGCCTTGTCTATCAGGAACTTGGCTAGAAAACCCTTGACTTCGCTTCTTGTTTCCCAATTGGATACCACGTCGACCCGTTTCTGATGCAAGACTGAGGCAATGACTTCTGGCTTAGGAACTTCTTCCAGACCTGTGAAAGGCAACTATTCAAGAATGGGTATATCAAATAACTGAGAGAACTCTTCCATGGTAGGCACCAACTGATAGTCTGGAAAGGTGAAGCAGTGGTGCTTGAGATCAAAGAACTGAAAGAGTACATTCATCATCTTTTCATCAAAGTTTGAAGTAACCAGGTTGAGAAGTCGACCATGTCTCTTTGTGAACGCAGAAGTTTCAGGGACCTTTAATACAAGCTCCTTGAGTTAGGAAGGTATTTTCACAAAGCTTATTCAAATAGTGTTTCTACGAGCGGAAGCCATGATCTGCAAAACAGAACAAAGATAAATTCCCTTGGTCCTTGAAATGGTTAGTGTAATAATAATGGATGATATGTTATGATGCATGATATCATGTTCAAACAAAATAAATCACATATAAGAAAAAAACACATTAGATCTTAGGTTCAAAGGCTTGCATGAGGTCAAAGGTAAGTACCCTCTTGAAGTTTAGTTGGTTTCAAACATGTCTTAGAAAAGTAACCGAATTCTAAAGATTCTCAATATCACTGATGATCCTTTATCGGGCATTGTTTCAGCTCAAGCAATCTTTTCTTGCGGCTGAAATATCCCGAAAGTCTGATCTCAATGAGTGTAGCATAGAGTATCAACTAATCCTCAGCTTTATACCGAGGTCGGCTATCTCACTACTTTCTAATGGCCAAGTTTGTTCAACTAAGGTTCTAAGGTCCGTTAGTGCTTTACGACACCACGTGGCGGGGCCCCGTATTCTCCTCGTTTCCACACGAAGGATACTGGTACCAACCAAAGTGTCACACTGTGATACAGTGGGAGAACTGACTTGATTGTTTTGTGTTTGATCGCAAATGTTGCGGTTAGCAAGATTCGTCACCGACTTTTCTTTTATCCAAAAGGAAAGGTGAAAAAGCACAGGAAAGACCTTTGAGATTGTTTATTGAGTTCGGGGGGTAGATTATGAAAAGGGAATGTATTAGCATCCTTTTCATCCATGGTTTTCCATGGGCTCTTAGTTACTTTCTAGATCAGTTGCTTTTTTTTGAAATTGTGTTTTGTGTGGTTTTTTTGAAAGTATTTGGTAAAAGAGGCCATTGTTTAGGAAATCTTTGTAATGATTCTCATTCGTAAGAATGTATACAAAGATGTTGATCTTTTGAAAAATGTTTTCAATGTTTGTAAGATGTTTGAAAATGTGTGTGTTTATTTTGAAAATAGCAAGGATGTTGGCTTTGAAATGGAGCAAGTAACTAAAAGTAATCTACCTACTCAAATGTCTTTCTTGTCCATTTTCTTTTCCTTCGATATTGTTGTCTTACCATTGATTTGGTAAGCAACCCTATCTTTGGATGTAAACGGGACGAGTGTGGGTCATAGTATAGCCATGATTAGCAATGTTGCAAAGTATCTTAGCATTTTTTAGGGACTAAGATCATTTTTTAAGGCAACTTTGAATAGCATCATCGAGGGACTATGATCTTGTATTTATTTGTTTTGCTAAGATACTTTACATGCATAATATGGCCATTTTTGTATAAGGAAACCAAGTGGAGTAATCCTAGGGGTGCTTGTGTGCAAGTGTGTCATTTCATGTTTGTTTTTGTCTTGAATTAGAGTTTTCTATTTGATTGGTTTTATCTTTCCATACAAACCCTAATTACTAGCATGTTATATAAAAGCGATAAATTGCGAAATTTAAAGATTACTACGCTATTACAACATTTGTGGGAGGGGGGGGTATACAATTTATGAATGAGGATTGAAATAATATAAACCTAATTAATCTATTACAACCAAATTGAATATGTACAAATATTGAAATAAATAATATACAAGATAAATTAAATATGCAAAGATGTGTGAATGCAAAGAAGATTTTGTTTGGTTTTTTATGTGGAAAAAGTTTTAAACTAAACCTAATAAATAAATCAAGATTATCTTAAATTAATTAGGAAAGGAAATGATTTTTTTAGAGAAGATTTTTAATAAACCCTAATTCTATTTGATTAAAAGAAAATAAATTTCTTTAAGAAAAAAAGTAAGTATTTTTGCATTTTTTTTGTCTTGAAAAATAATATATGGTATTTATGAGATATTTTGGTCTTTTTTACACTAAAATAAAATATTTAATAGGTGTGAAGAAAAATAAATATTAAAACTAGTTCTAAATTAATTTACCAAGTTATTTAATGAAAAATAGATAATATATATAACTAAAGAAAATATTTTTTATTGAGAAAAATGAAATAAAAATAAGTCAAAATAAAATCTATCATTTTTATATTTTTTGTGATTTTTAATATTAAGAAAAATATTTAATAAAATAAATAGGAAGTAAAATAAATAAATAAGATTTTATTAGGCCAAGGGTGTCATGAGTAAACTGGAAGTAACATATTAGCAAAAAAAACAAGAGGCCCAAGAAACTGAAGCCCAAGCTGCAAGAGGACAAAAAATGAAAAAATGTGAGAAAAATTGCAAAAGGCAGCGCGCTGAGGCTCGAACCCACGACTTCTGCATTTTTGCGCGCTGCCTTACCACTAGGGTGACTGTACATCCGTTAATATAAACAAAAGCACAAATATATATTAGAAAACGCCTCCTGAAGGAAACTTCATCTTCAACCTTGAGCCATGGCCGGACCACCTATATCTCTCTCATTTCTCCATGAAAATGGAAAATCCAAACATGAAAGTGATAGTATTTCTTCCCACGATTTCAACCATGTAATTCATGTAAACTAAAAGTCAAAGATCAAAGCTAATTCTACTGGCCCTAATTGAAAACCTAATTTTTAAAGAAATTTCAAATCCAAAAATCTCTATACACAATGAATATAAATGAAATCTATGAACACGGTTGGCTTTAGTGCAAGGATATCTACATTTTGTTTTCAGAAATCAAGACCAAATGATGCTTGTATGAAGAGATAGAAGTTTGAGTTTTTACCTCTTTCATTTGAGATCGTGAATGGAGTTTGAGCAAGTTTTGAGAAGGCCCGAGGATCTGTTTAGCTTGCCTGGACCTCCCTGAGTGTATTCCAATCCTTACTTTGCCTTGAAAGTTCCTGAATCTCCCTACTCAAGTCAACCTGCAAGCTTGAAATGTAAAAATGGCAGATGGAGAAGGAGGAGTTACAGTGAGGGAACAGGGGTCTGGAACACTTAGATATGATGTATATTATATGTTTAAGTGGTTAAAACTCAAAACACACGAGTGGTTTTTGAGATTGCTATGTTAGGTGCAAAACTGCAAGTTATGGCAGATTTTCAGTGATAGAGTGTTTGGGAGAGTTTATGAGCTTTAGCATTCGATTTATAGGTTGCAATACATTTGTGTATATGTATGGAAAGTGTAGCGGTGAAAATCGGAGATCAAGCTATTAATTAACTTGACTCGCAAAAAGCAAGAGTCGCCACCGCGCTTTATTATTTCCAAGGGAAAAGGGAAAAGAGCGAAATAAAACCCTAAAGTATGCAATGTACTTAAAAGTAATGAAAATACAATGCGTTTTTGAAAGAGATCTAAAGTTCGGGGGTTGGTTATACAATGGGAAGGTATTAGCACCCAATGCATCTGCGGTACTCCATAGGAACCTTTTGAAATATCTATTTTTTGGTTTAAAATTGTTTGTTTGATTAAAATGATTCGTTTGGCTAAAAGATGGGTATGAACGAGATTTTTGAAGATACGACGACCTAGTGTCGAAGTTTTGACTTAAAAGGTGTGAGTTTGAAAATGGAGTCTTTTGGGAGAATTATCTTAAGTTTGGAAAAATAGTAAACAAACAAAAAAAATGAAGAAAAAGGGTATTCGCACGATCGGATGAGATGTATTTGATGACGTGAAGTCAACAAATTTAAATCTTTCCCTTGGAGTTAAAACCACAGACGGATAAATAAGCTAAGAGTATATCAAACCTTAGGTGAAAATAAATCACAAGCCGACAGCATCATCAAAAGACCTAATGTGAGATAATACTCCAAGCATCAGATAAAGCGCAAAGGCGGTGGATAAAGCTCACAGTGTCAGATAAGAATCCCTGCACCACAAGAGATATACCGACAAAATCTAACAGCACGGGAAACTTATGTGCGTCCACACAATTTTCAGAAGTTAGTTGGAATAAAAAATAAAATCATAATGCGATGAAAATAATATTTGCAAAACCTGAATTTATTTACAAGTAAAATTTACAGTCAAAATATTATGTACAAGTATGTATTTACAGTACCAAATATCAAAACAAAATAGTAAAGTAAAAAGGGAATAAAGAAAAATTATAAATGCGCTACGCGGGAACGAACGCTTGAAATTGTTCTCGAAAACCTTCACAGTAAGCAAATTTGTTAGTAGCATAAGCGGTATACAAATTAAAATGAAACGAAATTGCAACAATTAAAATATGTGTTAGTGAGTATAAAATCAAAAATAAAATTGTATGAATACACGTGAATAAATGAATATTTACACAAATCAAAATCAAGAATTCATGAAATTATTCAATTCAAAATCGAACACGGAAAATTGATTCCAATTCGAGAATTATTCAATTAAACCAAATTTTGGACAACCATTATATCTATGCATTAAACTCCATAGTTCCAATTGAAAAAAATTCTAAACTAATGAGGAACAAATTAATTATTAAAACTAAATTTAAATTCTCCAAAATTGACAACAAAAAAACTAAAATGTCAACAATACCCATTTTAACACAATTGTTTCAAAAACTCTACAATTCAACTAAAAAAAACACATCACATTAATTTCAATTCAAAATATTAATTAGAAAGGAAAATGAGTCTAAAAAAAAAGTGTTGTTGCTATTTAAAATTGAAAGAGGGCAACAGAGGAAGTTGGCCACAACATTGTTACTGTTATTTGTGTTTACCAAGCTCTTTCTACTAAGGCTATAACATGTTATTCATTTTAATCTAAAAAAACAAATCAACAAAGTTTCGATTTTACGGTCGATAATCATTATCATCTCAAAACTGATTTTAACAACTTCAACAAAAATCACTATTAATTAACCATGAATTAACAACAATGTCGCGCAGAAAAATTTCTCATTACCGCAATTATACCAATAAATGAATTAGTAATTGAAAGTTTACCGAAAGTGAATCCCGATGAGCTAGTCGAAGTTATTGGAGTCACAGAAGCTGTTGTTGGTGATGGTGTTGGAAATTGATGATTGTTGTTTGTTGACAGAGCTGGGACGGATGGATGTACCGGAATCGATGGTTGTTGAACGAAAGTTATTGGTGCTGATAGAACCATCTTTGCCAGTCTGGAAGTAGTTAAGTTGAATTCCATATTCCTGCTTGATGTCATTGACAATGTCCTTGGGCTTGTAGTCTGGACAAGCTTTCAACTTTTCCTTTATAATACTAGCCACCCAATTCCTAGTTGCTTGATGCCCTATTGTACCAGCAGCCCCTTCACAAGTATGTTCCAAATTCATCTTTTTTATGCATATCAACTGAGTACTCGACAGCCTCGATGCATGAATTCTCCAAGGGCAACCTTCTGCTTTGCATTTAACAGTCACGCGATGACTATCATTCTTTTTATACTTGAATGCAAATTGATGCGCAATGGCATATTTACGCAACGACTCTTGAAACTCATGTACGCTGTTAAACCTTTGACCCACACCAGTAATAGTATTCTGCCACTTGTGCCAGACTGCAACTTGTACTGGGAATAGACTTGAGATTCCCATGTCCTCCAAAGCTGACTTCAACTTAGGGTGGAGAGAAGGGAAGGAATGAAGAGGTAGTGGTTGAGAGAGAGTGACATCGACGGGGTCTCGCATCCATGGCAAAGCCGGAATGCTTTGCTGTTTTACTTCACCCATTTAAACTCTCGCTGGGGATTTTCAGACTTCGGTCTTTCTATGTTCACTAAACCCTTTCTTCTACTACTATCGCCGCCAATTGAGGAGTGGTTTTGGGTAGTTTTGAAACCGATACGGTAGGTGGAGCAGAGTTTGGAAGCAGATTGTAGGTAGAAATCGAAATCGGGGATGAGGTAGGAAACTTCGAATGGGGTTGAATCGGAAGTGTTGGTGGAGAAATGCAGGGAGAATGGGTATGGCGTGGAAGGAGTTGTGAGATAGTGAAAGTGTGGTAAAAGTGTTTGAAGTTGAAGAGTGAGAGAGGCTTATGCTGATGCTGGTTGGTTTGAGGAAAAGTGAGGATGAAAGTGTGGATGGAGGAGCTGTTTCAGAAGGGTAGGAATGTGTGTGTTTTTGTTGTTGTTTTTCTCCTTCTAACAATGAAAATAATGAAGCCTTTAAATAGAGAAAAAGAATAGAAATATTATGATTACAGACTAAATCCAAGCCGTTCAATATAAATTCAATCTCTATCAATCCGCAAACCATGCTATCGACCAATAGAAATAGAGCAAGGTGTAAATAATATATTTGTGATCAAATAGTCCTTAAATGATAAAAATAACCAAAAAACTAAATGTATTAAAATTAACTCAACTTAAAATGATTTTTTTGAATATTTTATGAATAAAAAATAAAGACCCAAAAATGACTGAAAACGATAAAAAGTGGACGAAAGTTTATCCGAAAAAATAAAATGAACACATTAAAATAATCTACATGTCACAAAGATTAATGAAAAATATTCAAGAAGTCAAAAATCAAAAATAAAATAATAATAAAATATCAGACTAAACAGACGTTTAAGGTTAAAAACGAGACTTCAAACTGTACCGAAAATATAAAGCGAGCATACCGTCATAATCTACGTGAAGCGCAGATTCATAAAATGATCGGTAAAAGGTGAAAACTTGAAATATTTTCTCGCTACTTTCCCGCATAGTGTCGAATCGCTTTTAACAGTCTGTCTATAAAACCGAAATATTTTATTATCGACATATAAACAACTTGGAGCAATGCAAGAAACGAGTAAACAGATAAGAATGAATGAAATGAAATGTCGGGTATTTTACAACTGAAAGACGATGCAAACTTTGATTTAAACTGACTTTTTCTGGTCAACTTAAATACGACTAATGATGCAAAAATGTGATGAATGAAAATATTTACTAATGATTATGACTAAATAACAAGATATGATACGAAAGTGCGACTAAAACATATTAGGGGCGAAATTAAGGGTGCAACGGTTGTGCCTTGATGAATCAGTCTTCAAGAATCCACAATCAACCGTACTTCGGGCTTGGGGGACTCAAAACCTTAATTGAGGCGCGACACCTGATGCTCTTGATTCAGACTTGTCTCTGCACATGAAGCAAAAGAAAACATGAACATACACCTTTGTATGCGATTAGAAATTAGTGATACATATGCTAAAAATGTTCAAAACACTTGACAATCTTCTCATAGTCAAAACTCGAAGGTGAGAGGTTAAAACCGACCGTATTTCGTGACCTTGACTTATCTTAAAAAATGCAAAAATAAAAATGGGATCTTAGGTCAAAAATTGGGGTACAACAGAAAGGATTAGGGATCAAGCTTTCTCAAGATTTCTGAGTTATAACCTTTTGGCTCTATTACTTTCTTTTGAAGAAAAGTGAGGAGACAAGTCCCTATGTGTTTGTACAAGCCTGATCTGAGTTGGTAGAGGTTTTAGACACATTGCTTTTGGTTTATAGGGTTTGTGTGTGCAGAAATAACAAGTGCAAAGCTCAAGGAGTTGACAATTACAAAAGTTGTGCTTTATCAAAATGGAAATGGCAACTTTGTGCCATAAATGGAATTGTAGCTTGGACAAAGGCTCTAATGCTTGGATTAAAGTTCTATCAGTTGTGTAAACATTTAATTATGGAGTGAGAAACAAGTTTGAGGCCTGAAAAGCAAGGATTATGCAGCCTAGGCTTGGATTTGAATTTTTGTTCTTCATGAAATGGCTTGAAATCAAAGTGAGAAATTGCCAACTTCATCTCTTCGATTCTCCCTACTCAAGAATGGTCTCAAGGAGTTCTTGGACATTTTGGAAAGCTTGAAATGTGCTATACAATCCATATTTGAATTGCTTTTGAAGATTCCCTTTGGAACTATATGAAAAAGTGCCATGAAGTTAGGTCAAAAATCTGCCTAACTAGGGCAAAATTTCACTAAGTTATTTTAGTTCATGAGCATGTACTCACAAAATTATATCTTGAGATCCAAGAATTTTTAGGAGAAATTGTGTGAATAAAAGTTGTAGATTTCATGGGTATCTATAACTTTCATGTTGGGAGTTTCCTTTGAATCATCTTGTATCATGATGAAAATTTGGCTTAAAGTTAGAAAAATAAGAAATTTTCTATACTTAGAAAAATTTCTAAGTTAAGAAATCTCAAATTTCAAAACAAAATCTTCAATCCTTGATTTCTTGATGAAATTTTTTTAAATTTTGACAAGTTTTGATGAATTATGATCTTTGGTACTTGATTTTGACCAAAAAGTCAAAGTTTAACTTTTCAGTATACAGTTGACTTTTGATCAGTTGATTGAAAAATTCATCTATCAATCCAATAGATTTGTAATATTTTGAATCATGCTATTAGGTCAAAATGATGTGATTGAACTATTGAAATCATGCTTCAAACCAATTGATCATTTTCTAGGTCAAAAAACAGAAATTGCCCCTTCTCAGTCAAAACCCTAATTTTGACCATTTTGCCCTTTTGATGATTTGATCAAATTCCTTGAGGAATGGTGGTCCAAACTTGATCAAATGATACATATGAGTCTAAGATGTTGATGTGGATAAAAAATTATGAAGTTTGACTATAAATTGGCCATGGTTTACTTTTCCCCCAATATAGTTGATTTTTAGGTCAATTGTCCAATTGACTGGTCAAAAATCTGATTCAAGGCTTGAAACTTGACATGAGTAATCTTAGGAGGGGTCCATAATGATACTTGAAAGTCATATGAAGCATTGATAGTCCAAAAATCCTTGTGCAATCCCAAACCCTAATTTTGGGTCATCAGTGCATGAGGAGGTGTCTTGAGCTGATCAAACCCTAGTCCAGTCTTAAGTCAAAGAGATCTTGTGAGAAAAATCTTGATAAGTGAGAGGGTAAATTTCGGGGTACAACACACACCAACATAGCCATCGCTTAAACCATATCGGTCTACGCCATACAGTCTCCACGATCTACTGCTGTTTACCTAAAAAGTGCCCCAGATCCAGGTGTAGGATCTTTAACAATGCCCAAGCAAAACCCTTTAAGAATAAAGCAGAAAAAAAACAAGAAAGCAATTTAAAAATGACCTTGATCCTAAGGTATACCCCACTTTTTTAAGTCCCCAGCAGAGTCGTCAGTTCTGTGATACGGTGGCAGAACCGACAGTTAATACTTGTTTGCGTTTTATATTCGCAAATGTCGCGGTAAGAAAGAGTCGCCACCGACATTTATTTTATCCAACTAAGGAAAAGGAAAAACAGAAAAAAAAAACCTTTTTCGAGAATTTTTATGAGTACGGGGTAGATTATAGAAAGGGAAGGTGTTAGCACCCTTTCTATCCTTGGTTTTCCACGGGCTCTTAGGTACTTTCTCATTTTGAAATTGCCTGTGGTGTGTTTTGAAAAGTTTTGTTTACTTCGTGATAACCCTTGTATCGGTCCTCAAGAGTGTGACAAAGTTGTTTTGAAAACTGTTTTGAAAAGTGTTTGTGTGAAAAGTTTTGTTTAAGCAAGTACCTAGGAACTAATCTACCTACTCGAAAAAGTTTGTTCGTTTTCCTTTAGACAATGTTATCCTATTATTAAGAAATAGGTAGCACCGTCGTTGGAATTTTAAAGGGACGTTCAAAGGGACGAAATGGTCTCTGAAGGCAACAAGTAAAGATAACTTAGCATTTCGAAGGGACTATCGTCATAAGATCAATTCATAGGCAACTCGAGGGACAAGTAGGGACTATGATCTTTATGACGACTTTGAATCGTCGGTCATTGCTAAGGTATCCATACATTCGAGGGACACAACCATTATTTTCGAGGCAACCGAGTGGAGTAAACCCTAGGAGTGAACATGTGCAAGTGTATTTTTTCAGTTAATTATCTTTGCACAATTAGGGCTTTCTACTGTTTCAATTTCATTTATCTTTTGCATGCAAGCCTATTGTCCATACATCTAACAGTTAAATAGTTAAGGAAATTAAAGTGCGAGAAATTAGAGTCCTAACTATTACATGGCTTTGGGCAGATACATAATTATTTTGACTAAAAATAAAATGCGGAATTTAAAAAAAAACTTAATTACTATTACAAACTCAGAGCAATTACAAATAATGAAAAAGGAAAATTAAAAGCGCGTGGCAAATTAAATGCGAGAAATGATTAGACGACCTAAAAATCTAAATTGAGAAAATATTTATGTTATTTCCTGAGATGTCAGAAAAGATCAAGGCTGAGGTTATGAATCAATTAAATGCAGGACTATTAGCTATTACATCCTATCCTCAGTGGGTTGCAAATATAGTGCCAGTACCCAAGAAATATGGTAAGGTGCGTATGTGTGTAGACTATAGGGATTTGAATTGGGCGAGCCCCAAAGATGACTTTCTGCTTCCACATATTGATGTTCTGGTTGAAAACACCGCTCAGCATAAAGTATTTTCCTTCATGGATGGCTTCTCCGGTTATAATCAAATCAAGATGGTGCCTGAAGACATGGAGAAGACTACTTTTGATACATAGTGGGGCACTTTCGGTTACAAAATTATACCTTTCGGTTTGAAGAACACCGGTGCAACATATCAGTGTGCTATGGTAGCTTTGTTCCATGATATGATCCATCATGATATAGAGGTTTACGTTGACGACATGATAGCCAGGTCCCAAACTGAAGACGAACATCTTGACCACCTGCACAAGTTGTTTGAAAGATTGATGAAATATAAGCTGAGGTTGAATCCAAACAATTTCACCTTTGGGGTAAGATCCAGTAAGATCTTAGGTTTCGTCTTCAGTGGTAAAGGTATTGAAGTTGACCCTGCCAAGGTTAAACCCATTCAAGAAATTCTAGCTCCCCATACTAAGAAGGAAGTCAGAGTTTTCTTGGGACGACTGAACTACATTGATAGATTTATTTCCCATTTGGCTGCTACCTGTGAGATGATCTTCAAGTTACTAAAGAAAGATCAAGTAGTGAAGTGGAATAATGATTGTCAGATAGCCTTTGACAAAATCAAGGAGTATCTCTAAGAACCTCCGATTCTGATGCCACCGATTGAAGGAAGACCTATGATCATGTGCCTAACAATGTTAGAGAATTCAATGGGATGTGCATTGGGGCAGCATGATGAGTATGGTCGAAAAGAGCATGCAATATACTACCTTAGCAAAAAGTTTACCGACTGTGAAACAAGATACTCACTGCTCGAGAAAACTTATTATGTTTTGACATGGGCTGCTCGCCGACTAAGACAGTATATGTTGACTCATACTACTTTGTTGATCTCTAAGATGGATCCAATAAAATACATATTCAAGAAGCCCTCTCTCTCCAGAAGAATAGCTAGATGGAAAATGGTCTTGACAGAATACGACATTCAGTATACTACTTAGAAGGCGATCAAAGGAAGTGTACTAGCAGATTATTTGGCTCATCAGGCTATAGACGACTACCAGACTATGAATTTTGAGTTCCCAGATGAAAATATTATGTTGATTACTGACTATGAAAAACCTGGACCGTATGAAGGACCTGAGTCAGGATCCTGATGGACTATGGTTTTTGATGGAGCTTCTAATGCGCTTGGTAATGGAATTGGTGTTCTGATTGTGTCTCCCAAGGGTTGCCATATGCCCTTCACCACCAGATTATATTTCGACTGTACCAACAACATGGCAGAATATGAAGCGTGCATCATGGGTATCAAGGATGCTATGGATATGAGAATTAAAATCTTGAATGTATACGGGGACTCAGCCCTGGTAATCAGTCAAATTAAGGGAGAATGGGATACAAAGCACCCAAATCTTATTCCTTATTGGGAGCATGTATTGACGTTAATTCCATACTTCAAAGAAATCACTTTTGAACATATCCCATGAGAAGAGAATCAATTGGAAGACGCATTAGCTACCATTTCGTCTATTTTCAAAGTTAGATGGGATAATGAAGCTTCTCGAATCACTATTGAGAGATTAGACAAACCCGCATATTGCTACGAAGTTGATACTGATGGAGTAGAGGAACAGCCTTAGTACCATGAAGTGAAAAGATACCTCAAGACTCAAGAATATCCTGAAGGGGCATCTATTAACAATAAGAAATTCCTACAGCGGTTCTCGGCCAAATTCTATCTGAGTAACAGAATTTTGTACAAGCGCAACTATGATTCGAATATGCTTCATTGTGTAGACAAAAAGGAAGGTGAGAAGATTATGGAAGATATGCATGAAGGGTTCTTTAGTACTCACTCTAGTGGGCATACGATGGATAATAAAATTTTGAGAGTGGGTTATTATTGGTCGACCATGGAAACTGATTGCCATTTCCATTCCAGAACTTGTCAGAAGTTCCAAATTTATGCTGACAAAGTACATGTACCTCTGGTTCCTTTGAATGTATTAACTGCTCCTTGGCCATTTGCGATATGGGGAATTGATATGATTGGAGAGATTAAGCCTACTGCGTCTAACGAGAATCGTTTCATCATGGTTGTTATTGATTATTTCACGAAGTGGGTTGAAGCAGCTTTGTTTGCCTCCGTTACCAAGAATGTAGTGGCCCAGTTTATTAAGCATAATCTCATATGTCAGTATGGCGTACCCGAGCAGATCATCACAGACAACGGTACCAATCTCAACAACACTATGATCGCGGAACTCTGTATGCAATTCAAGATTAAACACCATAACTCTTCTCTGTATCATCCAAAGATGAATGGCATAGTGGAAGTCGCCAACAAGAACATCAATAAGACTTTGTAGAAAATGACAGTGACGAACAAAAATTGGCATAATATGTTACCATTTTCTCTTCATGGTTATCGCACTTCAGCGTGTACATCAAATGGGGCAACCCCGTTCTCTCTCGTCTATGGTATGGAGGCTCTCTTACCTGTTGAAGTCCAGATTCCTTCCCTGAGGATTATGAAAGACACAGGTTTAGATAAAGATGAGTGGATTCAAACCAGGCTGGACCAGATAAATTTGATTGATGAGAAAAGGCTTGTGGCTGTTTGCCATGTTCAAATGTATCAGAAGTGCAAGATTAAGGCCTTTAACAAGAAAGTCAGACCTCAAGTGTACCAAGTTGGTAATTTGGTTGTAAAGCGTATCATCTTACCATAAGGTGATCCCAGGGGGAAATGGACTCCCACATACGAAGGGTCATTTGTGATTAAGAAGATATTTTTTGGCAGCGCTATGATACTTACTGTGATGCGGTGGGAGAACTGACTTGAGGTTTTGCGTTTGTGTTTGCAAATGTTGCGGTTTAGCAAGAGTCTCCACCGAATTTTATTTTATCCAAAAGGAAAGGTAAAAAAGCACAGGAAATACCTTTGAGATTGTTTTTGGGTTCGGGGGGTAGATTATGAAAAGGGAAGGTGCTAGCACCCTTTTCATCCATGGTTTTCCATGGGATGTTAGTTTCTTTTTTTAGATCACTTTCTTTACTTTGACAATTGTTTGAAAAGGTACTTTGTGTGGTTTTAAAAGTATTTTGAAAAGAGGCATTTGTTTAGGCAATCTTTGTAATGATTCTTGTTTGTAAGAATGTATACAAAGATGTTTGTCTTTTGAAAAATGTTTCAATGTTTGAAATTTGTTTGGAAAATATTTTGAAATGTGTGTGTGTTTGTCTGAAAATAGCAAGGATGGTTTGCAAGTTTGATCAAGTAACTAGAAGCATTCTACCTACTCAAAAGTCTTTCCTATACATTTTTATTCCTTTGACATTGTTAACCTACCATTGTTTTGGTAGATAACCCTATCTTTGGATGTTAAATGGGACGGGCGTGGGTCATCGTATGACCATGATAACAATATTGCCAAGTATCTTAGCAAGTTTTGAGGGACTAAGATCATCTTTGTTTAGGCAACCAAGATAGCGTCATCGAGGGGCTATGATCTTTTTGTTTGCATTGTTTTGCAAAGATACCTAGAATGCATACCATGGCCATGTTTTTAAGGCAACCAAGTGGATGAAACCCTAGGGGTGCTTGTGTGCAAGGTGTTGTCATTTTTCATGCTTTTTTGTCTTGCATTAGGTCATGCTATTTGTTTGATTTTATCTTTTCATACAAACCCTAGTTTTTACTAAACATGCATATAATGTGATAAATTGCGTAAAGTAAATCTAAAATATTACAACAATATTATGGGAGGGGGGATACAAGTTTTGAATGGGGATATTTGCACAAAATAAAACCCTAATTCACTATTACAACCCAATTAAATTTATTGTACAATAAATAAATAAGCAATTATTTAAATATGCAATAAAATGTAAATATGCAAAAATGTTTTGTAATTGTTTTATGCATGAGAAAATAATATTATCTAAGTCCTAAAAAGTAAGAAAAAATAATGTTATTATTTTTGAAAGGGGAAACCCTAATTTTGATTTAATAAAAAAAATAATGTCCTCTAATATTTAATTATTCATTTTTGTTCAAGAAAAATAATAATAATATTATGTATAAATATTAAAAATTAAAAATGTATGATAAATAAATATTTAATGTGTATAAAATATAAAATAAAAATATTAAGTATTTTTATTATTATTTGCAAATTTATTTAAGAAAATAAGTTTTATATACCTAATAAACTATTTTTATGCCAAAAAATAATAAAAATAATAAAATAAAATGCAAAAAATTAAGAAAATATTTTTTTGATTTTATAATGTTCAGAAAATAAATAAATGTAAGCCAAAATATAATATATGCAAGAAAATATAAAAAATAAAAGAAAATGCAAAGGGGGGTACAGAAGTAAAATGGGGGGGGGGGGGGGTGTGCAAAAAGTAGAGACAGCAAGCCCAAGCCCAAGCTGACTTCGTCCCTGACCTCCAGACCACAAACGCGCGTGTTTCCTCTTCAACCTGTAACTCTTGCATACGTGCATAAAAACAAAATCTTGCAACATGAAACTTGTAGCATGTTAACTCACGATTCCAATGATATAAAAATCATGACCTGACTCTCAAAGATCAAGGAGCATTTTATCACCCCTAATTTTTACCTAAAATTTTCATGAACTTCAAGCTTCAAATTCTCACTACTCAGTCAATATAAATAAAAACTATGCATATGTACAGTTCGAGCATGTTGAGGACTACATCTTTACTTCACAAACCTAAGCTTAAGGATACCTAAATAGAGAGATAGAAACTTGACAAATACCTTGTTCAGTTGAGTTTGGATATGGCAATATGGGAACTTTGAGTGAGGCCTGAAGTTCTTGTGAGCTTCCTTGATGTTCCCTCAAGCTTCTCCAATGCTCAGCTTGCCTTGAAGTTACCTGAAACTCCTTGTAGAAGTCAACCTGCAAACCATCAAAATAAAAATGGTGATCCTTGAAACAGGGGTTACAGTTGGAAAGAAAAGGCCAGGACTACTTAGGTGTGATGTATGGAATGTGTTTGAAGCCTTGAAACAAAAAACGCACGAGCAAAATATGATTTGGCTAGTGATTTGCAGAGACTGCCCTGTTTGGGCAGAAAATGGTGTTTTTTTTTCTGTTTTAGGATGTTTGAGAGGTTGTGAATTCGTTTTTCTTGCTTGACAATGTTCTGTTGTTGTTTGAAATGAATCCAAAGCTTGCCTTTATCAGATACACAAGTTGTATTGACTTTTGCCAAATTGCTTGCTTTTGAAGAAAAGTTGGAAGTGACAATGCCAAAGCCTGTACAGGCTTGCTTGCTAGCTGCACATAGTTGGTACAAGTTGCCTTATATTTGTGGATATTTTTTGCAGCAAAAGATTAGGTCCATGTCTCAAGGTATGCAAAGTTGCATAAAGCATGCTTTATCAAAATGGTATTGTGATCTTTGTGCCATAAATGGAATAATTCAATGTACAATGCTCCAAAGATCAGAACAAGACCATTATCCAATGTGTTTGCATTTAATTATGGAGTGTAGAAGGGATTAGGACCTGTAAAACCAAGTACAAGCATGTTTGAAACTGATTTTCAACTTGAACCATTGTGAAAAATGCCTTGAACAAAAATGATAAATTGCCATTTTCATTTCTTCGATTCTCCCTAACCATAAATGATCTTGGAGAGTTCTTTGACATTTTGGAAATCTTGTAACATGATTTACAATCCATATTTGGAAGGCAACTAGAGATTCCTCTTGGAACTAGGTGAAAAGTTGCCATGAAGTTGGGTGGAAAATCTGCCTAAACTAGGGCAAAATTCTACTAAGTTAAAAGTTTTATGGACCCCTATTCACAAAATCATAACTTGAGATCCAAGCATCTTTTGGGAAAACTTTTTGAATAAAAGTTGTAGATTTCATGGAGGACTACAAATTTCATGTTTGAAGTTTTCTTTGAATCCAATTGCATCATGGTGAAAAAGTTGTGGAAAGTTGGGAAAAAATAAGAAATTTTCATAACTTAGAAATTTTCTAAGTTATGAAAATTTTTCAAATCAAAACCCTAATTTGAAAATTTGGTTTTCTTGATCAACAAGTTTCATATTTTGACATATCTTGATGAATTATGACCCTTGTCACTTGATTTTGACCAAAAAGTCAAAGTTTGACTTTTTAGTGTACAGTTGATTTTTGATCAGTTGACTGGAAAATTCATTTGTCAATCCAATGCTTTTGAGATCTTTTGAATTATGTGTTTAGGTAAAGATGATGTCATTGATTCCTTGAAATCATTCTTGAACCCAATTGGTCATTGGCTAGGTCAAAAATCAGAAATTTCCCTTTCTTAGTCAAAACCCTAATTTTGACCATTTTGCCATTTTGATGATCTGATCAAATTTCTTGAGGATTTATGCTCCAAACTTGATCAAATGGTACATAGGAGCCTATAATGTTGTTGTGGATCAAAAATTATGAAGTTTGACTGTTAATTGGCCATGGTTGACTTTTTTCCCAATACAACTGATTTTAGGTCAACTGTCCGATTGACTGGGCAAAAATGTGATTCAAGGCTTGAAACTTCGTATGGGCAATCTTAGGGGTCCAAGGTGGTGTATGAAAGTTACATTAAATATTTATGGTCCAAAAATCCTTGTGCAAACTTAAACCCTAATTTCAGGCTATCAGTGCAAGGAGATGTCTTGAGCTGAGCAAACTCTAATCCTGTCTGGAGTCCAAAGAGTCTTGTGAGGAAAATCTTGATAAAATGAGAGGCAAATTTTGGGGTACAACAGCTGCCCCTTTTCAATCTTCTTGAACCTGAAGAGTTAGATTGGCGAGTTTGTCGTTCGTGACTCAAAGGTAAAAGATGATTGGACACTAGAGTGCCCGTAAATTTGCACTTGTCAAAATGTAGTTGAGGAAATGGGCTTAAAGATACCATTTGGAGATGTGATAGAATCTTGTTGGAGATGGGCTTAAAGATGCCATCCAAGAATGTTTGTTGAATGTATGTTGTAAGTCGAAAGAATGAGTATCAGAATGGTATCTGTGTCTGGAACGTATCTGTATTGTATCTGGGGACTGAATCCGAATAAGCAAAGGAATGGCGTCCGTGTCTAGAGCGTATCCAAGCTGTATCTGAATGTTGAATCTGAATAAGCAATAGAATAGCATCCGTGTCTAGAGCGTCTCTGAGTTGGGAAAAATCAGAATAGGTGACAGAATGGCAACCGTGTCTGGAGCGTATCTGGACTGTATCTGAGGTTAAGATCTGAATAAGTAGCAGAATGACTTATGTGTCTGGAGTGTATCTGAACTGTATCTGAATTGGAAAATTGAATAAGGGCCATAATGGCATCCGTGTCAGGAGCGTATCTGAACTAGAATCTGAATAAGTAATAGAATGACTTCTGTATCTGGAGTGTATCTGAACCTGGAACTGATAGCTGAATCTGAATGAGAAATAGAATGGTTTCCGTGTCTGGAGCGTATCTAATCTGTATCTGATAGTTGAAATCTGAATAAGTATCAGGATGGCATCCGTATCTGGAGCGTATCTGAGTTGTATCTGAAATCTGAATCTGAATGAGCAACATAATGACTTCCTTGTCTGGAGTATATATGTATTGTATCATGATTGTATACCGTTAATGGTAGCTTGTTAATCTTATCTTGAAAAGGGTAAAATGTTAGCTGAAACAAAAAATTATGTTGCATGAAATGTATGATGCAATAAATGTGTTTTATGATATATGGATGTAACGTATGCGCATGTAAGCTGATTAGCTGTTTTGCTGAGGAAAATAAATCCTTGACGGTTGGGGATGATAAAATCCTTGACTGCTGCCGGGGAAAATAAATCCTTGACCGCTGCTGGAGATTCAAAATCTTTGATTGTTGAGGATAAGAAATCCTTGGTGACTGTTGGAGATAGAAAAATCCTTGACAACTTCTGTAGGGATGTGAGGATCCTTCATATCTTGAAGTTGGAATATTGACAAAAATTCTGTAGTGAGAGTAATGCCAAACAGCTGGAGAAATTTGCTTGGGAAATCCAGAGAACTTTGATGACTTCTACTGAGGGTTACACAATGGGAATCCTTACTCGGCTAGGGAATAGGGAAAACTCTGATGATTTCTGCGGGGAATTAAGAATGAGAACCTTCATTCTGTTGAGGAGCAATGAAAACTTCAACGACTTCACTGGGGAATAATGAAGACTCTGGCAACTTTAATGGGGAATCAAGAATGAGAATCTTCATTCTATTGGGGAGTAAAAACTCTGACAAATTCATGCTGGGGAGTAATGAAGACTCTGTGGGGAAGAGCTTACTACTGGGAGTAGGTTCAGGAGTTTCAGTCGTCTGCCACTTTACTGGGAAGTTACCTAGGTTGGGGAGAGACAAAGGTTAACTGTTATCTGGTTGATTTCCAGGCTTCAAGATGACTTGTTGGGGAAATTGGATGGTTTCCGCTGGGGATTAGAAGTCTTAACTTGACTGGGGAAGAAGGTTTCATCTCCGCTGGGGAGTCTGTAACTCAAAGCTTTGGCTCCGTTGGGGATTGGGAGTTTGAAGTTTTAACTCTGATGGGGATTTGTATTTCAAGGTTTTAGCTCTGCTAGGGATCTAGATGATGTACTGCATGGGATTTCCCTTGGAATAGTCTAAAGACATTTTTCTATCCTTTCAATCTGGAAGTAATTGTTCTTTTTCATCCTGTTTATTTCTAAACAGTAATTATGTTCAAATGCATATGTTCATCAATGAATCATTGGACATTTTTGCAAATAAAAACACAATTGTAAAATAAAAAGACAAATAGTTTTATTTACTTTGAAAGAGATATCTTTGTATTAACTTTGAGTAAGTGTTTTGTACAAAGGAGACAGGCATCCTAGTAAGAGGATGGTGTCATAAAAGTAAGAAAAATTTATACAAAGAAAGATAGCTATGTGTGTAAAAATCCCATGGGGTTCCCATTCCGCTATAGCCTTCGTAACTCTGAATATCTTGTCCATCCGCTGCTTCTTCCGAAGATGATTGAATTGATCAGAAGCTCAGAGTTTGTCTGTGAAGAGATTGTCCTTAAAGTGATCCGTCGAGACATAGTCATACGCTTTAATTCCCTAACTTTTGCCTGGACCGCCCTTTCGGGTTTTCAGTCCACCGGGAAACCCTTTTTTTCCCAAGTCGCCCTTTCGGGTTTTTAACTTGTCGGGTGTACAAATTTTTTGTTTATCCCTAATTTTTTCCTGAACCGCCCTTTCGGGTTTTCGATTCACCGGGATGCCCTTTTTTTGCCTAGGTGTGTCAACCTAGCGGGTCATTTATGCATAGTATCTTTTGACTATGTCTGCGTTCGCAGCGTGCGACAGGTCATCGCCGTCCATGGTGGTTAAGATCATTGCCCCACTAGAAAAGATGTTCTTGATTATAAATGGTCCTTCGTAGGTAGGAGTCCATTTTCCCCTGGGATCACTTTGCGGCAAGATGATGCGCTTGATTACCAGATCCCCGACTTGATATGTCTGGCGTCTAACTTTCTTATTGAAAGCCTTGATCATCCGTTTTTGATACGTCTGACCGTGGCAAACAACAGTAAGCCTCTTTTTATCAATAAAGTTAAGTTGATCAAACCGGGTCTGAATCCAATCGTCTTCACTCAAACTAGCATCCTTCATGATTCTCAAGGAGGGAATCTGAACCTCGATAGGTAAAACAACTTCCATGCCATATACCAAGGAATAGGGTGTTGCCCCAGTTGATGTGCGTGTTGTGGTACGGTACCCGTGAAGAGCAAACAGTAACATCTCATGCCAGTCCTTGTAGGTGACTGTCATCTTTTGTATGATCTTCTTGATATTTTTATTAGCAGCTTCAACTGCACCATTCATCTTTGGCCGGTAGGGAGATGAATTGTGATGTTGAATTTTAAACTGCTCGCACAAAGCGGTCATCATAGTATTGTTAAGGTTTGTACCATTATCAGTGATGATTCTTTCGGGGATACCATACTGGCATATGAGATTCTGCTTGATAAAGCGGGCAACACCATTCTTAGTAATGGATGTAAAGGAAGCTGCTTCGACCCACTTGGTGAAATAATCAATGGCCACCAGAATGAAACAATGTCCATTGGGTGTTGTAGGCTTGATCTCTCCAATCATGTCGATTCCCCACATAGCGAACGGCCAAGGAGCTGTTAAGACATTTAGAGGAATTAGAGGCATGTGTACCTTGTCGGCATAGATTTGACATTTATGGCATGTTCGGGAATGTTGATAGCAGTCAGCTTCCATGGTAGACCAGTAGTAGCCTACCCTTAGAATCTTCTTAGCCATCGTATACCCGCTAGAGTGAGTGCCAAAGGTACCCTCATGCAATTCAGCCATAATCCTTTCACCTTCAGCTTTGTCCACACAACGGAGCAGAACATAATCATGATTGCGCTTGTACAATATGCCATTGCTCAAGAAGAACTTTGCCGAGAACCTCCTTAAGAACTTTTTATCGTTGACTGAAGCTCCTTCAGGGTATTCTTGCGCCTCGAGATACCTTTTGACTTCGTGAAACCACGACTGGTCCACTACTTCTTCGGTATTAATCTCGTGACAATGTGCAGGTTTGACCATCCGTTCAATGGTGATTTGGGGAGCCTCATTGTCCCAATCAAGTTTAAACATGGATGACATCGTAGCTATAGCATCTGCTAGCTGATTTTCTTCTCGCGGGAAGTGCTCGAAGGTAATCTGCTCGAAATATGGTAACAATGTCAGGACATGTTCTTTATAAGGGATGAGGTTTGGATGTTTAGTATCCCACTCTCCTTTGATCTGACTGATGACCAAAGCTGAGTCCCCAAACACATCTAAGGATTTGATTCCCAATTCTATGGTAGCCTTGAGTCCAAAGATACAAGCTTCATATTCTGCCATGTTGTTAGTACAGTTGAAGCAAAGTCTGGCTGTGAAAGGAGTATGGCAACCTTCCGAGGAAATGAGTACCGCGCCGATACCGTTGCCAAGTGCATTGGAGGCCCCATCAAAGCACATGTTCCATCGGGATCCTTGTTCAGGCCCGTCATACGGTCCTTAACCTTCAACGTTGTCCAATGTCATGATGTCCTCGTCAGGGAAGTCGAACCTCATGGATTGGTAATCTTCGACAACTTGATGAGCTAGATGATCGGCTAGCACACTCCCCTTTATAGATTTTTGGGTCGTGTACTGTATGTCGTATTCCGTCAGGATCATCTTCCATTTAGCTATCCTTCAAGACAAAGCAGGCTTCTCAAAGATGTACTTGATCGAATCCATCTTAGATATCAGCAGAGTGGTATGAGTCAACATATACTGCCTTAACCGGCGAGCAGCCCATACCAAAGCACAACAAGTTTTCTTGAGCAGTGAGTATCGGGTCTCACAGTCAGTAAACTTTTTTCTAAGGTAATAAATGGCATGCTCTTTTCAGCCAGACTCGTCATGTTGGCCCAGTACGCACCCCATTGAATTCTCTAGGATGGTCAGATACATGATTAACGGTCTTCCCTCGACGGGTGGCATCAAGATAGGAGGTTCTAGCAAATACTCCTTGATTTTATCGAAAGCAATTTGACAGTCATCATTCCATTTAACTACCTGATCTTTCTTCAACAGCTTGAAGATTGGTTCACAGGTAGATGTTAGGTGAGAAATGAACCTTGCAATGTAGTTTAGGCGTCCCAAGAAACCTCTGACCTCCTTCTCAGTGCGAGGAGCAGGCATTTCTTATATAGCTTTGACTTCTGCAGGATCAACCTCGATGCCTTTGTTGCTGACAATGAAACCTAAGAGCTTACCGGACCTGACTCCGAATGTACACTTTTTTGTGTTCAGTCTGAGCTTGTACTCCTTCAACCTGACAAACAGCTTTTGCAAGTGATCAAGGTGTTCTTCTTCTGTTTGTGATCGGGCTATCATGTCATCTACGTAGACCTCTATTTCATGATGTGTCATATCATGAAACAAAGCTACCATGGCGCATTGATAGGTTTCCCAGGAATTCTTCAATCCGAATGGCATCACTTTGTAGCAGATCGTACCCCATTGTGTAACAAAAGTAGTTTTCTCCATGTACTCAGGTGCCATTTTGATCTGGTTATAGCCTGAGAATCCGTCCATGAAAGAAAATACTTTGTGTTGAGTTGTGTTGTCGACCAGGATGTCGATGTGCGGAAGTGGAAAGTCATCTTTAGGGTTGGCCATGTTTAAGTCTCTGTAATCCACGCACATTCTGACTTTGCCATCTTTCTTAGGCACAGGCACAATGTTAGCAACCCATTGAGGATAGGAAGTAACAGCCAGAAATCCAGCATTGAACTGCTTCATAACTTCTGCTTTGATCTTTTCAGACATGTCAGGTCTCATGCGGCGGACCTTTTGTTTAACTGGTGGACATTCTTCTCTTGTGGGGAGACGGTGAACCACAATGTCTGTATCGAGTCCCGACATGTCTTCGTATGACCAGGCGAAGATCTCAACATGATCATGCAGTAGCTGAATTAGGCGCTCCTTGACACTCGGCTCTAGATTGGAACCAATCTTGATTTCCTTTTTATCATCCTCAGTTCCCAAGTTGATTGTGTCCAACTGCTCTTTATGAGGCTGAATTGCTCTTTCCTCTTGTTGTAATAATCTGGCCAATTCCCCTGGCACCTCACAATCTTCCTCACCTTCGTATTCGTCTTGGTTGATCAGATCTTCAGAGTCACTGAAGGTTATAGCAGTATGGTTACCCATGGGTTCCAGAGTGGAATGGTACCTGCATTTGTGACTGTGGGTGTGTGTAAGGACATAGCCATCTTAAAACAACAAAATGTAAAAAGAAAGACAGTGAGCATAAGAGGTTTAAATATGAAAAACGTCCATGATTCATTAAGATGACATATGAAATGAAAATAAGAACCCTTACGAATGGACCTATGTGCCTCGGGTAAGACACACGGTTGAAAAAGTACGAATTATTTGTGAATTATTACAGTCAAACAAGAATGGAAAAAGATAAATTACTGCGGTATGAAAGTAATCGGAACAAAGTCTTTTGCTTCCCAGTTGCACAGTCCTCCTTCAATAGTAGGTAAAATCCAGTCTTCCAAGCTACCATCTTCTTCACTGTCCTCTAGCACATTAACCCCTCAGTGGCTGATCTTCACAAGTGGCCCTCCGGCACGGGAGCGACGCACGGCCTTCTGACTAGCCTAAGTGAACCCCAAGCTGCATTTGTCTGATTTGAAAGGAAAATCGGGAAGCTGCCCCCAGATTGTGGATCCGCCTTCTTCCACAACTGCCCTAGCATCCTTGAGAGACGACTTTAGAGGTGGTGGTCTTGTAATCACAGGAGTTGAGGACACTGCCTTGGTCGCCTCTATTTCCTGAGAAACTCCCTCAAAGTGTTGGAAAGGGGTTTCTATGAATTCACCATCTAATTCTACATAACGGAAAAATTAACATGACTGATCATGTATTCCTCTTCGCCATGAACAATTATGATTTTCCCCTGGACAGGGTACTTGAGAATTTGATGCAGAGTGGAAGTGACAGCCCCGGCATGGTGAATCCAAGGTCTTCCCAACAGGCAAGAGTAGGAAGTACGGATGTCCATCACATAGAATGTGGAACTGAAGGTTTTAGTTCCCACCTTGATCGGGATGTCCACCTCCCCGTGGACCATCCTCTTAGAACCATCAAAATCTCTGACAATTATATTGCTGGTTTTCAGGGTTAAGCCTTCACAATCCAACCTATCCAAGGATTTCTTTGGCAAAACATTTAAAGACAACCCAGTATCAACCAAAACATGAGCTAGGGTGGTTCCCCTACACTCCACCGAGACATGTAGCGCGTCATTATGTTTTCTCCCTTTTGAGGTCAAGTATGCATCAGAAAATCCCAGGCCATTGTCAGCTGTTAAGCTGGCCACACATTCCTGGAATTGATCAGCGGAGGTTTCTTGTGGCACGTGGGCCGTATTCAAAAACTTGACCAAAGCTTTAGCATGTGCCTCAGAGCACAGCAATAGGGCTAACATAGATATTTTGGATGGGGTCTGCCCCAGTTGTTCAACAATATTGTAATCACTTTTCTTAATAATCCTCAGAGTCTCTTCCAACTCTTTCTGGGATGTTTCAGGAATGACTAATGACTGAGCCTTCGTCAAGACGGGCTCCTCTTGAATATTATTTCCTTTTTTCTCAGCATCGGAAACGGGAATGGGAATTGTATTGTCATTGTTGGCGGGTACACTTATAGGTACAAACACAGGGGTAATCTTCGGGATGGCCGCAGGTCCAAAGACTGTTGTTGGAGGAGCAATCTTTGGAGAAAAGATTCTCCCACTACGAGTAATTTTGCTTGTTCCAGCAATGTTACTGAAGTCGGGACTATCTTCCTCAGAGCTTTCTTCTTCAATGGTCTGTTCAATCTGTTTGACACCATGGTAGTAGATTTCTCCACCATAGTTCCATGGCACCATTTTATCTGTTTTGTAAGGGGTTGGCCCTAGCATTGTTATCTTCAACGGAGTAGTCATAGGAGCAGATGTAATCCTAACGGGCTTTTTAGGAACCCTGGAAGAATTGGCGTATATGGTTATTATTGAAACTTCTGGAATTGGAATGGGTGAGACAGGAGTTTTCTCAAACAAAATTTCCTTGTTATCAATCAATTGTTGGATTCCTTTCTTCAAAAGAGGACAGTCAGATGGGGAGGACATGCAAGCATGGAAATCTTGGTCACATCCTGGGAACACCCCAGCCTTCAACAAATTTAACTTGATGGTTAGGAGAGGAGTTGACAGTTCATCCACAATAGAAACGAACAGATCTTCTTCCACAGCATTGGCATTGTGCCCATGCCTAGGCATCGGTGCGGAGATAACATTCGGATTTTCAGGAGCTTCAAATTAAACTTCCTTGGCATCAATTAGATCTTGAACCTTGTTCTTCAAGGCCCAACGGTTGTTGGTGTCGTGCCTTGGACTTTCTGAGTGGTACACACATCTGGCGTTGGGATGGTAATATGGAGAAGTAGTGTTAGGATTTTTAGGGGCCTCCTTTAGCATGGCCAAGTTCAACTTCAAGAGATGGGGTAAGACTTGAGCAGGAGTCATGTTTATCTTGGTGAATTGCCTTACAGGCCTTTCCACCCTTTGCTGGTTATTCCTCGGCTGATCATTTCTCGGCTGACTGTTTCTCGGTTGGTCTGACGCAGACTTCTGAATCATAAATGCCCCTACAGTTGGTCGTCTTTCAACTCTTCCCTGATTTCTCTGGGCATAGAAAGTGGACACCTCCTTCTTTCCAGTTAAGGGATTTTTTCCAATAGCAGAGGTAGATGCATCTTTCTGAATTTTCCCGCTTCTAATACTGGCTTCCACCCTTTCGCCAGTTAGAATCAACTCAGTGAAACCTGCAGAGGAGCTTCCAATCAGGTGATTAAAGAAAGGACCTGACAGAGTCCCTAAGAACATGTCCACTATCTCTCTTTCAGATAAAGGTGGTTGCACCCTTCTGGCCAAATCCCTCCATTTCTAGGCGTAGTCTTTAAAACCCTCGTTGGTAGCCATGGCCATACTCTGTAGCTGAGTACGGGATGGCGCCAAGTCGGCGTTATATTGATACTGTTTATAGAATGCGGCTGCCAAATCTTCCCAATTATGCATATCATACCTCTCCAACTCGTAGAACCAATCCAGATGTGTCCCCGATAAACTGTCTTGGAAAAAATGGACCCACATGTCTTTGTCAGAAGAATGTGGTTGAATTTTCCTGACATAAGACCGTAGGTGCATCTTTGGGCAAGATACCCCATCGTACTTAGAAAACAGAGGTACTTTAAATTTAGGAGGGATTATAATTCCAGAAACCAGCCCTAACTCCTCAAAGTCCAACCCAAGCACTCTCTGTATCTCCATAGCAGCTAGACGTTCTTCCAAGTTCTTGTATTTGTCATCGGCCGGAGGATACTGTTGTTCAGAATAGTCCTCATCTTCCTCTTCCTCATCTTCAGAATCAGATGGCACTGCAGTTCCCTTACCTTTTCCTTCCCCCTATTCAGATGTTGATGGGAATTCCAAAGTCTGTCTGGCTTATCCTTCAAACCTTCTGCCCAAGATAGCCACACCAGCTCTCGTCTTCTTCTTTTTCTCTTTTTCCGTATCTAGTAGAGTCTTGAGCTCCTCCTGCCCCTTGGCCAAGGTCAAGAGTAGCTGTTGAAATTGTGAATTATGAGCTTGTAAGTCTTTGACCGTTTGTTCAATATCCATCTTGCTGAAATAAACAGCAGAGAGATGAGGAAACTTGGTGTGAAGAACTGCTTATGCATATGATGAATGATATGTATTCATGTAATGCATTCAAGGATTCAGGAATTCAAATTTGTTTTAAACAAAAGAGAAACACACGTCATATTAATAAGATAGAATTTGTTATTACATCAATGCCCCATGGGAAAAATAATACAAAATTCTAAGGTAAAAAGACGTTGCGCATCCTCTTTGGTAAAATGTAGGTGTTGAGAGTCTGCTCTTCGTGAAGTTGACGAGTGAGTTCCAAAACCTTCTTCTCGCTTGCGTAGAATTGGGCTTCGAAAGTATCGTAATCTCCCTTGAGCTGTATGCAACTCCTTTGTAAATCTTCTAGTGATGTTGGCATGTCAGGATGTAGGAGGGTGTATGGAACCTCTCCTTCCATAACAGGCTCTATAATTACAGGGAGAATGTAGGGATAAGGCATCATAAGACTTTTGGCGCGGGTTCGTACCCACTTGAGGTAAGGCTCAAGAGGGATGGAATTCTTATGTCCCAAGGTCTTACTGTCCACCTTGTTAGGAATTATCCAAGCTCGGATGAACCTTTGTCGGAGTCCCTGGTTGTCGTTGTCAAAGTCGAAGACCAAACCTTGAATCAGCATGTCATATGGGCCATCCCTTCGGGCATACCCAAACTGTCTCAGATCCAAGCAAGGGTTGTAGGTGATGCCTCCCCTAATGCCAAGTATAGGGACATTAGGGAATTCCCCACAACGGTCAATGATGATGACATTCTCTTTTGATCGAGAACACCAATGAATATCTGAATGGGTAAGAGTTATCAATTGTTGTGACCACCTCAAACCTTGCCCATTCTTCAAAACTGATTGGGGAAGATTAGAAATAAACCATCTTGCCAGTAGAGGAGTGCAACACATGAGAACACCTTTTTTCCTCATTGTTCGAGTGTGAAAAGAGTGGAGGATATCCCCAAGCAATGTAGGCACCGGGTTGCGAGTCATGAAGATTTTGACAGCACTTACATCTATAAGTTGGTCAGGGTTAGGGAACAAGACCATCCCATATATGAGAAGAGCTACAATCTCCTCAAAAGCTTGTAAGTCCAAAGAATTCCAGCAGCTTTGGGCCTTCTCAAATAGAAACTTTGATAAGAAGCCTTTGACACCCCTTCTAGTTTCCCAATATGTTGTGACATCAGAGGAGTGCAAGTGTAAGGCTTGAGCAATCTCTTCTGGCTTTGGATCTCTTTCCATACTATTGAAGGGTAGTTTATTGAGAATAGGAATCCTCAAGAGTTGAGAAAATTCCTCCAAAGTGGGCACAAGTTGGTAGTCAGGAAATGTGAAGCAATGATGCAAAGGGTCAAAGAACTGGAAGAGAACTTTCAGCATATCCTCCTCAGTGCTGGAAGTGACTAAGTTGAGAAGACGACCATGCCTCTCGGTGAATAGAGAATTCTCAGGAATCCTTGAAGCTAGCTCCTTGAGTTGAGGAGGAATTCTTACAAGGTTGATTTGGACAGTTTTCCTGCGAAGTGAAACCATAACCTATAAAACAGGAACAAAGATGAAAAATCCAAATCCTTGAAATGATTAGTGGATGCATATGATGCTTCATGATGTTTATGATGTTATGCACAAGTATATATGTACAAGCAAATCACACAAGTTCCTAGTTTAGGCTTGCATGAGGTTTCATAGGTAAGTACCCTCTTGAAGTTTAGTTGGCTGAACCTGTCCTAGAAATAGTAACCGGGTTCTAAGGAGCTCAATATTAACGGATTGTTTCCTTGTTCATTGTTTCAATTCAGCCTCTTTACTGGCGACCGAAATATTCCAAGGAACCAACCCTCAATGAGTGTAGTATCGAGTATCTACCAACTTTGGACTGCACCAAATCCGGTCATCTCACTACATCCTAAAAGGCCAAGTTTGTCAAGTAAAGGTTCTAAAAGTTCATTAGTGCTTCATGACATCACTCAGTGGCCCCGTATTCTCTTTGATTGACTCAAAGGCTACCGGTACCCACAAATATGTCGCACTAATATAGTTATTGCTTAGACCATGTCAATATACCCCGCACAGTTTCCACAACGTATTGCTATTTACCTATGAATGTTTCCCAAGTCAAGCAAGATAAGCATGTAAAGGTGATCTAAAACCCTAAGGTAACCCCACTTTTAGAAAACTCCCCAGCAGAGTCTCCAGTTCTGGCGATGCGGTGGGAGAACTGACCTGAGGTTTTGCGTTTGTGTTTTCAAATGTTGCGGTTTAGCAAGAGTCGCCACCGACTTTTATTTTATCCAAAAGGAAAGTTAAAAAAGCACAGGAAAGACCTTTAAGATTGTTTTTGGGTTCGGGGGGTAGATTATGAAAAGGGAAGGTGCTAGCACCCTTTTCATCCATGGTTTTCCATGGGCTCTTAGTTACTTGTTTTAGATCACTTGCTTTACTTTGACAATTGTTTGAAATAGTGCTTTGTGTGGTTTTGAAAGTATTTTGAAAAGAGGCCTTTGTTTAGGCAATCTTTGTAATGATTCTTGTTTGTAAGAATGTATACAAAGATGTTTGTCTTTTGAAAAATGTTTCAATGTTTGAAATTTGTTTGGAAAATGTTTTGAAATGTGTGTGTGTTTGTTTGAAAATAGCAAGGATGGTTTGCAAGTTTGATCAAGTAACTAGAAGCATTCTACCTACTCAAAAGTCTTTCCTATACATTTTTATTCCTTTGACATTGTTAACCTACCATTGTTTTAGTAGATAACCCTATCTTTAGATGTTAAATGGGATGGGCGTGGGTCATCGTATGACCATGATAACAATATTGCCAAGTATCTTAGCAAGTTTTAAGGGACTAAGATCATCTTTGTTTAGGCAACCAAGATAGTGTCATCGAGGGGCTATGATCTTTTTGTTTGTATTGTTTTGCCAAGATACATAGCATGTATACCATGGTCATGTTTTTAAGGAAACCAAGTGGATGAAACCCTAGGGGTGCTTGTGAGCAAGGTGTTGTCATTTTTCATGTTTTTTTGTCTTGCATTAGGTCATGCTATTTGTTTGATTTTGTCTTTTCATACAAACCCTAGTTTTTACTAAACATGCATATAATGCGATAAATTGCGTAAAGTAAATCTAAACTATTACAACAATATTATGGGAGGGGGGATACAAGTTTTGAATGGGGATATTTGCACAAAATAAAACCCTAATTCACTATTACAACCCAATTGAATTTATTGTACAATAAATAAATAAGCAATTATTTAAATATGCAATAAAATGTAAATATGCAAAAATATTTTGTAATTGTTTTATGCATGAGAAAATAATATTATCTAAGTCCTAAAAAGTAAGAAAAAATAATGTTATTATTTTTGAAAGGGGAAACCCTAATTTTGATTTAATAAAAAAAATAATGTCTTCTAATATTTAATTATTCATTTTTGTTCAAGAAAAATAATAATAATATTATGTATAAATATTAAAAATTAAACATGTATGATAAATAAATATTTAATGTGTATAAAATATAAAATAAAAATATTAAGTATTTTTATTATTATTTGCAAATTTATTTAAGAAAATAAGTTTTATATACCTAATAAACTATTTTTATGCCAAAAAATAATAAAAAATAATAAAATAAAATGCAAAAAAATTAAGAAAATATTTTTCTGATTTTATAATGTTCAGAAAATAAATAAATAAATGTAAGTCAAAATATAATATATATGCAAGAAAATATAAAAAATAAAAGAAAATGCAAAGGGGGGTGCAGAAGTAAAATGAAGGGGTGCAAAAAGTAGAGACAGCAAGCCCAAGCTGACTTCGTCCCTGACCTCCAGACCACAAACGCGCTTGTTTCCTCTTCAACCTGTAACTCTTGCATACGTGCATAAAAACAAAATCTTGCAACATGAAACTTGTAGCGTGTTAACTCACGATTCCAATGATATAAAAATCATGACCTGACTCTCCAAGATCAAGGAGAATTTTATCACCCCTAATTTATGACCTAAAATTTTCATGAACTTCAAGCTTCAAATTCTCACTACTCAGTTAATATAAATAAAAACTATGCATATGTACAGTTCGAGCATGTTGGGGACTACATCTTTGCTTCACAAACCAAAGCTTAAGGATGCCTAAATAGAGAGATAGAAACTTGACAAATAACTTGTTCAGTTGAGTTTGGATATGTCAATGTGGGAACTTTGAGTGAGGCCTGAAGTGCTTGTGAGCTTCCTTGAAGTTCTCTCAAGCTTCTCTAATGCTCAGCTTGCCTTGAAGTTACCTGAAACTCCTTGTAGAAGTCAACCTGCAAACCTTCAAAATGAAAATGGTGATCCTTGAAACATGGGTTACAGTTGGAAAACAAAGGCCTGGACAGCTTAGGTGTGATGTATGGAATATGTTTGAAGCCTTGAAACAAAAAACGCACGAGCAAAATATGATTTGGCTAGTGATTTGTTGAGACTGCCTTGTTTGGGCAGAAAATGGTGTTTTTTGTGTTTTAGGGTGTTTGAGAGGTTGTGAATTCGTGTTTCTTGATTTTTACAATGTTCTGCGGTTGTTTGAAATGAAGCCAAAGCTTTCCTTTATCAGATACACAAGTTGTATTGACTTTTGCCAAATTGCTTGCTTTTGAAGAAAAGTTGGAAGTGACAATGCCAAAGCCTGTACAGGCTTGCTTGCTAGCTGCACATAGTTGGTACAAGTTGCCTGATATTTGTGGATATTGTTTGCAGCAAAAGATTAGGTCCATGGCTCAAGGTATGCAAAGTTTCATAAAGCGTGCTTTATCAAAATGGTATTGTGATCTTTGTGCCATAAATGGAATAATTCAATGTACAATTCTCCAAAGATTAGAACAAGACCATTATCCAATGTGTTTGCATTTAATTATGGAGTGTAGAAAGGATTAGGACCTGTAAAACCTAGTACAAGCATGTTTGAAACTGATTTGCAACTTGAACCATTGTGAAAAATGCCTTGAACAAAAGTGATAAATTGCCATTTTCATTTCTTCGATTCTCCCTAACCATAAATGATCTTGGAGAGTTCTTGGACATTTTGGAAAGCTTGTAACATGCTATACAATCCATCTTTGAAAGGAGACTTGAGATTTCTCTTGGAACTAGGTGAAAAGTTGCCATGAAGTTGGGTGAAAAATCTGCCTAAACTAGGGCAAAATTTCACTAAGTTAAAAGTTTTATGGACCCCTATTCACAAAATCATAACTTGAGATCCAAGAATCTTTTGGGAAAACTTTGTGAATAAAAGTTGTAGATTTCATGGAGGAATACAACGTTCATGTTGGAAGTTTTCTTTGAATCCAACTGCATCATGGTGAAAAAGTTGTGGAAAGTTGGGAAAAAATAAGAAATTTTCATAACTTAGAAAATTTCTAAATTATGAAAAAATTTCAAATCAAAACCCTAATTTGCAAAATTGGTTTTCTTGATCAACAAGTTTCATATTTTTACATATCTTGATGAATTATGACCCTTGGCACTTGATTTTTACCAAAAATTCAAAGTTTGACTTTTCAGTGTACAGTTGATTTTTGATCAGTTGACTGGAAAACTCATTTGTCAATCCAATGCTTTTGAGATCTTTTGAACTATGTGTTTAGGTAAAGATGATGCCATTGAGTCCTTGAAATCATTCTTGAACCCAATTGGTCATTGGCTAGGTCAAAAATCGGAAATTTCCCTTTCTCAGTAAAAACCCTTATTTTGACCATTTTGCCCTTTTGATGATCTGATCAAATTTCTTGAGGAGTTGTGGTCCAAACTTAATCAAATGGTACATAGGAGCCTAGAATGTTGTTGTGGATAAAAAATTATGAAGTTTGACTGTTAATTGGCCATGGTTGACTTTTTCCCCAATACAGTTGATTTTTAGGTCAACTGTCCGATTGACTGGGCAAAAATGTGATTCAAGGCTTGAAACTCGGTATGGTCAATCTTAGGGGTCCAAGGTGGTGTATGAAAGTCACATTAAACATTGATGGTCCAAAAATCCTTGTGCAAACTTAAACCCTAATTTCAGGCTATCAGTGCAAGGAGATGTCTTGAGCTGAGTAAACTCTAATCCTGTCTGGAGTCCAAAGAGTCTTGTGAGGAAAATCTTGATAAAATGAGAGGGAAAATTTTGGGGTACAACACTTACCACCATGGACGGTGAAGATCTTCCATACCCTGTGAACACGGACATCGCTAAAAAATACTATGCATAAAAGAGACCCTCTAGATTGAATGGCCTAGGAAAGAATGAGGACATCATGGCAAACCAAAAGGGTTCGGGCTAAAATTAGAGATATATAAAAAAATGTACATCCGGCAAGTCAAAAACCTGAAAAGGCGGCTTGGGTAAAAAAGGATATCCTACTGGACTGAAAACCCGAAAGGGCGGTCCAGGCAAAAGTTATGGATTAAAGTGTACAACTATGCCCCGTTTGATCACATACTGTGATACGGTGGGAGAACTGACTTGAGGTTTTGCGTTTGTATTCGCAAATGTTGCGGTTAGCAAGAGTCGCCACCGACTTTTTATTCTATCCTAAGGAAAGGTTAAAAAGCACAGCAAAAAACCTTTTGAGATGTTTTCTTGGGTTCGGGGAGTAGTTTATAGAAAGGGAAGGTATTAGCACCCTTTCTATCCATGGTTATCCATGGGCTCTTAGTTACTTGCTTAGATCACTTGCCTTTTGTTTTCAATTGTTTTAAATGGTGCTTGAGTGTGTGGGTTTTGAAAATGTTTTTTTGAAAAGAGGCCAATGTGGCGGCAACCTTTGTAATGATCCATGTGGGGATGTATACAAAGATGTATGTCTTTTGAAAAGGTTTTCATTTTGTTTTGAAAGTTTTCGTTTTGAAAGTGTTGTGGATTGTGGTTTTGAAATTAGGCAAGTGTTTTGTTTTGCAAGTTGATTCAAGTAACTAAGAGGTTATCTACTCCTAAATTTCTCAAAAGATCATTGCTATACTTTAACCCTTTTAACAAGTTTGCTCCACCATTGTATTTGGTGGGCAACCTTGTGTTAGGATGTGAAAGGGACGGGCGCGGGTCATCGTTTAGACCATGATTGCAATAGTGCCAAGTGTCTTTGGGCATTTTCCTTTAAGGGACTAGATCATTTTTTAGGCAACTTTCGAAAGCGTCATCGGGGGACTATGATCATTTGATATTGTTTTGTTTTGCCAAAGACACCTAACATGCAATATGGCCCATTATTGAAGGCAACAAGTGGAATACCCTAGGGGGTGCAAGTGTGATTTGTGTGTCCATTTTCATGCTTGTTTATCTTGTATTAGGTCAAACTATTTTTTTATCGTTTTTCGCATACAAACCCTAATTCTAACATGTTATTATTAGAAAGCAATAAAGTGCGAAATTAAAATTACTAAGCTATTACAAAACCAAATATGGGAAGGGGGGTACAAATGTTCAAATGGGGATATTGACAAGAATTTAAATCTAAATTATTACATCAATTGAATATTTGCAATTTAAATGATACATAATTAAATGGAAATTAAATAAATATGTGAAATGCAAAAAGAAAGTTTTTTATGTGTATGAGAAAATATTATTTATGTAAAAGGAAAAAAGAAAATAAAAAAAATGTATTGTTTTTTTTTTGAATATTTTGAATTTAGGGCAAAAACCCTAATTTTAAAGAAAAAAAGGTATTATTTTCTAATTTAATTCAACTATTTATTTATTATGTACAAAAATAAAATAAAATGAAGTGTATTGTGAAAAAAGGTATTTTTATATCAAATATTAATAAAATGAAAAAAAATCAAGTATTTTTATATTTTTGTCTTAAATATATTAATAATCACATATATATATGTATATATAACCCTAAATATGTATTATTCAAAAAAATAAATATTTATTTAATATTTTAATAAAATAAATAAAAAGTATTTTTTGTGTGAAATATTTTCAAAATGTAAACAAAAAATAAAAGTTGTATTTATATCATTTTTTATTTATTCTAATAATAATACATATATATATTTATGTATAAACAAAGAAATAAATTAAATAAATATGCAATAAATGCAAAAAATGATGAAAAAAATATTTTTAATTTTTAAATGGCATGAGAAAAAATAAACAAAGTCAGCAAAAAAGGAAAAGGTCAAAAATGTTAAAAAATGAGTAAATGGGCTCAGGGGGGTGTGAGCCAAAAAAGATGGTGTGAAAAGAAAGAACACAAAAGCCCAGCCCAATGCAACACTGTCTTCAACCTCCAGCACAAAATATTTGAAAAACGCGCGCCATGTTCAGCTTCTTCTAACTCTTGATTCCTTGATTTTTTGAACAAACTTCCAACACAAAAGATGTTAAGCATGAAGAGACGGTTCTAACCATATAAAGAACATGAACTATCTCTCTAAGATGAGGGAGAATTTCTCTCCCCCTCTTTTCTGACCTAATTTTTCTACCATTTTCAGAGCTCAAATTCTCTCTACTCAGACAAAAGAAATAAAAAGTAAAGCTATGTACATGTTCAGGGCTATGAGTAGGACCTTGTTTCTTCACAAACTTAAGACTAAAGATGCCTAATAAGAGAGATACGAATTCAAACTTTTACCTGTGCAGTTGAACTTCAATCTGGAGAATGAGGAACTTTCAGTGAAATGTGATGATTGGAAAAGCTTCCTTGAGGTCCAGGGATGCTGTTTCAATGCTTACTTTGTCTTGAGAGCTTCTGAATCAAGCTATGGAACTTCAACTGCAAAAGGAAAAAATGAAAATGGTGGAAACTGTTAGAGTGATTACAGGTCAGGTTTTAGGCCATGGTTAGCTTGCATATGTTGTAGGGAAGGTAGAGGAATAGGTCTTGATCAAAATGCTCGAAGGGATTGGGAGTTTGCACTCAAACTGCAGGGGCACCCCTGTTTGTGCAGTTTGAGGATGATTCTGAGATGGAGGGTGTATTGGAGGTCAAAAGCTCGTGTGTTAGCTTGGATATGTTATGTGTAATGTGTTTGACAACTTCTTTCTAGTGTGTCTATGCTGAGGAGAGAGATGGCATGAGTTATGGAATGTTACTTCTATGTGAAGCAAAGAAATGCAAGTTGTGTTTTTTGACTGATGCAGGCCCCCATAACAAGCTGCAAACCCTTGTCTTGATCAGTGAAATTAGCTCCTAAACTTGTGCCAATGAGATCTTAACTGTACTTGCTTGGATTTCAATTTGACATAAAGCTAGCTTTTACAAAAATGGATAAAGCACTTTATCTATTTTGAGATCAATCCACTATGCAATGCTAGAACACAAAGAACATGGCCTTGGCACAATGAATAAGCATTAAATTATTGAGTGCAATTTGGTTTAAGGACCTGTAATCTAACCTAAAGCAAGCTGAGTTCAAATTTGCAAAGTTATGAACATGTCTTGATGAAGAACAAAAGTGAATTTTTGCCAACTTGTGAAATTCGAATCTCTCAAGTTATGAGGTTGTTTGATGAGTTCTTGGACATTTTGGAAAGCTTGGAATGTGTAATACAATCCATCTTTGAAATGCAAATCAAAATTCCAAGTGGAAGGGTATGAAAAGTGGCCTTGAAGTAGGGTAGAAAACCTTGTCAAAATAGGTCAAATTTCACTAAGTTAAAAGATGGTTTAGTGCCCTTATTCAAAAAATCATAACTTGAGATACAAGCTTCAAATGAGAAAACTTTGTGAATCAAAGTTGTAGACTATGCAACAATCTACAACTTTCATGTTTTGACTTTTGTTTGAATCCAAATGGATCATGATTTGGCATGTTTTGATGAAAAATGAATCTTGACTCTTGATTTTGACCAGAAAGTCAAAGTTTGACTTTTCAGTATACAGTCAAAATTGATCAATTGACTGGGAAATTCAACTATCAATCTTGTGTACTTGGGATCTTTTGAGCTTGATGAACATGTCAAGATAATTCCATGGGGTCCTTGAGTCCATAGGTGAACTTGGTTTGCCATTGGCTAGGTCAAACAGTCAAAAATTGCCTTTGTGCAGTCAAAACCCTAAAAATGACCATTTTGCCCTTTTGGTGATCTGATCAAATTTCTTGTGGAATTGTGATCCAATCTTGATCAAATGGTTTATATGAATTCAATATGTTGATGTGGGTCAATTTTCATGAGGTTTGACTGTCAATTGGCCACAGTTGACTTTTTCCCCAATACAGCTGATTTCTAGGTCAACTGTCCAATTGACTGGGTAAAACTTGGAATCAAGACTTGAAACTTGGTATAGGTAAACTTGGGAGTCCAACATGAAGCATGAAAGTCATCTTAGGCATTTTAGGTCAAAACATCTTTGTGCAAACACAAACCCTAATTTGTGTCCACAGTGCAAGGAGAAGTCTTGAGCAGAGGAAACCCTAATTGTATCTTGATCTTCAAATGTCTTGTGATGAGAAAAATGTTGAGGAAATGGGAGGGCAAATTTTGGGGTACAACAGTTTCCCCTGTTCAATCTTCTTGGACCTGATGAGTTAGATTGGCAAGTTTGCCTTTCGTGACTCGAGGGTAAAAGGAGATTGGACACTAGAGTGCCTGGAAATTTGCACTCGCATGCTGGAGTCTCAACCATGTGGTGTCGGGAATGAGCTTATAGATGCCATTTGGAAAGGTGGTGGATAGAGAGATGGGCTTATAGATGCCATCTGGAGAAGTGACAGAACTTGGTCGGGAATGGGCTTATAGATGCCATTTGGAAGTGTTGATCGCATAAGAGATTCCTTAGCGAGAACTTGTGTATTTAAGAAAGACAGATGTTTTTCCTGGCTTGTTACAGGTGTTTGATCTTCAGTCTTCTGATGCAGATATGCCCTGGCTAGATACAGGTATTGAATCTACAATTGGTTGCTCAGATGTGCCCTGGCTGGATACAGGAGTCGAATCTGGAAGTAGTCGTCAAATAGATGTGCCCTGGCTGGATACAGGAATCGAATCTTCGAACTCTTCAGACGTGCCCTGGCTAGATACAGGAATCGAGTCTGGAAATGTGGTCAACAGATATGCCCTGGCTGGATACAGGAATCGAATCTGGAAATGTGGTCAACAGATATGCCCTGGCTGGATACAGGAATCGAATCTGGAGATGCTGTCAACAGATATGCCCTGGCTGGATACAGGAATCGAATCTTCGAATTCTTCAGACGTGCCCTGGCTAGATACAGGAGTCGAGTCTGGAAGCTGGTCACTCTCAGATGTGCCCTGGCTAGATACAGGTATCGAATCTGGAATTGTGACAGTTGAAGGTAGTCGTTTTTGAGATTGTCTTTTTCCTGAAAAGGCAAAGACGTAAGTTGTATGCAATGTCATGATGTATGATATGCATGATGTCATGATGTTCAACATTAATATGCGTTTCATCATGTATGTAAGCAAGATGTATGAAAATGTGAAATGTTTATGAGTGTAATTTCATCTTAGGAAAATAAATCCTTGACGAACGGCCGGGAAGCTGCTCTGTGGAAGAGATACTTGGCCGAAGTTTTGATGAGAGGCCTGCTGAGGACTTTAATGATGGATTCCGCTGAGGATGATGGTGATAAACTCCGCTGGGGAACTCTAAAGATAAACTCTGCTTGGGAATACCAAAGATAGACTTCGCTGGGGATTTGAAGGGACTTTGCCGAGAGCGGTCTTCCGTGGCTTTTAGCTGAGGATAACCCAGTTATAAGTCCTTGTGAGGAAATAACTCTAAATAAAACTTGGGCGAGACGTCCGTACTTTGCAGGGGATAAGCTTCCAGAATCTACTGGGGATGAGCTTTAAGACCTGCCGGGGAATGTTAGGCTTCTTCAGGATCGACGGGGAATCGACTCCGCTTGGGGAAAGTACTGTCGCATCCTGTCTTATTCTGCGGGGAATTGAGATGATTTGGCCACATTCTTCAGTTGAACCTATCTTGGTGCCTTGGCGGACAAAACAACTAGACTGTATTAGACAACTCCGCATTGCCCCTGTCTTTGATGTCACCTGTAATCAATCTCTTTTTTCATATGCAAACATTTATGAATCAGCAATTTAATGTCAAATGCATATATCAAAAATGAACATTGGACGTTCTTCGCAAGACAAAACAGAAAAAGAAAAACAATGGCAATTTGTATGGACAAGTGAATTTGTATTGATTTAAACTTTGCCTGTGAATAGGCGTTTTTTGTACAAGAGGCTGACATCCTAGTAAGAGGACATCGCCAAAAAGTATAGAGTTTACAATTTGAAAAAGAAAACAAAACAGCTATGTGAACAATCCCACTGGGTTCCAACTCTGCTATTGCCTTTATGTCTTCGAATGTCTCATCGCTTTGCTGCCTAATTTGAAGATGAAGCTGATTGGTCAATGCCGAAATCTGGAGCCAGATAGTTGATGCCGAATTCCGGATGCGAAGTGATCCAATGAGACATAGTGTTACGCTTTTATCCCTAACTTTTGCCTGGACCGCCCTTTCGGGTTTTCAGTCCACCGGGATACCCATTTTTGCCCAAGCCGCCCTTCCAGGTTTTCGACTTGCCGGGTGTACAGATTTTTTTTTATATTCATTTCATCCCTTATTTTTGCCCGAACCCTTTTAGTTCGCCGGGAAGCCCTTATTTTTGCCTAGGTATGTCAACCTAGCGGGTCTTTTATTTATGCGTAGTATTTTTTCACTATGTCTGCATTGGCAGGGTGAGGAAGGTCGTCACCATCCATGGTGGTTAGGATCATGGCTCCTCCTGAGAACACACGCTTAACCACAAATGGCCCTTCGTAAGTAGGGGTCCATTTGCCCCGGGGATCACTTTGAGGAAGGATGATGCGTTTGATTACCAGGTCCCCAACTTGATACTCTTGCGGTCTGACTTTCTTGTTAAATGCCCTGATCATCCGTTTCTGATACGTTTGACCATGACAGATAGCAGTGAGCCTCTTTTCGTCAATCAGATTTAATTGATCAAGTCGAGTTTGGATCCAATCATTTTCATTCAAGTCTGCATCCTTCATTATCCGGAGAGAGGGTATCTGGATCTCGATTGGCAAGACTGCCTCCATGCCATAGACCAAGGAGAAAGGAGTTGCCCCGGTTGATGTCCTTGCTGAGGTGCGGTACCCATGAAGAGCGAACGGTAACATCTCGTGCCAATCTTTATAGGTCACTGTCATCTTCTGCACAATTTTCTTGATATTTTTATTGGCTGCCTCTACAGCCCCATTCATCTTCGGCCGGTAGGGAGAAGAATTGTGGTGCTGTATCTTGAATTGTTCACAGAGTTCAGTGATCATCTTGTTATTGAGATTGGTACCGTTGTCCGTAATGATTCTTTCTGGGACGCCGTACCGACAGATCAGATTATGCCGGATGAAACGCGCCACGACGCTCTTGGTTACTGTGGCATAGGAAGCTGCCTCGACCCATTTCGTGAAGTAATCGATCGCCACCAAGATGAAGCGATGCCCATTGGATGCCGTTGGTCGGATCTCACCTATCATATCGATGCCCCACATTGCGAAGGGCCAAGGTGCCCTTAGGACATTCAAAGGAACTGGAGGGATATGCACCTTGTCAGCATAGATCTGGCATTTGTGACAAGTTCGGGAGTGTTGGTAACAATCGGCTTCCATCGTGGACCAGAAATATCCTGCCCGGAGGATTTTCTTAGCCATGGTGTGTCCACTGGAATGGGTCCCAAATGTACCTTCATGTAGCTCCATCATAATTTTCTCTGCTTCAGCCTTATCCACACAACGTAACAGAGTTGAATCATGATTCCGTTTGTAGAGAATGCCGTTGCTGAGAAAGAATTTTGCAGCAAACCTCCTCATGAACTTCTTATCATTGACAGATGCACCTTCAGGGTATTCCTGAGCTTCCAAGTATCTCTTCACCTCATGGTACCAAGGCTTCTCAGTCACCAATTCAGTCTCGAGATCACAACAGTATGCCGGTTCGTCCAGCTTCCAGATTATGATTCGGGGAGCCTCATTGTCCCATTTAACTTTGAACATTGAAGACATCGTGGCTAGTGCGTCCGCTAGCTGATTCTCCTCTCTGGGGAAATGCTCAAAAGTTATCTCTTCAAAGTGAGGGAGCAAGGTCGACACATACTCCTTGTAAGGAATGAGATTCGGGTGTTTCGTATCCCACTCGCCTTTGATCTGATTGATCACGAGAGCGGAATCTCCGAAGACACTTAGAAACTTGATCCTCAAATCGATTGCAGCTTGTAGACCCATGATACATGCCTCATATTCTGCCATATTGTTGGTGCAGCTGAAACATAATCGGGCGGTGAGGGGAGTATGAGTTCCTTTGGGAGATATGATTACAGCGCCGACGCCGTTACCCAAAGCATTGGAGGCTCCATCAAAATGCATAGACCATCGGGATCCTTCCTCAGGTCCTTCATCCGGTCCAGGTACTTCACAGTCAGTTACCACCATGATGTCTTCGTCCGGAAAATCAAAGTTCAATGATTGATAATCGTCCACAGGTTGGTGTGCCAAATGATCAGCCAGTACACTTCCCTTAATTGCTTTCTGAGTTGTATACTGGATATCATATTCTGTTAAGATCATTTGCCATCTTGCTATTCTCCCAGACAGAGCGGGCTTTTCAAATATGTACTTGATGGGATCCATCTTTGAAATCAATAAGGTAGTGTGAGTCAGCATATACTGTCTCAGCCGGCGAGCAGCCCATACAAGAGCGCAGCAAGTTTTCTCAAGCAGTGAGTAACGAGACTCACAGTCGGTAAACTTTTTGCTCAAGTAATAAATAGCGTGCTCTTTTCGGCCAGACTCGTCATGCTGCCCCAGCACACACCCCATTGAATTATCAAGCACTGTCAAGTATAGTATCAGAGGTCTTCCTTCCACCGGTGGCATAAGAATGGGTGGCTCTTGGAGATATTCCTTTATTCTTTCAAAGGCGGCCTGACATTCATCATTCCAGCGTACCACTTGATCTTTCTTCAGCAATTTGAAGATTGGCTCACAAGTAGCAGTCAGATGTGAGATGAATCGGGCAATGTAATTCAGTCGTCCTAGGAAACCTCTGACTTCCTTCTCTGTTTTTGGAGTCGGCATTTCTTGTATGGCTTTTACCTTGGCAGGGTCCACCTGAATACCTTTATCACTTACAATGAAACCTAGCAACTTTCCGGATCTTACCCCAAAGGTGCATTTGTTGGGATTCAACCTCAGCTTGTATAACTTGAGTCGGTCAAACAACTTCCTCAGATGGTCCAGGTGCTCCTCCTCAGTTTGAGACCTTGCAATCATGTCATCAACGTATACCTCAATTTCATGATGGATCATATCATGAAACAAAGCAACCATGGCACGCTGATAGGTTGCCCCAGCATTTTTTAATCCGAACGGCATGACCTTATAACAGAAGGTGCCCCACTGAGTCACGAAGGTAGTCTTCTCCATATCCTCTGGAGCCATCTTAATCTGATTATACCCTGAGAAGCCATCCATGAAGGAGAACACCTTGTGTTGAGCTGTGTTGTCAACAAGGACATCGATGTGAGGTAGAGGGAAGTCATCTTTGGGGCTGGCTCTGTTCAAGTCCCTGTAGTCGACGCACATTCTGACCTTACCGTCCTTTTTCGGCACTGGCACAACATTGGCAACCCACTGGGGGTAAGAAGTTACTGCAAGGAAACCGGCATCAAACTGCTTCATAACCTCGGCCTTGATCTTTTCAGACATCTCTGGACGCATCCGTCGAACTTTTTGCTTTACTGGAGGGCAGTCTTTTTTGGTTGGCAGATGGTGAACTACAATGTCGGCATCCAAACCAGGCATATCTTCATAGGACCAAGCAAAAATCTCCATGTAATCTTGTAGCATTTGGATCAATCGTTGCTTCACGCTGAGCTCTAGATTGGCACCAATCTTGACCTCTTTTCTATCCGTCTCAGTACCCAGGTTAATTGTCTCCAATGGCTCTTCATGTGGTTGAATAGCCCTCTCTTCCTGGAGTAGCAGTCTTGCGAGTTCACCAGGCACTTCGCAATCATCTTCACCTTCGTCTTCGGCCAAGTTGATCGGATTTTCGAAGTCATAACTGGCGGTAGCAGAGCTGTCACCAGCGAGATCCAGAGTGGATTGAAACCTGTATAAGTGAGTGTGTGTAAATATAGCTGTTTTGCAATATGTATTAACACAGAAAGAAAAAGAGCACAAGATTTGAAATGCAACAAACGTCCAATGTTTTGATTGATGATATATGAAAATGTCATACAAAAAGCCCTCACAAATGGAGCTACGATGCCCCGGGCAGGACACCGAGCCAACAAAGTTTTAACATATTGTTTGTTACAAATTTGGAAATCAAAAGAAATCAATTACTGCGTGACAAATGTGATAGGGTTAAAATCCTTTGCTGTCCAGTTGCTAGGTCCGTTGCTGGTAGTCGGGTAGATCCAACTGTCAAACTCAACTTCCTCCACATCCTTCTCAATAGCATTCACCCTTGAGCTGGAAATAAACACCGGAGCCTTTCCGATCTTCTCTTTGCGCACCTCCTTCTGAGCCTCTGCAGTAAAGCCTAGCCCAAACTTTTCGTTCTTCTGAGTGAAGTCAGGAAGCTGACCCCAATGTGCACAACTGCCTTTCTGAACCACAGCCCGGGCATCCCTTAGGGAAGCCATTTTCAAGGAATCATTCTCTTCGGCCATTGTCTCTGCAGCTGCTGAAATTGGATGCACCTCCTCGAAATGCTGGAAGGGAGTTTCAATAAACTCTCCGTCCATCTCGATGTACCTGAAGGAATTCAAGTGGCTCACCATATACTCCTCTTCTCCTTGTACAATGACGATCTTCCCCCTGACGGGATACTTCAGCTTTTGGTGCAAGGTGGAGGTCACTGCCCCAGCTTTATGGATCCAAGGTCGACCCAACAGACAAGAGTACGATGGACGTATATCCATCACGTAAAAGGTAGAGTCAAACACTTGAGAGCCCACACGAATAGGGATGTTAACCTCTCCGTGAACCATCCTCTTGGAACCGTCAAAGGCCCTGACGATGATATTGCTGGGTTTCAACTCCAGGCCTTCATAATCCAGGCGATCCAAAGCCTTTTTCGGTAGAACATTCAAAGAGGAACCAGTGTCCACCAAAACATGTGCCAGAGTAGTGCCCCTGCATTCAATAGAGACATGCAGGGCATCATTGTGGTCTCTCCCTTTTGCGGTCAGGTCAGCATCTGAAAAGCCCAAGCCGTTGTCCGCTGTCAGATTCGCTATGCAGTCAGTGAACTGGACTGCAGACGTTTCTTGCGGCACATGGGCCGTCTTGAGAAATGAGATTAAGGCCTTAGCATGGGCCTCGGAGCATAGCAATAGGGAGAGCAGGGAGATCTTGGAGGGTGTATGCCCCAACTGCTCGACAACATTAAAATCACTTTTCTTTATTATTTTCAGAATCTCCTCCATTTCTTGTCGGGAGGCCTCAGCATTTACGGGTATTGGTGCCTCCATCCGGGCATGCTCTTCTTCAATCCCTTTGCCCCGAGCATTTGATGACTCGGCAGCAGGGGATGCAATTTGATCAGCAACAGGACTTGGTAAACTTGCAGGTTTTATGAGGAGGGGTTTTCAAATAGCGGGCGGCGCAATGTCAGGCGAGAAGAGCCTGCCACTGCGGGTGACTTTAGCTGGACCGGTGATATCGCAGATACTGGCACTAGCATCAAATTCTTGCTTGATTCCATTTACATACACGTCTGCCCCATAATGCCAGGGGACAGCTTTATCAGACACGTAGGAGAGGGGTCCTAGAACAGTAATGATCACAGGCGCAACTGTCAAGATTTGAATAGGCTTTTTCGGGGGAGCCTTGATTGGATTTTTGAAGATGGTAATCACGGAAACTTCTTTCATCGGTACCAATTGAACAGCAGTCTTTTTGAATAGAATCTCCTTGCTATCCATTAGGCCTTGGATGCCTAATCTTAGCAAGGGACAATCAGATAGGGAAATAGCACAAAATGGGCAACCTTCGCCGCAACCCGGAAATAAACCGGCCCGCAGTAGATTCTTCTTAACAGTCTTCAGAGGGGTAACAACTTCATCTACCGAAACAGCGTACACTTCTTCCTCAATGGCATTTACCCTATGCTGGGGCATAGGAGCCGTTACAACATTTGGTCTTTCCGGCGCTTCAAACTGAATTTCTTTCGCGTCGATCAGATCTTGCACTTTGTTTCTCAAGGCCCAGCAATCATCAGTAGTGTGCCCGGGACTATCAGAATGATAAGCACACCGGGCACTTGGGTTGTATTTAGGGGACGCAGTGTTGACGACCTTAGGAGCTTCTTTGAGGGTCACCAGGTTGGTGGATAACAGTTGGGGTAAAATTTGGGATAATGTCATACTCAGTCGGGTATACTGCCTCTTGGGCCTTTCACTTCTTTGTTGATTGTACTGCTGAGGAGCAGCAACAGGTTTGGAGATGACCAAAGCATTGACGGCTTGGCGACTTTCGGGCTTGACTTGTCTTCTAGGACCATAGACGGCACTTGCTTCCTTCTTAAACGGCCTCTTCTCAGCACTTGTAGAGGCAGCCTTCTGTATCTTGCCTGACCTGATGCCAGCTTCAATTCTTTCTCCCGTTAATATCAAATCTGTGAATCCAGCGGAGGAGTTACCAACCAAATGATTGAAAAACGGACCAGACAAAGTTCCCAGAAACATATCAACCAGCTCTCGATCAGTTAATGAAGGCTGCACCCTGCCAGCCAAATCTCTCCATTTTTGAGCGTACTCCTTGAACCCTTCACCCGTCCCTAGAGACATACCCTGAAGTTGGGTACGCGTAGGAGCGAGATCAGAATTGTATTGGTATTGTCTGTAGAATGCGGTTGCCAAATCTTCCCAGTGTCGGATTCTAGCTCCGTCAAATTGGTAGAACCATTCAAGCTGTGACCCCGAGAGGCTGTCTTGGAAGAAGTGAATCCAGAGGTTCTTATCCGCCGTGTAAGGTTGGATTTTCCTTACGTACGACCTTAGATGTAGCTTTGGGCAGGAGACCCCATCATACTTGGCGAAGGCAGGCGCCTTAAACTTGTGTGGAATGACTACCCCAGAAGATAACCCCAAATCTCCGAAATCCAGTCCCGGCACATTCTGAATCTCCATGGCGCTCAAGCGGTCCTCCAATTGTTTGTATCTGTCAGCAGCAGGTGGGTATTGTTCGTCGTTATAGTCCGTCTCGTTGTCGGAGACTGCGGGACTAGGAGCTCCTCCCCCTTGGGGACTGTTTTTCTCAGCAGAAGAAGTGGTCGGATCAGCTTCATTGTGGAGTGTGTTCCCAAATCTGCGTCCGGTGTTGAACAATGCAATCCTCTTTTTCTTCTTCTTCTTCATGAGTAGAGTCTTCAACTCTTGCTGACCTTGGGCTAGGCTTAGGACCATCTCTTGAAACTGTGCACTTTGGGCCTGAAGGGCCTTGATTGCTTGCTCACTGGATGAGTCTGGATTCATGATGATTGTGCACATAAACAGCGAAGAAAATTAAGCAACATGTGAAATAGGGTACCTGCTATGCATATGGTGTAATGGAATGCGTATGTTTTATGTTTTCAAAGACAAACAAGATTCAACTTTGTAGACAAAAAGGGAAACACACTTCATTAGATTAAAATTTTCAATTGTTCAACAATTTGCCCTTAGGCATTACAGGAATGAAAAATACTGAAAAGGAAATAAAACTATAAAAGGGAACATCAAAGTTCATCAATGCTCCCATGGCCTCCTCTTTTCAGTGCTGATGTAGTTGTTCAGGACCCGTTCTTCCTCCAATTGCTTAGTCAGCCTCTGGATCTTCCTTTCCTGCTCGTTGAACTTCTCCCGATAGAAATCCCGTTCTTCCTTAAGTTGTGCCCAAGATCTCTTCATGGTGTCAAAATCAGTAGGTATCTGAGGAGGGAGGACAGTTGGAGGAACCCCATCTTCATTGGGAGATTCAAGGATGATTGGTCTGACAGCTTCGTACGGCATACCTAACTTCTGAGCACGGATGCGGACCCAATTGCAATAGGGCACCAATGGTAGAGAAGTCTTTGGTCCTAACTCATGTGGGTCAGCCTTGTGAATTCTATCCCAAGCTCTAATGAATCCCTGGCTTAGTTTATCACTGCCTGCCTGAAACTCAAAGTGGAAGTGAGGAACCAGCATCTCATGAGGCCCATCTCCTATGGCTCTTCCAAACTGACGGAGAGCTAAACACGGATTGTAAGAGATTCCTCCTTGGATACCAATCAACGGGACATTAGGGTATTCTCCGCAACGGTCGATAACAGCTACCTCATCCAAACCTCTGAGGGTCCAAGTGATATCCTTATCTGTGAGAGACATTAACCTCCGAGCCCAACCTTTTCCTTCTTCATTCTTCAGCACGAACTTAGGAAGGTGCGAAATAAACCACCTTACTAGCAAAGGAGCACAACACCACGGAGTCCCCCGTTTTCGAGCAGTACGAGCATAGAGTTGTTGTAGAATGTCACCCAAGAGAGTGGGTACCGGATTCTGAGACATGAAGATTCTTATGACATGGATACTGACGAAGGTGTCAGGGTTGGGGAACAATACCAGACCATAGATCAAAAGAGCCAGAATATCCTCATATGCCTTGAAGTCCAAGTCATTCCAGAAATCATTAGCCTTGCCAACCAGAAATTTGACCAAAAAGCCCTTGACCCCATTTCTAGTTTCCCAGTTGGACAATATCTCTTCTTTGGTCAAGGGGAGAATTGCAGCAATCTCTTCAGGCCTAGGAGTCTTTTCCAAACCAGTGAATGGAGTTTGTTCCAGGACAGGGATCCCAAGCAGATAAGAGAACTCTTCCAGGGTAGGAACCAGCTGGAAGTCTTGAAAGGTGAAACAATGATGCAGAGGGTCATAAAACTGGGTCAGAACACTTATCAGTTGTTGGTCCCATTTTGCAGTGATCAAGCCAAGGAGAGAACCATGTCTGTTGATGAAGGAGGTAGTGTTTGGAATCCTTTCAACCAGATCCTTGAGTAAAACTGGTGGTGGAACAAAGTTGAGCCAGACAGTATTTCTACGCACGGGCATCATAATGTCCTACAAAACAGAGCAAAGATGAAACCTTTTTGTCTTTGAAATGGGTTAGCCTTTTATACAGGATGCATGCAATGGTATGATGGCATGATGCTATGATGAAACACACCACAACTATTCACATAGACAGATAAGGCACACAAGTCACACAAGACACCCTTAGGTTTCAGGCCAGCATGAGTTTCAGGTATTACCCTCTTTTGTTTTTGTTGGTTAAAACCTGTCTTATCAAAAGTAACCGGGTTCTAGAAGATCTCAAATCATTGGCTACCCTCAATCGGTCATAACTCCAGCATCGCAATCTTTTCTCGCGGCCAGAACCATCTCGAGAGTTTAGCCTCAATGAGTGTAGCATACTGCTACTGTCCTAATAGCCAAGTTGGTCCATTTAGGGTTCTAAGGTTGGTTGGTGTTTTAATGACCCCTTAGAAGACCTATATTCTCCCTGTAACAACACAAGGGATATAGGTACAGACTAAGATGCCACACCAACGTAGCCACTGCTTCACCCATGTCGGTCTACGCCGGACAGGTCCCTCACAGATTATGCTACCTAAAAAGGGTATTTCCCAGATCCGGGTTAGGATCTATGAAACTCCGATACAAAGCCCACAAATGTAAAAGCAAACAAAGCAAACAATTGAAAACAAAGGTGATCTAATCCCTAAGGTTACTCCACTTTTAGTTTTCCCCAGCAGAGTCGCCAGTTCTGTGATACGGTGGGAGAACTGACTTGAGGTTTTGCGTTTGTATTCGCAAATGTTGCGGTTAGCAAGAGTCGCCACCGACTTTTTATTCTATCCTAAGGAAAGGTTAAAAAGCACAGCAAAAAACCTTTTGAGATGTTTTCTTGGGTTCGGGGAGTAGTTTATAGAAAGGGAAGGTATTAGCACCCTTTCTATCCATGGTTATCCATGGGCTCTTAGTTACTTGCTTAGATCACTTGCCTTTTGTTTTCAATTGTTTTAAATGGTGCTTGAGTGTGTGGGTTTTGAAAATGTTTTTTTGAAAAGAGGCCAATGTGGCGGCAACCTTTGTAATGATCCATGTGGGGATGTATACAAAGATGTATGTCTTTTGAAAAGGTTTTCATTTTGTTTTGAAAGTTTTCGTTTTGAAAGTGTTGTGGATTGTGGTTTTGAAATTAGGCAAGTGTTTTGTTTTGCAAGTTGATTCAAGTAACTAAGAGGTTATCTACTCCTAAATTTCTCAAAAGATCATTGCTATACTTTAACCCTTTTAACAAGTTTGCTCCACCATTGTATTTGGTGGGCAACCTTGTGTTAGGATGTGAAAGGGACGGGCGCGGGTCATCGTTTAGACCATGATTGCAATAGTGCCAAGTGTCTTTGGGCATTTTCCTTTAAGGGACTAGATCATTTTTAGGCAACTTTCGAAAGCGTCATCGGGGGACTATGATCATTTGATATTGTTTTGTTTTGCCAAAGACACCTAACATGCAATATGGCCCATTATTGAAGGCAACAAGTGGAATACCCTAGGGGGTGCAAGTGTGATTTGTGTGTCCATTTTCATGCTTGTTTATCTTGTATTAGGTCAAACTATTTTTTTATCGTTTTTCGCATACAAACCCTAATTCTAACATGTTATTATTAGAAAGCAATAAAGTGCGAAATTAAAATTACTAAGCTATTACAAAACCAAATATGGGAAGGGGGTACAAATGTTCAAATGGGGATATTGACAAGAATTTAAATCTAAATTATTACATCAATTGAATATTTGCAATTTAAATGATACATAATTAAATGGAAATTACATAAATATGTGAAATGCAAAAAGAAAGTTTTTTATGTGTATGAGAAAATATTATTTATGTAAAAGGAAAAAAGAAAATAAAAAAAATGTATTGTTTTTTTTTTTGAATATTTTGAATTTAGGGCAAAAACCCTAATTTTAAAGAAAAAAAGGTATTATTTTCTAATTTAATTCAACTATTTATTTATTATGTACAAAAATAAAATAAAATGAAGTGTATTGTGAAAAAAGGTATTTTTATATCAAATATTAATAAAATGAAAAAAAATCAAGTATTTTTATATTTTTGTCTTAAATATATTAATAATCACATATATATATGTATATATAACCCTAAATATGTATTATTCAAAAAAATAAATATTTATTTAATATTTTAATAAAATAAATAAAAAGTATTTTTTGTGTGAAATATTTTCAAAATGTAAACAAAAAATAAAAGTTGTATTTATATCATTTTTTATTTATTCTAATAATAATACATATATATATTTATGTATAAACAAAGAAATAAATTAAATAAATATGCAATAAATGCAAAAAATGATGAAAAAAATATTTTTAATTTTTAAATGGCATGAGAAAAAATAAACAAAGTCAGCAAAAAAGGAAAAGGTCAAAAATGTTAAAAAATGAGTAAATGGGCTCAGGGGGGTGTGAGCCAAAAAAGATGGTGTGAAAAGAAAGAACACAAAAGCCCAGCCCAATGCAACACTGTCTTCAACCTCCAGCACAAAATATTTGAAAAACGCGCGCCATGTTCAGCTTCTTCTAACTCTTGATTCCTTGATTTTTTGAACAAACTTCCAACACAAAAGATGTTAAGCATGAAGAGACGGTTCTAACCATATAAAGAACATGAACTATCTCTCTAAGATGAGGGAGAATTTCTCTCCCCCTCTTTTCTGACCTAATTTTTCTACCATTTTCAGAGCTCAAATTCTCTCTACTCAGACAAAAGAAATAAAAAGTAAAGCTATGTACATGTTCAGGGCTATGAGTAGGACCTTGTTTCTTCACAAACTTAAGACTAAAGATGCCTAATAAGAGAGATACGAATTCAAACTTTTACCTGTGCAGTTGAACTTCAATCTGGAGAATGAGGAACTTTCAGTGCAATGTGATGATTGGAAAAGCTTCCTTGAGGTCCAGGGATGCTGTTTCAATGCTTACTTTGTCTTGAGAGCTTCTGAATCAAGCTATGGAACTTCAACTGCAAAAGGAAAAAATGAAAATGGTGGAAACTGTTAGAGTGATTACAGGTCAGGTTTTAGGCCATGGTTAGCTTGCATATGTTGTAGGGAAGGTAGAGGAATAGGTCTTGATCAAAATGCTCGAAGGGATTGGGAGTTTGCACTCAAACTGCAGGGGCACCCCTGTTTGTGCAGTTTGAGGATGATTCTGAGATGGAGGGTGTATTGGAGGTCAAAAGCTCGTGTGTTAGCTTGGATATGTTATGTGTAATGTGTTTGACAACTTCTTTCTAGTGTGTCTATGCTGAGGAGAGAGATGGCATGAGTTATGGAATGTTACTTCTATGTGAAGCAAAGAAATGCAAGTTGTGTTTTTTGACTGATGCAGGCCCCCATAACAAGCTGCAAACCCTTGTCTTGATCAGTGAAATTAGCTCCTAAACTTGTGCCAATGAGATCTTAACTGTACTTGCTTGGATTTCAATTTGACATAAAGCTAGCTTTTACAAAAATGGATAAAGCACTTTATCTATTTTGAGATCAATCCACTATGCAATGCTAGAACACAAAGAACATGGCCTTGGCACAATGAATAAGCATTAAATTATTGAGTGCAATTTGGTTTAAGGACCTGTAATCTAACCTAAAGCAAGCTAAGTTCAAATTTGCAAAGTTATGAACATGTCTTGATGAAGAACAAAAGTGAATTTTTGCCAACTTGTGAAATTCGAATCTCTCAAGTTATGAGGTTGTTTGATGAGTTCTTGGACATTTTGGAAAGCTTGGAATGTGTACTACAATCCATCTTTGAAATGCAAATCAAAATTCCAAGTGGAAGGGTATGAAAAGTGGCCTTGAAGTAGGGTAGAAAACCTTGTCAAAATAGGTCAAATTTCACTAAGTTAAAAGATGGTTTAGTGCCCTTATTCAAAAAATCATAACTTGAGATACAAGCTTCAAATGAGAAAACTTTGTGAATCAAAGTTGTAGACTATGCAACAATCTACAACTTTCATGTTTTGACTTTTGTTTGAATCCAAATGGATCATGGTGAAAAGATGGGGCAAAGTTGGGAAAAAATTAGGGTTTTTCATAACTTAGAAAAATTCTAAGTTATGAAAAATTCCATTTTCAAACCCTAATTTGCATTTTGTGATTTCTTGGTGAACAAGTTTCATGATTTGGCATGTTTTGATGAAAAATGAATCTTGACTCTTGATTTTGACCAGAAAGTCAAAGTTTGACTTTTCAGTATACAGTCAAAATTGATCAATTGACTGGGAAATTCAACTATCAATCTTGTGTACTTGGGATCTTTTGAGCTTGATGAACATGTCAAGATAATTCCATGGGGTCCTTGAGTCCATAGGTGAACTTGGTTTGCCATTGGCTAGGTCAAACAGTCAAAAATTGCCTTTGTGCAGTCAAAACCCTAAAAATGACCATTTTGCCCTTTTGGTGATCTGATCAAATTTCTTGTGGAATTGTGATCCAATCTTGATCAAATGGTTTATATGAATTCAATATGTTGATGTGGGTCAATTTTCATGAGGTTTGACTGTCAATTGGCCACAGTTGACTTTTTCCCCAATACAGTTGATTTCTAGGTCAACTGTCCAATTGACTGGGTAAAACTTGGAATCAAGACTTAAAACTTGGTATAGGTAAACTTGGGAGTCCAACATGAAGCATGAAAGTCATCTTAGGCATTTTAGGTCAAAACATCTTTGTGCAAACACAAACCCTAATTTGTGTCCACAGTGCAAGGAGAAGTCTTGAGCAGAGGAAACCCTAATTGTATCTTGATCTTCAAATGTCTTGTGATGAGAAAAATGTTGAGGAAATGGGAGGGAAAATTTTGGGGTACAACACATACCTACTTACATCCACCATGATTACCGATGTCAATTTTAAACGGTACAAATCAATTCAGTCAACTTCTTCCGACAGTGAGGGATGAGATGCTTGAAGACATAGGGGCAATAACAGAGTTGAAACTCAATGGGATCATTTCCATATAGTTGTTTTTCTTTGTTTCTCTTTGTACACCTTTTTCTTTATGAAGATATACTCTTACTAGGACTTCTATCTCTTTATATAAAAATGTCTATTTATAGACAAGCTTTCCAAATCAATGCAATCAGTTTCAACTTCGAAAGATATTTTTACTTTCTCTGTTTTGTTTGCAAAAACGTCCAATGATTGTATTGAATGAACATATGCATTTGAATATGATTACCGCTTACAAATGTATGCATGAAAACAAGATTAGCATTTACGAGAGATTCCAGGATTTGGGATAAGCGTTCGAAGCTGAACATAAATTTCCACAGAGAAATTTCCTCAGATCTTTCCCCATAAATTAATCCCCATCAAAGATTATTTCCACGGTGAAGTCGCCACAGTCTATAAGATTTATTTCCCCAATGGAGTTTATTTCTCCAACACTGAAAAATATCCTCGACAGGATTCTCTTCTCCGACCAGATGACATTCGATGTTGCCCTCCCCAGAAGAGTCAATATTCATATCTGAAACATGGTCAAGCGGTAGATCAGAGAATTTCAGTACTTTCATCGCCAGTCAGAATACAAATATTACAAAGAACGAAGAATGACCGACTCCCCTTGAATACTTCTATCCCCAAGAAGAAGTCTAAGATCCCCAACAGAATACCCTCAAGCAAAAAACAAAAATTTCCAGTAAAGTCAAGTTGAAGAACTATTGTCTTCATCCCTAGCAACAATCAGGGATATTTTCCCCAGTCAGACGTTATTATACGAGTCTACTGATAAGCTCCAATAACATATTTCATCCATATATCATTTACAAAAAAAATCATAAAATATGCATACGAACTCATATAACATTCTCATTTATTTTGAGGAGCATCATTAAGCAATACATTACATACGTCATGATATTGCACAAAAATAACTTTGTCTTTTCAGCTTTGGTTCACAAACGGAAAGATATTACCAGTAATTTATAGACAGGTTATAGATCAATTCCCGAAACAAGACGGGTCGACTACCTACATGACCAAGTGATTTCCTTTAGAGGACTTCTGAAACACATTTCCCCTTCAGTACTTCATCCTAAAAGGCATCCCCTTCAAAATTTTATTATGAAGATCATTTCCTTCAGTGCTTCATTCAGAAAAGCATGTCCCTTTCAGAGATGGAACCCTGAAAATCATTTCCCCTAGAGACTGAGTTCTGGCGAGCATTTCCTTCAGAAGAGTTCTGAAACGCATTTCCCCTTCAATAATTCATCCTGAAAAGCATCTCTTTCACAAGTTTATTCTGAAAAGCATTCTCCTTCAGTGCTTCATTTTGAAAAGCATGTCCCCTTCAGAGATAGAACCCTGAAAATCATTTCCCCCAGAGATCGAGTTCTGGTGAGAATTTCCTTCATAGTATTTCTGAAATGCATTTCCCCTTCATCCCTTATTCTGAAAAGCATCTCCTTCAGTGCTTCATTCTGAAAAGCATGTCCCATTCAGAGATGGAACCCTGAAAAGCATTCCCTCAGAGAACGAGTTCTGGAAAGCATTTCCTTCAGAGGAGTTCTGAAACACATTTCCCCTTCAGCACTTTATTCTGAAAATCATCTCCTTCAGCGCTTCATTCTGAAAATCATTTCCTCTTCAGATACGGAATCCTGAAAAGCATTCTTCAAAATACAATCAAATGTAGACTTGTTCTGATACTCTTATCAACAATTACTTTGGATGGAATTTGTAAGCCCATCTCCGACTACAGTCAATCACTTCTCCGAATGGCATCTTTAAGCCCATTCAAGCAATACAATCAACCAACAAGTGTTACTTCATGCACAAGCGAGTGCAAGTTTTTAGGCACTTGGGTGTTCAATCCTTTTTCCCCTTCAGATCCCGAATGAAGAGCATGCCAATCTAACTCTTTAGGTTTAAGAATATTGAACAGGGGAAATTATTGTACCCCAAAATTTTCCCTCTCATTTTCAAAATACTTTCTCATGTTCCTAAGCTTATCAAGTGTTCAAGACTACTCAAGAATGATCAAATGATACTCCTCCTAAGTTGTGGCCTATAATTAGGGTTTTGGTTTTCTCAGAGGAAATTGGACTTCTAATTCCTCAAGTGGAATTCATGGTTTCTCATATACTTCAAAGAATCCTCGTGTCAAGTTTCAAGCCTTACATCACAAAGTTGCTTAGTCAATTGCTCACCTGATTAAAAATCAACTATATTGGGTAAAAACTCAATTGTTGTCAACATACTGTCAAACTTCAATATTTTTGGTCAACATAAACATTTTGAAGTTACATTCAATATTTGATCAAGGGTTGACCATAACTCATCAAGAAAACTCAAGATTCATCAAAAGTCAAAAGTTGCTAAATTAGGGTTTTTCTTTAGGAGAAGTCAACTGAACTTTGACCAAGCATAACTTTCACATGCTTCATCATAAAATTCTCAACTAAAGCTCATTTTGAATAAAATTAAATTATCTACAAATTTGTCTCTCTAAGGTCAAGTCTAAAATATGTTTCATTTGAGAGATATGGGCCAAAACATTATAGGTCATTTCAAAAGTCAACAAAAAGACACTTTTTATCAAAGCAATTTACATCAAGATAAAGTCTTCGAATGAAAAAATTATCAACTTAGAGATTTTAGGGGATGTCTTAATCTTTCCAAAAAGTCTAAGATAACCTTCATATGACAAAAATTGAGAGAGTTATGAGTGGTGCAAATTGGGCAATTTTGAGAAAATGCATGAAACCCAAATTGATCAAACTTGAACTTTTGGGCTAATTGGCTTATCTATCAAGGTCCAAATGTCTTATTGATCTCATAATGAACCTTTAAACCCACTCATACACCATGATAATTTTTATCTTTTTTTATTTAAAGTCAAAATTAAATAAAAAAATATCAAATGGAGGTGCAAGGCTTAAAGGGCTTAAGATTTGATTTACTTTGGGGGCCCAAAATCATACAAAAATCGTGTGGAGCTTATTTTCAAAACCAGTCTCCATGTTTGTCTTATTCAAGTTTCTATTTTTCAAATAAAATCAAATTTTTTCATACAAAATCCAAGCCCATGCTTTAACCTAATCCTCCCCTATATATATTCTTATCATTCAGACAAGAGGAGGACACACGAAAACCTTTCAAGAAAAATCACCTTCCAAATCTCAAAAGTTGTCAAACTAGGGCAAACTTCAAAACCCTATTTTTAGCCTTTCTCCAAGCAAGCTAGTTGTCCCAATCAATTCCAGAAGTCTCATAGAGTAAGTATGGATCGATCTTGATGATCCAAAGAACATGAAACATGTATCCCATGCATCTCCAGTTTCCTTACTTTATGTAAATTCATATTTTGTTTTCCATATTGCTTTGATGCATACTAATAATACTAATGCGCTTATGAGGTGAAACTATGCAAGATCGAACTATTGCATGAGTCCCATAATTCTGGGACGAGGGTTTGCCATGTTTGAACCGTTTTATGTTATCTTGTTCGTATTTCTTTATACATGGAGAATTAGTGAAAACCAAGGACACCATTGAACTTGCAAGGGTCAAAATAGGGGGTAGGGTCCCTTTGGATCATTAACAGTTTCTATTTTACAGGGTTGAAGAAACGCCTAGCCGCAAAAGACGACCGGAGCTAGGATTTTGGTGCTTCTCTGGTCATTCGTATCAAGTTTATATCATTTTTTTAATAAATTAACGGGTGTATAGTCATCACAGTGGCAAGGCGCGTGTAGGTTAAGGCATTAGTCTATGAGGGCGTGGCTTCGATCCTTGCCTTTTGATGATTTTTTTATATTTTCCAATGTTTTGCAGGTTTTATACATTGTGTGCGGCGCTCACCTTCCAAACACCAACAACTAATTGGCGTAGTGGTAAACATGCACATTGGAGAGGCAGGGGACATGGGTTTAACACCCACCCCAAACATTTAAATTTTTTTATTTTTTACACTAACCCTATTTTCTTATTTTTCACTTATTTTTCTTAATTTTAATTTAACCCTAATCATTCTTAATTAACCTAGTAATTTTCTAATAACTAATTAAGTTACAGTTTAAGTTTTTTTGTAATAATAAATTTTTTATTTTTTATTAATTAAATTAATTAAACATATTTTTTTTAAATATTAAAATCAATTAGAATTTTAGGTTTTATTAATTATTATCATAAACTATTCTCTTCATATAAAAATTACTGAAAACATTTTCTTTCTATTTTCCTATTTTTTCTATTTTTTAGATCAATTGTATAGGTCGCGCATTCTTTGTGTAATAGCTTAAATTTATATTTTTTCATTTTTTATATTATGTAATAGTTTTAGGGTTTTATTTTCTGCATCTTTCTTATGTAACTGCCCTGAAGCCATGTAATAGCGTATGACTTTTTCCGCACTTTATATTTTTGTTGTATTTGTATGGTGTTAGTAATTAGGCGTGTATGGCAAGATAAAAATAATCGATAGCATAATCCTAAATTCAAGATAAAATAATTGAATTGGATCACTATTCACACACGCAGCTTTAGGATAATCTCTCTTTGTTGCCTTTCGGAACATGGTCATGTCCCTCAAAAATAGGGATACTTTAGCAAAGTCCCTTCGAATAAAATATCATAGTCCCTCGATGACCCTTTGATGTTGCCTACGAACAAATGATCTAGTCCCTCCGATAATTGCTAAAGTATCCTTATCTGTTGCTTTCGATGACCATACAATGACCCTCGATTGTCCCTTCACATCCAATAGATGGGGCTACCTACCAACCAATGGTACGGATATCACTATCTCTAAAGGAGAAGGAAAACAACAAGAACGACCTTGAGTGGGAAAGACTATTAATCGCTCGCTCATAAACTTTTCTCACAAACGAAACATTTCTCACACTACACTTTCGAACAAATATTTTCAAAAACACTTTGTACGCGTTCTTGAGGATTGATACAAGAACCATTACAAAGTTAGTCATACTTTGGCTTTTCAAAATATTTTTCAAAGCACTTACACAAAAAATAAATTTTCAAAAATGAGCTAACGATTAAGAGTCCGTAGATAGCTAAGGAT